>CM019822.1:103600809-104205563 GCA_009763385.1 Coix lacryma-jobi var. lacryma-jobi | reverse complement strand
AGGGGGGGGGATAATGGAGGTAGGTGGAGGGTAGATAGATAGGGGGAAAAGATAAACTAAGGATAACTAATATAACTAACTAATAAATAATAACTACTCCTAGATAACTACGAAGCAAGATAACTATGAAGCAAGATAATTATGAAGCAAGATAGGCAAATGCCAAACAAGCAACTAAGTTAAGTATAGTTTTATTCCTATCTTATGAAGTACCGAGGCATACTAGCCTTTACCACTGACTTAGGTTGAACGCTAGCACAACGAGCCTTACAGTTAAACTGGGCCAACTACGTGGTGGAATTCAAGGCGCACAGGGCTGTCACCACCTGCTTGCTACCACAGCTATCCTGGGGTCCAGCCGTATCTGAAGGTAATTCTATAACTAAGCACCACGCTTAACTATATTCTAACTATCTCTACCCTAGCTTTGAATAGAGACACCCTTGAGGACGTCAGAGCAAATACTTGACTTAATAAGATAAACACTAAACTAACTAAGCAACCTACTGGCAAAGATCAAACACTAAGCACACTAGAAATTAACTACTATGGCTAAGTGAATTGAAATGTAGGGATAACTAGGTCACACTCAAGGCACTTGATAAAGTAATACTGAAAGTAATACTAAAGTAATATTGGAATAATGATAAGTGTACCTAAGATATAAAAGACCAAACCAGACCAGAGACGCCAGGAAATCAACCGACCTCCGATGCCAGTCACTCGCAAGCTCTACGCTACTATACCACTGGTCAGGGCTGAGCTTTTCTAAACTAAGAGCCGCGTTGCAGCGAGGGCACTAGAGCTATGCTCTCTCTACTAGCTAAACTACTTGCCTAAGCTCTCTGAGCTTCTAACCTAGCTCTCACTTGCTTTCTACATTGCTTGCTTCCCTGCTTTCTTGCTTCCTTCTTGCTTCCTTGCTTGAAATGAAGTGACGCCTCCAGGGGGTATTTATAGCCTTGTGGAGTGAGGGGGTACTTATAGGGGGCAGCCAACCGACCTAGGGCAAACCCTAGTGGCGGGCGCCAGCCCTAGGTGGCGGCCGCCACCCCCCTGGCCGTTGGATGCACCGTCATTGATCCTACGGTCTCCAGGGACTCCTCCAAGGCAGTTGCATGTCGGTTGCATGTCGAAATAACCGTCATTAGGTCATGATCCACGCCACTCCCCTCCTGAGCCGTCCGATTCAACCGACCTAGTGACCAAGGGCCAGGAATTGGCCTTGGGGAGGTGACACGGATCGGTGACGTAGCAGGGAGTGGATTTGGGCCAACTCAAGTGGCGGGCGCCACCTAGGGGTGGCGGGCGCCACCCCCCTGAGGCCCAATTGGGCCCTACTGAGTGGGCTTGGCCTTTGGTGGTTCAAATATCCAAATTTGGTTCAAATCCTGCTTTCAAATCAAAATCTATGGACATGTGGAATTCGGTTAGTTTGAAACCTATTTCACTACATTTCATGCCTTTTTGGTGAATTTTAGGGTAAAATGTTGATGGTAAAACAGGTGTTTAAGGACCATCAACAAGCTCCCCCAAGCTAACCTGTTGCTCGTCCTCGAGCAACAATGCGGTTTAAGCATTGAGCATGAAATAGATAGCAGCTTAAGATGTATACAAGTGCATATTGTATAGTGAGAAATAACTTAGTATATATCATTAATCATAGCAATGTGGGGCTTATAGCTTTTCACTTCAAACATGCAAGAGTGAAATAAAGTAGTAGATAGGAAACTTTTATCTTGCTTAGGTTTAACTAGGATTCTGTCTGGAGGTTTTTTTAAGGTTTTCAAAAGATAAAAACTTGCTTAAGTCCTCCAAGATTCACTCAATCACTCAATGGTGTTTAAATCCTCACTTAGGCCAAAATGTAGCCTCTCCTATTTCTAAAGAATGACATGTGGAGTTATAGGTAGGCTAAGAATCATGAGCAAATTGCCTAATGTTTATTGCTAAGCTAGACACTCAGATCATAAGGAGCAGCAAATCATAAAAATTGATCAAGATGTGCATGTGTGGTTATGTGGAAGTGTATAAAGAGATATCTCATAATCCTTCCTAGTTAAATTCTGGGGTCTAGAGCTAATGATAACTCTCTCTCTCTCTCTCTCTCTCTCTCTCTCTCTCTTTTTCGATACATAGTGAGTAGACAAAAATGTGTCCTCTCATTTTCTCAGGACATAGTCCGCTCTTGAGCTACTTTGCTCACTTTTTTTTCATATCTCTCTTTTTTAGCTCTAGATTTCCCCAGATTGTCTAGAGGAAAGGATTTTAGAAATAAAAAGGGGGAAGAGAGAGAAATGCTTATTCCCAGTGTAGGAATAGCATAAGGCTAGCAATGGAACATTTGTCAAGGTATTGCATATCTCCAGTGTACAGAATGAGCAATTTATTTGGTGGTTGCAAACTTCCAAAGTGGAGAGTAGGAAATTTATGGTGGGTGTGTGAATCTTGATCAAAAGATATGATAAGCTTCTCTACTAAGATCTATGAGGTCTAACAAAGCTCAACACAGACAAAACTCTTTGTGGTTTTGACTAACAAATATTTGGCTAGTGGTGGGATAGGATAAAATCCAGGAGGAACTTTTAGCAAGGTTTTCATGATTTTTAAAAGAAATCCTCCAGATTAGGTCCTAATTTCACTTTAGCAAGTTTAAAGAATTACTCCATTTCCAACTAACTTTATTCACTAAGCATGATTTTAGTTAAAGCATGTGCAACCCACAAAAGCTACAACTTAGATAAGACCAGTTATTCAAACCATAACAATAGCATTTGCATGACATATTTCAAATCTTATTCAGGTTTCAACTTGTTTAAGCATATTTCATCAATTTTATTCATGGAATGGTTACTTAGGCAAGCATGTAACATTCAAAACTTCAAAAGATATAGAAATTAAAAACTGAATATAACGTGTAGGCTTGAGACATACCTTATTGGAGCGGGAGTCTCCCCCAAGCTGGCTTCTTGCTTGGTAAAAGATCTTCTTCTTCTCAGTCGGAGCTCTTGTTTTATTTTATTTTTAAAATGGAAACTAATCTAATGTTGTGAAAAGGGAAATTATCCTAATATGATATTTTATTATTCTAGATAAGTTAACATATACCTATGCATATAACTAATGATAACTGATTTTTTTTTAGTTACATGCATGACATATGTTATTTATTTGAAAAAGAAAGGGAAATTTAAAATTAAATCCATACCTTAGATCCATGGAATTTTAGTGGGTAGATCTTCTTCCTTGGGTGCTTCTTCTTTAAGTACTTCATCGGGTTCTTCTTCTTTTGGCACCTCTCCTTTGTCATGTGAATTATACAACTCAGGAGAAGGTGGTTCTTTCTTTCTGTTCCACCTTGTTCTTGGGCGCCTCTTCTTGGTACGAACGGGTTTTGCTTCCTGCATGTTAGCGGCATATGCGGGACCACGGGAAAAGAAGAATATTTCCTTCCTCCCTCCTAATGTCATTTGCATTTTACCACTCCCCACATATATGCAAGCATCAACAGTGTTCAAGAAAGGTCTACCTAAGATTAGAGGCACATCTTTCCTATTTCCCATATCTAGTATTATGAAATCAGCAGGAACATATGAACCTCTAATATGAACAGGTAAATCAGTGACTATTCCTTCTACATAGCATGTTGATTGATCAGCTAGCACAACATAGGTAGATATGGATGACATGGGTGGAAAGAACGAGTTTTCATAGAAATCCTTAGATAAAATGTTCACACTCGATCCTAAATCACACATGGCATTTTTAAAGACTTCACAAAAGATTGAGCATCTAATTATGGGACTACCAGGATCATCCTTTTTAACAGTCATGGTTTGATCTTCATAATAGTTAAAATATTTTATTTCAACCATATTTGCAGTTTCCATGTCAGGTTTAGCAGGAATTTTGCCAGGTTCAAAAGATGGTATACTTCCAGCAAGTTGAGCTAATTGGGTTTCTAGCATTTTATTAAAACTTAATTGATTTTTCAGAACAGATGAGAAATCTTCCAATTTACCATTTATTTTTTCAAGGGTTTTATCATTTGACATTAATTTCTTATTCAAACATTCAGTAGTTCTACCTTGAGAGTAGACTAGATTCTTTAAGAACGAGAAATTATCAGTACTTTGGAAATTAAAGCGAGGGAATGAATTATTACCTTGAGAATTGGAGTGTTGATTCCATCCTTGATTTTGTTGACGGAAACCGTTGTTGTTGTTGTTGTTGTTGTTGATGAAGTTCAAATCTTCGTGTAACTCGGGGCAGTGGTTCCCAGAATGTCCGGTTTCTCCACAGACTTCACAAGTCATGTAGGATTCCAGAGATTGGACACTCTCTTGTTGGTTCATCTTCTCACCGTTGTCCAGCTTCTTTGCCAGCAGGTCCATCTTGGCCACGATCATGTCGGCCTCCTTAAGGGAATGCATACCTCGCTTACAGGGCTGCAGTCTCTCGTCATTCAATCCTTAGTTCGACAACATCTTCTCTATGAGAGCCTTAGCATCTGCAATATTCAGAGAAAAGAATGCACCGCCGGCGGCGGCATCCAAATGGCTTCTAGTGAGTGGGGTTAGGCCATGGTAGAAGTTCTGGATCAATAGCCAGTCCTCCATACCATGGTGTGGACAAGCAGTGACGTACTTTTACATTCCCTCCCAAGCCTCGGGAATAGATTCCTCGGCTTGTTGCGTAAAGCTAGAGATTTTGTTGCGAAGAGCGTTCGTCTTGCCCATCGGAAAGAATTTGGCGAGAAAAGCATTGGAACACTTGTCCCATGTGTCTACAACATTGTGATTGGTATAGAACCATTGCTTCGCTCTTCCTAGGAGAGAAAAGGGAAAGAGACGAAGACGGATGGCTTCTTGGGTTATCCCCTTGATGGTGAAGGTGCCGCAAATCTCCAAAAATTGTTGGAGGTGAGCATTGGCATCCTCATGAGCTTTGCCACAGAACGGGCTGGCTTGGACCATCGTGATCAGAGCCGGTTTCAACTCAAAATTGAGGTTGGCATCAATCACGTCTGGTCCTGTCGCTACATTGGCGGCAGAAGGAGCAGAAAACTCATGAATTGTCTTATTGGCCATCTTAAAGGTAGAACAAGATAAGAAAGAAAGAAGTTGAAGAAGATGAAGGAAAAAGATAAGAAGGACTAAGGAAAGAAAGAATGGGGAAAGATGGGATTCGCTAAGCGGGAGCTTAAACGAAGATAAATTCAACACGGACTCAACCGATACACCGATTGCCTTCCCCGGCAACGGCGCCAGAAATGCTTGTTGGTAGTTCTTAACTTCACTAAAGATAGAGCTAGGCAACTGTCCCCGGTAACGGCCCAGAAATGCTTGTTGACACTTGCTAACGTCGTTACTAGGAGTAGACTATGGAATCTATTCCTGGCAACAGCGTCAGAAATGCTTGTAGCAAGTCCAGTCACTATACCTAAAGGAGTGAAGCTAAAGCAGCTATCTACTAATGTCAAATGGGGTTGTCAATCCCGACACTAGTAGGAGCTAGCTAGAGAGATTGCAATCTACCTAGAGGAGATTCTGCAAGCGCACAGAACTATCGTAGTACCACTTCGCCTGGGAGTACCAGGTGTCGATTTATTTGATCCCAAGGGAAGGCTAGGGTGGTGTATGAGTCGAGTCAAGGAGGGGATGAGAGTCGAAGAATAGGAAAGGGAAAAGGAGAGAAGAGAAGAGATGAGATGAGAGGCTAGAAAGAATATATGGGTGGATAGGTAAGGATGAAATGAATGGTTAAGGTAAGGTGGATGGGTAGATAGATAGGGGGGAAAGATAACTAAGGATAACTAATATAACTAACTAATAAATAATAACTACTCCTAGATAACTATGAAGCAAGATAACTATGAAGCAAGATAATTACGAAGCAAGATAGGCAAATGCCAAACAAGCAACTAAGTTAAGTATAGTTTTATTCCTATCTTATCAAGTACCGAGGCGTACTAGCCTTTACCACTAACTTAGGTTGAACGCTAGCACAACGAGCCTTACTGTTAAACTGGGCCAACTACCTGGTGGAATTCAAGGCGCACAGGGCTGTCACCACCTGCTTGCTACCACAGCTATCTGGGGGTCCAGCCGTATCTGAAGGTAAGTCTATAACTAAGCACCACGCTTAATTATATTCTAACTATCTCTACCCTAGCTTTGAATAGAGACACCCGTGTGGACGTCAGAGCAAATACTTGACTCAATAAGATAAACACTAAACTAACTAAGCAACCTATTGGCAAAGATCAAACACTAAGCACACTAGAGATTAACTACTATGGCTAAGTGAATTGAAATGTAGGGATAACTAGGTCACACTCAAGGCACATGATAAAGTAATACTGAAAGTAATACTACAGTAATATTGGAATAATGATAAGTGTACCTGAGATATAAAAGAGCAAACCAGACCAGAGACGCCGGGAAATCAACCGACCTCCGATGCCAGTCACTCGCACCCGCTTCTCTCCTAGCAAGCTCTACGCTACTATACCACTGGTCAGGGCTGAGCTGTGCTAAACTAAGAGCCGCACTGCAGGGAGGGCACTAGAGCTATGCTCTCTCTACTAGCTAACCTACTTGCCTAAGCTCTCTAAGCTTCTAACCTAGCTCTCACTTGCTTTCTAAACTGCTTGCTTCCCTGCTTTCTTGCTTCCTTCCTGCTTCCTTGCTTGAAATGAAGTGACGCCTCCAGGGGGGTATTTATAGCCTTGTGGAGTGAGGGGGGTACTTATATGGGGCAGCCAACCAACCTAGGGCAAACCCTAGTGGCGGGCGCCAGCCCTAGGTGGCGGCCGCCACCCCCCTGGCCGTTGGATGCACCGTCATTAATCCTACGGTCTCCAGGGACTCCTCCAAGGCGGTTGCATGTCGGTTGCATGCCCAAATAACCGTCATTAGGTCATGATCCACGTCATTCCCCTCCTGAGCCGTCCGATTCAACTGACCTAGTGACCAAGGGTTAGGAATTGGCCTTGCGGAGGTCACACGGATCAGTGACGTGGCAGGGAGTGGATTTGGGCCAACTCAAGTGGCGGGTGCCACCTAGGGGTGGCGGGCGCCACCCCCTTGAGGCCCAATTGGGCCCTGCTGAGTGGGCTTGGCCTTTGGTGGTTCAAATATCCAAATTTGGTTCAAATCCTGCATTCAAATCAAAATCTATGGACATGTGGAATTCGGTTAGTTTGAAACCTATTTGACTACATTTCATGCCTTTTTGGTGAATTTTAGCGTAAAATGTTGATGGTAAAACAGGTTTTTAAGGACCATCAACAACCACAGGACGCCACAAGCTTATGAGCCCATGGGAAGGACCATACATAGTATCTAAAGTAACAAGACTCGGGTCATTTGAACTAGTCACTGAGGATGGTTCTCAGTTGCCAAATTCATGGAATATTGAGCATCTGAAAAAATACTACGCCTAAAAACTATGCTACAGATATGACTCAGGGCAACTTGTATCATTTCATACCATATTAATAAGGATTGGTTTCTATCAGAAAAAAGAGCGTCATGAGTCTTCTTTTTTCAAGCAGTTATATTTATTACGAATATTAATTGGATAAAATTTTCAGAGAAAGCACAATAGGCTTTAGCCATTGTATCTCGCTATTCCACCAACTAATATTTAATATTACTCGAATGGACTCTTCTCGGTTCAGAGGCAACCATACTTGAGTTACGAGCTCCGAGCTCAATACAACTCGCCTGTTAGTGTTGCTTAAAAACCCGGCTACCAACCTACAAAGAATACAATATCTTGAAAAGAAGATATCGGTTCCTATAAGGTATAACAAGGGGACTAGCACTCACCCTGTTGCATACTAATCGGATAAAGGTCCGTCCGACTTCGCACTCAAGCTGCGACTATCAAGAGGATTTGATTCACCCTATAAGAACCATTGCATTGGTCCTTAAGAGGTGCTTGATCACATTTATCCCTTGAAACAGGGTACTAAGAGTAGTACTCGGGCAGACCAAGTTCTCTGACAAGTCACCGAAGACTAAAAGAGAAACAAAGTCGTATGACCCAACTTAAAGTGCTAACAAGCACTCGGATAGACCCGTTCAGCGAGACGCCTGGTCATACATCCACCAAAAACAGACCCATTGATAAGAAATTTCTTGCAATGATGAGTCGACAATATAAAAACACACGAAGCCAACAGACTCAAAAGTAAATTATACTTTGATTCTTTAACCATCACAGTATTTGTTTACAGGAAACACAAAATTCCGGCCAAAGACCATGAAGGCCTACTACTCTACAAGATCTAATATCTAAGAGTACTCTTCCGTAAAGGTCTTGACCTCCTCCTGCATCGCCGCATGGTCTTCATCACTCTTGCCCTCAGGCATACTCATGATAGAGGATAGATCAAAGGATGGCAGATGAAGTCGCAGAGTAGCAAGGAGACCGCACACCACCGAAGTAGCCACATCCTTGATGTACTGGGTAAGTCGCCCAGGCGCAGCCTTAGCTTGATCAATCAAGGACTCTTCAACTCCTTCGGGGCGCGGCACCAAGTCAAGGACCGGCTCCACGGCCTGCTCTAACGCCTTCAAAGAGTTTTGAGAAGTCTTTAGAGACCCCTGGGACTCCCTCAACTGCGTCTGAACCGCCTCCAGAGCTTCCCGCGACTCCTTTGTCGACTTCAAAGCCTGCAGTAGGTCTCGGTCAGCACCTTCACAGATCAATTTGGCCTCTTGAAGAGTATTCTGCGCATTAGCAAATACCTCCTCAAGCTCTGTCGTCTTACGGTTGAAAGCATTTTGCCATCTGGCTGCAAGATTCTGTGATTCTGAGGAACAAGATATAAAAACTGGATGAGCATCACAAGTTCAAAAACAAAGGACTCTGGAATATACTTCTGACTAACCAGTGAGTTGCTTTTTGGAAGACTTCATGGCCTCCATGTGTTTCTGCTCAGCGGTAGCATGTTTAGAGAGAAGATCAATTTCCCGCTGATTGGCCGCATCCCGTTCATCAACAGTGATCTTGAGATTCTACTGAAGCTCGTTGATGTGGTTGTGCAGAACCTGGGTGGCCACCTTCTGGCTGATTTGCTCTTGGGCTATGTATTCTTTCAGCGCCTGATTCTCGGCGGAAAGTTCCTGACGAATCCGATTAACCTGTTTAGTTACTTTCACATCGAAACCCTGCACAGAAAAGATGTCTTAAAGCACCCGGAGCAACGATGCTACATCAAAGGAAATTCAAGGAATTACCTCAATAAATTCTTTGAGCGCCAATGCTGGCGCCATCACTTGATCACCCAGCTCCTTCAGACGGACAAGGTCCGAGTTGTATCCCACAACTTCGAGCTTTGACTCTTGACGAGAGGACTCAGGGGCATCACCGGAATCCTTCTACGGAGGAACTGAAGCTTCAATTTCCACGCTAGCACTGGTACTGGCTTGGATCATCTCCAGGGTTGGCTCACCAGGCTGACGGGTACGAAAAAACCAATCATTCATCACCCGGTCAAGTTCCAATTGAGCGGGAGAACGAAAGATGGAATATGGAACACCAACCTGAGACAAGGGAAGAACATCCACTTGAGGAACCTTGTCGACTAGAACACCAGATCAAGAGGGGTCTGGTACGGTATTCACCTGACTGCTGATAGGAGGGATGCTTGATTTAGCTTCCCCCTGCGCTTCCGACTCCTCCCCCTTCCGGGACTCAGTTGCATCTACTAAAGAAGCACCAGTAATCTTCACCTTCCTGCAGAGGACGAGTGTTCATATTAATCAAAGAATTACAAAAAATAGCACACAACTTACAATTGCGGCTTACTTGGCTAATTTCAAGTTGAAACGCAGCTTCAGACTCCGCTTTTTTGGCTGCTGATCCGGGAGCGTAGTTTCTTCAGAAGCAGCACCGATAGAAGATCTCTAGGCCATCTCAATATCTGTATCAAATAAAGCTATAAGTCACAGACTTATGAAGTTCCAAATAGATGGTCAAACAAAATACTCGGGTTTCCTTACCAGGAGCACCCGGATTACAATGTTTTCCAGCCAACACTTTGGAAGAAAGAATTTTACGGCAAGCACGGCGATTACCAGTGCGAGCCTTCTTCGAGACAGGATCTCCGGCTTCTTGGAGTGGACTCGGAGACTGCTTCCGGCTACCCTCAGCACTGGGATCTAGGATCATGACATCAGAGTCAGTTGATTCTGAGTCTAATCCATCAAGATCACCAAGGGAGCTTGATTCTTTATGAAGATCCTCACTTCGGATGGGACCCTCATGAATGATGCCTCCTCCCTCTTCAGTTGTTGGGGGCAGCGGCGGGCAATCGTTGTTGTTCCGCTCTTGACTCTATCAAAACAAGAGGAAGAAAGACGGTATTCAGTTGGCATGATATCTACTAAGAATTCAAATGACGGATATTAAAGGTTTTCTTACCTCCGAAGGCGGGTTGATTGCAGAAAAAGTAGTCATCATTGGTACAAGGTGTTCACGGCTCTTCAATAGCCGGTTCATCCTCCTTAGGATCTCTTCATTTGACAGCTGCTCGGCAGAATGCCGACTCGGGTCCTTCACGCTGGGGTATTCAAAGCCAAAATTGGCTCGTTGCTGTAGCGGATGGACTCGGCGCGCGATAAAGTCTTCGACGACTGTGTACCCGGTCAATCCACTTAACTTCAGAGCGGTGATTATATCAATCAACAGTTGAATCACCTCCATCTCTTCAGAAGAAATCTTTTCCTTCCAGCGAGGGTTCTTCTGCGGTGGCCAACCATCATGGCGACGAAGCACCGGCGGTGGGTTGGCTATATAGAACCAACCACTTGCCCATTCACGGACTGACTCTGACAACTCTACAGAAATATATTGGCTAGCTACTTCTAGTCTAACCTGAATGCTAGCTCCCCTGACTACCTCCACCTTTGAATCACTTGGTTGGCTTTTCACCCAAAAGAAGTGACGAAAATGGGTGAAGGAGGGACATATCCCTTGGAATGCCTCACAGAGGTGGGAGAAGATAGCAATATGAAAAATCGCCTTTGGAGTAATGTGATTGAGGGTGAAACCATAATAATGGAGCAATCCCCTCAGAAAATCAGACGCCGGGAGACCCAACCCGCGCTCGACAAAGGACTTGAAGATCATGATCTTCGTCGCATTAGGGGCTGGAGCACGATAATCAATCGGCACCTTCCACCCGTCCATTGGCTGCGAACGAAGCAACCCCTGCTGGACCAGATGCACCAGCTCCACCTCCCTAGTATCGGGAGCCTTCCATGCAAGAACATCAGTGGGAGGCAACGGGTGGTGCGGTTGTCCGCCAGTGGTTCTCTTCTTCTTCTCCTCCCGAGATTGCTTCTTTGGACCCATATTGACTACAAGGGTCTTTCTACGCATCAACTAAGGGATTGACAATGAGAAGTTTTGGTCTCAGAAACAAAGGCTTGATGGATGAATGAAAAATTCAAGAAGCAATGGTGGCTTATTATAGATTTGTTAGTGGGCGACCGTTCCGTTTTCACAGACGGTGTTATAGAACAGTCCAAAACCCTAACGGTTGGAAGAACGGTCTAGACAGCGTCAGCAACGACAAATAGGCAACCCCGTACACAGAAGTTATCATTTTTTCACAAGCGCCATTTAGTACTTGGAATCAAAGAGAGAGGACTCAGAAAACCTTCCAAGTACCCGGATCTTAACAATTACTACTCGGACTTATACAGAGATACACGATTACATCTTGAGATGAAGCAGATGCTTACAAGCAGATTCAAGTACAAGCTCAACCAGGATGTAAAACACTACTCTAGTGTAATCAAGGTACCAAGTCTTGATGCGCAGTGCATCAAGGCCTGGGCTCAATGAGTCGGAGCAAAGCAGGCACAAAACCTTGGGTAGATACTATCTTTTCAGTGCATCCCAAGGTGGGTTCAAGGCTCTATCCCAGTACACAAGGAACCCACGATAGTCAGCCCAAACCCTAACGCCTTTTGACAACCTGTGACCCCGAGGTTGCCAGCGATGCAGGAGTCACAAGAGTTCTTCTAGGCACACCTCTGTATCCCTCTGCTCGCGACCACTTGGAAACCATCCTGATGAATGGTCCCTTCACAAGAGTTCTCCTGGGCACTTCAACTATTATACATAAGGAAGATACCCGGGGGCTCGGACATCTCTGCTACAGGCATTATGAGGCTCAATAAAGTAAAGGAAGTCATGCACTGAGGAGTGTGGCATTCTTGCTTCCCAGGCAGGGTATTTATAGGTGACTGCTATCGGTTCATGGACTCAGTCTACAAACACATTCGAGCAGAGCTTAATAAGTGTACCCACATGTGTACTGTTACTCACGTGAAGACTGACACTACAGGAGGCTTATCTGTTTCACGTGCAAGCTTCATGGGGTAACCGACAAAGGCGTTGCAGTTGCACAAGACGACAAGGAATCATTAAAGTGGACAGGTGATACAGTCACTAGCCAATTATTGTTGTCCTTCGCAGCAATTTTTACTCAGTGGGGGGTGAAAAGGGATGTTTGATGAAAACATTACCCACCTGAAGCTGAATAATTATCACTCGGTTGGATTAACATTAAAACAGTGTCATGTAGTCACTTCATACTAATCTCAAGGATTACTCGGATGATATATTCAAGACCCTAAGTACTGACTCCTCCAGTACTCGGAACTCAGGCTCGGGGGCTGCAGAGTATATATCATCAAAGAAAAGTTTTTCTCATATAAAAATTAAATGGGAAAAAGGCTCGAAGATCCTCAAAGTTATTTCTTAAATTACAAGAGGCTCGGGGGCTACACCCTATGGGTGCACTTTGCGGATACATGGGGGTATGCCGGATCTTGAGTGATGAGTGATTGTCAACTGGTTTGATGCGCATGTTCTTTGGCTTGTGTTGTGCAGGTGTCGAGCGCGGATACAACGATCGAAGGCAAGGTGAAGGTCAAGTAGAGACGTGTCGTGCCGAAGGACCGGGAGCGGTGAAGGATGGGCGTGCCGTGCGGCGGACGTGCCTTGCCGATGGACCCAGAGCGGTGAAGGGCGGACGTGAGGCTTGGACTGAGGGACTGGTGGCCTGAGGATCAGCTGTGGTGGCTGACAGCCTGGGACAGCGACAAGCGGTGACTTGCGAGGCACGGTGTTGCTCGGGTCGAGGACCCGGGGACACGTGTCGATGGACAGGGTGCACGGACGTTGCATCCCCTCTACGACGTCGGTTTGGTGGTTGAGCCACAGAAAAACCACCAGTGGACGGTTTCCAGGATTGGGCCACAAAACCTGGGTGCGGCGGGTTTCCGAGTTTGGGCCACAAAACTCGGGCTGAGGACAGTTTCCAGGTTTGGGCCTCAAAACCTGGGCGCTGGCGGGTTTCTGTGTTTGGGCCACATAACTCAGGCGATGGATGTCGGGTTTCCCGGTTTCGGCCTCAAAACCGGGGGGAGGAGTTGAAGGCTGGTTTCCTGGTTTCGGCCTCAAAATCGGGGGCGAGGTCCGTGACAAGGACGAGCAGAGCGGTGGCGGCACGTGGCGGCAATCGGTGAGGTCGCGTCGAGGCGAAGCTACTTGTTGTGTGGGCGTAGCCGTCGGATCACCATCTACTTCGAGTTGGTCAAGAATAACCCTAGGGTTTAGCTGGTTCGTTCTGTAATTAGTTTGGGGTAGAGTGGGAACTAGAATTAGGATAAGTAGAGGGAGACACCCACCTCCCATCCTATCTCAGCCATTGCTATTTTCATTCTAGGGTTTCCTCTCTCCCATTCCCTGCTGTAGCTAACTGAGATCCGCAGAGAAGACAATCATACCTCTGTGTTCGTGAGATTTTGAGGAAGTGAGACCGTAATCTCACTGTTGTCTCGTGTGGTAGCCACCCGGTTGCAATTCGTGGTTTGAATTCGTGTTTTGAATTTGTTCTTCGCGTTCTTCGTTTCTCCATGATTTTCCCGTCACTCGATCTCCCTCTACGCTGAGTCTTCTTCAAATCCACTTGAACCAACTTGTTCTTTGATGTGAGGAGAACATTTCCACAGAAGGAATTCATCTAACTCTTCACGAACAAGTAGATCGGGTCGATTCAAGTTTTGTGGCGCTTTTTCGGTTCATTCACCTTCCCCTTCGATTTCCCGTTGATTGAGTTGATTTGAGCGGATGATTTCTTGGGGATAGTCTTCCAACTACCTCGTGATCATCTTCTCCAAGTTTGGGAACAAGGGAATTTGATTTGGAGCAGATTTGGGAAGATTTGGGTGAAGGGCGACCGAAATCGCCTTCACTGGGTGGTCGCGGACAGTGTGCCATCCACCCCGCGGACAGTCCGCGCGTCGGGGTCGTAGCCTGACTAGTGGCCTGACTCCGCGCTGTTGGTGCCGTGTCGGTACCCGCGGACAGTCCGCCGTTACTCGGCGCGGACAGTCCGGGACCGTCAAGGGAAGAATCAGCAGAGGTGTTGTTTGGGACATTTGGGCGGCGGACAATCCGCCATCTGAGTCTGGACAGTTCGCCGTTGGGCAGACAGTCCGCGGTCGGAACCCCGGACAGTCCGGGACTCGGCTGAGTGTTGTTTTTCAGTGCGTTTGCTCTCCCGGCTTTTTCGCTTGGCTTTCAGACTTCTCATTTGGCCCTAGAGTTAACCAAGGAACCTCTCTAGGTATCTTTGCTACTTGTTAGCATAGGTATTTGGAGACTTCTCGACGTAGCCTTCCATCTACGTTCGGGAGTCGGTTTTTAGGGTTGAACTTGAGGCAGAGCTTTTGGTGTTTGGCTTGCTCTTGTTTGGTGGTGCCTCGCTGTGATCCTAGGGATCATCCACCCTCTTCCAAGGGTCGTGGGCATCACGTTTTCGATTGAAGCTTTTGAGGGTTGATGTGTGGACAAAGGCCAAAGTTTCGAGATAATGTTTTTAGGCTCCCATTCACCCCCGCCCTCTGGTCGCCTTGCTTTAGCATTCTCGGTCCTTCAATTGTGTGACAGAACCGACCAATTTATACCAGATTAAGCACCAAAACCTCTGCTTTCGCAAAGATTATCGTGTACTTAAGCTCGTACAAACCCAAATCGATCCACAATTGACCAGTGATAAAATCCATGCTCACTTCTTCCCACTTCCACTCGGGTATAGCTAACGGTTGAAGTGTTCCGGCTGGTTTCAGATGAATAGCCTTCACCCGACAACATGTGTCACACCTAGCCACATAAGAAGCAATTTCTTTATTCATCTTAGTCCACCAAAATCTTGGACGCAAATCTTGATACATTTTAGTGCTACCAGGATGAATAGATAATTTGGACAAATGCGCTTCGTCCATAATCCGATTTCTGAGTTCTCTATCCTTGGGTACCACTAGGCGCTGGTCAAACCATAGAACTCCGTTGTCATCAACTCGAAAGTGCTTGACTGGTCCAGTTGTAGCTTTTAGTTTCTCCTTGATGTGATAAATTCCCTTATCGGTTTTCTGCCTTTCTAAGATCTGATCAACCAACGTGCTGCGTAACTCAAGGTCATGTAGCATTGCAGGATGTATTAAACTGAACTCATCCTCTGGTAGTAACTTCAAAGCATTACAGTGCGATTTCCGACTCAAAGCATCGGCTACGACATTCGCTTTACCGGAGTGATAGTGAATCTATAGATTGTAATCCTTAATTAACTCAAACCATCTTCTTTGCCTCATATTCAATTCTGGTTGAGTGAAATATATTTGAGACTTTTATGATCTGTATACATATTACAAACGTTGCCAAGCAAATAATGTCTCCAGATCTTCAGAGCATGTACAACTGCAGCTAATTCCAAATCATGTGTAGGATAATTCACTTCATGTTTCCGCAATTGTCGAGATGCATAAGCAATTACTCTGCCTTCTTGCATAAGAACACAATCTAAACCAATTTTTGATGCATCGCAAAAGACATCAAAAGGCTTCTTGATATCCGGTTGAGCTAAAACAGGAGCAGTGGTCAACAGCTTCTGCAAGGTACGGAAGGCGGTCTCACACTCCTTTGTCCACTCAAACTTCTGGTTCTTTTGCAACAAGCTTGTCATAGGTTTTGCAATCTTGGAGAAATCAGGAATGAAACGATGATAGTATCCTGCTAAACCCAAGAAACTTCGAATTTCACCAACCAAAGTAGGAGCCTTCCAATCCATTACTTCCTGCACCTTACTAGGGTCAACTGAGATTCCTTCTTCAGACAAGATGTGACCGAGGAAATGTACTTTCTTCATCAAAAACTCGCACTTACTAAACTTAGCATAGAGCTGATGCTCCCTGAGCCTGGTTAAAACAATCCTCAAGTGCTCTGCATGGTCTTCTGGGTTTTCTGAATAGACTAAAATATCATCGATAAACACTACCACAAACCTATCCAGCTCCGGCATGAACACCGAATTCATCAAACTCATGAAGTAAGTTGGGGCGTTTGTCAATCCAAAGGACATGACAAGGTACTCATACAATCCATATCTGGTTGAGAATGCGGTCTTTGGATTATCTTGTGGCCTAATTCTGATCTGATGATATCCCGACCTCAAATCGATCTTGGAAAACACTTTGGCTCTAGACAACTGGTCATACAGAATGTCTATCCGTGGTAACGGATATTTGTTCTTGACCGTCACGGCATTGAGTGGATGATAATCCACACACATGCGCAGTGATTTATCCTTCTTCTTAACAAATAAAGCTGGGCAAACCCATTCTGACACGCTAGCCTGAATAAACCCCTTTTTTAAGAGTTCCTTGATTTGAGTTTTGAGTTCTGCTAGTTCATTGGGTGGCATACGATACGGTCTTCTAGAGATTGGTGCAGTCCCTGGTAACAACTCAATTAAGAATTCCACGGCTCTCTTGGGCGGTAGTCATGGTAACTCATCCGAGAAGACATCTGGAAATTCTTGGACAACTGGAATTTTGGAAAGATCTTCTATAGCAAGAGTGCAAGATAGGTCAACAAAATCGGCACCTCGAGGAAGAGATATGCGAAGTTTGTTACCTGTCCGGCCATCGGATAAGGTAAGAGTTCGATTAGCAATGTCTAACACCGCACTCCACATAGTCATCCAACTCATACCTAAGACTACTTCCATGCTTAGTCCAGGTAGAACTACTAAATTAGCTCCAAACTTGTGCCCTCCAATCTCGATGGTTGCGTTACAAACCATCTGTCTAGATAACACGCTACTCCCAACGGAACTCACACGAAACCCATAATCCATTTTAGACATTTCTTGGTTATGCTTTTGTGCAAATGCTTTGCTCATAAAAGAATGTGACGACCCAGTATCAAACAATACAACTGCAGGATGATGATTAACGAGACACATACCAGCGGTCACGGGCTCTCCTGCACGAGCTTTCTCGACAGTCATGTTATGCAGGCGTGTGGGGTAATTGGCCTGCTGCCTCTTCGGGTGCGGGCAATACCTTGTGAAATGCCCTTCTTGGTTGCAATTGAAGCATGACCCACGAACTAGAGGCTTGCTTCCGGTTGAGCTGCCTTGACCCACTCAAACTTGATTTGCTACTATCTTGTACGATCGTTGATTACGCTGAGCTTGCTGCTGACCTTTCTTCTGGGGTGGCCTGAAACGAGCTCCAGGCGCCGGTGGTCGATATTGAAGACGCTGAGCTGGTGGTCCTCTAGGCTGGGAAGGTCCAGATTCCAATGTCCTCTTTCAGGCCTTGCCCGCGGCATGCTTGTTGTTGTGATTTTCTTGAATCAGACAGTCACTAATGAAGTCATTGAAAATGGTGCGAGACGAAGTTCCCACTGACTTGCCCATCTTGGTATTCAGCCCTCTCTTGAAGCTAGCTATTTTTTTGGCATCAGTGTCCACAAACTCTGGGGCATAACGAGATAAGGAATTGAACACGTGGTGGTACTCCGTAACTGATCGGGTTCCCTGCGTCAAGCTCATAAATTCTGCCACCTTCATCTGGGTCAAGCCTAGCGGAATATAATGTCCTCAAATAGCCTGTGAGAACATTCCCCAAGTGACTGGTACACGGGCAGGATAGGTGGTACGATGATGTCCCCACCAAATCTCGGCCGGTCCTTGCAGCTGATGTGCAGCATACTCTGCCTTAAGTTCCTCCGTAAGCCTGAGCAACCGAAACTTCTGCTCCACGGTATGAAGCCATTCTTTCGCTTCCAGAAGTTTAGTAGCTTCCTTGAAGATGGGTGGTTTCGTATCCAGGAAATCCTTGAAAGAGCTATACTGATTTGGCTCCGGGCCTTGATTGCCATGCGCCAAATTCTCCCGCAATAGCGCTTCGATATTGTGCTGGCTCCCCAGAAACTGAGCGAAGAGTTGTTCGGGAGTGGCTGGTGGAGGAGGTGGTGGATTGCGGTTGTCTCTAGTGTCATCATTGCCACCACTACCGCCAGCTCCACTGCGAGTCATCGTCATCTGCATATATCGATAGCAGTGATCATTAGGTGATGTTGCAATTATTGTAGAGAACAATAAACCATGCCAAACTGAATCTTATTCGGAAAATGAATTCGCCAAACAATTACAGAGGCATAATAAATTTCAATCCACATCGCAGCATCACATAATAAGATCGCCCATCACAAATATGCAAAAGTCAACATAAAACATCCATAGATGCCCATACATATGGGACTTTTCAAAGGTCTTGCGCCACGCGCACATAGGTTCACAACACAAACTTACATCATCCCATGATAACAACAAAAGCTCAAGCGCAACGGACGTGACAAAAGATCACCGGGCGCTAAACAACTGTCTAGCCTACGATCGGCACCATCAACATCATCGTCGCTCGAGATATCTGAAGAACCACTAGAAGAAGCACGAGGATCTGGGTCCTCCTGAGGAAAGATGGGGTTCCTCTCATTCTCTCGGCGATGGATCTCCTCATGCAGGCGATCATTGTAGTCCTGGAGGTGATGGAGCTATAACTCCAGGTCTCCCACCTGAAACCTGAGAAGCCTGTTCTACTCGGTCGCACGTATGCCCTCAAGACACACACCTCAGAGTGACTCCTCAGTCTCAGCCATGATCGTGGACAAGAAGGTCGTCATCCCCTGCTGGTCACTGAGCTGCTATGCTACGTCCTGCTCCCTCTGAAGAGCCTGATCCCTCTCCACAGTCATATGAGCTAGCTCTGTGGTGAGACGGTCTATCTCTGTAGTATGCTCCTCTCGACTGTGGTGGTGTGCAGCTATCTCCTCACTGAGAATATGGTCCAGGTGGTCGTAGCTACGCGACAGACACCCATAGGTAGCCATGAGTGCACCCATAGCACTCCCAGCTGGTCCCGCACAGTGCTCTCGCTCCAAGGAACTGGCCCCCAGCACAGTGGCACCCGGCTGACGCCACACTGACTGGTAAGGGTCCGCCGTCGGAAAGATGCAAGCCACTCCTCCAAGATTCACTCAATCACTCAATGGTGTTTAAATCCTCACTTAGGCCAAAATGTAGCCTCTCCTACTTCTAAAGAATGATATGTGGAGTTATAGGAAGGCTAAGAACCATGAGCAAATTGCCTAATGTTTGTTGCTAAGCTAGACACTCAGATCATAAGGAGCAGCAAACCATAAAAATTGATCAAGATGTGCATGTGTGGTTATGTGGAAGTGTATAGAGAGATATTTCATAATCCTTCCTAGTTAATTTCTGGGGTCTAGAGCTAATGATAACTCTCTCTTTTTTTTCGATACATAGTGAGTAGACAAAAATGTCTCCTCATATTCTCTTAGGACATAGTCCTCTCTTGAGCTACTTTGGTCAATATCTTTTTCTCTTTTTTTTAGCTCTAGATGTCCCGAGATTATATATAGGAAAGGAGTTTTGAAATGAATAGGGAGAGGGAGAGAAATGTGCTTATTCCCAGTGTAGGACTAGCATAAGGCTAGCAATGGGATGTTTTGTAAGGTATTGCATATCTCCAGTGTAGAGAATAAGCAATTATTTGGTGGTTGCAAACTTGCAAAGTGGATAGTAAGCAATATGGCGGGTGTGTGTGTATCTTGATCAAAAGATATGATAAGCTTCTCTACTAAGATCTATGAGGTCTAACAAAGATCAACACAGACAAAGCTCTTTGTGGTTTTGACTAACAAATATTTGGCTGGTGGTGGGATGGGATAAAATCTTGGAGGAACTTTTAGCAAGGTTTTCATAATTTTTAAAAGAAATCCTCCAGATTAGGTCCTAATTTCACCTTAGCAAGTTTAAAGAATTACTCCATTTCTTACTAACTTTATTTACTAAGCATGATTTCAGTTTAAGCATGTGCAACCCACAAAAGCTACAACTTAGATAATACCAGATATTCAAACCATAACAATAGCATTTGCATGACATATTTCAAAACTTATTCAGGTTTCAATTGTTTAAGCAGATTTTATCAATTTTATTCATGGAATGGTTATTTAGGCAAGCATGTGACATTCAAAAGATATAGAATTTAAGAACTGAATGTAAAGTGTAGGATTGAGACATACCTTATTGGAGCGGGAGTCTCCCCCAAGCTGGCTTCTTGCTTGGTGAAAGATCTTCTTCTTCTCAGTCGGAGCTCTTGTTCTCGTTTTATTAAAAGGGAAACTATCTAATGTTGTGAAAAGGGAAACTATCCTATTGTGATATTTTATTGTTATAACTAAGTTAACATATACCTATGCATATAACTAATGATTGCTGATTTTTTTTAGTTACATGCATGACATATGTTATTTATTCGAAAAGGGAAAATTGAAGGGAAAAATTAAAAGTAAAACCATACCTTAGGTCCATGGAGTTTCATCCTTATCGGGTGGATCTTCTTCCTTGGGCACTTCTTCTCTTAGTACTCCATCGGGTTCTTCTTCCTTTGGCACCTCTCCTTTGTTATGTGAATTACACAACTCAGGAGGAGGTGGTTCTTTCTTTCTGCTCCACCTTGTTCTTGGGCGCCTCTTCTTGGTACGAACGGGTTTTGCTCCCTGCATGTTAGCGGCATATGCGAGGCCTCGGAAGAAAGAGAATATTTCCTTCCTCCCTCCTAATGTCATTTGCATTTTAGCACTTCCCACATATATGCAAGCATCAACAGTGTTCAAGCAGAGTCTACCTAAGATTAGAGGCACATCTTTCCTATTTCCCATATCTAGTATTATGAAATCAGTAGGAACATAGGAACCTCTAATATGAACAGGTAAATCATTAACTATTCCTTCTACATAGCAAGTGGATTGATCAGCTAGCACAACATAGGCAGATGTGGATGACATGGGTGGAAAGAACGAGTTTTCATAGAAATCTTTAGATAAAATGTTCACACTCGATCCTAAATCACACATGACATTTTTAAAGACTTCACCAAAGATTGAGCATCTGATTATGGGACTACCAGGATCACCCTTTTTAACAGATATGGTTTGATCTTCATAATAGTTAAAATGTTTTATTTCAACCATATTTGCAGTTTCCATGTCAGGTTTAGCATGAATTTTGCCAGTTTCAAAAGATGGTATGATAACAGCAAGTTGAGCTAATTGGGTTTCTAACATCTTATTAAAGCTAAGTTGATTTTTCAGAGCAGTTGAGAAATCTTCCAATTTAGCATTTATATTCTCAAGGGTTTTATCATTCGACATTAATCTCTTATTCAAGAAATCAGTAGTTCTACCTTGTGAGTAAACTAAATTTTTCAAGAATGAGAGACTATCAGAATTCTGAAAATTAGAGCGGGGGAATGAATTGTTACCTTGAGAATTTGCAGGTTGATTCCATCCTTGATTCTGTTGACGGAAACCATTATTGTTGTTGATGAAGTTCAAATCTTCAGGTAGCTCGGGGCAGTGGCTCCCAGAATGTCCAGTTTCTCCACAGACTTCACAAGTCATGTAGGATTCCAGAGATTGGACACTCTCTTGTTGGTTCATCTTCTCACAGCTGTCCAGCTTCTTTGCCAGCAGGTCCTTCTTGGCCACGATCATGTCGGCCTCCTTAAGGGAATGTATACCTCGTTTACGGGGCAGCAGTCTGTCGTCATTCCATCGTTGGTTCGACACCATCTTCTCTATGAGAGCCTTAGCATCTGCAACATTCAGAGAAAAGAATGCACCGCCGGCGGCGGCATCCAAATGGCTTCTAGAGAGTGGGGTTATGCCAAGGTAGAAGTTCTGGATCAATAGCCAGTCCTCCATACCATGGTGCGGACAAGCAGCGACGTACTCTTGCATTCTCTCCCAAGCCTCGGGAATAGACTCCTCGGCTTGTTGCATAAAGCTGGAGATTTTGTTGCGAAGAGCATTCGTCTTGCCCATCGGAAAGAATTTGGCGAGAAAAGCATTGGAACACTTGTCCCATGTGTCTACAGCGTTGCGATCGGTATAGAACCATTGCTTTGCTTTTCCTAGCAAAGAGAAAGGAAAGAGACGAAGACGGATAGCTTCTTGTGTTATCCCCTTAATGGTGAAGGTGCCGCAAATCTCCAATAATTGTTGGAGATGAGCATTGGCATCCTCATGAGCTTTGCCACAGAACGGGCTAGCTTGGACCATCGTGATCAGAGCCGGTTTCAACTCAAAATTGAGGTTGGCATCGATCACGTCTGGTCCTATCGCTACATTAGCGGCAGAAGGAGCAGAAAACTCACGAATGGTCTTGTTGGCCATCGTGGAGATAGAACGAGATAAGGAAGAAAGAAGTTGAAGAAGATGAAGGAAAAAGATAAGAAGGACTAAGGAAAGAAAGAATGGGGTAAGATGGGATTCGCTAAGCGGGAGCTTAAGCGAAGATAAATTCGACACGGACTCAACCGATACACCGATTGCCTTCCCCGGCAACGGCGCCAGAAATGCTTGTTGGTAGTTCTTAGCTTCACTAAAGATAGAGCTAGGCAACTATCCCCGGTAACGGCCCAGAAATGCTTGTGGACACTAGCCAACGTCGTTACTAGGAGTAGACTATGGAATCTATTTCAGGCAACGGTGTCGGAAGTGCTTGTAGCAAGTCCGGTCACTATACCTAAAGGAATGAAGCTAAAGCAGCTATCTACTAATGTCAAGTGGGGTTGTCAATCCCGACACTAGTAGGAGCTAGCTAGAGAGATTGCAATCTACCAAGATGAGATTCTGCAAGCGCACAGAACTATCGTAGTAGCACTTCGCCTGGGAGTACCAGGTGTCGATTAATTTGATCCCAAGGGAAGGCTAGGGTGGTGTATGAGTCGAGTCAAGGAGGGGATGAGAGTCGAAGAAAAGAGAAAAGGGAAAGGAGAGAAGGGAAGAGAGGGGATGAAAGGCTAGAAAGAATATATGGGTGGATAGGTAAGGATGAAATGGATGCTAAGGTAAGGTGGATAACTAGATAGATAGATAGAATGGGATAACTAAGGATAACTAATGATAACTAACTACTAACTAATAACTACTCCTAGATAACCACAAAGCAAGATAACTACGAAGCAAGATAGGCAAATGTCAATAAAGCAACCAAGTTAAGTAAAGTTTTATTCCTATCTTGTCAAGTATCGAGGCGTACGAGCCTATTCCACTGACTTAGGTTGAACGCTAGCACAACGAGCCTTACTGTTAAACTGGGCCAACTACGTGGTGGAATTCAAGGCGCACAGGGCTGTCACCACCTGCTTGCTACCACAGCTATCCGGGGGTCCAGCCGTATCTGAAGGTAAGTCTATAACTAAGCACCACGCTTAATTATATTCTAACTATCTCTACCCTAGCTTTGAATAGAGACACCCTTGTGGACGTCAGAGCAAATACTTGACTTAATAAGATAAACACTAAACTAACTAAGCAACCTATTGGCAAAGATCAATCACTAAGCACACTAGGGATTAACTACTATGGCTAAGTGAATTGAACTCTAGGGATAACTAGGTCACACTCAAGGTACTTGATAAAGTAATACTGAAAGTAATAATGGAATAAAGATAAGTGTACCTGAGATACAAGAGAGCAAACCAGACCAGAGACGTCGGGAAATCAACTGACCTCCGATGCCAGTCACTCGCACCCGCTTCTCTCCTAGCAAGCTCTACGCTACTTTGCCACTGGTCAGGGCTGAGTGTTGACGGAAGTTATAGCATGTTTTACCTTATCAAAATACCGTCAACAGGCCTCGGTTTCAAGGAAGTATAGCATATCATGAGCATATTTATCACTAATAAGTTCCACTTGTACTCTTAGTATTTGATTTGCAGGTATAACAGAATAAGAAGGAAATGGACACCTGGACCCACCCAAGGTCGGGTCGGCCGACCCCACCATGGGAGCTCCTCGGGCTTGGTGACATGGCACTATCCAAGTGAAGCTTCACCAAGCTACTTTCCCTCATCAGATCAAACATGTGTTTGCATTCAACGGTGTAAGATGAGAAGCACATGGATCCATGGGCCCACACAAGAAAGCAAATGCAGCCAACATATGACACCATGCTCTATGACAAGTGGGGACACCATTGGAGACAAAACAGTGGCCAGCCCTGTCATTGGGGGGTCGGCCCACTGTTGACGCTGGTTATCTATCAAAATTAAAGGATAAATAAATATGAAAAGGGCAAGAATTTGATCACCAACAAAGGTTTAGGGTTTCAACTGACAATATTCCACGAGTTTTGGTGAGTGATGATTCTGCAGGGACTAAACCAGGAAATCGGCACCGATAGCTTCCCATAGAAGGAAACCGTCGGGAGATAACGCAACCGCCACGTCGGGATACTTCTAGAAGACTCCAGAGAACACATAGAGACACCACGAGAAAGGGCACCACGGTCCACCTCCAGGTGGGACCGACCGGTCCCCTGGACCCACCGGTCGGTCCCCCCCTGGGCCCGCTGGTCTCCGTATTCTGCAAGCTTCGTCCACCGACCTCTATGATGCATCTTAGCCGTACCTTAAGTCGGCTTGATCCAACGACCGCGGTTGATCCCTCAGGGCTATATAAGCAGCCCCAGACCCCCCTCTCCAGGCATCTCCCTCTTCATTATTCATCTCCACATTAGAAATTAGGGTTCCAATGTAGAAGTAGAGGTCCCTCTAGATGAATCTCTTCTAGTTCATCTAGAATTAGATCTAGTTCATCTAGTTGTAATCAAGAGCCAGCTATCAAGTAGAAGACTAGATACCCCTCTAGTAGGATTAGAACCTAGTCTTATATTAGAACTAGAAGAGAGAGAGAGAGGAAGAGATCAAGAAGGAGCTCTGGCCTGTCGGATCAACTTCTTCATCTTGTACCTGCGGATTCAAGTTCATCTTCAACTTGCTTCAGCGATTGTTTCGGTAATCAACGTCTATTTTTAAGTTTGAGCTATTGTTCTTATTATTCTTAAGGTTTGTGACTCTCTTTTGAGTACTTTAATTCTAGTCATTCTAGAGTTAGAGTTGTTGGATAGTGTAAGCTTTGTGCTTAGACTTGATAGCTCATAAATGCCTCCTATAACGCCGGTAGTAGTGGTTGTTCGCAAGGGTGACTCTTATAGCCTTGTTGATTCTTCTATAGTCCACTTACCCGTGTGTAGGCTCGGTAGGATTATACATTTGCATAAAAGACTCATACTCTGTTTGTGACCTTTTATGGCAACTTCCCCACTAAGAATAATATAAACATATCACTCTTAAATTGGAATTAGACAACCTTAGTGTTCCCCTCTATGCTTCTAGATTCTCCGTCCTTGTTAGCTACTCAGGGGTTAGACTTGAGACTTAAGACTATCCGTTCCTTTCGGTTCGATACTAAAACTGGGTTATTCCGGTGAAGTGCTACATCGTGTCACACCCCAACTTTAAGGATAAAGTTGAGACAACATACTCATGTGTGCCCAGGAAAGATCACACACATAAGTAGACAAATTACAAGAGTGGCATCATCACATTGTTTTTTTACATCACGATAGTATTAAAACAGAGTCTTACAACACACTGAACCACAGATCACTGTACTGGTACACAAACTAAAGCCACAGGGAAACGTCGACTGGGGGAGCAGCTAGCCTAGAAGTCTTCAGGAAAGACGCCAACTGCACCTTCATCTGTTACCCATCCGGGATTTTGCCCAAAAAGAAGATAAACGACAAGCGTAAGTACTCCACGTACTTAGCAAGCTAACATAGGGTTCATGAGGCTCAAAAAGGCTAACACTGTCTGACTGCAGTTAGCTTTTAAGTTGGTAAACTTTAGCATTAAGGTAAACGAGTATTGTGCTTAACCCTTAACCCATGATCCATTTGTCCAACAAAGGTAAGATATGACATCATAAAGTACCAACAACATAAGGTAACAATTATTAAGTATCATAGTTCCGCTAGTTTTCCGGGCCGCTCGTGACCGTGAGCACGGCTGTTATAACAGTTTTACACTCTGCAGAGGTTGTGCATCTTTACCCATAAGCCGTGTTACCCTTGTGCCCGAGGCGGCCAACCTCTTGATCCACTTCCGAGGTAGATCGGCAGGGCACACTATGAAGCCTTTCGCTGGTTCGTCTAACATATTAGGGCCGCTAGGTTTTCTTTGGCAGGCAGATGTAGTAACCCCCCTTTCCTATGGCACAAGGCCATCGCAGCTATACACATAGGAACAGGAGCAGCCCTACACCCAAAGTGGCAAGCCCCTTATGCGCCCTTTCGGGTCACCGCTAACAAGTTAGAAAAGGTCCAGTGTACTGAGCTAAAACCAGAGCCATATAGCACTCATGGTAGCACTGTCAATCCCAGCTTTTGCTAACAGCAAGTTTTATTAACCGTTAACCACATATCATCATGAGAACATATTCATCATTGGACTGGATCGATTATAAGTCAGTTAGCACTAGCAAAACTACCCATATGCATATATCCCACGGGAACAAGAACATCACAGATCACAAAGCTAAGTGGGTTTTCTAAGGTTGCTCAATTGGACACATGCATAAATGAGTGATTAAAGTAAAGTGTATAGGTAAACAAGGAGGTCCCATGCTAACTTGCCTTGGTTGTCGAAAGGTTGATCCTCCTGCTGGTCACTGAACGAGGGGTCCTGATCGCACCACACCGACTCACCGTCTACTCGATCACAACATCACCACGCATTCCAGGTGCAAACATACACGATGCAAACAAGGCTATTATTAGAACAATACACCAAACAGTAATAAACTGAATTAAAACTTTGATAAAACTGAAGTACGCATCTCTACGATCACAACAAGCTTTGGTTCATCGAAAACGGAGTTACGGTGTGAACGTTACGATCGAAACGGTATTTATAAAGCCTTAAACAAGATTAACTAGGACTCTAAAACTAATCTGTCCAAAACAGACTAACAGGGGTATACACGGGTAGAGCACTAAATTACGAAGCTAACGCAATATGAATGGATCAAATCGGAGCTAAAACGTGGATTTTATAAGCAAAACAATGTAGTGGCATTTCTGTAATTAAACTGAAATGCTTTTGAAATTAAATCAGAATTTAATTTGAATTTTAAATCAAATCCCGCGGTCGGCTGGACTGCGCCTCATTTTCACCGAAACACAGGGGCCTGGATGGAAGTTTGCAAAGACTCAGGCAACAGTAGGGAGGGGAGCGCGGGTTGATTCCCGCAAAACCCCAGGGGCTCTTATGCAAAACTAACCCCGAAGGGGTACGGATCGCTCACGGCCGTCGGATCGATCGCGGACGGCACAGATTAGATCCAGGGGAAGTGTGCGCGGGGCAAGCCGACGGCGCGCCGCGCGCGGGGCTCTGGCCGCGACGTCGCGGGGTGTCGCGACGGCGTGCGCGCACCCGCCATGGATGGCGCGCGGGCGCTTGCGGACCCGGCCGAAGGAGGCGCCCCGAGACAAACCAAGAGAAGGGAGAGAGAGCGGAGCTCAAGGGGGTTCTCACCGAGGCTAAAGAGACGGCGAGGAGGCTCGGGTGATGATGCACGGCGAGGGGCGGCGGGGATCCGAACGCCGGCGTCGGAGCTGCGAGCACACGACGGCGGTTAGGACCAAAAACAGGCGAAAGAGAGAGACAGGTGGTTCGGCGGCGCCGTTACTGCGACACGGATCACGGCGAGACGCTGAACGGGGTCGGCGAGGACGAGCACGGCCGGACGACGGCGGCGGGTGCTCGGACTTGACGGAGCTAGGCTCGGGAGCGGCGGCGGTGGCTCTGGAGCGCTGCGAAGAGAGGGCGAGCGAGGGAAAGAGGGGCGGGGAAGGAGACCGCGTCCACTTTATGCACGAAGTCGAGGGCGAGGTCGTGGGAGAAGCGCGCGGGAGAAGCGGGGGAAGTGCGGCCGCGGCGGTTGCGCTCGGCGGCGACGCAGAGAAGGAGGGAGGAGGCGGCTGACACGCGGGCCTGGGTTGCCAGCGAGAGAGAGGGGAGGGCGCGGGCGGCGGTTTGCGCAGGCGCGGGCGCCAGCGGGCCGGCCAATGGGCCGCGCGGCGAGGTGAAGGGAGGCGGAGCGGCCCAGCGGGGAGGAAAGGGAAGGGGGGGGCGCGCCGGCGGTTGGGCCGCCAGGCCGCCTGGGCCGGAAAGGGAGAGGGAGAGGGAGAGAAGAAATTTTCCCTTTTTCATTTATTTTCAAAACATTTCAAATCCATTTCAAAAGAAGTTTGAATTCAAACTAAATTTTGACAAAACCCAGTCACTTCAATAAATCCAGTGCATCAGCATGAGTGCAAAAACATGTTGCCACATTATTTTTATTCAACAAAAATTATTTAATCCCTAGGTTAAATGCTCACAAAAATCATAATTAAATCATTTTCATCCATTTGGCTTTGGAGAAATTTTAGGGTGTTACAACTCTACCCCCCTTAAGATGAATCTCGTCCTCGAGATTCGACTGGAGCTTACTCAAACAACTGCGGATAGGATTTCCGAAGATCTTCTTCTCTTTCCCAGGTAGCCTCTTCTTCTGTATATCTATTCCACTGTACTTTGCACATCTTGATAACTCGGCTCCTGGTAACTCTTTCTGCTGTCTCTAAGATCTTTACAGGGTACTCTTCATAAGTGAGATCTTCTCCTATCTTGATCTCTTCCAGGGGAACTTGCTCTTCAGGCACTCTCAGGCATTTCTTTAGTTGAGAGACATGGAACACATCATGAACGCCTGACAGCCTCTCAGGTAACTCAAGCTGATAGGCCACTTCTCCACATCTGGCCAAGATCCGGAAAGGACCTATGTATCTGGGTGCCAACTTTCCTTTCATGTTGAACCTCTTTACGCTTCTCATGGGTGACACCTTCAAATACACATAGTCTCCCACTTTGAAAACTAAGTCCCTCCTGCGAGTATCTGCATAACTCTTTTGTCGGGACTGAGCTATCCTTAGGTTATCTCGGATCATCCTTACTTGTTCTTCAGCATTTCTAAGAACATCCGGTCCAAATACTTGAGTTTCTCCTGTCTGATTCCAGAACAAGGGAGTTCTACACTTCCGCCCATACAAAGCTTCGAAAGGAGCCATTTTCAGACTCTTCTGGTGACTGTTGTTGTAGGAGAATTCAGCATATGGCAGGCTTTTATCCCAACTAGCCCCGTGCTGAAGTGCACATGCTCTCAACATGTCCTCCAAGATCTGATTTATCCTTTCAGTCTGCCCATCTGTTTGTGGGTGATATGCAGAACTGAAATTCAGCTTGGTTCCCAAAGATTGATGTACCTGATGCCAGAAATGAGATGTGAATTGTGTCCCTCTGTCAGACACTATTTTCTTCGGAACACCATGCAGACACACAATTCTCTCCATGTACAGCTCTGCTAACCTTGCTCCACTATAAGTAGTTTTAACTGGTAGGAAGTGAGCGACCTTAGTGAGACGGTCAACTATTACCCATATAGAGTCATAGCCTCTTTGCGTACGGGGTAATCCAGTGATAAAGTCCATTCCCACTTCTTCCCATTTCCACTCGGGTATCTGCATAGGTTGTAACAATCCTGCTGGTCTTTGATGTTCAGCTTTGACCTTCTGACAGGTGTCACATAGGGCCACATATTCTGCTACATCTCGTTTCAAACCATACCACCAGAATTTTTCCTTCAGATCCAAGTACATTTTGGTGCTGCCGGGATGTATGGAGTAGGCTGATTCATGTGCATCTCGCAAGATGGCATCACGGATAGCCTTCACTTCAGGCACACATATCCTTTTTCCAAACCATAGAGTCCCATTACCATCCATCCTGAATCCTGGTGCCTTTCCAAGCACTATGTTCTCTGCTATCTCACGCAATTTCTCATCTTTCAATTGACCCTCACGGATTTCTTTCTCCAAGGTAGGTTCAACTGTCATCTCCACAACATTGTTGGCAAAGCATAGGTTAAGATATGCCATTTCAGCTCTCAACTCTGCTGACATGTCCTCCACTTGCAGTCCAATTGCATAAGTTTTTCTACTCAAGGCATCGGCCACGACATTGGCCTTTCCTGGGTGATAATGTACCTCCAGATCATAGTCTTTGATCAATTCTAGCCAACGGCGTTGCCTCAAATTCAGATCTGACTGAGTAAATATGTACTTCAGACTTTTATGATCCGTGTACACATCACACTTATGCCCAACTAGATAATGTCTCCATATTTTCAAAGCATGGACCACAGCTGCTAACTCCAAATCATGAGTTGGATAGTTCACCTCGTGCTTTCTCAGCTGTCTAGATGCGTAGGCAACTACTCTTCCTTCTTGCATCAGAACACATCCAAGTCCCAGACGAGATGCATCACAATAGATGGAGAAGCTTTTGTTCAAGTCTGGCAGAACTAGGATAGGTGCCGTGGTTAATCTCTTCTTTAACACTTCAAAGTTTGCTTGACATTTATCAGACCACACAAACTTAGCATTCTTTTCTAACAAGGCAGTCATAGGCTTTGCGAGCTTGGAGAATCCTTCAATGAACCTCCTATAATACCCGGCCAAACCCAGAAAACTTCGGATTTCACTAGCATTGGTTGGCGGGTTCCAGTCCAACACATCCTGCACCTTGCTAGGATCAACGGATATACCTCCGTTAGAGACAACATGCCCTAAGAAAGAGACTTCTTTCAGCCAAAATTCACACTTGCTCCTCTTGGCATAGAGTTGATGTTCTCTTAACTTCTGCAAAACCATCCTTAGATGTTCAGCATGTTCCTCTTCTGTTTTAGAGAACACTAGAATGTCATCTATGAACACCACCACAAACTTATCCAGGTACTCCATGAACACTTTATTCATCAGATACATGAAGTAGGCTGGGGCATTGGTCAGTCCAAAAGACATTACTGTATACTCATACAATCCGTACCGCGTTGTGAAAGCAGTCTTAGGAATGTCTGAGTTTCGGATTTTCAACTGGTGATACCCAGATCTGAGATCTATTTTAGAGAACACACATGCTCCTCTAAGCTGGTCAAATAGATCGTCTATCCGGGGTAGAGGGTATTTGTTTTTAATGGTAACCTCATTTAAAGACCTATAGTCCACACACATCCTTTGGCTACCATCTTTCTTATCCACAAAAATCACAGGTGCTCCCCAAGGAGAAGCACTAGGGCGTATATACCCTTTCTCTAACAACTCCTTAAGCTGTTTCTTAAGTTCTTCTAATTCATTTACCCCCATTCTATAAGGTCTTTTAGCTATTGGTGCAGTTCCAGGCAGTAATTCAATAATGAACTCAACATCGCGATCAGGTGGCATACCTGGCAGATCATCCGGAAAGACATCAGGGAACTCGTCCACCACCCGATCTTGCTCTGCACCACTAACATCCATCTGGTTGACCGTGGCAGTTGGCTGCTCTTTCATCACCACTTGCACACAGATTCTGTCTCCCTTAGGTGTAGATATAACAACTGACCTTTCTTGGCACTGAATGACAGCCCCATGTTGCTTCATCCAGTCCATACCCAAGATGAGATCTATACCTGCTGTTCTTAGCACTATGGGCTTTACTTTAAAGTCTACCCCCCTTAGGTTGACACTAGAAGTGGGGCTCCAGAAATTTGCAGGCATACTACCCCCTGGTGAGTTTACTATGATTGTTTCTTTCATTGCACATAAAGGCACACCATGCATTCTAACAAATGACTGTGAAATGAAGGAATGCGAAGCACCAGAATCAAAAAGTACGGTTGCTGGGATTGAGTTGATGCTGAACGTACCCATCATGACATCCGGTGCATCCAGGGCAGTATCGGCCGCTACATGGTTCACTCGTCCAGTGTGAGGTGGCCGAGCATTCTGCTTCTGAGCTCCTGCCTGGTTCTGTGGGGCCTGGGGGTTCTGCTTCTTGGGGCACTGGTGAGCATAGTGCCCTGTCTCCCCGCAGCGGTAGCAAGCGTTGGGGTTCTGCTGAGTTGCATTCTTCATGGGAGCGGAGTTAGGTGCTCCCTGGCGTGATGCTTGGCTGCCCTGCTGCTGGTACCTCTGCCCTCCTGGCTGCTGTTGAAAACGCTGACCACCTGACTGCTGTTGGTATGAGAGGCGCTGCTGGTTCTGGTTGTTCTGGGGGTGCTGTCCCCTGTTCCACTGGTTGCCTTGACTCCTCTGGGGGTAACCTTGTTGTGGGTTGATTCGGGGACGAGTGTTGCTCCCCGATGACTGGCCTTGGAAGCTTCTTTTCTTTGCCTCCATTTCCTTTCTCTTGTTGTCAATAACGATCGCCCTATTGACCAGGGCCTGATAGTTCGGGTAGGTGTTTGACATCAGCTGGAGCTGCAACCCATCATAAAGACCCTTCAGAAATTTGCGCTGCTTGTCTTTATCCTGGGCCACATCCTGGGGAGCGTAGCGCGACAGTTGAGCAAACTTGTCGCGGTACTCCGCCACTGACAGGGACCCTTGCTTTAGAGAGCGGAACTCCTCTTGTTTCAGCTCTACAAGTCCTTCAGGGATGTGGTAGGATCTGAAGTTCTCCCTGAACTCCTGCCATGTAACAACTGGAGCATCTTGGGGACGGGCAAACATGAACGCATCCCACCAATCTTGTGCTGCTCCTTGCAGTTGCCCCGAGGCATAGAGCACCTTCTCATAGTCGGTGCACTGGGCAATGTTCAGCTGTTTCTCCACTGCACGGAGCCAGTCATCCGCCTCCAGTGGTTCAGAGGCGTGAGAGAACACTGGTGGGTGGCCCTTCAGGAACTCTCCTCGACGGTCCCTGACTTGAAGAGGTTGAGGTGCTGCCGCGGGCGCCTGATCCAGGCGGTTCATCATGGCGTGCATAAGTTGATTCTGCGTGGCCATCAACTGTTCGATGGTCACTGGCGGCGGTGGCGGTGGCGGGTCCATAGGAGCACCACGCCCACGGCCACGGCCTCTCCCGCGTCCACCCCTTGCTGCCATCTGCTCACCAACAAATGCGCAAGAGTTAGACCTTTATATCCAACATAGAATGTATATATGAACATAAATGAACATTGCTGAAAATTTCTGTGCACATCCTTGTCAACAGCAGCACACTAAAACGGGCATAACTCGAGCTACAGAAATCCAACAGGGATGAACCAGACATCGTTGGAAAGCTTAAGAAACCAGCTACAACTTTCATATAGAACACTTTCTCATATTCGGCCAGATTCTGGGCCGAAAACAGCATTGAACAGAACCTGTTCTGGATGACAGACTGCGCAGAAACATCAACTTCAAAAAGGCATATCTCCTAGATCCCAACAGATAAAGACTTGGTTCCAGATTTGTTTGAAAGATACATCAGTCTAGATACTCCCACAAAAATTTCATAATTTTTGGGATCACGGATTAAGAGATACACTGATATAACCACAGGCTGCTCCAGAAAACAGCAACACAGATAAGGGATAAACAGCTTTATACATCACATGAAGGTGTTTAACTTGGAGAAGCACAACATAACTTGTACTTCACCACAAACAAACAAAGATCCAACCAAACATAGTTCACAAACATAAACAACACTTCCACTAAAAGGTTCACCAAACACAAACTGAAACTTAAACAACGTGTCTAACGGGATAACTGAACAAGGTAGGCAAACTACTGGGCTCCACCGGGGGCATCGTTGGCTTTGTACTTCTTCTTGTAAACAGCTGCATAGTCTAGCTCACCGCGAAGGTAGTCCACTTCGCGCTCCAAACGCCTTATCACCTTCTGAGCAGCACGCAGGTCATCCTGCACCTTGTCGGCCTTCCTATGCACCTCATAGGCATGCTGGGCGGTAGAGACCAGAACCGGGTACTCCACAGGGGGAAGCAGAGCTTGCCACGAGCCCACCATGTCACTGTGGGGCAGATAGCGGTAGCGGTCAGTCCTCATAGACTGGAAACGCAGACCACGGTAATGCAAGAAAGCATCCTGTGCTGCGTCCTCCATGCTGGCGAGAGCTTCACCACGCTTGGTGGTAGTCCTGTGAGCCGACTCTATGACATGGGCCTGATCCACATCATTCCAACCTGTAACCATCAGGTCGGACTTCCAGTAGGTGGCCTCCAACGGATGAGTGTACTCGCCACAGTGATACTGGAGCTTGGCCTCCAACTCAGGGTAGTATTCATTCAGCAGACGAACCAGCATACTATGGTAGTATGCTGTCTCGTCGGGCTTCTTGAACATGAAGCGACGAGTCCATCCAAGGTCTTCATCCACCACCTGCACTACTGGGGAGGCAGGGGGTGTTGGTGCTGAAGCAGACGAAGCGGCGGGAGAGTGCACCACCGGGTACACTGGCACGAAGGCCGGTGCTGCTGGAGCTGCTGGAGCGGCAGGTGCTGCTGGGACTGCTGGAGCGTCGGGGGCCTCCACGACTGGTGGAGCGGCAGGCGCCACAGGAGCGGGTGCCTCTGGAGCAGGGACCTCAGGCGCTGGCGCCTCAGGAGCTGGCACCTCCGGAGCTGGCGACTCAGGAACTGCTGCAGGGGGCGGTGGTGGCGCTGCTAGATCCTCAGAGACAGTCGGGGTAGAGGTCAACTCTTCATCCTCCACGATGAAGGCGGTGTTGGAGGAGCTAGAGGAACCGTCACTGTCGGGGATGTGGACCACAGGGGGAGCAGGCTGGCTGGTGCTGGCGGTGAAAAGGGCACGATACGCGCGGGTGTTCATGCGAGGCATCCTGACGTTATAAAAGTAAGATAAGATAAGCGGAAACAATTAGTTTTACTCAATAGAATAAGAATAAGAAGCATGCAAATTTTAATAAAGTAACAAGATAATAAAATAAGAATGAACAGGTAGCAAAAAGGTGTTAGAACGGCCATTTCCTAGCTAGGCTCGCGTCCTACAGTCAACAAAGCTTTGATACCAATTTGTCACACCCCAACTTTAAGGATAAAGTTGAGACAACATACTCATGTGTGCCCAGGAAAGATCACACACATAAGTAGACAAATTACAAGAGTGGCATCCTCACATTGTTTTTTTTACATCACGATAGTATTAAAACAGAGTCTTACAACACACTGAACCACAGATCACTGTACTGGTACACAAACTAAAGCCACAGGGAAACGTCGACTGGGGGAGCAGCTAGCCTAGAAGTCTTCAGGAAAGTCGCCAACTGCACCTTCATCTGTTACCCATCCGGGATTTTGCCCAAAAAGAAGATAAACGACAAGCGTAAGTACTCCACGTACTTAGCAAGCTAACATAGGGTTCATGAGGCTCAAAAAGGCTAACACTGTCTGACTGCAGTTAGCTTTTAAGTTGGTAAACTTTAGCATTAAGGTAAACGAGTATTGTGCTTAACCCTTAACCCATGATCCATTTGTCCAACAAAGGTAAGATATGACATCATAAAGTACCAACAACATAAGGTAACAATTATTAAGTATCATAGTTCCGCTAGTTTTCCGGGCCGCTCGTGACCGTGAGCACGGCTGTTATAACAGTTTTACACTCTGCAGAGGTTGTGCATCTTTACCCATAAGCCGTGTTACCCTTGTGCCCGAGGCGGCCAACCTCTTGATCCACTTCCGAGGTAGATCGGCAGGGCACACTATGAAGCCTTTCGCTGGTTCGTCTAACATATTAGGGCCGCTAGGTTTCCTTGGCAGGCAGATGTAGTAACCCCCCTTTCCTATGGCACAAGGCCATCGCAGCTATACACATAGGAACAGGAGCAGCCCTACACCCAAAGTGGCAAGCCCCTTATGCGCCCTTTCGGGTCACCGCTAACAAGTTAGAAAAGGTCCAGTGTACTGAGCTAAAACCAGAGCCATATAGCACTCATGGTAGCACTGTCAATCCCAGCTTTTGCTAACAGCAAGTTTTATTAACCGTTAACCACATATCATCATGAGAACATATTCATCATTGGACTGGATCGATTATAAGTCAGTTAGCACTAGCAAAACTACCCATATGCATATATCCCACGGGAACAAGAACATCCCACATCACAAAGCTAAGTGGGTTTTCTAAGGTTGCTCAATTGGACACATGCATAAATGAGTGATTAAAGTAAAGTGTATAGGTAAACAAGGAGGTCCCATGCTAACTTGCCTTGGTTGTCGAAAGGTTGATCCTCCTGCTGGTCACTGAACGAGGGGTCCTGATCGCACCACACCGACTCACCGTCTACTCGATCACAACATCACCACGCATTCCAGGTGCAAACATACACGATGCAAACAAGGCTATTATTAGAACAATACACCAAACTGTAATAAACTGAATTAAAACTTTGATAAAACTGAAGTACGCATCTCTACGATCACAACAAGCTTTGGTTCATCGAAAACGGAGTTACGGTGTGAACGTTACGATCGAAACGGTATTTATAAAGCCTTAAACAAGATTAACTAGGACTCTAAAACTAATCTGTCCAAAACAGACTAACAGGGGTATACACGGGTAGAGCACTAAATTACGAAGCTAACGCAATATGAATGGATCAAATCGGAGCTAAAACGTGGATTTTATAAGCAAAACAATGTAGTGGCATTTCTGTAATTAAACTGAAATGCTTTTGAAATTAAATCAGAATTTAATTTGAATTTTAAATCAAATCCCGCGGTCGGCTGGACTGCGCCTCATTTTCACCGAAACACAGGGGCCTGGATGGAAGTTTGCAAAGACTCAGGCAACAGTAGGGAGGGGAGCGCGGGTTGATTCCCGCAAAACCCCAGGGGCTCTTATGCAAAACTAACCCCGAAGGGGTACGGGTCGCTCACGGCCGTCGGATCGATCGCGGACGGCACAGATTAGATCCAGGGGAAGTGTGCGCGGGGCAAGCCGACGGCGCGCCGCGCGCGGGGCTCTGGCCGCGACGTCGCGGGGTGTCGCGACGGCGTGCGCGCACCAGCCATGGATGGCGCGCGGGCGCTTGCGGACCCGGCCGAAGGAGGCGCCCCGAGACAAACCAAGAGAAGGGAGAGAGAGCGGAGCTCAAGGGGGTTCTCACCGAGGCTAAAGAGACGGCGAGGAGGCTCGGGTGATGATGCACGGCGAGGGGCGGCGGGGATCCGAACGCCGGCGTCGGAGCTGCGAGCACACGACGGCGGTTAGGACCAAAAACAGGCGAAAGAGAGAGACAGGTGGTTCGGCGGCGCCGTTACCGCGACACGGATCACGGCGAGACGCTGAACGGGGTCGGCGAGGACGAGCACGGCCGGACGACGGCGGCGGGTGCTCGGACTTGACGGAGCTAGGCTCGGGAGCGGCGGCGGTGGCTCTGGAGCGCTGCGAAGAGAGGGCGAGCGAGGGAAAGAGGGGCGGGGAAGGAGACCGCATCCACTTTATGCACGAAGTCGAGGGCGAGGTCGTGGGAGAAGCGCGCGGGAGAAGCGGGGGAAGTGCGGCCGCGGCGGTTGCGCTCGGCGGCGACGCAGAGAAGGAGGGAGGAGGCGGCTGACACGCGGGCCCGGGTTGCCAGCGAGAGAGAGAGGGGACGGCGCGGGCGGCGGTTTGCGCAGGCGCGGGCGCCAGCGGGCCGGCCAATGGGCCGCGCGGCGAGGAGAAGGGAGGCGGAGCGGCCCAGTGGGGAGGAAAGGGAAGGGGGGGGGCGCGCCGGCGGTTGGGCCGCCAGGCCGCCAGGGCCGGAAAGGGAGAGGGAGAGGGAGAGAAGAAATTTTCCCTTTTTCATTTATTTTCAAAACATTTCAAATCCATTTCAAAAGAAGTTTGAATTCAAACTAAATTTTGACAAAACCCAGTCACTTCAATAAATCCAGTGCATCAGCATGAGTGCAAAAACATGTTGCCACATTATTTTTATTCAACAAAAATTATTTAATCCCTAGGTTAAATGCTCACAAAAATCATAATTAAATCATTTTCATCCATTTGGCTTTGGAGAAATTTTAGGGTGTTACACATCGGTAGATTTTATCTGTGCGCTTGCGGATAAAGTAGAGTGTGCGTTAATTTATACCAACAAGCATTTCTGGCGCCGTTGCCGGGGAACGGTAGATCAACTTAAGTCTTAGTTTAACCTTGTAATCATACTTTTATCTTTTTCCTTTTTGTCCCAGTCTTTTCATTATTTTTGTTTTCATTCTTATGAATGTTGTTTTTGAATTCCACTCTTATCTATCACTACCCCATGAGCAAGCTATAACCAGTAGAATCCTTATACCCCATCAAAATACCTGGTTATGAGCTATGTCTACCTTTCTGCTGCACTGTCCTTGTAATGAGCATAGAAATATAATTATGAAAATATTCCTTCGGGTATTTTGTCACTAACCTTTCTAGGTCTGGAGCAGAAAAGAACGAAGGAACAACAAACACAAGGTATGTCCAACCAATCATCATGCAACATTGAATTACATTCATCCAATCTTGATTTGTGCAAAATCCAAGCTTGGGGAATAGACTTTCTAAGAACATCTCTTGTCATGTTGCTATGTTGGTTGTCCCTACCTTTAAGATATGCTCATCATGCTCTTTCATCTGAGTAGATCTCTATAATGCCTTCATGTTACCTTTATTTGCTATAGTATATGTTTAGGTTTGAAGTACTTTCATACATCTCTTAAATGAAGCATGGTGCCTAGTTTAGGAGTGGGTGATCTTGCTTTCAAAGGCCTTTTAATTTAAGCATGTTTAGGTTAGAATACCCTCTTAAATCAAATTAGACGTGGTGTCTAGGTTGGTTTCTGAGCCGACAGTATGCTATAGTGGATGTTGGATATTTTGTTGGACTAACCCCTGCAGGGAAACTTTCAATATCAATTTGGGAAAGTCCGGAGATGAACTCACACTGGAGATGAAGAGACACATGAACTTCAATAACTTTGCACAATGAAGACTCAGCTCGTTCATCATGGATGAAAGAACTGTGAGTATCGAAGTTTATTTATTTTGTCTTCTACTGCAAGTTATCTTTTGCTTTGAATCATGTTAAAGTGCAGCCAAGACATAAAATATTAGTCTATGCTAAAAGAATCCTAAAAACATCTCCTTATTAGCATAGATGCAAAATACATAAGTTGTGGATAATAACCCATGCTTCAAATTCTTGCAATCCTTCGGGTATATGTCCACTAACATTACACAGGAGAGAGATTTTGTTCATCCATGGTTTGGTGTGAACATTGAAGATCCAAAACTCAAACCATAGACACACAAACCTACTCTCAGATCACAAAAGGTGCTAGCCTAGCTTTGAGTCTTGCTTGGGCGCTGATGACAACAGGATGCAACTTACATCGTATGAGACAACCTATGCCTGCAATCATCATTGTCCAAGACATCAAGACAAGAAGTGGGAAGTTATCCTCTTTTCTAATCAAGAGCTAGTTTGGGAGATAAGATGGTACCACTACAACAATAGCAAGATCTACAAGTCAAACACATGAACATGTTGTTGGGAGTCCATCTACATCACAAGCCAGCCTGGGAGAGACAATTCCATTGTCTAGATGTGTTTCACAATCAAAGGGAGGAAGGAGAAAACCACTTCAAGACATATTGATCTCCTATCCACCACTTTGATCAATACAAACCACTAGATGCTGACCCAGTCAAGAAGAAGAATATGATCCACCACTCATTCTTAGAAGATCGTTCTTGAACACCATCAATGTTATCATCTTCGCCGAACCTGGAGGAGTCAACTTTTGGATCTTTCGCTGCATCTTCAACATCTATATTACTTATGGGCAGCCAAAGAGAACAAAGAGAAGACCTCGAAGGGAGAACCAACTACCAAGAATTGAGGAGGGCATCATGAAGGATGAAGCCACTGCACCACAAGAGTTAGAAGATGAAGAGATTACCTGAGCTAGCAAATCAAGAAGAACAGCCGATAAGATCTCCATCATCTAGACACTGTTGAGAGGACAAGTCTCAGTTGTGACATTACAAGACAAAAGACTCTCATGGAGGCACTCGAGTAGCAGCTCTAAATTCAAGTCTCTTGCCAACCCAATGATTAAAGGAAAACAAGAAAGGTTGACAAGAGAAGAACGCGGAACTGTCCCTACATCCTCATAGTACAGAATTAATACAAGAAAGAGAGAGGATCCTAGTCAGCATACTCGAGGAACAATGCGCCTTCATTGATAAGTCAACACAAGAGAAGGAAGATCGATACATCTAAAGATGATTCCACTGTGATCTTCCTCCTCTCAATCACACTGTGAGACAAACAAGAAAAGACAAGCCAGCTAGACAAGAGGAGCTTCCACAAGGTGGTTCAGCGCAATCACTTTCCAATGACAAAGTAACATTTCAAGGTAAGTAACCATCACTTTAAAAGCTTCTTCTTGATTCTAGTATGAACATAAATAAAGAACTAAATATGTTTAAGTTGCACCTCACTTGATCCAACCTAATCAACTCAACATGTTTAGTCCTTTGATCTTTGTTCGTAGCTTTACTCTCTTGAATCTCACTGTCTTAACTACATGAGCTAAAATGTTGTGCATCTAACCTTTGGAAGATGATATATCTTAATCATGAAAAGATCAACACTTTATGCATAGATTATCCTTCCTTGGGTTAAGTAATTTGATCTGTTAAATATTTTAAGATCCTACTTTCATGCTCATCCTCTGATCCTATCACTCATGTTAAAATTGAATAGAACACATAAACAACAAGTTTGTCTTGTGCAATGTGCCTAAGGTTAGAGAGGAATAAAACAAAACTTTTGGTTCTGTTGGTGTTTTTCCACCAATAGAGCCCATGCATTTGATCTCTACCTTGTCTTTATGAGTAGGATACACACTTGAGCAAACAGGGCGAAGTTTGTCAACTCCTAAATTCTACAGAGTGAAGATCCTAGATCTACAAGAACATGAACACTGAGCAAGATGCTGCCAGCTTCCATAATTAACGCTTCATTTCAAACTGCTGGACGAATGAAGAACAAGAGTGACACCATATCAAGAGGCATAAACAAGAAGGAATGATGGAAGACATCGTAGTCAGAATTAGAGGTCATGAAGTCCCCACAGACTTCTTGATCCTCGACATGAGAAGACGATGATATCCACCTCATCCTAGGAAGACCATTCCTCTACGCTACAAGTACAATCATTTACAAGAGGAAATCCATTTTCACTTTCCTGGAGAAAAGGCACGATGCAACTTCATCAACTAAATGCCTAATGCAGCACCCAAGAAGAATAGAAGTGAAAGACGCCGCCCTCAACGCCAAAGAAGACAAGCTATCAAGAATAGAGAGGCCAATCACGAAGAAGAAGCTATCGACACTGTCCCAGAAAAGAAATGTGGCAGAACCTCCCATTAATGTGGCCCACCCGCACACGTCATCGTCTCCCCGAGCTCTAATGACTGTGCACATGTACCACATCACTGGAAAGATCTGTCGGGTGTCCCCGAGAGAACCCCGAATTATCCACGAACCACAAGATCATCATCATGAAGGTTGGAATAATTACAACATTACAACAGTTGATACAAAATACCATCGGAGTGTGGAAGAAAGACAAATAACTTTACAAAACCATGAATAAGTTACTTTTTACATAAACGTAACTGGTATTGCGGAAGTAGAATAGTATGACGGAACCACACTTAGGTGGAGTACCTAAGTTGGAGAAGAACAACCAGATCACGTCAAGCCCACTGACATGATCATGATCAACATCACCTATTAGAAACCTGCAACAGGGGTTAACAAACCCTGAGTACGGTCGATACTCAGCAAGACTTACCCGTCAACAGAAAAGACTTCAGGTTCATGCTGGTTTGGGGAGGCTCAATAGTATTTTTCATTTGCATAAAAGCTTACTAAAGTAAACCTAGATCAAATTTTACTTAATCATCTCAGTACTTGGTAAGAACTGAAAGTAAACATTAGTGAAAGATCATTCTCATGCCTTCTTAACCAGTTTCATTTTATTCTACGGTGCAGGTCGAAAGATTGAGTCTCCTTAACCGAGGAGCACGACGATTCGAACCGATTAAACCAGATCTGGTAGTTTTCCATGATCATACGATATATGTAGACCCTGGATCACACATATACCAACCCCAGCCTCGGATCCTCCAAACAAGACCGGGTCTGCGCCACCCGAGAGTACTTGTACACCTCCAATCCGGGACTTCGACCCACGAGGGTAGCTAGTACTCCCGCCATCTCTCCACTCCCAGTGCGCGATTAGCCGTTCTCATTTAAGAACCACCAAGGTAGGGCTTACCGTAGCATATGATCGGTACTTCACAGTTCTCAATCTAGCAGGCCAACAACTGTTACCCTAATCCGACACATCCGGGTCACCCTACACCAACCCAAGGTTCGATGTATGTGTCCGTCTGGTCTTAACCATCATTCTTTCTCATCATCATTCCAAAACGATAAGTATCGAAAACATTTATCAAAAGCTTTATAAAGCAAGGCTAAGCATTTCTATTAGTGGCATAAAGGAGGTATCAAGGAATGATATATCGATAACAAGGTTGGTCATGCAGCAACAGGTTTAAAGCATTTATTTGATAAACATTTTATGCATCAGGTTATCGAAAGTAAGTGTAATTGTAAATCCAAGGAAAGGGTTAAATGAACAGGGGCTTGCCTTCGTTGCAGGGAAGATAAGATACAAGAATGATCCACACAAGTGAGTTCCTTCATCTAGAAGTTAAGTCTTCTCGACGAAGCTTGTCCAACAAGAATCTCCTTTCGAGGTTTGTTCGACGAGGGTGATCATCAAAGCTTGATCAACACGACTTCAACATTTTTGGATACTACACGTAGATAAATGATGGATGCTTGAGCATGATGCCATGTGATGTATGCTAAGGTGCAGGACAATTCAAAAGTAGAACAGAAGATAACACAAGATAAGGAAAGTCGAGTACAACTTTCCTTCGCAGTAAAGTTGCAAACCAACAAACTCAACTTGCAACTCACTAACTAAGATTCCTAGCTATACATACAACTTTCCCCAAGCACCTTTAGGAAGATAACTAAGGATGGCTAAGGTTCATTAAACATCACTCAAGCCATAGGAACACAAGACGAGAGGTGTCCCATGGTCTTCAATCAATAATCCAAAGTCACACAAGATGTAAACACTGCTGTTCATACTTTGGATAGATTACACCACTTATACTAATCAAGCCATAACTAGAGCTTCTAAGATTCAAAAGGGGTGATTCTAGACAATTTGAAAAGCTGATCAAATTGTCTACAAACTTCCTAATATCACCCAAGGTTGGTTCTCTAGGAAACTAGGTCAACTAACTTGGATAAACATTTCTGTCCAGAGCTAGGACAAATTTGCCGATCCAACTTCCAACAACCATAACTGGAGCTTTGGGTCCCCAAAAAGGGTGATCCTTAACAATCTAGAAAGCTTATGAAAAACTCTAAAACTTTTCTATTATACTTAACAGGTGATTCACAACTTAACTAGCTCAAACAACTATAAACATTCAAACGATTAAATAAAGCATATAAATAAGAATAAAATTTATTTTCTTCAACAGAGCTCAAAATTTTTGCGATGATACATTTTTACCTAAAAACAGTGCCAAAAATAGTTTCATGATTTTTGGACCTTTAAATAGGCCTACAAAAATCATTAAAGATCATTTATTAATTAAAAGCCATATTTAAAACAGTTTCAAAATTTGATCAAAACTCAACTTTCATATTTTTCATAAAAATCAGGCAGCTTGAGAAAGCTACACAAAAATTTTCACAACTTTTGGAGCTTCCTACAAAAAGATATCAAAAAGACAAAATCTAACACTATTCACTCATAACAGAAAAAGGAAAAACCTTTCTAACCCTTACTGGGCTCGGCCCAGTTCGACCCACGACTGCTGACACCCGAGCCTCAGGCCTCAGCCTCAGCCTCAGTCTCCCTTCTCCGACTCGCCCGAGGCCAGCGCGTCAGCCTCACTTCTTCTTTCTCCGACAGCGGGCCTAGGCTGTCAGGCCCTCTTTCTCCGCCTCGCCCGAGGCCTGCGTCCGGTCAGCTTGACCGACCGCGCGGATCGATGACCGGCCGATGATCTCTCCACTGGCGAAGTCTCCGGCGACGGTGAGGGTCGCAACGACTTCGGCTTGACTTCGCGCACCTATTCCACCCTTTAGCCGGCCTCGCCCTCTCTCGACTTCGAGCGGACGATGGCTATGGCGGCTCGGCCATGCCGAGCACGGCGGCGACGCGGCGCTTTGGCCATAAGGACTCGGTAGAGACCTATCCGAGGGTGGCTTCCTACACAAGGACGTGCAACAAACACGCTGCGCACTCAACCTGGCTCGGAAACGACTCCGAGCAACATGGCTCACGGTGACAGCCATGGCGTTGCCAGCGCCGGCGGCGAGCCACAAGGACCGACCACGGTGGCCCGGTAGAGACTAGACTATGGAGCGCAACACAACGAGGAGCTCAACACGACTACGGTGCTCACCTTGCCTCGGCTCGAGGAGCACCGGACCAAGGTTGGCGACGGCGACGGCGATGGCGGAGCTTGCACCGGCGGCAACCGTCGTGGACTGCTCAAGTCCGAATGGTAGAGACCTCAGGAGCGAGCCGATCGTAACCTACAACATCAGACGAAGCTAAAACCTCACTTGATTTGACCGGAGGAACTCTAGTTGATCGTGACCACGACCAAGGTACCTGTGATGGCTTCCGACCGGTGACGAAGAAGAAGACTGTGGCGGCGGCGATTGCAAGCACTAGGGCTCGGGTTAGCTAGCTCAGGAGAAGCAAGGGATCTAGGCAGAGCTTCTGGGAAGATGGAGAGTGCAGGGATGCAGCGACGATGGAGTAAGAGCTCGCTGGAGCTTGGCCAGAAAACAGAGCAAGAGAGGTAGTAGGTGGCGGACGCGGGTGAAGAGAGGGTTGGGGAGCTCTCGGAGCTTGACACCGCACGGAGTGAAGCAAGCGGCAAGCAGCTGCGTGGCCAAACACGCGGAGCGGCGCGAGGACGGCCTAGCCACGGCAACGGCGCACGCGGCGGCGAGCAAGCAGAGGAGAAAGCGAAGCACGGTGCTTCTGCGGGACGATAGGGGTGAAGGAGAGGACGGCGACGTGATAAACTTGCGCACGAAGCTAGCAAGCAGCTCGCTGGCGCGGCGTATGTGCCCCAGCGCGAGCGCGGCGCTGGCGAAGCAGCTCGCTGGCGAGCTTCCAGGCGGTTCCCCCCTTCCACACTGTTCCTTGCTCTCTCCCCCTTTCTGAACTTTCAAAACTACTTTTGAAATTTGAACTATACTTCAAGTTTTGCCAAAATATGAAATGTAGAGTTTGAAAAGTTGTACAACTTTGCTTTAACAACCTATGGCTGATTTCAAATGGAAATAGGTCAATTTGATCAAAACAGTTCAAAATGGAAATTTGAAAAGGGGACAGAACTAGGGTTTTGCAATAGAAGTAAAATTACTTTTGATTTTGCAATAACACTTGAAAAATGGTCAATGTATGAAATGTTCATTTTGAAATTCTCTACCACTTTGATGTAAACCTCAAACTCAGATTTCAAATAGTTTTTGAAATGCAAGTTTAAAATCAAAAGGGGACCATTTCCAGGGTTTGAATAAATTCAAAATTACTTTAAATTTTGTACAGAAACTTTGAAAACTTTGAATACCAAAGTTGTACCTCTTCTCAAGATATACCAAAAAGCTTTTAGGGTCAACCCCTAATTATGCATAGATTTTGAGTTAACTAGAAAGGGCTAATTAACTTATATAGGAATTTAAATGATTTTCCTGTTTTTAAGCTAGATAAATTTTATACCCTTTTGAATTGTTGAACTTGGTTTCATGCCCTTACATGACTTTAGTCAAATGGGAATGAACACAAGTTATTTCATAATGACATTCCGAATTAGGGTTTTTGAGCTACATCACAAGCATAAACAAAGTTGCTCACACATTAGGAATTAAACTTATTTTAGTGAATGCATCTCAAGGTGAGCTAGCATATACAACCATGCTTAAAACATGAAATGCTTGGATGCCATGATGCCAGATGATTATGCATACTAAACATATTAATTAGGATTTTAATTAATGCTTAACACCAGGGATGTTATAAGAAAGAACAAAAGAAGCCTCAAGACAGTGAGCCACAGGAAGTGAAGACTCAGACCAAGAAAGTATGGGAGAAAATGTCTGCACCTAAGAGGTACAATCAATAACAACTTTCCAAACGTCTGACATACCTTGGGAGGTCTAAACCAAGGGAAGGTCCGGTTCGTCGGACCTAAATATCCGAACCTTCGCCAAAAGGTAAAAATCGGTAGTTATCCTCATATTTATTTTCCTGCATAGTTCTCATATTTAATTCTTAGTTATTCATTGCATCATCATATTTAATTCACAAACATTTTAATTTCTGCATTGCATTAGAAAAGAAAATAAAAAGATTGCATTTGTTACACTACATCATAAACCATAAAGCCCCATGTGAATAATTCTATGGTGTGTAAAAACTCGCAAGGATATTCACCGTGGTGGCATAATAATAATAATAATAAATGTGCATGCATTCATCATGTTGCATTCTCTCTTGCATCAAAAAAAATATTAAAATGCAAAAATATTGAGAAAGAGATCTTACTGAAATTCTAGACAACTATGGCTTGAGTGGCCAACCGCTAATGCTTAATCTGTTCCACAAGTTTTGTTGTCTATTTGAGTTTCACAGGATTTGAAAGGCCAAGAAAAGCTGACGAGCAAGTGAATGCTCCATCCACTGTTGGAGCACTGTCTCAATAAACTTCAACATCAATCAAGGCTCTATAGAGGAAGGACATATCCACTGCCAGTCTGCTACATTGCAATATCAAACGACTACGTCAACATTTAGCCTGGGGGAAGGCACCCCCATGTATCCACGTAAGTATCTTTATCCTCTTAAGTTTTTCATTCTATAAACAAAATGAAAACACAAAAAAAATATGTGAGCACATGAAGGCTCACCATTAATTAAAAAAAAGAGAGACAAAAATATATGGGCACATGAAGGCTCAACGCTATTAAGAGAACCAGCTTGGGGGAGACGAACCACCGTTATCTTCGTGATCCAGGTATGTCTTATTCATTATCTTAGTTATTTATAATAAAGTGTGTTAGGTTAAATAAATACTATGTTAAGTTTGCTTAGATTGTTTTAAGAAGTTAATAATAAAAGAAGAACCCTCTCTCTCTAATCTTTTGCATGGAAATGATGAATAGTTGCTCTATCTAATTTCTTTCAAGTACCTAGCCTTCAAAGCATGAGTTCTCCTAATTAATAATGACACCTTAAAATAAAATTAAAATACATGGATGGCAAATACTTAATCTAAGGTCTATGTAATTAGGACATGACATGTGATGATCTGAGCTGCTATTATCTTGTTCTAAACAACACTAAAGTTCCGGAGATTTCTAAATATGAATATGACTAATAATGCATTGAGTTAAATTAAGCGTTGTGACACTGTGAGATGTTATCTTGCCATTGAATTGAGATCACTTACACATTGCATCCATCTTCCGCATAAATGCTCATAATTATCTGTTGCTACCCTCTTATAAGTTTGTTGGAAGCATGTGGCTATTAAAAAAAAGAGAAAAAAAAGAGAAAAGAAAAAAGATAGATCTCGAGGAAATAAAAAGGGACAAGTGTCCGGAACCTCGAAAAAAAATGTTAGAAAAAAATGCGCACGTGCCCGACAGTAGAATTAGCCTGATAGCCATAAGTCTCTGATAGACAGAAGAGAGTGAATATATTCAAAAGAGCATTCGACTCAATTTTTCCATACACATGCACTTCTTGATTCAATGGTTGGTTGACTTTCTCTTTCGATTCATTGTTTAATTTGACAACATATGTATTAATGCTTTTGAAAATTAATTAAAACTCCAGGATAAAGGTGAAGTGAAAGAACTAGAGACATAGTGCTTGATTTGATCTTTCAATCTCTCAATTATTTAAGATCTAAGGTAAGAGTAATAAGCCCCATGAAGAATAACATGATATGTTTCGGAGAATTTTTGTTTAACGGCAGGTATACTTGTTGGAAGTGAAGATATTGTAGCAACTCCTGATCCATTGTTAAGTTTTGGTTTTGCTAAGGGACTAGCAAAGGGTAAGCTTGGGGGAATTGTTGACGCTGGTTATCTATCAAAATTAAAGGATAAATAAATATGAAAAGGGCAAGAATTTGATCACCAACAAAGGTTTAGGGTTTGAACTGACAATATTCCACGAGTTTTGATGAGTTATGATTCTGCAGGGACTAAACCAGGAAATCGGCACCGATAGCTTCCCATAGAAGGAAACCATCGGGAGATAACGCAACCGCCACGTCGGGATACTTCTAGAAGACTCCAGAGAACACATAGAGACACCACAAGAAAGGGCACCGCGGTCCACCTCCAGGTGGGACCGACCGGTCCCCTGGACCCACCGGTCGGTCCCCCCTGGGCCCGCTGGTCTCCGTCTTCTGCAAGCTTCGTCCACCGACCTCTAGGATGCATCTTAGCCATACCTTAAGTCGGTTTGATCCAACGGCCGCGGTTGATCCCTCAGGGCTATATAAGCAGCCCCAGACCCCCCTCTCCAGGCATCTCCCTCTTCATTATTCATCTCCACATCAGAAATTAGGGTTCCAATGTAGAAGTAGAGGTCCCTCTAGATGAATCTCTTCTAGTTCATCTAGAATTAGATCTAGTTCATCTAGTTGTAATCAAGAGCCAGCTATCAAGTAGAAGACTAGATACCCCTCTAGTAGGATTAGAACCTAGTCTTATATTAGAACTAGAAGAGAGAGATAGAGGAAGAGATCAAGAAGGAGCTCCGGCCTGTCGGATCAACTTCTTCATCTTGTACCTGCGGATTCAAGTTCATCTTCAACTTGCTTCAGCGATTGTTTCGGTAATCAACATCTATATTTAAGTTTGAGCTATTGTTCTTATTATTCTTAAGGTTTGTGACTCTCTTTTGAGTACTTTAATTCTAGTCATTCTAGAGTTAGAGTTGTTGGATAGTGTAAGCGTGGTGCTTAGACTTGATAGCTCATAAATGCCTCCTATAACGCCGGTAGTAGTGGTTGTTCGCAAGGGTGACTCTTATAGCCTTGTTGATTCTTCTATAGTCCACTTACCCGTGTGTAGGCTCGGTAGGATTATACATTTGCATAAAAGACTCATACTCTGTTTGTGACCTTTTATGGCAACTTCCCCACTAAGAATAATATAAACATATCACTCTTAAATTGGAATTAGACAACCTTAGTGATCCCCACTATGCTTCTAGATTCTCCGTCCTTGATAGCTACTCAGGGGTTAGACTTGAGACTTAACACTATCCGTTCCTTTGGGTTCGATATTATAACTGGGTTATTCCGGTGAAGTGCTACATCGGTAGATTTTATCTGTGCGCTTGCGGATAAAGTAGAGTGTGCGTTAATTTATACCAACACCCACCCCCCTTGGTGGGCCCTGGCTACACTATTTAGCCTGGTGACACAAGCATCTTCTAGAAGCAAAGTGGTGGGCCCACCTGTCATTGGCTGGGGTCGGGCGACCCCAGGGTGAACCCCATCCAATGTCGGTTGCTTGCACATGTTTCACTCGTGATGAAATCAAGGCCATCCATCCATGGCGGTTACTATGGCGGTTTGATCCAATGGCCAAGGAAGGAGAGGACGCGGATCGCTGACGTGGCACCGGAGTAGCCGCTACTCCACCTCCAAGCTATAAATACCCCCCTAGAGCTCTTCATTTGTATGCATCCAAGGAGAGAAAGCCTACTTAGTAGCTTTAGTGTTAGAAGAGAGGGAAGGGAGTGAGGAGTTCCACGGAGGAGTCCCAGCCTGTCGGGAGTCTTCTCCAAGGTGCGCCTCAGCGGATGCGATTCTTCTTGTAAGTGTTACATCTGAGTCCTTCTAGTATTTAATATTCTGGTCTGGTAATTTAAGTTTACAGTTCTTTTACTTGGCACATTGCTTTACTTTGTTGAAGTGCTCTAGGCCTAATAAGCTTAGCTTTAGAGTAGTAAGATTAGTGTAGACGTGGTGTCTAGGCTATATCTTGCCAGTGTGGACTTCTTGTCGCACTTGTGTAGACGCCTACTGGTAGAGTGATAGACACAGCCAGTGCTTGGAGTTCCTCTCAAGTGTTGTAGGCAAGTTGAAAATAATAGTTGGGTAGCAGCATTGCCGCCTTAGTAGTTGTTAGGTGGAGAACCTTTTAATCAACTACTGTTTCGTCCTTCGCCCCCAGTAAGGAATGAGGTGGTAAACCTCAGTACTCTTAGAAAACCAGTACCAGATATTGATATTAGGAAGACCTCTCTATCCCAGTTATCATATACCCTTTGATCATCCTTTGATGACCCTACCTCTAGTTAATCCACCTCACGTTCCCTGTGGAAATACGATACCTGGAATACTCCCGGTGAAAAGCTACAATTGACTACCGTGCGCTTGCGGTATATCCGTTTGCCACTTCTGGTGTCAACAAGCATCTCTGGTGCCGCTGCCGGGGATTAGGCTCCATAGTCTAGTTCTAGTGGTTGCATTAAGAAGTGTCAACAAGCTTTTTTGGCGCCGTTGCCGGGGAACGGTAGCTGTGTTAGCTAGAACAAAGTCGTTAAAGTTATCGTAGTTTGATTAGAACTTTTATTTCATAAATCAATATGGATCAAACAACCCTTTTTAACTACGCTGCTCCATCGGGCGCTGAGTTGGAGCCGCCTAGTTCATCTCATGCCATTTTGGCAGTTCGCTATGAGCTTCGCCCCAGCCTCATAGCGATGGTTCAGGAGAACCCCTTTTCGGGAGAAGTAGATGAGAATCCTTATACCCACCTACGTGATTTCGAACAACTTTGTTCGTGTATTCACATCCAAGGGATGAGGCGAGTCACTCTTAAGTGGAAGCTATTTCCGTTCTCGTTAACAGGAAAAGCTAGACGCTGGTATACTCGCTACGTTGGTAGTGTGAACGGAGAATGGGAGAAACTGCAAGCCATGTTCTGCTTAACGTACTTTCCCATATCCCGCATAGCTCGTTTTCGGAGAGATGTGCTAAACTTCAAACAAGACGAGAAGGAATCTCTAGGTGCGGCTTGGGCACGACTTACAGACTTAGCATCCTCTGGCCCCGATTTAGCTATAACCGAACCAACCCTTATGCAACATTTCTATCTCAGTTTTAGCCAAAACTCCGCACGATTCCTTGATTTAGCCTCTAAAGGAGCTTTCCTCCATTTACCCATTAGTGAAGGTAAGGAAGTCCTTGCGACCATTCTCAAGAACACCCCCTACATCGATGACCATGGTGAAACTCTAGAGGAAGATCAAACTCCTAGGGACGAACCCATGACAGCTGAAACTCCTTTACCTATACCCCAAGCTGTCAAACCTGAACCACAACCACCTACTCCTCCAAAGGAAGAAGTAATTCATCCTTTGGATTATCCTCTAAATATTGAGACAGATCTTTTCGCCGATTATGGCAATGTCTCGAAACAAACTGTGCAGAAGAGATCCACAGCCCGTAGAGCTCCTAATAACCACATGCCAACCCAGTTTGAGGCAAGTTATCTTAAGGCGACTGCCCAAGAGCTCATGTCTATTATGAGCAACGAATGGTTTAGGGAGGCTGAAGCATCATCAGATGTCATTAAGCTTTTGTCATGTTTCGCATCCATACCGTGTGCCATAAACAAGACAGCTGTAGATGCCCTCTATGATCCCGCTGTAGGAGTAAATTTAATGTCTAAATCATTGATGTTGACACTCCTTGGTGAGGAACCGCTAAACCCGACCAATAAATTCCTTAAGCTTCCTTCTAGAAGATTGGTCGAGAGTTGCGGGATTGCACAGAATATTTCTATCACAATTAACAAGGTTAGCTTCCTCGCAAACTTCTATGTCTTTGACGTAGACGAGGTCGACTTGTTAATTGGGCACCCACTCATGAGATTCATTGAGGGATTTCGTGAAGGGAGCCTTAAGGGTCACCTTGGGAAGGATCTAGATCTTTCAGTTCCTTTTGCCGGCTCCGTTAATTTGATAGCCGAACCAAAACCCGAGCCTGATCCAATAGAGGAGGTGATGTCAGTATCTTCACTAGAAACTTCTCAACCCGATCTAGAAGAAGACGCCCATGACTTTATCCAAGAAGAAGACACTGATTTAGATGAACCGTTAGACTTGAATGAGTCTGAACCTCCACCAAAACCCTCTATAGAGCTTAAGCCACTTCCTTCTGGGCTTAAGTATGCCTTCCTTAATGGTGATAGAGAGACTCCCGTGATCATTAGTGATCGACTTACAACGGAAGAAGTTTCTAAACTCGTCATCGTCCTAGAAAAACACCGATCTGTCTTAGGATATTCGTTGCAAGATCTCAAGGGAATTAGTCCCGCTCTTTGCACACATCGCATTCCGATCGAACCCGATGTTACACCTTCTAGAGAGCCACAAAGGAGGCTCAACAATGCGATGAGAGAAGTAGTAAAGAAGGAGGTCTTGAAGCTCTTGCACGCGGGCATAATCCACCCTGTTCCAAACAGCGAGTGGGCCAGCCCCGTCCAAGTAGTTCCTAAGAAAGGAGGAATGATGGTCGTTAAAAATCAAAACAACGAATTGATTCCACAACGAACCGTCACGGGATGGAGAATGTGCATAGACTACCGAAAACTTAACAAGGCCACAAAGAAAGAATACTTTCCGTTGCCATTCATCGATGAGATGTTGGAATGGCTAGCCAAACATTCCTTCTTTTGTTGCCTTGATGGGTATTCGGGGTACCATCAAATTCCAATCCATCCCGACGACCAAAGTAAGACCACGTTCACATGCCCCTATGGGACATATGCATACAGGCGCATGTCATTTGGCCTGTGCAATGCCCCTGCTTCATTTCAGAGGTGCATGATGTCCATCTTCTCGGATATGATAGAAGAAATCATGGAAGTTTTTATGGACGACTTTTCAGTCTATGGAACAACCTTTGATCACTGCTTAGAGAATCTGGACCGTGTCTTACAACGTTGTCAAGAAAAGCACATGATCTTGAACTAGGAGAAATGCCACTTCATGGTTCGATAAGGGATAGTGCTAGGACATAGATTATCTGAACGTGGAATAGAGGTAGATAGAGCTAAAATAGAAGTTATAGAACAGCTTTCACCTCCCACGAATGTTAAAAGCATTCGCAGTTTCCTTGGCCACGCCAGTTTTTATAGAAGGTTTATAAAAGATTTTTCTCAAATTGCTAGACCTTTAACAAACCTGCTAGCTAAAGACGCACCCTTTGACTTTGACGACAGATGCTTAGACTCTTTTCACCATCTAAAGAAAGCACTTATCTCTACACCAGTCATTCAACCCCCTGACTGGTCGCTACCTTTTGAGATAATGTGCGATGCTAGTGACTATGCTGTAGGAGCTGTCCTAGGACAGACCCAGGATAAGAAACACTATGCCATTTCCTATGCTAGTAAAACGCTAACCGGACCACAGCTAAACTATGCAACAACAGAAAAAGAACTTTTAGCTGTGGTGTCTGCTTTAGACAAGTTTAGATCTTACTTGGTAGGAGCCAAGGTGATCGTCTACACCGATCACGCGGCTCTGAAATACCTACTTACTAAGAAAGATGCCAAACCACGGCTAATAAGATGGATCCTACTCCTCCAAGAATTTGATCTAGAAATTAGAGATAAAAAGGCAGCAGAGAACTCTGTAGCCGACCACTTGTCTACAATGCAAACTGAGGATAAACAGGACCTGCCCATCAACGACTATCTTCGGGACGACACACTCCTCAAAGTTTCAGACACCTACCCATGGTATGCAAACATCGTCAACTACATAGTCTCAGGCTACGTACCACCTGGAGTAGACAAAAAGAAGCTTATCAAGGAGAGCTCGGTGCATCTATGGGATGACCCGTATCTCTATAGAGTATGCCAAGACGGCATAATAAGAAGGTGTGTGCCCATGAACGAAGCAGTTAAGATCATGGAGAAGTGTCATGGAGCAGAGTATGGAGGCCATTATGGAACATTTCGAACCCATGCCAAGATTTGGCAAAGTGGATTCTATTGGCCTACCATGTATGAAGACACCAAGGACTTCGTGAAGAAGTGTGCAAGGTGTCAGAAACATGGAAACATCAATGCCCGTGATGCAATGCCACTCACAAATAACCTACAAGTAGAGCTGTTCGATGCTTGGGGAATTGACTACATGGGTCCTTTCCCCCCGTCTCAAGGTTGTGAGTATATTCTAGTGGCAATAGACTACGTATCCAAATGGGTTGAAGCCATGCCGTGCAAGTCAGCGGATTCGTTGCACGCAACGAAGATGTTCAAGGAAATAATATTCCCACGGTTTGGCACCCCAAAGTTAGTAATCAGCGATGGAGGAAGCCACTTCATTGATAGAAAGTTTCGACGCTACTTAACAGAAAGAGGGTTAAGGCACAATATTGGAACACCTTATCACACACAAACAAGCGGACAAGCAGAAACATCAAACAAGCAAATCAAGAATATTCTGCAAAAGACTATCAATGAAATGGGGACCGCATGGAGAAGCATGCTATCAGATGCACTGTGGGCATACAGGACCGCATACAAGACTCCAATTGGTATGACCCCATACCAACTTGTATATGGCAAGACATGCCATCTGCCCGTGGAATTGGAGCATAGAGCACACTGGGCAATAAAGAGATGGAATATGGATTTGCCCGCAGCTGGAAGAAATAGGAGAATGCAAATCTCTGAACTGGAAGAATGGAGAGAGAAGGCCTATCACAACGCTAGGATCTATAAAGAGAGAACCAAGAAATGGCATGACAAGAGGATCAAGCAAAAGGAATTCCATCCGGGAGACAAGGTTCTTATGTTCAACTCAAGGGTCAAGCTCTTTGGCCATGGAAAACTAAAAAGCAAATGGGAAGGACCATTCCTCGTGATCGATGCCGCAACGCATGGAGCTGTCATGCTTCAGGACACCGACAGCAACATCTTTAAGGTAAATGGTCACCGTCTTAAAGTTTTTCATGAACATGATCCCGTAGAAAATGATGTAGACATGGTAGAGTTCAAACTATACACAACCTAAAACCTACAAGTCTCTTCTCTTCATTGCTTGAACCAAATCCTAAAGGCTACATGTCCTCGATCTCATGTCTTGGTTCAAGAAGTTATAGGCTAGGCTTACCTTAGGCTTTGAGGTGGGGCCCACAGACCCCAGTTAGGGGGTCGGGCGATCCCTATATGGGGCCCACCTGCAACAAGGGTTGCACAATCGCGTAGATGGTCTCGAGCCGGGTATGTGACCGCGCCGGACACCCATCAAGGGGGTCGGGCGACCCCGCTTTGGGGAGGATCGACTCGCAGATGAGTTCACCGTGGCAAGGGGATAACAACCCCTGGAGATAAACCCCAAATCCAAAACCGATGGGGTCGGCCGATCCCTACCTTACGGGATTTGAACGGTGGCGCGACGGACTCTGTGAAGTTACGAGTTTTCCGCGGCGATCCCGTGAAAATCAGCATCATAGTCATCTGCAGCCGCTATTTAACCTTCACCCATCTCCTTCTTCCTCCTACTCGCAATTCCACGCAAGGCCAGAGCCTCCTAGCCTTCCCTGCACTCTCCTCCGCGACCCAAAACACTAGCCATGGCACCCACTAGTAAGCCTACGCGCCCTGCAACACCTACGCCACGACGGGCCCTAGCCGAAGATCTAGAGCAGGCCCTCGCGAACAACGTGATCGATGCGGTGCCGCTGGCCATGGTACCTCCACCAGGGGGGCTGGCCGGGCCGGTGGCGGTGTCGCCCGATCCCACCAGGGGTCGCCCGACCACCCCCCGTCCATCGCCTCACGCGGCGGCATCGTCTCGCTCGTTGAGTCCGAGAAGGGGGATCAGGAAATCCCCCGACCGCTCCATCATGCCGACTAGGCCGACCACGGGGAAACTCGCACTGAAGGGGAAGGCCCCGCCGGAGGAGAACCCGCGCACGATCACCACAACAATGGGGAGTACGGAGTACACTTCGTCGTACTCCCCGTCGACGCCCACGTTCTGGAAGACCCATCGGATCATGGCCGGTGGGCATGGCCGAGGGAAGGTGGTCGTCCCTTCTCTCGACACGGAAGAGAAGGGCAAGCTGCGGGAGTCCCTAGAGTCCCAGGCTTCTATTCGGCGGAGGATGGACCCTCCGTCGATCAAAGGGCCGCCAGGATAATTCGAGGAGGAAGACGAGAAGACAGATCTGGAGAGGCTGATGCACGTCACCTCCACCTTGCAAGCAAAGAACAGGGTGTTGGAGGAGACGGTGTCAGAGTTGAAGATGGCGAATAAAGACTTAGAAGATGACTTTCACCATCTTAGGATTAGCACCTCTGCGAAGCTCAAATGCTTCGCTAGGGCTATGGGGCGGGATGACCTCCTAGACCCCCCGTCTCCATAGATAGTTTAGCTTAGATTAGAATAAAGTTCCATGTTAGATTTATTTTTTAATTCCCAAGTTTCATCTTAGATTTGTTTCCCTTTTAAATTTCCAATGTATTTCCCTTAATAGAATAAATAAAATATATCTCATCTCTACTGGTGTGTTTGCCACTAGTAGAGCGCTTTGCATTTTACCTTTGCGTCATGTTCAGAGTTCATTTATGGAAAAATTCAAGTGTGGGGGGGTCGGACGACCCCCAAATTTCATCATTGAACCACACTGAACTGCTGAGCATAGGCTGACACGCTGCAGTGCACAAAACAGAGGTAAGCAAGGGGTCGGGCGACCCCCGTTCTCTTCAATTTTTGAAAAGTGCTTTTGCAGATGTAAAACTGAATGGAGAAAAAGGCAAATGGCAACGAAAACCACCATTTGGTGGGGTTGGCCGACCCCACCATGGTGACTTGGGCCCACCAGCTCACCTCTGCACAGTAAGCTCAACACTGCTGTCTGGTTCGTTTCCCCTTTTCTCCTCTCGATTCAAGCAGTTTCACAATCATTCCATATTCCGAATAAAATAAAATAAAAAGCTACAAAGTGATTTGAGTTATGATATGCTAAGAATGTTAATGACATAAAACCATGTTCTTACATATGTTTACACTCATGGGTAAACTAAATTAGGAAACCGTATTGACTAAGTTGTTGTTAAAAGTGAGATAAATCTTGGCTTAAGACTCAAACTTGTTTTTGTTTAAGGTGCTTAGAGATTTGTTTTTGAAAATATCTCAAAACCGTAATATCATTTACTCCTCTATAGTGAGAAATACCTACCAAAACCATACATATGCATATATGATCAAAACCTTTACACACATGCTACTAGTTTTTGACTTGAGTTTGGTCAAACCTTGTTGACTCTAGTCGAGAATTTTGTCATAATCCCAAGATCAAGATCACGTACACACCATCTACATATGCAACTTCCACACTGGAAGTATGCCTGCACATGCCATTCATTTCCACTCTATAGATGCTCCGTACATTAAAGTTCTAAAATATCTCTCTCTATAACTCTGGTTAGTAAAAAAAAGAGACACTAAGGCTAAGCAAAAGAAAAAGAAAAAAATGTGGACACATGAAGGTCCAGTAAAAAATAAATTGTGGACACATGAAGGTCCACTAAAAAAATATGGACACATGAAGGTCCATTGTTGAAAAATGCTAGCCATGTCTCAAGGTAAAATAAAGTAGAGAGAGAGATTATATTAAAGGAGCATTCTAGTCCACATACTTTCCACACACATGCACATCTTGATCTAGGATTATGACATTCTTCTCCTTGGATCCTTGTTTTGACTTTACAATATATGCAAAACAAGTATGCTACTTTGTTTATCCCTACCAAACTCCACATAAGCCTGATAGATTAGGATAAAACAAAAATAAGGCAATCACATGCAATGCCTTGGTGAGGAACCAAACACCTATAAGAGTGTCTTGAGAGTACTATATGAGGAGTAAGCATGAACTATGTGTTTTCCTTTCAAACTGTCCTAAAAACTCTAAGTACCAAGAACAAGAATTCAGGGAGATGACTTTGCTTTGAGATTTGTTCCTTTTCTCAACATCTAAAGGATATATGATAGACAGTACCACATAACCCATTTGTATAAACTATGTTAGGAATGATGCTTTATGATCATTATCATTTTAAGCATGTAATAATCACTTGTTCACTTTCTCTAACCTTTACTCGAGGACGAGCAAAGATTCAAGTGTGGGGGATCTTGTTGACGGAAGTTATAGCATGTTTTACCTTATCAAAATACCGTCAACAGGCCTCCGTTTCAAGGAAGTATAGCATATCATGAGCATATTTATCACTAATAAGTTCCACTTGTACTCTTAGTATTTGATTTGCAGGTATAACAGAATAAGAAGGAAATGGACACCTGGACCCGCCCAAGGTGGGGTCGGCCGACCCCACCAAGGGAGCTCCTCGGGCTTGGTGACGTGGCACTATCCAAGTGAAGCTTCACCAAGCTACTTTCCCCCATCAGATCAAACATGTGTTTGCATTCAACGGTGAAAGATGAGAAGCACATAGATCCATGGGCCCACACAACAAAGCAAATGCAACCAACATATGACACCATGCTCTATGACAAGTGGGGACACCATTGGAGACAAAACAGTGGGCCAGCCCTATCATTGGGGGGTCGGCCGACCCCCCCTTGGTGGGCCCTGGCTACACTATTCAGCCTGGTGACATCAGCATCTTCTAGAAGCAAAGTGGTGGGCCCACCTGTCATTGGCTGGGGTCGGCCGACCCCAGGGTGAACCCCATCCAATGTTGGTTCCTTGCACATGTTTCACTCGTGATGAAATCAAGGCCATCCATCCATGGCGGTTACTATGGAGGTTTGATCCAATGGCCAAGGAAGGAGAGCACGCGGATCGCTGACGTGGCACCGGAGTAGCCGCTACTCCACCTCCAAGCTATAAATACCCCCCTAGAGCTCTTCATTTGTATGCATCCAAGGAGAGAAAGCCTACTTAGTAGCTTTAGTGTTAGAAGAGATGGAAGGGAGTGAGGAGTTCCACGGAGGAGTCCCGGCCTGTCGGGAGTCTTCTCCATGGTGCGCCTCAGCGGATGCGATTCTTCTTGTAAGTGTTACATCTGAGTCCTTCTAGTATTTAATATTCTGGTCTGGTAATTTAAGTTTACAGTTCTTTTACTTGGAACATTGCTTTACTTTGTTGAAGTGGTCTAGGCCTAATAAGCTTAGCTTTAGAGTAGTAAGATTAGTGTAGACGTGGTGTCTAGGCTATATCTTGCTAGTGTGGACTTCTTGTCGCACTTGTGTAGACGCCTAGTGGTAGAGTGACAGACACAGCCAGTGCTTGGAGTTCCTCTCAAGTGTTGTAGGCAAGTTGAAAATAATAGTTGGGTAGCAGCATTGCCGCCTCAGTAGTTGTTAGGTGGAGAACCTTTTAATCAACTACTGTTTCATCCTTCGCCCCCTGTAAGGAATGAGGTGGTAAACCTCAGTACTCTTAGAAAACCAGTACCAGATATTGATATTAGGAAGACCTCTCTATCCCAGTTATCATATACCCTTTGATCATCCTTTGACGACCCTACCTCTAGTTAATCCACTTCACGTTCCCTGTGGAAATACGATACCTGGAATACTCCCGGTGAAAAGCTACAATTGACTACCGTGCGCTTGCGGTATATCCGTTTGCCAATTCTGGTGTCAACAAGCATCTCTGGTGCCGCTGCCGGGGATTAGGCTCCATAGTCTAGTTCTAGTGGTTGCATTAAGAAGTGTCAACACTGAGCTGTGCTAAACTAAGAGCCACGCTGTAGCGAGGGCACTAGAGCTATACTCTCTCTACTAGCTATCCTACTTGCCTAAGCTCTCTGAGCTCTCACTTGCTTCTTGCCTCTTGCTTTCTTGGTGTGAATGTGGTGTGATATGAAGTGATGCCTCAGGGGGGTATTTATAGCCTTGTGGAGTGAGGGGGGTACTTATAGGGGGCAGCCAGCGACCTAGGGCTAACCCTAGTGGCGGTCGCCAGCCCTAGGTGGCGGCCGCCACCCTCACAACCGTTGGATGCACCGCCTTTGCTTCAACGTCATCCAGGAGCTCCAGAGAGGCGGTGGTTAGGTCGGTTGCATGTCTGAGTCACCGCCATTCGGTCTTGATCCACGCCACTCCCTCCTGAGCCGTCCGATGCCACTGACCTAGTGACCAAGGGCCAAGATTTGGCCTTGGGGTGGTCACACGGATCAGTGACGTGGCAGGGGGGAATGTGGGCTTCACCCTTGTGGCGAGCGCCACCTGGGGGTGGCGGGCGCCACCCCACTAGGGCCCAAATGGGTCCTGGTGCGTGGGCTCGTCTCCTGGTGGGTTCATTCTTCAAATTTGGTTCAAATCCTGCATTCAAATAAAAATCTATGGACATGTGGAATTTGGTTAGTTTGAAACCTATTTGACTACATTTCATGCCTTTTTGGTGGACTTTAGGGTCAATTGTTGATGGTAAAACAGGTGTTTAAGGACCATCAACATTAGCCATGTTCAAGAATGCTCGTCCCATAAGGAGCGGGACATCATCATCTCTTCCTGTGTCAAGGATGATGAGGTCGACGGGGATGTAGCTATCCTTGATGTGTATCAGGATATCCTTAGCTACCCCTTCTGGCCTGCTTATCGTGTTGTTGGCCATTTGGAGTGTGATGTTGGTGGCCGACAACGGACCACCAAGGATCTTCTCGTATACTGCCTTGGAGAGAATGTTGACGCTTGCTCCAAGGTCGCAGTATGCGTTGCAGAACTTGTTTGTCCCTATGGCACACTCGATGGTGGGTCGGCCCGGATCTTCCTTCTTCACCATGAAGGGTGGATCAAGATAGTAATAGTAAACGGGCCAACTCGGGGGCTTGTTATACCTTGCAGTGATGAGCTTGACGGACTCGAGGGGGGTCTCAGGTTGCCCTGGGATCTTCCCCGAGTCATTGACTGGGATTGTCGCTGCAATCTGAGCTAGTTGGGTTTCGATCATCTTGTTGAAGCTCAGTTGGTTCTTCACTACTGAGGCTTGGCCCTCGATCTTGGAGTTCATCCCTTCAAGGATCTTGTCGTTATGGGCAAGCCTCTTGGAGATGCTTTCATTGATCTTTGCTTGCCCTAACACCAGGTCCTTGAAGGTGGGTGTGTTGGAGTTGTAGCCCTGGTTACCTCCCTGATATGGAGGCCGATGCTGATTATTCCATGAGTTTCCGCCCTGCGGGCGAAACCCGTTGTTGATGTATGCAACATCTTCGCGGGTCTCGAGGCAATCATTCCCCGAGTGCCCGGTTTCTCCACACACCTCGCACGTCATGTGCGCATCCATGGCTTGGACGGTACCTCTTTCTTCTCTTGTCGTCATCTTCTCGTCCAACCGCTTCAGCAGAAGATCTATTTTTGCGGCAAGCATATCCGCCTCCTTTATGGTATGCATGCCTTTTTTTTAACTTAGCTTGGGGTCTTCCATCCACCAAGCTTGGTTCACCATCACCTTGTCAATCAGGGCCTTTGCCCCGTTGACAGTCAGGGACATGAATGCCCCTCCAGCTGCAGCGTCCAGGTGCCCTCTTGACATGGGCGTGAGCCCCTCGTAGAAGGTTTGGAGCACCAGCCATTCTTCCATCCCGTGATGGGGACAGACTGCAATGTACTCTTGTAGCCATTCCCATGCCTCGGGCATGGACTCCGTTGAGTTCTGCTGGAAGCTGGTAATTCGTCCCCTCGGGGCAGTTGTTTTGCCCAAGGGGAAGAACTTTGCAAGGAACACTGCCGAACATTTGTCCCATGTGGCGACATCTGTCGGGTTCTTGTAGAACCACTGCTTTGCCTTCCCCACAAGGGAGAAGGGAAACAGTCGAAGCCTGATGACGTCTGGAGTGATGTCCTTGATGACGATGGTGTCATAGACCTCCAGGAAGTTCTGAAGGTGTCCGTTCGCGTCCTCGCTTGGCAAACCATAGAACGGGTTTGCCTGCACCATGGTGATGAGGCCAGTCCTCAGCTCAAAAGCTTTGTCACCGGTGTTGACAGCGGGCCCAGTGGGCACGTTGGCAACAACGGGGACGGAAAAGTCACGCAGGGTCTTGGCCATGGCGAAGGTTGAGCTTGGTGCAGAAACTGGTGGCTCTTCTGTTGGAGGCGGAGCTACGGAGGAGGAAGAAGATTTCTTCTTTCTCCTACCGATAGCCTCTGGGTCATCGGTGAAGTTTTTCGGCAGAGAGAAACCACACATACACTATCCTGTTTTCATCCACAACAGAAGAAAACAGTAAAAGGTTATCCTGCATGATCAATTCGCAATTATACAGATATTAGTTCACGGTCATTATCTATCTGAATCTTTTGTATCTATCCCTTCCCCGGCAACAATGCTAGAAATGCTTGTTAGCATTTCTTAGCGCAGCCACCGGAGGATAGGTTTAGGATCCATCCTCGACGATCACGCCAAAAATACTTACTGACATCTCTTAGCATCATCAGTAGGGTAGGCCATCATCCCCGGGCACGGCGCCAGGAATGCCTATTGACATTCCTTAACAACATACACCGAGTATGTTGGTTCCTAGCGATGCTACCAAAGAATGTCAGTGTCAGCTTCAGATAGAGCTGTCACCACCTTTCGCCTACCCCTCAAACATGGACTAAGCCAGGCATTGACCCAACTCCAAATACCCGAGAACCACTCTCGCGTACATGAAGAACACATGCACCCCCTCGGGTCCCCAACCCTACGGATTGACAGGAAAAGGGCACAAGCGCACCCGAAGGCACGACAAAACACCACCCAACACATAACACTAAGTTATCAAGATCTAAACATGTTGAATTAAGAACAGTATTCGTGTTCATGATGAACATAGATCTAAAACTATGAACTAGCTCTAGAGCGATGAACAAGAACATAGCTCTAATTCAAGAACATAACTATGTTGATCATAATAGAATAAGAACAAGTATGAAAAGAGGAACTTAGTAGTCATACCAAGTTGATCCTTACAACTTCTCCTCCTCTCTTTCAAGTAGTACTTGCTCCAACTACTTGAAGATCTAAACTAAGGTAGAGAGCTCCAAATACAAAGTGGAATGACTAAACAGAGTGTTGATGTGTGATGACCTATTTGAGACGGAGCTCTACCCCTTTATTTATACTACAACATGGTCGGTTCGGGGGATCTAAAGATGGAAACCTACATAACCGACGTCTGCATGCCGCCATGAAACTTTCATAGGAGGTTGGTGGCTAGTGGGGCCAGGGGTGGTGCGCCCGCACCCATGGTGGGCTCACTGGCCACCGCCTTTGCGTGGTGGATCCTTGGCTTGGTGCATGTTGTTGCTTTGGTGGTTTCCAGCCCAAAGGTGGGCTTCTACCATATTCCTTGGATTTACACTTTGTTGGAAAGCGTATTCTTCTCGCCTTTTCCACTGTATTCACTTTTGTTACCTGTAAAACAATGATTCTCTAATACAAGTGGAAATAGGTCAAGGTGATAACATACGTATGCAAGTGTGCTCTATTTTGTCCTTGGTTGGCTTATAAAAGTTGTCAGTAAGCACCGCCAACAATTATCACATAGCAGTGGCACTTCATTGAATTTGATTCCAAAGTCATCCAAAGTTGTTTCATCCGTAGCAATTGAGCACAACAACTACCAGCAGATATGTATTCAGCTTCAGCGGTTCATAATGTCACACTATTTTGCTTCTTTGATGACCATGACACAACTGATCTTCCCAATAATTGATGTGCCTGATGTGCTCTTCCTATCAACCTTGCATCCTACATAGTCAAAATCTGAATATCCAATCAACTCAAAGTTAGCCCCCTTGGGATACCACAATCCAACATCTTGTGTATGCTTCAAGTACCTCAATATTGTTTTTGTTGCCTTCAAATGACTCTCTTTAGGTGAGGCTTGAAATCTTGCACACATACATACACTAAACATGACATCCGACCTTGATGCGGTCACATAAAGTAAGCTTCCAATCATAGACCGGTACAATTTTTGATCCACCATGTTGCCACTAGCATCACTTTCCAAGTGTCCATTTGTCCCCACATATGTACTAATTGGTTTGGCCTCCTCCAATCCAAACTTCTTTATCATGTCTTTGATGTACTTTCCTTGACTAACAAATGTGTCATTCTTCATTTGCTTGATTTGAAGACCAAAGAAGTAACTAAGCTCTCCAATCATAGACATTTCAAATTCATTAGCCATCATTTCACCAAACTCTTCAGAAAATTTTTGATTGGTTGAACCAAATATAATATCATCAACATAGATTTACAACACAAACAAGTCCTTGCCTATCTTTTTAGTGAAAAGAGTGGTGTCAACCTTACCCATCTTGAACTCTTTAGAGAGGAGAAAATCCCTTAGCCTCTCATACCATGCTCTTGGTGCCTTCTTGAGCTTGTAAACATGGTTGGGCTTCGTGTCATTTTCAAAACCGGGTGGTTGCTCAATATATACCAACACATTTATATAGCCATTGAGAAATGCACTTTTGACATCCATTTGATATAGCTTGATATTATGGGCACAAGCATAAGCTAATAAGATTCTAATTGCTTCCAACCTTGCAACTGGTGCATATGTTTCACCAAACTCAAGACCCTCTACTTGAGTGTAACCTTGAGCTACCAATCTTGATTTGTTTCTCAGTACTATGCATCTTGATCTTGCTTGTTTCTAAAAACCCATTTAGTGGCAATGATATTATAATTCTTAGGTCTTTCTACCAATTCAAAAACTTGATTGCGAGTGAAATTATTTAATTCTTCATGCATAGCATTCACCCAATCAATATCTTGCAAAGCATCTTCTATCTTGGTCACACCCCCAAATTTCTAATTTTGGGTTGTGCGAAGAAAATGCTAAATAAAATGAATGATTTAAATATTTGTACAAAATTGATCAAGTTTAGTCTGAGCTAGCACCACTTTAGTTGTAGTAAAATGAGATTTTCAAATTTTCTATACTGATTTGATAGGTTTTTGTTTGATGTGTGTTGCATGTTGTTTGACCGTATGCTTTAATCAGTAGAGTTTTCAAAACACGGTCGGTAGGTCATTTATCTTTATCCGGACTGTTTCCGTCTTCTTCTAAAATCAAATTTAATGCTCTAAACTCCATTCTCTTATTAGAGTTTTCTCAAGATCCTTTTCGGAGAATTTTCTCCAAATTTTCGGAGCTCTCAAAATATTTTTCCTGACTTAAATATTAATTCTAGACTTTTTTAGAATTATTTTAATCTAGAAATTAAATAATTCTGAAAATAATAAAATCTAATCCTATTTTAACTTGTCTTAAACCTAGTGCATATAAATATTGTCTCTTCGCTGCTTGGCTAATCTGGTTTTAACCACTTTCATATGGTTTTGACCAATTAAAATAAATTAAGCTTATAGTTGTTTCTATTACAATATAATAAAACTCTCGGTAGTCGTTTCTTTTTAATGATAGTTTTGTTACCGATATTTCTTGCTTTCTAGCGACCATAGCAACAAGCTCTCTTTTAGTACGTTGTTTTGTCACGCGTTGCGTGTTTCTTAGTTCTCTTCTTGTTTGCTTGTATGTCTGTCTTTGTGTGGTGCTTGCTGTGAGTAGAGCAGACTGCTTGTCGGCGCTGGAGATCAGAAGGTGATGATCGAAGCTGATGATGTGAGAATCAAGCAAGTGTTTAAGACAAGTATAGCATAGAATCTTTCTTGTTTCTTATTTACCTTATTCATTAAATTCATATATGCACGTGTCTACCTTGATAACCATAGGAACATCCTAGTCTTGTTGACTTATACCTTGTTACCTTGCATATGCATTGGGTAGATGTTGCTAGTGCTCAAATGAATGACTATGATCATGTAACTTGATTAATGGTATATGCAACAAACAATTAAATTATGTTTTTTAAAACACAACCTATCTGTAAGTGGATTCCCCCAGGACTTATAGTACAACCGTGAGAGCTATTTGTAAGTGGATTCCCCCACGACTTATAGTACAACCGTGAGAGCTATATGGCTCTGGTTTTACCTCGATATGAGGACCTTTTTCTAGCTTGTTAGTGGTTACCTTGATGGTGCAAGAGGGTGTTCCGGGTCGGGTATAGTGCGACTCTTGTTCACATGTGTATAGGCTGCGTGTTGTTGTGCCATCTGGAAGGGAGGCTCTACACCTGCAGGCCACAGAAACCTAGCGACACTAACTTGTTAGACGAACCATTGAAAGGCTTCATAGTGTACCCTGCCTGCTCACCATGGAAGTGTTATGGGAGTAATTAACCCAAGCATACGGGCAACGCAACTCACGAATAAAGATGTACAACCTCTATAGAGTGTTTCTAAACTGATATATTTTTCGTGCTCACAGTTACGAGCGGTTTGGGCTCTTTATGGAATAATAACTTATGAAATTGATTATTAATTGTTTGTGTTCTTGCTATACATTATTCATGATCACTTGATCATATGGTTATTTGGGTTGATGCTTAACTTGTTGCTACTCAACTGCTTATTAATATGGCATAATTAAAAGTTGACTGCAGTTAAACCCGTGTCGACCTTTTGAGCCTCATGAACCCCATGTTGTATTTGCTGAGTACGATATATGCTCACTCTTGCTATTTTCCAACCTCCAGTCATTAGTAAAAGTTGCTGAAAAGATGGACTATGGTTAAGAAGATTGATGGAAGTGCTAGGCGTATGTACCCCCAGTCAACTGTCCTTGTGAAGAATGGTGCCTGAAGATAACATTAGTACACGTTTCGCTTAGCTTTGATGTAAGTGTTAATTATAACTATGTTTTTGATATATATTACATTGTTTTTATATCTTTTCTATCCGTGGTTGTATGTGTGGACTTCCTGAGCACACATATGACGAGTGCACGGTTTTATTCTTAAAACCGGATGTTACAGGTTGGTTCAATTGATGACACAAAAGAATAATGATCACAAAAAGAAGCCAATCTTGATCTAGTTTGCACGCCACTTCTAATATCTCCAACAATTTGATCTATAGGATGGTCTCTAGCAATATGAGTTGGTTAGAGAATGAGAACTTGACCACTTACATTGGATTTGACATTTAATTGATTACCATGAGATGATTTAGACACTTGATATTGTACTTGAGATTTACCATGAACACCACTTGTACTAGCTTGATCATTATTTTACGCATTTGGAGTAGAGAGCACTTGATCTTTGTTATCTTCAATATCGAATACTTCTTTAGGCCGAATATCACCAACATCCATATTCTTCATAGCATTTATCAATTGAGTGCCTCTCAAGCCATCAAGATTTTCATTCTCATTTGAGAGCCATTAGTTTCATCAAACTCAACATCATGAACCTCCTCAAGTGTACCACTAGCCAAATTCCAAACTCTATATGCCTTGCTTGTAGTGGAGTAACCAAGTAAGAAGCCTTCATTACATTTCTTTTCAAACTTTCTCAATCTAGTGCCTTTCTTCAATATATAGCATTTGCAACCAAACACTCTAAAATATGCAATGTTGGGCTTTCTTCCATTCAATAGCTAATATGGTGTCTTCTCCATCATAGGGTGACAATAGAGGCAGTTGCTACAATAGCAAGCCGCGTTGATAGCTTCGGCCCAAAAAGAATGACTCACATTATATCCACTAAGCATAGACCTTGCCATATCAATCGATGTTCTATTCTTTCTCTCAACATTACCATTTTATTGTGGAGTGTACTTGGTCGAGAATTTATGCCTAATTCGAAACTCATCACATAACTCATCAACTCATGTGTTTCTAAATTCACTATCATTATCACTTCTCACTTTCTTGATAGTTGTTTCAAATTCATTGTGACACCTCTTGATAAATAATTTGAATGTAGCAAATGTATCACTCTTGTCACTAAGAAAGAATACCCAAGTATATCTTGTGAAATCATCCACTATCACAAAGCCATATATATTTCCAACAATGCTAGTGTAAGTTGTTGGTCCAAATAAATCCATGTGCAATAACTCAAATAGTTTGGTTGTGCTCATTTCACTTTTCATGGGATGAGTGCTTCCAACTTGTTTACCAGCTTGACATGAGCTACAAAGTTTATCCTTCTCAAACACAACATCTTTCAAACCTCTAACTAGATCATGCTTTATCAATCTATTCAATTATTTCATTCCAACATGACCAAGTCTTCTATGCCATAACCAGCCCATACTAGATTTAGTGAAGAAACCTGTTGATAATTGAGTCTCTTTTGCATCAAAATCAACCAAGTATAGATTGCCATGTCTAAATCCTTTGAATACCAAATTAGAGCCATCTACACTTATGATCTCTACATCATCAACTCCAAATATGCATTGAAAACCAAGATCGCATAATTGAGCTACGGATAGAAAGTTGAAGTTCAAGCTCTCTACTAGCAACACGTTGGATATGCTCAAGTCATTGGATATTGCAATCTTACCAAGCCCTTTAACCTTGCCTTCACTATTATCACCAAATGTAATACTATCCACACCAATATCATCATCATTTGTATTGATTGAATTGAACATTCTTGAATCCCCGGTCATATGTTGAGTGCACCCACTATCAAGCATCCAATGCCTTCATCCAGCTTTGTAATTGACCTACAAGAGAAATCAATTCTTTTAGGTACCCAAACCTTTTTCGGTCCTCCAAGGTTAGTTACTAGGCTCTTGGGCACCCAAATAGCTTTCTTCTTTGAGCCCACAATAGGTGCACCAATGAACTTAGCCTTCACACCATTAGCACTCTTGGTAAGAACATAGCAAGAATCATAAATAAATGAGGATACAACATTATTAGCTTTCTTGTTCTTGTTCTTGTAATGTTGCTCTATGTGCCCAACTTGCTTGCCTTTATTGCAAAACTGACCATTGCTTCTCAAAAAACTAGTTTTGGGAGTTGCAAAGGTCACCTTGCCTTTCTTGGGGGTACAACCAATTTCTTCTTTTGCAAGGGAAAATCATTTGCTACCCAAGCACTATAGCAAGTGGGCATCTCCACCATAGTCATTGACTAAGGCACGAGTGTGCTCATTGACCTCCTTTTCCAAGGTCTCATTCTCTACCATTGGTGAGGCATCACATGTGAAACTGTCACTCATAGTAGAAGTAGTAGATGTGGATGAGCTACATGAAAGGTTAGTGGGAGCAACAATAATAGGAGTATAAAAACATTCATCAAGAATATCACAAGTAACTCCTATGTCAAATGTTGGGGCAACATCCTCAACCTTGACTTGATCAAGGAGGGAAGAGTGAGCTTCTTCAAGCTTAGTGTGAGCTTGGCCAAGCTTCTCATGGGCTTCCTCTAGCCTCATGAGTAGACTTGAGCTCATCAAGTGATTGCTCAACAAGACTAAGCTTCTTGTGCAATTCCTTGCACTCTTTCCTCTTTGTTTCAAAGCAAGTGTGAGATTGCTCCAACATGTCCATGAGGTCCTCCTTTGAGTGCTCCTCATAACTGTGATAATCACTCTCATCATCGGATAATACCTTGGATGGTAGAGCCATTAAGCATGTAGATGGAGTGTCAAAAAGAGAAGGCTTGTTGTTGATAGCAATACTAGCAAGTGCCTTAATCTTGGTGTTCATCCTGTCATCATCACTTGAGTCATCATCATCGGAGGATGCATCACTATCCCAAGTGACAACATAAGAATCACCCTTCTTATTTTTCTTGAATGAGAGCCTCTTTTCGTTCTTCTCTTTCTTTTCCTTCTTTTCTTTCTTCTTATCCTCATCACTATCACTATTGTGCGGACAATCTGCTACAACATGATCCTTGCTCTTGCATTTATAGCATCTTCTCACATAGCCATTGTTCTTATAATTATCTCTTCTCTTTCTTGCACCATAGCCTTTCTTTTTCATGAATTTCCCAAATTTGCGAACAAAGAGAGCCATGGTTTCAACATCAATGTCACTAGTATCTTCCTCATCATCACTTGATCGCTCTTTCTTTGCCTTTGCCTTGCTCTTGGATGAAGTTGCTTTGAATGCTACGCTCTTCTTTTTCTTGTCATCATCCTTCACTTCATCTTGGTCAACCCCTCCCTTTCCACATGGTATGTCTCTTATGTCATGACATCACCTAGTACTTGGTTAGGGGTTATATCTTTCAATCCTCCTCTAATAATGAGCAATCTCAATGTTTCAAATCTTGGAGGCAAACACATCAAGAACCGATGAGAGATATCATCATCATTTATCTTCTCATCCAATGATTTTAAATCATTGACAATCACTTGTAATCTATGAAACATCTCTAGAATGCTTTCATCTTCCTTAATCTTGAAGCTTGTCAACTTGTCCTTGAGAATATATAATTTGGTACTTTTCACCGCCAGTGTGCCCTCATAGGTTTCCTCCAATCTCTTCCATGTATCATAAGCCAACTCAAAATCTTTGATTTGTGCAAATACCTTCACATCAATACCATCATAAATTGTCTTGATAGCAATATCATTTAGTTGAAGCTTTTCTTCTTCTCTTGGAGTTGGATCATTCACATCAGGAACCACAAATTGTTTCTCCACTACTTCCCACACTTTTCTATTCATTGACTTCAAGTGTGCACACATATTTCTCTTCCAAAAATCATAGTGAGTTCCATCAAAATATGGTGGATTGCCATGTGATTAATTTGAGCTATTTTTGCACCAAAGGATGTTAAGCCTTAAATTAACAGTGACCACTGCTCTGATACCACTTAAAAGGTCCTAATTGGCTACAAGCCTAAATAAAAATTCTAAAAACTCACTAGAGCAAATGTTAGTATAACAAATGGCGAATATGTGGTTTGCTCTAGCTCTAAATGTTAGGCAAGCCACCTATTTGCAATTCTAGTAATTTAATATCTCTATGGCATACAATTTCTATGTCTCTACTTTACCTAGTTAGAGAGCTAACAAGATAAGTAAATTGCTCAACACTATGTCACTACTTTTACTCTAGAAGGCAATCTAAAGAGCAAAATAAATCAACTAAATATGCCATGTTACTCTACTTACAATTTAACACTACTACTACACAAGGTATATAGATAGCAAGTATGAAGGAGAGATAATTAATTTCAGTACCTACGGTGAAGAGTATAGGATGATGCCAATCACCAAATAATTAATTCCAACAACATATATTTCAATCAATCCAATTCTCCAGGAGACAAGATATGACACAATTAATTTTTCTCCTGAGGTTCACTTGCTTGTCGGCAAGCTAGTCCCCGTTGTGTCTCTCTACACCACGTGGTTTGATGGGTAATCGGTATCACACACCGAGCCTCTCAATAGGCGCCACAAGAACCTACCAATGGAGAGAAGTTGAATGACACGAGCAATCCACTAGAGATGGAATTAGGCACTCCGTCGGGGAACCACAACAACCCCTCACAAATATCACCTTGATTGGGGGTGGACACAATCACCAAATCTACTCACCAATCAATCCACCACCAACCGTCTAGGTGATGGCAATCACCTAGAGTAATAAGAAATCAACAATCCCCTAGTGCCACAGATATAAATCACAAATGCACAAACACTAGGGTTCCACCTCCTCTCATGAGCATGAACCAACCATGGAGCGGAGATGGATGGAGGGGATCCTCTTGGAGCTCTCAAATCGATCTATGGAGCTTGCTCTCTCACTTGCTTGCACCTCGAATCAATGGAGTGAGAGAGGGAGGATTGTTGACGGTCCTTACAATCAATATTATACCATCAACTAATGCATAGAATGATATTAAATAAACCATAAAGCATAGTTGTAGGGTTTGATTCTAATAAGTTCCACAAGTTGTGTTGTTCTCCCTTGTTTTTTAGGGTTATCAATATTTCACCATATAAAAGTATCTCAAGCGATAAACAGAGCACACCATTGTGAAGAGCTCGTCGAGACGATCGAAACAGACATATGGTTTGCTACATTTGGAGTCCCGACGAGAGAGTCCTTGTTGGATATGACATGGAAGCTTATAGAACAACCTGGAGTGATCACCAAGCAACATAATTCAAGGACTAAACTGACAGATCCAACAGCTTCGGTGAATTACTATTTTCCAGGGAGTTTTACAGAAGTTGGAAAGAGATTGAATCCTACTCCAACACGACAAATCATGCAAACAGATGGAAAGTCACATTAGGGCAAGAAGGGAGGTTCCAGAAGACACCTCGACGAAGATGAAGCCTGGCGGCTGCCAGGTGGGGCCGATCGGCCCCACCCCAAGAAACCATCTCGTCCATCTTCGTGGAGCATTACCTAATTGACCTCTACGACGCATCTCAACCATTGTTTCAAGTTGGTTTGATCCGAGGGTTGCGGTTCATCCCACCGGGCTATATAAGGAGCCCTAGACCCCCCTCCCTGGGGCAATCCATCATCTATCTTCATCATAATCGTCACCAAGAGCAAAATCTAGGGTTTCTAGATGAGAGGTGTCCCTCAAATGGAAAACCTCTCTCTAGAATTAGTTTAGATCTAGTCTTCTAGATAGTAGAGAGATGGAGAGCGAGGGAGGAGTTTGGAGGAGATGTCGGCCTGTCGGTGCTTCTTCCTCCGGTTGTACTTCGGCGGGATCATGCTCTGCTCGAGTTTGCTCCTGTCATGCTTTGGGTGATCAACTTCCGATTCAAGTAAGATTCTTGTTTATATTATTCTTCTGGTCACGAGTCTCTTTTGAGTATTTTAATCTAGTGCACTAGGTTAGATTATAATTCGTAGTGTAAGCATGGTGCTTAGGCTCGAGTTACTTGTAGATGTACCCTATAGGTCGGGCTTATTTAGGTGGTAGCTCACGTGTGTGACTCTTATAGACCCGTTGAATCCTTTGTAGTCCACCTCCCCATTTATAGGTCGAGCAGGACCGTAGTTACCTAGTTGGGATGTACTCTGGATGCAGCCCTTCTATTCGTAATGTCCCTAGTTGAATCGTATAAAATATAGTCTCTTGCCTAGGTCAGAACTAGAAGAATCCCATGTTATCCTCTCTATACTCCTGCTATCGACCTAATACTAGATTGCTACTTCCCCTGCACTTTAATCTTGTTTTTACTTTATCATGTTTCTACATTAGTTTCTGCTACCACTCATTTATCTTCCGGTTAAGTTAGAACGTAGTTGATCTCACATGTTTCCCTGTGGATACGATATTAAAACCTCCGGGTGAAAGCTACAATGGTATCCGTGCACTTGCGGATCTTTTTCTGTGCGCTCATTTATACCAACCGACCAATTCTATGTGTTGCCGCTAGTGGTGACAGCCTAGCAATAGTGTGACGCTAAGAAGTGCCAACAAGCTTTCTGGCGCAGTTGCCGGGGAAACGGTTGCTGAGTTAACTATGAACCTAGCTTAATCTTTTCCTTTATATAAAAAAATAAATAAAAAAAATCTTCTTCTATCTATATCTTTATCTTTTCCCTCTATCCTTTACTTTTATCCTTTGCCTCATCTCTGCTATTCTTTCTTTTTATCTATCCTTTTATCTCTAGCATGGATGATAACATTCCTATCTATCAATATGCTAGACTCATGAGCACATACCTTAAAACACCAGAAAATTTAGAGCCTATCACATCTGGTTTTGAGATATGCCCAGAATTCATAGAATTTATTCAAAAACACCCTTTCTCGGGAGAAGTGAGGAAAACCCATACACACACCTACGAGAGTTTGGTCAAATTTGTGGCCTCCTTCACATAGAGGTTATGCCCGATGAGACCTTAAAATGGAAACTTTTTCCATTCTCCTTAACGGGAAAATCTAAACATTGGTATAAACTCAACATAGGAAGGGTAAAAGGAGATTGGAAGACGTTATGCACTGAATTTCTCTTAAAATTCTTCCCCATCTCCAAAGTTGTTGACCTCCAAAAAAAGGTTCTAACTTTTAGACAACTAGAAGAAGAATCTCATGGTGAATCATGGGATCGTTTTGTTGACCTTATCCACACTGGCCCAACTCTTTCTATTCTAGACGCCATACTTCTTCAACATTTTTACATGGGTCTTAGTAGGGAGAATAGGTAATCCCTTGATATAGCCTCTGGAGGAGTTTTCCTTTGCCTGTCTACGAGTAAAGCAAGGTACTTACTTGATATAATGAGTGGAAATACCCCTTGCCCTAGCATTCAGAATCCACTTCCTGAGAAAGAGAATGAATCAGTTCCAAGACAAGAAGAGGAAGTTTTGATAGCCAAATCACAACCACTCACATCCCAAGATTTAGCTATCCATCCTAAACCATCAATGCCCCAAAATGCTACTAGGGAAGAAGAAATTCCACCCTTGGAGAGCTTTAATCTTTCTGGTACTAATGGTTTAGACTTCCGGTTCCATAAGAGACCTTCAAGCAAAGTGTCAGGTACATAGAAAAGGGGTACCCCAAAACCTCAACAAAGAAAAGCTAAACGTCAACAAACCCACTATCACTTTTCAGCGCTAACTGTCAAACTAACCCAAGCGCCAAAACCATACTGGGCCGGCCCACGAATGGGCCTCGACGGCTTAGTCCGCAACACCCTCGAGGAGTCCCTTCTCGGGAGAAAGCCAGTCCGCCCGAGCGAACGAGGCAGTCCTCAATTACGGAACTCTCCCGAGCGAACGAGGCAGTCCTCGATTACGGAACTCTCCCGAGCGAATGAGGCAGGACTCGACCGCCTCGCCGCACACCTCCTTGGGCACCCCTTGAGCACTCCTAGAGCACCCCTCGAGGAGCACCCCTCGAGCATTCCTCGGGCACCCCTCGAACACCCCTCGAGAGGCGCCCCTTGTTTCTGGAACTCTCCCGAGTGAATGAGACAGGCCTCGATCGCCTCGCCGCACACCCCCTTGAGCGCCCCTCAAGCACTCCTAGAGCACCCCTCGAGCACCCCTAGGGCAATCCTCGTGTACCTACCCCCTGTACGACTCCAGGAGCATTAAATGTGCACTACCTACCTCTTGTATGACTTCAGGAGCAATAAATGCACCCACCTACTCTCATCCAAATCGTATGGCTGCAGCGCATGCCACAGTGAGTCGTACCCATGTCAAATCTTACTTTCACCACCCATACCCGGGAAACGAGCAACTCGTACAACACTGTTAAACCATACCGTGCACTATGCCATGTTAGGCACCTCCTCGAGGTACCATTCTCAACACATCTCCTATATTTTCCGTACTCGACCCTATCTACGCAGGCCTCGACCACCTCGACCACCCCCTCGAGCAGGACTCCGTCAAGACAGGTCAACACTCCAACAACTCCCGACGCGACATCTCCGGCATCCCGCACGATCGCGCATGGGCACCGACGTGATCGACATCGCCTCGCCAACATCATCGTCGGGACAGCCGTGACATGGCGCACGTCGCAACAGGGTGGGCCCATTCCCTGGTTGTACGCTGCTACAGCAGCGCCAACATGATCGGCATCGCCTCACCAACGTCATCGTCTACGACAGCCCTAGAACTCATGTAACCCTGTGCCTCCTCTTCGCCTATAAAAGGGGACACCAAGGCTTAGGAAAGGGCAGGTTAGAAGTTCAACAACACACAAGCACTCAACCTTCCAACGGTTCACAAGCCATCAGCCCTCAAACCACCATAGCCTAGGACTCTAGAGCCCGATTCTCTAGTTCTAGCTCCTTCCTTCACACCCACCCCATTCTCTCTCACGCTTGTATTCACCCCTGTATAAGCACTTCGGTGCAAGATAATACACGTGTGCTCTCTGTGTTCAACTAAGGGAAGAAAATATCTTCAAATCTTTGCTTTCCAAGTTGAACTTAAGGGGAGATTTCCTGGTTGTGTGCACTATTTGAGGGGGAGTTTGCTCGTTGCTGAGTTTCTGAGCTGGTAACAGTTGGTTCGGAGCATTTTTGGTAGCTAGTCGTGTTGAGCCTTTGCCTCTTTCTTGAGGAACTAGCACCTTTGCGTTTATGCTCTTCAGCTGATATCAAGCTTTTCTTCAGTTGGTATCGAGCTTTCTCGCTAGCAGTGTTGAGCCCGTTCTGCCTCTTCTTGAGGGCTAGCTCTGGTTTGCTTGAATTTTAGTTGATCCTTCAATTGGTATCGAGCTTTCTCACTAGCGGTGTTGAGCTTGTTCTACCTCTTCTTGAGGGCTAGTTTTCTTTGCTTGGTGGCGTCGAGCCGTTGCCCATGTCTTTGGGAACCAAGTTGTTTTGCTCTTTCCACTTGACCTTCTTCGGCTTTGTTATGCTTTTTGGTCATTTGGTCGAGTTCTCTCTTTCCTTCTTCCTTCTTTCCTCTATTCTATTATGATTTGTGTTGGTAGTTGACAATGCACTCATCAAGGGGGAGATTGCGGATACATGGGTGTATGCCGAGTCTCTGAGTGATGAGTGATTGTCAACTGGGATAATGCGCATGTTCTTTGGCTTGTGTTGTGCAGGTGTCGGGCACGGATACAGTGATCAAAGGCAAGGTGAAGGTCAAGTAGAGACGTGTCGTGCCGATGGACCGAGAGTGGCGAAGGGCGGACATGAGGCTTGGACTAAGGGACCGGTGGCATGAGGATCAGCTGTGGTGGCTGACAGCCTAGGACAGCGACGAGTGAAGACTTGCGGGTGGATGGGGTGCACGGGCGGTGCATCCCCTCTTCGGCTCGGTTTGGTGGTTGAGCCACAGAAAAACCATCGAGTGGACGGTTTCCAGGTTTGGGCCTCAAAACCTGGGCGCTGATGGTTTCCGAGTTTGGGCCACAAAACTCGGCCTGAGGACGGTTTCCAGGTTTGGGCCTCAAAACCTGGGTGCTGCTGGTTTCCCAATTTTGGCCTCAAAACTGGGGGTTGGTCGTGAAGGCTGGTTTCCCAGTTTGGGCCTCAAAATCGGGGGCGAAGTCCAGGAAAAGGAAAAGCGGAGCGATGGCGGCACGTGGCGGCAATCAGTGAGGTTGCGTCGAGGCAACGCTACCAGTTGTGTGGGCGTGGCCGTCGGATCACAACTATCTTCGTGTTGGTCCAGAATAACCCTAGGGTTTAGCTGGTTCGCTCTGTAATTAGTTAGGGGTAGAGTGGGAATTAGAATTAGGATAAGTAGAGGGAGACACCCACCTCCCATCCTATCTCAGTCACTTGCTCTTTTTCTTCTAGGTTTTCCTGCTCTCCCATTCCCTGCTGTAGCAAACTGAGATCCACAGAGAAGAGAACCATACCTCTGTGCCCATGAGATTTTGAGGAAGTGAGACCGTTATCTCACTGTTGTAGCGTGTGGTAGCCACACAGTTGCAAATCCGTGGTTGTGATTCGCGTTTTGCTCGTGTTCTTCGCGGGTTGCTTTTCTCCATGTTTTTCCCGTCGATCGATCTCTCTACTCGGTGCGTCTGTTGCAAATCCGTTTGAACTGAGTTGTTCTAGATCATGAGGTACTTCTTTCCACCAAAGGAAATCATCTCTAACCTCACGAGCTAGTAGATCGGTCGATTTTTGTTTTGGATCGAGTTTGCTCCTTTTGTCCTGAATTCTTCCAATTCACCGATTTGGAGTTAGGTTCGAGCCATGATCTCTTTGGGATAGCTCACTAACCTCCTAGGAACTCCTCATACCAAGTCTAAGCCTTAGTGCTTTTGACTCAGAGGAGATCAGGTTGAATTCGCGGAAGAACAGTTCTGTATCGGGACCATCGAACGCTCTGTTCTTGAGCATCGGACGCTGAGCTCTTTCCATCGGAGCGTCCGTTGCCACGTGTCATCTGACAGTGTTTTTAAAGGAGCATCGGACGCTGACCATCGGAGCGTCTGTTGTCATCGGACTCGCCGGGGGTCTAGCATCGGACGCTAGGGTTTCACTGTAGCAGCGTCCGATGCCAGTCCAGTAAGGTTCCAGAGAGGTCCTGTTTGCATCGGACGCGTCCGGTGCTTGGCCAGCGTCCGATGCAGGTGTTTCTGCACTGATTCGTCCGTGGTTCGTTCGTTCGTTGTCGGTTTTGATTTCTAGCTTTTGCGTTGGGTTTCTAGAGTTGTGTAGTGTCTCGATGTGCTTCTTGGAAGCATCCACCCTATCTCTAGGGTCGTGGACACTTGCAAGCTCTATGGTTTGCTCTTAGGGTTGATTCTTGGGACAGTGGCAACAGGTTTCTGAAAAGAAATTTGAAGCTCCCATTCACCCCCCCCCCCTCTGGTCGCTTTCTGGTTGCATTCTCGGTCCTTCAGATAATACAAACTCTCTCGCCCCCGCTGGACGTAGGGCCTTCTCTTGCCTGAACCAGGATAAATCGCTTGTATTCTTCTTGCATCACCATCCGTATTAGGGAGCACGCAATCACAAATTCACTCATTGGTGTAGACCCCCGGGGTTCGAAACACCGACAGTTGGCGCGCCAGGTAGGGTTACTGCATGTCACTAACAATTTCCCACCATTTTTCCGGATGGCCGACTCTGCTTCACCACTCCCGCGCGCTACGGTGATCCGGTTCGGGAGCCTGGAGTTCATGTCCCTTGGCCACGGCTACGATATGGCTCTGCTCTCAATCGGTTGTTGACGATCACTAACTCATATCTTATACCGTCAATACGTCACCTAAAAGAGAATAAACGTGACCATCAACCTAGGAATAGAGTTTGATTCTAACGAGTTCCACAAGTTGTGTCGTTCTCACTTGTTTTGCAGGAATACCAACATTTCACTACATAAAACTATCCCAAGTGATGAAACAGACTACACCATTACGAAGAGCTCGTCGAGACGATCGAAACAGACATATGGTTTGCTATAATTGGAGTCCCGACGAGAGAGTCCTCATTGGTTACAACTTGGAAGCTTCTAGAAGCAACTTGGAGTGATCACCAAGCAACATAATTCAAGGGCTAAAATAACAGATCCAACAACTATGCTGAATTCCAGTTCTCCAGGGTGTTTTCCAACAGATGGAAAGAGATAGGTTCCTTCTCCAACATGATGGATTGCGCAACAAGATTGAAAGTCACGCTAGGGCAACCAGGAGGCTTCCAGAAGATAACTCAGCGAAGATGGCGCCTGGTGGCTGCCAGGTGGGGCCGGCCGGCCTGGGCCAGGGTCCTTCACCGCCCATCTTCAAGGTCGGTTTGATCGGAAGGTCACAGTTCATCCCCCATGGCTATATAAGAAACCTCAGACCCCCATCCTCATAGAATCTTCATTCAAGTTAGATTCAAGACAGAAACTCTAGTCATATTCTTCGGGAGAGGATTAGAGCCATCTAGCAATTACAAGATTAGTAGCCCTCTAAATAGGGATTAGATCTAGTCTTCTGTAGGATTAGAAGAGAGACAGAGAGAGATTCGAAGGAGCTCCGGCCTGTCGGATCTACTTCTTCAGCTTGTACCTGCAGATTCAAGTTCATCAAGAGCTTAGATCAGGATATTCTTTGGTCTTCAACTTCTAATTTTCAGTAAGCGTTCTTGTTCTTATTATTCTTCTGGCTTGCAACTCTAATTAGAGTACTCTAAGCTAATCACGCTAGAATTAGAGGAGTCATCGTTGTGTAAGCGTGGTGCTTAGACTCGATTACTTGCATAGTGTACCCTATATTCCGGACCGGTGATAGCTCGCGGGTGTGACTGTTATAGGTCTGTTGAATCTTCCATAGTCCACCTCCCATCTATAGGACTAGCAAGAGTATATTACTTGGGAATCGCCATACTCTGGTTGTGGTCTCCCAACATAATCCACAGTAGAATAATAATTGCATAGCTTTCTGAGGTTAGAGCTGGAAACCCTAGTTTTCCCCTTTATCTTTTATATTCTCGCTTTTGCTAGTGCTCAGGGTTTAAGTAATAGACTTAAGACAATCACCCCGTTCCTTTGGGTTTGATATAAAACTGGGTCTACATCCGGTGAAATGCGGGTATCTAATCTGTGCGCATGCAGATTTATCTCTAGTGTTCTGATAACATATCCTAGCATTTGTAGTGCTGTTGCCAAGGGTGACTTTGGTAGCGACGGTAGTAAGTGTCAACAAGCATTTCTGGTGCCGTTGCCGGGGAACGGTCGATTGTTGATCTTAAAGTCTACTTAAACTTGTAATCATACTTTTATCTTTTATCTTTTATCTTTTCTTTTTATATGGATTTCTTAGAATCTCCTCTGGGTTCCTAAGATTCCACTCCTATTAGCCTCTGGCATTTTCCTAAAGTAGTAGCCTCAGAACCACCAGAATCATCTAGACCTATCCTATCCGATGGCTATGAACTACGCCCGTGTTTGATACAGATGGTCCAAAAACAATCCTTTTCAGGCAAGGAAGATGAGAATTTGTACACTCACCTTAACGAGTTCGAACAGACCTGTTCATGTCTTCATATCAAAGGCATGTCCCATGAAACCCTTAGATGGAAGCTTTTTTCCTTTCTCTTTGGAAGGGAAAGCTAAAACCTGATATAGTAGAACCGCACCGAGTAAGGATGGGGATTGCAAAAATCTTTGCTCTAACTTTTGCTTAGATTTCTTCCCAATTTCCAAAATCATCTATCTTAGATTAGAAGTCTTATCTTTTATACAAGAAGACGATGAATCTCTAATAACTGCATGGGAACGTTTTGAAAATCTTGTTCACTCTGGTCCATCTCTGTCAATACCAGACCTTGTTCTTCTTCAGCATTTTTATATGGGTCTGAATACGAAAACTTCTTCTTTTCTTAACTTAGCTGCAAATGGATCATTTCTTTGTACATCTGCTCCTGCGACAAGAGAGCTTCTGCAAAAGATAGCTCAATTCGCTCGCGAAGCTAAATCTATAGATTTCTTAGAAGAGAAACAAACCCAGATAGTTGAACCCGAAACTCTGCCAAAATCTTTAGCAGCAACTATCTCAGATCCTGATAAGGAGGAAACTCTGATCTTAGAGATCTTCTTCAAATTCGAGGATGAGTATTTCACCAAGTTTGGTGATACCTCGAAGTATAATACAACAAGAAAGCCTCATAATCTAAAACTTCCTGGAAAATCCTCCAGATTTGACTAATAAAGCTTTCTTTAAAAAGACTACGGAAGAGCTAGTGTCTGCGGTAAGCCATGAATGGTTAGAAGAGTCAGAGTTCTCCTCTGATATAAATCGCTTAGATTCACCTTCTACTTCTATCCTCTGCCAAATCCATAGAGACCCTTTCCATGCTCTTTATAACCCTGTTGTCGGTGTTAATATCATGTCTGCAACCTTTGCACATGACTTTTTAGAAGACATGCCACTAACCCCAACAACTAAATGCCTTAAAAGCCTTTCAGTAAATGATCTTCCTAGTTTAGGAATCTTGTATGTCTTGCCTATCCAGGTAAAAGAAACTCTAGTGCACTTAAGCTTTTATATTTTTGATATCCATGAGTTTGACCTGTTGATAGGACACCCAATCGAAAGACTTATTCACGAAGGAATGACGGGGAAATTAAACTTTTGTCTAGGGAAAAATCTTTCACTACCCATATCTATCACTCATAGCCTAAACACTGGAAGTGAACCCTGTCCAGAGTTAGACCCTGTAGAAGAGGTCAATGTAGAGTCTCTTGAAGCTTTCATAGAACTTAATCTTGAAGATGATGCTAAGTTTTTCATAGAGGATGAGGATGACCACTCTAAGATTCCAACACCTCTAGATCCTTTCGAAGAACCTCCTAAACCTCCTATAGAGTTAAAACCTCTGCCTTCTGGTCTTCGCTACGTTTTTCTTAACAATGATCCAGACACTCCTGTGATTATTAGCGATAAACTTTCTCCAGAAGAAACACTCCGCTTGATCACTGTTTTAGAGAATCATAGATCTGCCTTTGGCTATTCACTCCAAGATCTCAAGGGGATCAACCCTGTTCTTTGCACCCATCGCATTCCTACAGATCCCGATGCTTTACCTTCTAGAGAACCCCAGCGTAGGCTTAATAATGCGATGAGAGAAGTAGTTAAGAAAGAGGTCATAAAGTTGTTACACGCCGGGATTATTTATCCTGTTCCACACAGTGAGTGGGTAAGCCTTGTGCAAGTTGTGCCTAAAAAGGGTGGCATGACTATTGTTAGAAATGAAAAGAACGAACTAATTCCACAAAGAACTATGACTGGATGGAGAATGTGTATCGATTACAGAAAACTTATCAAGGCAACAAAGAAAGACCACTTTCCACTGCCCTTCATTGATGAAGTGTTAGAGCGGTTGGCTAATCACTCCATCTTTTGTTTTCTTGATGGATATTTTGGATATCATCAGATTCCAATCCATCCTAATGATCAAAACAAAACCACTTTTACATGTCCATATGGAACTTATGCTTATCGTAGAATGTCTTCTGGATTATGTAATGCCCCTGCTTCTTTTTCAAAGATGCATGATGTCTATACTTTCTGATATGATTGAAGAAATAATGGAAGTTTTCATGGATGATTTTTCTATTTATGGAAAAACTTTTGGTCACTGTTTAGAAAATTTAGACAAGGTTTTGCAAAGATGCGAGGAAAAGCACTTAGTCCTTAATTGGGTAAAATGTCATTTCATGGTTAGAGAAGCCATAGTGCTTGGTCATTTAATTTCTAAACGTGGAATTGAGGTAGACAAAGCTAAAATTGAAGTAATTGAACAACTACCTCCTCCTATTAATATTAAAGGGATATGCAGTTTTCTTGGCCATGCTGGTTTTTATCGTCGGTTTATAAAAGATTTTTCACACATTGCTAGACCACTTACTAATCTTTTGGCTAAGGATGTACCCTTTGAATTTGATGATGCATGCTTAAAAGCTTTTGAAACCCTAAAGAAAGCACTTACTTCTACACCGATCATTCAACCACCTGATTGGTCTTTACCTTTTGAGATCATGTGTGATGCAAGTGATTATGCAGTAGATGTTGTGCTAGGACAATGTAAAGATAAGAAGCATCACGCAATTGCATGTGCTAGTAAAACTTTGACTGGACCACAACTTAATTATGCAACAACTGAAAAAGAATTGCTAGCTGTTGTTTTTGCCATTGCTAAATTTAGATCTTACTTAGTTGGATCTAAAGTAATTGTTTACACTGAACATGCTGCTCTTAAATACTTGCTCACTAAGAAAGATGTTAAACCTCGCTTGATAAGATGGATTTTGTTACTCCAAGAATTTGATTTAGAAATAAAAGATAAAAAGGGAGTAGAGAATTTTATTGCTGATCACTTTTCAAGAATGCAATTTGTGAATCCACAGGAACTACCTATCAACGATTCACTCAGCGATGATACACTCTATCTAGTCTCTAGGTCTGACCCCTGGTATGCAGATATTGTCAATTTTATGGTTTCAGGGTACGTACCACCAGGCAACGATAAGAGAAAGCTCATCTATGAGAGTCGTGTTCACCTATGGGATGATCCGTACCTCTTCAGAGTGTGCTCTGACGGGCTACTCAGAAGATGTGTACCATCTGAAGAAGGAATCAACATCATTGAAAGATGCCACTCATCACTCTATGGAGGACACTATGGAGCATTCCGCATGCATTCCAAGATCTGGCAAAGTGGATTTTTCTGGCCAACCATGTATGACGACACAAAAGATTTCATCCGGAGATGCGGAGCATGTCAGAGGCATGGCAATATCAATTCAAGAGATGCCATGCCACTCACTAACAATCTCCAAACCGAGCTCTTTGACTGTTGGGGAATTGATTTCATGGGACCATTTCCAAAATCCAAGAAAAGTGAGTACATCTTAAGGGCAGTAGACTACGCTTCCAAATGGGTTGAAGCCCTACCATGTAAAGCTGGATATGCCAGAAGCTCCAAGAGAATGTTTGAGGAAGTGATATTTCCAAGATTCAGAGTTCCAAGAATGGTGATTAGTGATGGAGGTTCTCATTTCATTGACAAGCACTTCCGTGTGTACTTGTCAAAACATGGGATCTGTCACAACATCGCTACCCCTTATCACCCTCAGACAAGTGGCCAAGCAGAAACATCGAACAAGCAAATCAAGAACATTCTGCAGATGACAGTCAACGAGATGGGAACAAAGTGGAGAGATAGACTACCATATGCATTGTGGGCCTACCGTACAACCTACAAGACACCGTTGGGAATGTCACCATATCAACTCGTCTACGGGAAGACTTTAGGTATCTTTGCTACTTGTTAGCATAGGTATTTGGGGATTTCACGACGTAGCTTCCCATCTACTTTCGGGAGTCAGTTTTCGGGGTTAAACTTGAGTTGGAGTTTTTGGTGTTTGGCTTGCTCTCGTTCGGTGGTGCCTCGTTGTGATCCTAGGGATCATCCACCCTCTTCCAAGGGTCATGGGCATCATGCTTGTACTCGAAGCTTTTGGGGGTTGATTTTACGGTTAGAGGCCAAAGTTTCAAAAGAAGTTTTTAGGCTCCCATTCCCCCCCCCTCTGGTCGCTTTCTGGTAGCATTCTCGGTCCTTCAATTGGTATTGGAGCGGGTTAAGGATCTTTCACCTTAGCCGGTTCCAGATCCACGGAAGGCGACATGGATTGCGGCGTGGGCAAACCGCCGTTTTTCGATGGGACGAAGTATGCGTATTGGAAGATACACATGTCGGCCTATCTCTAGAGTATGGGTATTTGCAACTCTGCAGATTATTGGGTAATTTAAACGCACACAGAAAAATCCGCAAGTGCACGGATACCGATGTAGCTTTCACCCGAGAGTATTCCAGGGTATCGATTTCTACGGGGAACGTGAAGTGTACTAGAAGAATTAGGAACGTCCAAGAAAAGAATGGTAATGCAGTTAGAGAGAGATTTTAGGGTTTTCTAAGCAGGTCTATCTAATCAAAGGCTTACTATACTTTACTTACTTCAGAGCAATAGTACCTTTTCGATTCTCGAAAAAGACTCGGAAAAGGGTAATCGGGAGAAGGCTGCCAAAAAGCTCTACGAAACACCAATCCTAACGTGGTGGATTATAACAGTCTACAAAGCTGTCACCTCTATAACTACCACAACTAACCAGAGGATTGGGCGCAAACTCAGGTAAACACTCGCCTAGACACCGCGTCTACACTAATGATTACTACTCTAATTACCATGAATAGCTAGAGAACTCAATACGAGCGGAGATCCAGTAAATAAAATAAAGAAAGAACTAAAATTAAATAAAATACTTAGAAGTGATAAATGAAGAACCTAGAGATTACTTGAAGACGAACCAAATGCTGCACCATTACAATGTCGAGGAAGATCCGACAGATCTGGCTCCTCCTCAGCTCTCCCCTCCACCTCTCTCTATTCCGATCTCTAATTACAACTAGATGAACTAGACAACTAGAACTAGAACTAGATCTAATTCTAGATGAACTAGAAGAGATTCATCTAGAGGGACCTCTACTTCTAATTGAAACCCTAGTTTCTGATGTGGAGATGAATAATGAAGATGGAGACGGCTTCTGGGGGGTCTGGGCCTTGTTTTATAGCCCGGAGCGTGGAACGTGAGCCCTTGGATCAAACCGACTTCAGGGACGGTGGAGATGCATCCTAGGAGGCAGTGGAAGAAGGATCCAGAAGGCGGAGGCGAAACGGCCTCCATGGCCGACCGGCCGGTCGGTGGGCCCCACCGGTCGGTCTGGCCCAGTGGGCCCCCGTGTCGAGGAAGATCCGACAGATCTGGCTCCTCCTCAGCTCTCTCCTCCTCCTCCTTTTGTAGGTTTCGTTGCAAAATTAATATCTTTTCATCCGGGACTCCGAATGTAACACCCTAGGTGTTAAGCAACCCTAAATGCATAACTGGACATAGCATGAGCATAGCATCTCATCATTTCATGTGCATTTATGTGTATGTTTGTCTAAGTCCTTGTCTAGCCTAGTATAGCTTTGTTTTGCCTTCTGTTTCTGACCAAGTGCCTTAAACCAAAGTTGTAGATCTTGAGGGAAGGAACAACTTTGCTTAAAAGCACTTTTTCAGAAAAAGTCTTTTAAATGTTATTTATTGCATTAGAAAATTGGGCTAGGAGTAAAATTATTTTTGCATGCAGAATTTGTACTTGAGCCTTAAAGATGAATTGTTCCTTGCAAAATTCTAAGCAACTTTTCTTTTAGGACCTTTTCCTAATTTGGCTTAGTTTGGGAGTTTTAGAGCAAAGAAGAAATAGACAAAAACCTCTTTAGTTTAAACCCTAGTGGGACCCACCCATCAGCCTCTTTTCTTCTCCCCCGCGCGCGCCGTCTGCCCCCGCACCGGCGAAACCGCCCTGCCACCGCGAGACCGCCTCGCCGGCCGTCCAAACCACCGTCGCTGCCGCCCGTGGTTTCCGCTAGCCCCGACACGTCACCCTGTCGCCCTCTGCCTGCTCGCCGCGTGGCCGCCGATGCCTGACGGCCGTCGCGCCGGTCGGAGCCCCTCCCCGACGGGAAGTGGCCAGGTGCAAGGCACCCAAGCGCTGCATCTCTTTTGCCTCCTCTCCCACTCGCGCTTGCAGCCAGGAACTCACTCACTCACGCGCTCGCCTCCCTCCACTCCATCTCCTCCAGTTCATAGCGCCGCCGCCGCCCGGCGAACTCCGACGAGCGATTGCTCGCTGCTCAACACACCGCCGGCCGATTCCTCCCACCAACTTCTCCGCCCTAACCCCCTCTCTCACCAGCACGGGTTGGTTTCCCTCTTCTCCTCTCTAGCCGGCGGAACGCTGAGTGCCAGTCTTGGGTTCTCGCCATGGCCGCCGCCATGACCTTCATGTGGTCCGGCCATCTCCGGCCAAACCATCTCCAACCAAGCCTCGTTCTCACCTCCTCTACCTCTGTAGTTGCCTAGGGTTAGATGGAGACCCTTCTCTCGCCGTGTTTCGACCGTAACCGAGCCGTGCCACGGCCATGTCCGCCGTGGACTGCCGCCGTGCGTGGCGCCGGGCAATGCCGAGGTCGGCAAGGCTCGATAGTGGCTCTGGTAGGTAGCTTAGGGTTTGCTTGAGCTGATGCTCGCGTCGCCGAGCCTCGGGATAGCCAGGTAAGGCCTCGTCGCCGAGTTGCCGCGCCGCCGCTCCGCCATTGTCGCCGTCGAGCTAGCTCCGGTGAACCCTTGGCCGAGAAACCTAGCCGACCGTGTCCGCCTTGTGAAGGTGAGTCTAGCCGTGTAGATGGTTACGTCGGAAACCTCGTCGTCGGCGAGCTAACGCCGGTCAGCGCCGGCCAGTGCACAGTGCCTCTGTCGCGTGGGTCCGGTTGACCACCGACGTGTGGGCCACCTGACCAGTGGACCCTACTGGCAATGAGGGGATCAGAGAAAGAAAGAAGCCTGGGTGCAATAGAGCTCGGGAAGTTTGAGTGTCTCTAGCAGTTCTGGTTATGTCTCTGGGGGTTTTAACCCGGGTGTCCCTAGCGTTTTAGGTCGGTTTTCCTTTAAATCAGTTTTTGCAGAATTAGTTAAAAGGCTTTAAAAATTCATACAAGGCTCATTTTAAGTCCAAATGCTGTGAAACAAATTTTGGTGTGTTAAGAATGAATAGAGCTACCTGTGAAAAATGTTAAATACATTTTTGGTGATACTTTTATATGCAGTTTAAATTAATTTAGGAATTTGTTGTTAACTTAGAAAATGCATAACTAATTCTGTGTAGCTCAAAAACATGTGATTTCAATTTTGTTAGGTTTGTGTAGATAAGTAGTTTCTGGGAAAAATATAATATAGAGATGTTCTGTGGAATGGATTGGCAGTAACAATTAAAATGGCTAAATGTTGTTTTCTTGTATAATTTATAGTAATTAAAATATGAGGAATATGAACCTGATAATTTGTGTAGACTGTTCTTGTGCTAAGAAGTTTAGAAGAAAAATATGAAATTTGTTGTTTGACACTTTCTGTTATGATGTGTAGTTCAAAGCACCTTTTCATCATGATATTTGTCTTTTTCATAGAGGACAGTGTTTAAATCCAAATGGCTTGAAAATTTTACAGTGGGCTGTTTGGTATATTGTTAACCTTAAGTAATTTTTGTAGATTTTTCTGAAACTGTTTAGGATAGGTTGCTGTTATAAGCATGATTAAATAGGATTATCAAAGCAAGTAAATAGATGAAAATAAAATAAATAAGTAGGTAATGTTGTGGTAATTATGTATCTTAACTGATTGATTAAGAAGGTTAAATGGGTGTTGATGTTAAAGTCTTTTAAAATCATTAGATGATGTTGACTACCTTGTTGAAGAGAATGCAGTAGATGACATGTGCTTATCTCCTGATTGTTGTCAACCCTGTTGCGTCCCATAAACATTCTATGTGTATTCATCCTATTCATACATATTATGAATTATACAGGATCGACAGAAGAGACCCAAAACCCACCGCAGTAGGAAGAGCCGAGCCAGGAGGAGATTCTGTCCGAGGAGACCGAAGGCACCGACGCCGAAGAACTGCCCGAGTGTCGCGACCACCGTCCGTCTGACTTCGATAAAGGCAAGCCCCAGAGCATTTTAACTCCTATGGTTTGCAAATGATTTATAAATTAACCTGATAATGACTGTTGCATTAGGTTATTGTTGGGGGAAGGAGTATAGTTCCGGCCCCCTGTAGCTCCATTCAGCTTTCGTCAGAGGGTCGAATGGTTGGTATCGTCGTCAGAATGAATGTCGATGACGGAAGGACACAGTCCGATAGATGGGACAGATAACGTCCAGATAAGCGATATGAGATCGAAAGCCCGCTATCGTCAGGTGGACGAATTGTCGCTTTTGCTCCGTGCGACGGAAGGACTTTCGGTTGTGTTCAACGATTGGATTATTGATCTGTCGGCCAAAAGGTTGTTTTCGTCATGACGGAGAAACGTCATGTTTCGTTTTGGTTTCATTCTCCAAATACGATTGTTGCCGATGCTCATCCATTGCAGGGACTGTTTCTGGCGTGGAAGTCGACACGTTCATAGAAGAAGGAATCATGCCGGCTGGTTGTGGGCCCGCTGGCATCATCAAAGGAGGTTGTGGAGTGTCTTCCTCCCCAAGACATCCTTTGAAGACCGCGAGGGCATTTTGGTCCATGTAAAAATATGTGTATGAGTATAAATAGAGCCCAACGAGGGCAGTGTAGGGGGAGAGAACCCAGTTTACACGGGAGCAATATAAAGAGCATTTCGTTTTGCCAGTTACTTTCTCTTTTCGTCAGTTCATTCGAGTGCTTTTGAGTGTTTTGGCGACAACCACTGTTCAAAGGTTTCGGCCTAGAACAACATTGGCGCCCACTGTGGTTGTTGCCCGAGCTTTCCATGGCACCAAAGAAAGCAGCAATGTTAAGTGGCGAATCATCCAAGGCGATAGCTTCGGCAGCGGTGGTACTAGGTGAGGTACCGCTGACCAAGCCGGATACCTCAGTTCTGCAGGACGTCATCAGAAATCATCCAGGCAATCGGCATGTGACACCAGAAGGGTATTTGGAAGAAATACCAGAAGGCGCAGAAGAGGATAATGGCGACCCGCAACAGCGAAGCTATTGGCAGAATAGGCAAATGGGCTGCAAGGTTGAATGAATTTGCAATAGACTTCGAGCACTATAGTTCAGATTTCATCTCCGATTGGACACCATCAGCTTTCGACACTACAGTTCAGTTTGATGAGCCAACATCGACGGTACATTCCGACGGAGCATGAGGTGCGGCAGGCGCAGGCATATCGGCCATCTTGACACCGCCATCTGGCCCAAGGCTTCGGTATGTGGCGAAACTGCAGTTCCTGTCTACTAACAACACCGCCGAATACGTAGCAGTTCGGCTACGCCTGCGAAAACTCAGAGCATTGGGAGTCAGAAGATGCATAGTAAAGTCAGATTCGCAGGTAGTTGTTGGCCATGTCGAAAAGAATTTCGTCGCAAGAGAGCCAGACTTAATAAAATATCTATCGGCAATAAGGCGAATGTAAAAGTATTTTTTGGGTTTCACCTTGAAACACATCCCTAGAGCTGACAATAGCGAAGCCGACGAATTGGCAAAAGCAGCGGCAGTAGGTGCTCCGCTACCGCCCGATGTATTCTTTCAGACGTTGACAGTTAAAGCAGTCAAAGTAGAAGAAGAAAAGCCACTGGCGATTCATGTCATCACAAGCGAAGATTGGAGATCACCAATATATGCCTTCTTGTCCGGCACATATGAACCGCTAGACAGTCAACATATGGAGCGGATGAAAGCCAGAACAAAGTGTTACTCCATCATTGGGAATGACTTATACAGAAGTGGAGTTGTAGCTCCACTACTCAAGTGTATCAGCAGATCTCAAGGAATTCAATTGCTAACTGAAATCCATTCTGGGTCTTGTGGTGCTCATAGAGGGGCGCATGAAATCGCCCATAGAGCAATAAGACAAGGTTTCTATTGGCCGAACGCGGCGGAAGATGCAAAGGAATTGGTCAGAAAGTGCAAGAATTGCCAGATGTTCGCCAACAAACAAAATGTTCCGGCAAACCCGACTAAACCAATAATACCAACTTGGCCATTACAGAGATCGGGAGTGGACATAGTCGGACCATTGCCTACCGCTCCAGGAAACCTTCGTTTTGCAGCAGTAGAATATTTCACCAAGTGGATAGAAGCAAAAGCTTTGGCTAAAATCACATCCGGAACTTTGATCAGTTTCGTCTAGCAAAGGATCATCTGTCGTTTTGGTGTACCATCCTATATTACAGTAGACAATGGGAAACAGTTCGATTCCACGCAATTCAGAAGTTTTTGTGATGAGTTCAACATAAAGCTGGCTTTCGCATCTGTCAACCACCCACAAAGCAACGCGGCGGTAGAAAGGGCAAATGGGCTGGTATTCACGGCAGTAGCAAAATCCTTATTTGAATCGCCAAAAGGAAAATGGGCTTTGCAGTTGACAACATCAGTTTGGGAGCACAACATATCAAAGTCAAGAGCAACGGGTTTTACACTCTTTCACCTGCTATACGGTGAAGAGGCTATAACACCAGAAGAGATTAAACTAGGGTCTTTCCGCACAGAGGTACCGGCTACATCGTCTATACAACGATTCGTCAACATTGAGGAAAACGAAACAACAAGAATCGAAGCAGCAAGCAATCTTGACAAGTATCACAAAGAGACGAAGGCCTGGAGAGACAAGAAAATGCTTCGCAAGGACATCAAACCTGGCGACGTGGTAATCATTAGGCATCTAGACAAACAAGGAAAATTGCAATCGCAATGGTATGGACCATTCGTCATTTCAAACATGATCGCCCTAGGAACCTTTCGGCTCCTCAATGATGAAGGCGACAAAACCACTCACACCTGGAACGCAGACAACCTGCATCGTTTCTACCCGGGAACCTTTATTCAAAAGGCGTGAGGTTTTTCAATGAGGCAATCCTTTGTACTCATGCTAAAGCTAATAGACCTGAAACCCACCCCCCCAAAAGAGAGAAAGGTCAAAAGGTGTCGTACACCGAAACAAGCTATCATCATGCTTGGTTATCGGCACTGTCAAGTTAAACAAAAAGGTTGCACATCTCCTTCTGACAAAAGCACGAAAGAGATTTAGCAACCCCAAAAAGCCTAAGGGCTAATGCATTCACCTCGACCCTCCAAAAGAGAGAGGGCGAGGAAACGAAAGCCTAAGGGCTAATGCATTCACCTCGACCCTCCAAAAGAGAGAGGGCGAGGAAACGAAAGCCTAAGGGCCAATGCATTCACCTCGACCCTCCAAAAGAGAGAGGGCGAGGAAACGAAAGCCAAAGGGCTAATGCATTCACCTCGACCCTCCAAAAGAGAGGGCGAGGAAACGAAAGCCTAAGGGCTAATGCATTCACCTCAACCCTCCAAAAGAGAGAGGGCGAGGAAACGAAAGCCTAAGGGCTAATGCATTCACCACGACCCTCCAAAAGAGAGAGGGCGAGGAAACGAAAGCCTAAGGGCTAATGCATTCACCTCGACCCTCCAAAAGAGAGAGGGCGAGGAAACGAAAGCCGAAGAGCTACTGCATTCAATTCGACCCTCCAAAAGATAGATGGCGAGGAAACCAAAGCCTAAGGGCAAAAGTTTTCACCCTGACCCTAAAGAAGAGGGTGACAAAAATATACAAGGATGCAAGGAACGACAAGCAATTATTGCTCAAGAGACAACCACTGCAACCACCACAACAACCAAACAATAAAATCTTGTACCCTTCTCAGCCACTATATATACAACCCAAGGGTTCTCTCAGCCAAAACAGTTGAGAGGATGCGCGGGGTAGACAACGAGGCAAGCAAAGTCGGTATAGAAAATCCCTAGGAATAAGAGGATATCAGGAAGAGAGATAGCTGCCAAGTTTTAGAAAACTTGACGAAAGCGAAACCTGCGCTTCCGGCTATGAGAGAAGCAGTAGGCGCAGTGGGTGAGGACGCGCAGTAAAAGTCGAGTGCGCATAAGCATGCCATCAAGGAGCATTCTTTAGTAACCAGCAGCGCACATCTGCCACCAATACACCTACAAACAGCTAGAACAGCTGGTGTACCTTGCCGATAGCGGTTAGCGATAACGTTTTGTATCACCGACAAAAAGTTAATCAATCGAAAATCAGCCAAAGACCAGCTTTCGTCATGCTCGCTTTCGTCACCCTCGCCGAAAAGGTTGGGGGAGGGCGCCATTTTTCTAAAGTATCGGGCGAGGGCCAGCTTTCAACGCCTTTCGCTCGCTTTCGTCGCCCTCGCCGAAATGGTTGGGGGACACCGCTGTAACACTCCTGGTGTTAAGCAACCCTAAATGCATAACTTGGCATCTCATAAGCATAAAAGCATCATCACATGTTTCATTCTTTAGGTATAGTGTCATTTCATGTGATGGTTATTACTGTTGTGCATAGTGTGATCTTGTTTGACTTGTTTTGGAGTGGTTGAGTTTCCTAAGTAGTTTAACCTTGTTGAGGAGTTAAAATGAAGCTAGGTTTATGTTGGTCTTTTTGGCTAACCAAGCCTCTAACCCTAGTTGCCTTAATAGAGCCCTAAGAGTCCTTTTGTTTGACTAACTAAGACCTCCTTAATAAAAGCTTTGCATGGCTGAGGGCCCTTAACCAAAAGTGTTTAGAATTTAGAGTAGAACAAAAGTGTTTTTGGGTCAGCTCATGAAAATGAGGTTAACATGGTGTTTTGAGGCCCATAAGGCAGAAATGGGAGAGTTTAGACTTAGAAAAATTTCCTAAGTCTTGAGCTGACCAACAGTTTCGTCTAGCGAACTTTGGAGCTTTCTTGAGAGAAACCTAGGCCGAACCAAAGCTTGATCTTATGACCAAAGTTGTAGTCGACACATAGCTCTACGCAATGGAACAAGTGGTTTAGTGTTTCATCGAGTGGATTAGGAGATAATCGCATTTGAAATCCGACCGTCAGTCGGCCAGGGCTTAACTGAATCGCCCGATTCAGTTTGAATCAGCGAGCTCAGTGGCCGACCGTGTCGGGCATCTCCCGCCGCGTGGCTCGCGTTGGCCGGCTATGCAGCGCCCGCGCGCGGCGTGGCGAGCACAAGGCCCGCCCCCTCGCCCTTCGCTCTGCTAGAAGCCACTCCCTCCGCTTTGCATGCCTCCTCTGCTCTCGCCGTCGCCCGGGGGGAAAAGGGGGGGGGAAGCAGAGCGCTCGTCGCCGTTCGCCGCCGTCCCGCTGCACCACCGCTAACCCAACCACCCAGCCCGCTTCGCCATAAGCCCCCGCACCTTTTGCCGCCGTTAGCGCTCCGTGAGAGGCCCTAGGTAAGCCACGGGGTGAGTTCCCGCCATGGCCGCCATGACCGCCGAGCTCGGTCCACCGTGGTCGGCCCTCCCTCCGTGTGAATCCTTCCGTCCTAGCCCCCGTTCGAGGGTCAGAGAGGCTCGTGGAAGAAGTAGGGGGTGATGGTTTAGTCGATTAGGGTTTGGTAGCGGTGGTACGCCACCGTCCGCCGCTTCCCGTAGTCGCCGGAGTTGGCATGGTCGTGGCCGCGGTTATTCGGGGTGGAAACCCTAGCTCCCAAGCCTTGCGCTAGGTCCGTGGAGGTCTGAGGAGTAGGAATCGAGAGTTGGTTTAGCTCGTCGTGGTCGGAGCCGGCCGACGTGGCGAGTCCGCGCCGCCGTGGCCGCCATTTGCGACGGCGAGCTCGATCCGTGTAATCGCTGGGCTAGTTAGTGGTGTCATCGGGTGCGGAAGGAAGAGAGGAGTCCGCCGGTGGTGTCCGTTTCGCTAGAGGGGCCGCCGCCGGCGAGCTTCGCCGCGGTCAGCTCTTCCCCTGTTTCTGTGCAGGTGACAGGTGGGTCGGATTGACTCGGGGGCCTGCTGGTCAGTCGCTTGGGTACAGCAGTGTTGGGTGCGTGTAGCAGTTTAGGTCGAGAGGTTTTCAGGGTTTTTGTTTAAATAGTTTTCAGAAATGCTTGTGTAGTTTGTTTCATTCATATCTTGAGTTTTGTAGATGCTAAAGAGGTGAAATAAGTTTTGTTAGGTTTGCCTTGATGAGTTCTATGCATGAAAAATATGATATGTCCAGTTTGTGATAATTTTCTATGCAGTTGTATTTAATTTATGTTTAGGCTGAAATCTTGTTAAATGCATAATAAACTGTGTGTTGCTCAGAAAAATGTGATTCTTATTTTGTTAAGTTTGTGTTGATGAGTAGTTTCTGGGAAAAAATATAATATGAGGATGTTCTGTGAAATAATTAGGCAGTAGCAATTAAAATGATTAAATGTTGTTTTCTTGCATAAATTGTAGTAATTAAAATATGAGGAATATGAACCTGTGAATTTTTGTATACTACTCTTGTACTAAGAAGTTCAGTAGAAAAATGGGAAATCTGTTGTTTGACACTTTCTATTAGGGTGTGTAGTTCAAAGCACCTTTTCATGGTAATGTTTGTCTTTTTCATAGAGAATAGAGTTTATGTCCAAATGGCTTGAAATTTGGACAGGGGACTAGATTGCATGCTGTCGACCTCCAGTAATTTCTGTAGATTTTTCTGAAGTTGTTATCTGAGGGTCGCTGTTCTAGGCTAAATTAAATGATTAAGTGATAGCAAGTGGTTGAGTGATAATAGGATGATGTTGACTACCTTGTTGAAGAAAATGAAGTAGGTGACATGTGTTTATCTCCTGAATTACTTGTTCCATATTGCATCACCAATGCATCCCATGTGCATTCGTTTTATTCACACCTGTTATGCATCATACAGGGTCGGTAGTGGAGGTCCAGAACCCGCAGCCGCTAGAGGAGCCGAGCCCGGAGGAGACCCTGGACGAGAGGACCGAAGAAGGAGACATCGAGGACCTACCTGAGTGCCGCGACCATTGACCCTCCGATTTTGATAGAGGCAAGCCCCGAAGCATCCCACTCCTATGGTTTGCAAATTAATTACCAAATTAACCTGATGTGTTGTTGCATTAAGTTATAGGAGTTGAATGACACCGTTGATGCATTACTTACTTATCCTTGTCCACCTACAATTATTATCTTGATATCCCTGTTAAGTCTAGGCCGTTATATGCTTAGTCTGCTTAGACCGGTAAAAGTCGGGTGATTTCCTGTCTCCCGCATATAGGTGGATACTGATCATGACTAGCCTCGTGCTATCATGGAGATAACCATGTGATGATTAAACTGAGACCGGGCGGGATGTAGGAGCAGCAGGACATGGGTTCTGTGTGCTAGTAGTCTCCCGTCTGTGTCGATTAGGACCCGACGAAGGCACACCTCAGTCATTTTGAACGCGTCAATCAATTAACGGAGTTGGTCTGAGTACCTCTCGTGAAGCCGAGTAAGGCTATTCGAGCCGGTGATGGAGATGTTGACGCCTAACACCCAGGGCCTTATATGTACCATGGGCAACTATTCTGAGCAACCTGGCATGGTCCGTGGACAGGCGGGGCCTGATTGACCTGGCATGACCATGGGCAGTTATAGCTTGAGCGACCTGGCATTGAGATAACCCCCGGTGTAGAAGGGCCCACGACCGTCCCGCGCGTTGTGTTCTCGAATTTCCTGAAGTGGCAGCCGACGGCTACCCGGCATGGTGTGATCGGGCGTGTGTGCGACATTTTATCCCCAGCTAGTAGGAATCGATTATAATCGCCATCACTCCTGGACAGTGAGTAACTTGACTGGGCATGTGTTACCGTAGTTACTTATGGAATTAAAGATGGTTATGGTACTGAATCTGAAAGGCTATTGATGAAATAGTCACTCTTGGTTGATTAATTAGCCAAGTGATTGCTCTAGATCAGGTGCAAATCTAGTTAATCAGGTTGATTATATAAAATTGACTGCTAATACTCTAATGATGATTATTTAATAGTAAAAATGCTTTTATGCAAAAGGTGAGTATGGCCAACCCAGATATAGCCTTGCATACTCCTTGGTGTCAAATTATTTCTGGTTTATGATGGGTAAGTCTAGCTGAGTACCTTCTTGTACTCAGGGTTTTATCCCTTGTTGTTGCAGATGGACAGTGCTTCTATGGCTACTGTGAGAATTGCTTGTACCCAGTTACGGGTGATGAATAGACCATGGACATGGTCATCTCTTATCCTCACCTGATGCTTTTGTGGACTGATCAGGCAATGGCACCGTATTGTGAACTGTGAACTTATGTTTAAAACTATGTTGCTTCCGCTACGAATTCCAAACTATGGTTTGTAATATTGTTTCAACTCTGATGTATTCGAACTATGTGCGAACTGAATGTATCTTGTGGACATGTACGCTAATCTATTACGATCTTGGCTGTTGTTGAAATGCATTGAAATCCCTCGAGATTTCCGAACTACCGGGTTTGTACGAGCTTAAGTACACATTAATCTTTGCGAAAGCTAGGGTTGGGTGCTTAATCTGGTATAAATTGGTCGGTTCTGTCACAGCTGGCATCAGAGCATGGTTAGCGTTACTCTTCATGAGTGTATTTGAAAAATCATATTTTCAAATCAGAATTTTATTTGCCAAAACTTATAGCTATAATAGGATTTGAAAATCTTATTGATAAAGATTAAGGTGTGCCAGTGATCAAGTCCTTATGCCCAGTAGGTTTTTAGGTGGCTATTTAAGTACTAACTTGGGGGTCGTGCATCATATTTAAATTATGTTGTTTTCTGTCGTCCATACGGCAAGGGTGAAATTGTATGAGTGCTATTCTTCGGAATAATAATGTATGGATCAATTGCCTCTACGCCAAGGTAATAAGTGAGTTGTGAGAGCATGATTGGACAACCGCCGATCTAGGGGTGTGCTTGAATGGTACCGGAATGTATACCTATTACACACAAGTATATGAGAAAGTATTTGATTGTGGGAGTATTTAAATTTTATGGGTGCATATACTACTTACGCGTATACTGGGTGTGCGCCTAAGTTAGTATTAGATTTACTTTCAGCAATGCATGATATTCATACTGTGGGCAGGGCTGAAATGGTCTTTTGCAGGTACGCTAACTTGCGAACGTATAGTACGTTTACTTAGAGCTACGAGTGAACGTTGTATGCCACCGTCTAGCCATTAGATTGTTAGACAGTGAGGACGCATGTTGCGCACATGCATCATGATCATATAACTTTGCATTAATCTTACTTCCTTCCTTATGTTATCCATCCCATTTTCCTTAATAAAAGTTGTTCTCAAACTAATGAAAACCTGTGTGGATAAACTTCTTACAGATGGCCCGTACCAAGCGCACAGCTCGTAAGTCAACCGGAGGCAAGAGGCCTAATTACATGTTGGGACCATGGACCACTGAGGGGTCGGAGGACTTCTTAGATGAGTTCGGCATGCCTACCATCCTTTGGAGAGTGTTGCACTTGGTGGGATACCAGGAGGGTTAGGAGCCACAATATGATTGGCATCGCGTGCAGATTTCTGAGGATCGCCATATGTACACGGTGGAGGTGGACGTGCCTAGCCGTGATGAGCAGGATCACATTTGGTGCCGCCCGGTGTTCGCGTTGCAGGGGAGGACCCCATGGGATGGAGCTAATAGAGTTGCTTACACCGTTCTCCGGGACATTATAGAGGACCATCCGGAAGTGGTTGTCCAGGCTACAGCCACCATCTTCCCGATAGCAGATCCCTATCAGTCAGTGTGGCATCAGCCAGGTGCCGCTGTACTCGAGGCCAGTTCTATTGAGAGGGAGCATTGTGCCAGACCAGCCGGGAGTGCTATGGCCTATCCCATAGCTATGATCAGCTGGACCACATCCTTAGTGAGGACATGGTTGCACAGCACCAGAGGCAGCAGGAGCGTACCGCTGAGATAGATCGTGTCAGTGCAGAGTTGGCACGTATGACAATGGAGAGGGACCAGGCACTTTAGAGAGAGCAGGAGACCGCCCGTCAGCTCAGCATTCAGCAGGAGTCTGCTACCTTCTTGGCCTTGATCATGAGGGAGACCGAGGAGTCGCTCCAAGGTGTTTGTCTTGAGGGCATGCGCGCTTCAGAGGAGAACAAGCTGTTGAGGTTGCGAGTAGGAGACCTAGAGCTGCAACTTCACTACCTGCAGGATTACAATGACTGCTTGCATGAGGACATCCACCGCAGGGAGAATGAGAGGAATCCCATCTTTCCTCAGGAAGACCCGGATCCGCGTAGCTCTTCTAGTGGTTCTTCGGATGTGTCTAATGATGATGATGATGATGGCGACGTCGCTAGAGAGTAGTTCAGTTCATATGTTTAGAGCTTAGTGTTCTCTGATGTCATGTTGACAAGCCCGATCTTTTGCTTTTGTTATGGGCTGGATGTAAGAACGAGTAGTAAACTTATGTGTATGTGGTGTGAGACCTTTGGAAAGTCCCATATGTATGGGCAAAACTATGGATGTTTGTGTTGGCTTTTGCATGTTATGTACTAAGCAACCTTATTATGTGATGCTGCGATGTGGATTGAAATTTATTATGCCTCTGTGATTGTTTGGCAAATTTGTTTTCCGAATAAATTCAGTTGGCATGATTTATTGTTCTCTACAATGATTGCAACTTCGCCTAAAGATCACTTGCTATTAATACATGCAGATGACGACAACTCGTAGTGGAGCTGGCGGTAGTGGTGGGAATGAGGACCCCAGGGATAACCGCAATCCACCACCTCCTCCACCAGCCACTCCTGAGCAGCTTTTCGCCCAATTTCTGGGAAGCCAGCGCAACATTGAAGCCTTGCTACGAGAGAACTTGGCGCATGGCCACAAGCGTCCTGAACCAAATCAGTATAGTTCTTTCAAGGATTTCTTGGATACCAGGCCACCCATCTTCAAGGAAGCTACTGAACCTCTAGAGGCAGAAGAATGGCTGCATACCATGAAATAGAAGTTTCGGTTGCTCAGACTCACAGAAGAGTTAAAGGCAGAATATGCTGCACATCAGCTGCAGGGGCTAGCCAGAATTTGATGGGGGCATCACCGCACCACCTATCCTGCCAATACGCCCGTCACTTGGAGGATGTTCACAGAAGCTGTGAAGGACCGAGAATGCAATAGCAAGGCGACCAGAGGGGGGGTGAATGGGAGCTCAAAAATCTCTTTCGAAATTTCGGCCTTTGTCCCACAAATCAACCCAGAAAGCTGCGAACAAGAACCGTGATGCCCACGACCCTTGGAAGAGGGTGGATGATCCCTAGGATCACAGCGAGGCACCACAAAGCAAGAATGAACCAAACGCCAAAAGCACCGGCACTAATCTGATCCCTAAAAATCAAGTCCCGAACGTAGATAGACGGCTACGTCGAGAAATCCCCAAATACCTATGCTAACAAGTAGCAAAGCTACCTAGAGGGGTTCCTTGATCAACTCTAGGGCCAAATAAGAAGTCCGAAAACCAAGCAAAGAAGCCGGAAGAGCAAACGCACTAAACCGCAACAAGTAGCCGAATCCCGGACTGTCCGGCCCTGGGGTCCCGGACTGTCCGCCCCTACCGCGGACTGTCCGCAAGGGAATGGCGGACTGTCCGCCGGTCAAAACACCGAAACAGCACAATTGCTGAAAGTCCTCTGCTCGGGCCCGGACTGTCCGCGCCTGTCAACGGCGGACTGTCCGCCGGTCACCCGAGGCAAACACAGCCGAGCCGCGCGACCACTGCTCGGTCGGAGCCCGACGCGCGGACTGTCCGCCGGTCTACCCGCGGACTGTCCGCGACCACCCAGTGAGGGCGATTTCGGTCGCCCTTCACACACAACCTCTCAAATCCGAATCAAATCACAATCCCTCATTCCCAAACATGGAGAAGATGATCACAAGGTATTTAGGAGACTATCCCCAAGAAATCATCCGCTCAAATCGATTCAATCACCGGGAAATCGAAAGGGGAGGAGTATGAACGAAAAAAAGCCACGAAAACAAAATCAACTCGATCTACTTGTTCGTGAGGAGTTAGATGAATTCCTTCAGTGGAAATGATCTCCTCACTATAAAGAACAAGTTGATTCAAACGGATTTCGCAAAGTCGCAGTAGAGAGGGAGATCGAGTGACGGGAAAATCGCGGAGAAACGAAGAATGCGAAGAACACGAACAAAACGCGAATCAAGTCATCGATCTGCAACCGTGTGGCTACCACACACTACAACAGTGAGATTATGGTCTCACTTCCTCAAAATCTCCAGTACACAGAGGTATGGTTCTCTGCGTATCTCAGTTGCTACAGCCGGGGATTGGGAGAGCAGGAAAACCTAGAAGGCAAAGAGCAAATGGCTGAGATAGATGGGGAGGTGGGTGTCTCCCCCTACTTATCCTTACTCTAATTTCCACTCTACCCCTAACTAATTACAGAGCGAACCAGCTAAACCCTAGGGTTATTCTGGACCAACTCAAGGTAGGTGGTGATCCGACGGCCACGCCCGCACAACTGGTAGCGTTGCCTCGACTCAACCTCATCGATTGCCGCCACGTGCCGCCACCGCTCTGCTTGTCCTTTTCCCGGACGTCGCCCCCGGTTTTGTGGCCCAAACTGGGAAACCAGCCTTCACAGCCAACCCCCGGTTTTGAGGCCCAAACCGGGAAACCAGCCGACCATCGCCTGAGTTTTGTGGCCCAAACTCAGCAAACCCACAACACCCAGGTTTTGAGGCCCAAACCTGGAAACCGTCCTCAGCACGAGTTTTGTGGCCCAAACTCGGAAACCATCAGTGCCCAGGTTTTGAGGCCTAAACCTGGAAACCGTCCACTCGGTGGTTTTTCTGTGGCTCAACCACCAAACCGAGCCGTAGGTGGGATGCACCGCTCGTGCACCCCGTCCACCCGCAAGTCTTCGCTCGTTGCTGTCCTAGGCTGTCAGCCACCACAGCTGATCCTCAGGCCACCGGTCCCTTAGTCCAAGCCTCACGTCCGCCCTTCGCCACTCTCGGTCCATCGGCATGGCACGTCTCTACTTGACCTTCACCTTGCCTTCGATCACTGTATCCGTGCTCGACACCTGCACAACACAAACCAAAGAACATGCGCATTATCCCAGTTGACAATCACTCATCACTCGGAGACTCGGCATACACCCATGTATCCGCAATCTCCCTCTTGATGAGTGCATTGTCAACTACCAACACAAATCAAAATAGAATAGAGGAAGGAAGAAGAAACAGAGAGAACTCGACCAATTGACCCAAAAGCATAGCAAAGCCGAAGAACGTCAAGTGGAAAGAACAAGACAACTTTGTCCCCAAAGACATGGGCAACGGCTCGATGCGACCAAGCAAAGCAAAGCTAGCCCTCGAGAAGAGGTAGAACAGGTTCAACACCGCTAGCGAGAAAACTTGATACCAATTGAAGAATCAACTGAAATTCAAGCAAAACAGAGCTAGCCCTCAAGAAGAGGCAGAACGGGCTCAACACCACTAGCGAGGAAGCTTGATACCAACTGTTACCAACTCAAAAACAAAAGAGTTTGATACCAATTGAAGAGCTGAAAACGTTTGCTAGTCCCTCAAGAAAGAGGCAAAGGCTCAACACAACTAGCAAACTCCCCCTCAAATAGTGCACACAACTAGGAAATCTCCCCTAAGGTTCAACTCTGAAAGCAAAGATTTGAAGATGTTTTCTCCCCCTAAGTCAAACACATGATTTGTCAATATTTTCTCCCACTTAGTTGAAAATGCACCAGCAAGCAAATTTCTCCCCCTTGATAGAATAACTCCTCCTTCCAAAATGCATATGAGTCAAAATGCAAGTTAGGAGCTTCAGGAATATAGTCGATAGAGTATGAAGATGTTCGACAAAATGCTGATCCGATGACTTAGAGTATGCACAGGATGCTAGCAAAAACTCAAACTAATCACCAAATACGAAATATAAGCATTTGAGCAAAATGAGCAGTTTTATCCATTCAGAAAAGGATGTTCACCACAAAAATAGCACTATTCATGTATAGACAGGAATTCAACCAAGTGCTAAACATGTATACAAGGAGAACTACCCCTGGCAAGGTTCAATCATCATGCTATAGAATGAAACATAGACTTGTGTATCCAAAATTTTATCGAAGTTGCAGCAGTTAAATTACACAAGTTCAAATTTCAGCATGTGATTGTGAGAGGTTGAAAGCTTGTCATTGCCTAACTTTCCAACTGTGCAAAGCCTATGCAGAAGCAATCAGAAGCTTAAAACAACAGTTTCGGTCATACACTACACAGCTCAAGTTTAACTCAAAGTGCAATGAGAAACAGTCTTGAAACTTTGATGTGTTGACAAGCAATCCCATCTCAATCTTTCCAAAAATACTCAACTTGGTTCATTTTAATAACAGAATATGAACAGACCAAGCAAGTGAAAGACTCAGAACTAGAGACATAGCAACCTAGCATATATGAAAAGCACAAGTGAATTCAACACATTCTACACATGCTAGTTGCATATCTCAATGGTGAACATTGTCAAGTTTTATGTTCATTAATCAAATTCACCATTCAGAAAATAGCTCAGCTCACAACATGTATCAGTTATCAGAAAGAGCATAAGCTACAATCATCATCATAAAGCATCGGAGCATACACTAAGCGGAGCACAGTCACATTCTAAGGATTATACACATGAAGCTCTGAATGTAAATATGCAAGATGAAATGCAGAAAAAAATGCAAATTGAAAAACGCAAAGTTAGTTTATGATACAAGAGTCAAAATGTTTCCCCCATCTAAAAGGGGAAACACACACCAAGCTCACCTCTCAACCTAGCAAAGGTTGATTGGTCCAAAGGCTTGGTGAAAATATCAGCCAACTGATGATGAGTATCGACATGGCGAAGGTCGATATCACCCTTCTCATAGTGGTCTCACAGAAAATGAAAGCGCACATCAATGTGTTTGGTCTTAGAGTGCCGCACGGGGTTCTTAGCAACACTAATCACACTCGTGCTATCACAAAGCAAAGGAACGCGAGAAAAGCTCGGACCAACATCAAGCAAAGTGGCCATCATCCAAAGCAACTGGGAACAGCAGCTAGCCGCAGCAACATACTCAGCCTCCATGGTAGACTGGGCGACACTAGACTGCTTGCGAGAAGACCACGATACAAGAGAAGAACCAATAAACTGACAAGTCCCAGAAGTGGACTTGCGCTCAATGCGACAACCAGCAAAATTAGCATTGGAATAACCACAAAGGGAAAGGGTGGAGGAAGCAGAATACCAAATCCCAAACTCAGGTGTGAAGCATAAGTACCTCATAATGCGCTTGACCGCCTGACGGTGAGAGGTGCGTGGCGATGACTGAAATCGCGCGCAAAGACACACCGCGAACTGGATGTCCGGGCGTGTCGCCGTCAGGTACAACAGCGACCCGATCATACTTCGGTACTCCTTTTGGTCTACAGCTTCTCCGTCCTTGTCCGCATCCAGGGCCGTCATGGTCGACATGGGTGTTGGAAGAGGCTTGGCCTCACCCATATCGAATTTCTTTAGGATATCCTTGGTATACTTACCCTGGTGCACAAACGTTCCCTCTCGAGATTGCTTGATTTGCAATCCGAGGAAAAACGTCAACTCGCCCATCATGCTCATCTCAAAATCCCTGATCATAGTATCTGCAAACTTGGCAACCAAAGCGTGAGAAGAACCACCGAAAATGATATCATCCACGTAAATCTGGACCAAGAGAGTGTCACTGCCTTGCTTGAGGAGAAATAGCGTTTTATCCACACATCCCATTTTGAAACCCTTAGCAAGCAAAAAGGTTTTCAACCTATCATACCAGGCTCTAGGGGCTTGTTTCAAACCATACAAAGCTTTGTGAAGTTTAAAAACATGGTTTGGAAACTTGGGATTTTCGAAACCGGGGGGTTGTCTCACATACACCTCCTCTTCTATGTAGCCGTTTAAGAAGGCACTCTTGACATCCATTTGAAAAAGTTTAAACCCTTTGGATGCAGCAAAAGCCAAGAGTATCCTAATAGCCTCCAAACGAGCTATAGGAGCAAAAGTCTCGTCATAGTCTATCCCCTCCTTCTGACTATACCCCTGGGCTACTAGTCTGGCCTTGTTTCTCACAACATGGCCATCCTCTCCTTGTTTGATTTTGAAAACCCATTTTGTCCCAATTGGGTGACACTCAGAGGAAGGAGAAACTAGAACCCAAACCCGATTTCTTTCAAAATTTTCTAACTCCTCATGCATGGCATTGACCCAATCTGGATCTGTCAAAGCGTGTCCAACATTTCGGGGTTCAAAATCAGCAACAAATGCAGAATGAGCAAAGTGAGAGATTTGTTGTGACCTTGACCGAGTGACATGTTCGCCGATGCTGCCGATCATCTGCTGAGGTGGGTGTTGGCGCTGAATGTGGCGTGGCGCCTCCCTTGCCGAAGTGGCCTCCCCCTCAACAGCAGCTGGTGCCTCCTCGGGTACAAAAGGTACCGCTCGAGGTGGCCGATCCCATGGCCCCCAAGTCGAAGAAGAGGGATCAGGGCCGTGAATCGTAGTACAAGCCGCTCTTTGCGGCACGGCAGGTGAATGAGGTGCTAGGTCATCCATCCCTTCGGCACCCTCTTCCTCATCATCAAAAAGAGGTTCGCCAACCTCATGATCACCTGCACGCTCAAAACGAGAAGAAGGACAAACCATGGTCTCGTCGAAGGTGACATCGGATGTCTCCATGACTCGATTAGTATCAAGGTTAAGTACACGATAAGCTCGAGTGTGAGTGCCATAACCCAAAACTACACCGTCAGAAGAACGAGACTCAAACTTGTCCAAGTTGCCCTTTTTGAGTATAAAACAATGGCAACTGAAAACTCTAAAATAACTCACTTTGGGCTGTTTTCCTAAACGCAACTCATAAGAAGTCTTTTTCAAGAAGGCTCGGAGAAAAATGCGATTGGAAATGTAGCATGCAGTGCTCATAGCTTTGGCCCAATATCGCCTAGGAGTCCTATGCTCATCGAGCATCGTCCTGGCCATCTCTACAAGGGTCCGATTCTTCCTTTCTACAACACCATTCTGTGGCGGTATGTAGGGAGAAGAAAACTGATGCTCTAAACCCAAAGAGTTACAAAACTTCTCAAAATCGGAATTCTTGAATTCGGAACCGTTATCAGTCCTAATAGCTCGCATTGAGTTCAAAGGGAACTCATTCTGAAGACGCAAAATCAGATTGCGAGCAATTGAGAAAGTCTCAGTTTTCTCAGCTAAAAAGAAAACCCACGAATATCTCGAAAAGTCGTCAACAACAACAAGCACATACCATTTCCCCCCAACCGAGCTCACCCGAGCCGGACCAACAAGGTCCATGTGCAAAAGCTCTCCAGGGCGCTTAGTCATGACCTGAGTCACTGGATGGTGGGGAGCGGCAACCATCTTCTCATGTCGACAAGAATGGCAAACAAGATCCTTCTTCATGCACAACTTGGGCAATCCTCGGATTAGGCCAAGTGAACTAAACCTTGCAAGCAAGTCAAAGCTCAAATGTCCTAGTCTCCTATGCCAGTTCCAAAGATCAGAGGAGGAAGGTCCAACCAAAAGACAACGAGAAACTCCAAACGACTCCGAGAAATCTGCACGAAAGACTTTTCCAAAGGGCAAAATCCCACAAACAAGATTGCCCTGAGGATCCAAAATACGACTGAGATTCGGCTTAAAACGAATCTCATAGTCGTCATCAAAGAGTTGCGAAACAGAAAGAAGGTTAAAATGCAAGTTAGAAACAAGAGCAACATCGCGCAACACAGAGTGCTCATTAACTCGCACCGACCCACGAGACAGCACTCTACCTTTTCTATTGTCGCTGAAGTTGATAAATTCCTTTCCGGCGACCGGACTAAGACTGGAGAACCACTTGGCGTTTCCGGTCATGTGCCTCGAGCAACCGGAATCCACCAACCAAACGTTCTCCAATCGTTTTACCTACATCACTAAAAAGACATAGGGTGAGCATACGGTCCAACACTGGGGTTAGTGAAGTAAGGAGAATACCAGTGTTGGGCCGGCTGCTCAAAAGAACGGTTAGCAGAAAAACCATTCCTAGCACACCTACGGGAAGAGCGATCACCACGTAGAGGAAAACGTGGTCCGCTAAGGGAAGAGCGTGCATCGCGATACTCAAAACGCGGTGGGGGAAAACGCTCAACAACAAAGCCACTGCCACGGGGTCCATAGCCTACAACTGCAGGCTCCCGCCGGGCACGTCCTCTCCGCTACGTAGGCCTAGGAACTAGAGGTTCTGGACCTCTAGGCCTAACAGCACGCCTCTGAACATTCGACACATGTACATCATGGAAAGGATGGTACATGTCCGTGTTGTTCATCTCCTTTGCGCGGCGCACCTCTCTCTTGCGCCGAAAGCAAAACTCGCTAAAGTGTCCATCTCTCCCACAGTGCTCACAATGGTACCTCACCGCTCTCATAGGGGGTTGTTGGTACTCACGGTAGTGGGTGTGGATCACTTTGCCCTTCTATGGCATAAGCTCCTCCTGGATGGGTGGCATGGTGTCCAACTTGTTCTTGAGGTGGTTTGGTTTGGGAGCCCATGATTGTTTCTTGGGTGGAGCTCTCGGAGGTTCAACAAAGACCCCATCCTTGGTGTTAGGCTTTAGAGGCTCTTTGGGTGGAGTCTTGGTAAGCTTGGGAGTAGTGGTGGATTTGGGCTTCTCACATGGGTTAAGACCACTCGACTCTCCAATCTTCCCAAAAGACGAAACATCAACACCCGGAGCAAAACCTACACCTGGACCACCAGCAACTCGCTTGAATTGGGAGATCATCATCCCGAGCTGTGGCTCACCACTAGACACCCATGACAAGATGGTCCGAAGGTATGTGTTTTGATCCTCGGTTTGCATCTTGTCATGCTTCACGTTCGCAATCTCCATCTCCAAACCCTCACAAAGAACACAACTAGTCACACACATGCTATCCGAGCTGGCCTTCTCAAGAGACACAATCATGGCATTCTTCTCTGCCAACTCGGATTGCAAGCCTGCACAGGACTTGCACGCACCCAACAACGAGGATCTCGCCTTCAGCTCATCCACCTCTCGTACCAACACAGCATACTTACTTTTCAAAGTGAGAAGGTCAGTCATGTGTGTGGAGCACATCTCACACTCCTCCTCAGTAACAACTATGGTGGACTTGATAGATTCAAGTTCCTTCACCGTATCCTCCCACTTCTGCCTAAACTCCTTGCGCTCTCTAGCGGCACGCCTAAGCAACTTATCCTGACTAAGGAGCGCGGCAGTAAGCTTCTCGACCTTAGCAGAAAGCTCATCGGGGGTCTGAGATACCTGGGAGGTGTCGTCGTCGTCGTCGTTCCGAGGGGTGTCCTCCAGCTCGCCGTCGACCTCCTTGCCGAGGGCCCTGGTGCAGAAGCCCTCTTTGTCGGCGAAGAAGCAGAGGCCGTTCAGCTTGTCCTCGATCCTCTTCTTCTTCTCGGACTCGTTGTCGCTTGAGGAAGCGGAGTCTTCATCCGAGTCGTCGACGTCGCTGAGCGTGGCGAAGAACGCACGCTGCTCAGCCTGGGCCTTGTCGAAGCCGCCCTTCCACTTGTGCTTCGCGGGGACGTATGTCTCCTTGCGCTTGCCGGAGTCGTACTTGTGCCCATTATCCGCCTTGCCGAAGGTCTGCTTGTTCTTCTTCGGGCAATTGGCGATGAAGTGCTTGGGGTCGCCGCACTCGAAACATCCCGAGCGTCCTCCTCCACGGCGACGGTTTATGCGGTTGTTGTGGAACCGCGAGAACCGGTTGGCGAGCAAAGCCAACTCGTCATCCCCCATCAACTCCAGCTGCTCCTCTGTGACAGAAAGAAGAGAAGAGAGTGCAAAACCTCTAGAGGGGTTAGCAGAAGAGCCAAAAAGCAAAGCCATCGACGGGCCAGAAGGATTTTCATAAGAAGCCCTCGCCATGGCGTCAATCTCACTAGACTTGAGCTTACTAAAGAGCTCATCGCATGTGAGGGTCTCATAGTTAGGTGATTCGATGATCGCCTGAACTTTGGAGTCCCACACCGACCGATCGAGAGTGTGCAAAAGCTTCAAAGCTCTCTCATGATCGTCAAAAGGCAACAACTCCTTGTTCGCCCTCATCCTGTTGACAATCACCTGAAAGCGAGTGAATAAACTTTCTATGCTCTCGCCAGGCATATGTCCAAAGTTCTCATACTCTCGCTTGAACGACTCGTAGAGACGGGTTTTGACTTGAGAGGTTCCCTCATGGAAACGCATGAGGGTAGCCCAAATCTCCCGAGCCGTAGCGAGGTGAGAAACGCGGTCAAACTCGGACATGCTCAAACAAGAGAAAAGAGCATTACGGGCTCGGCTATTGGCATCGTGCTCATCGATCTGATGCTGAGTCACACGAGCAGCCAAGACCACAAAATCAGCAGAGTTGCAAATATCCCAAATGGAAGCACCAATACTCTACAGATAGGCCGACATGCGTATCTTACAATACGCATAGTTCGTCCCATCGAAGAACGGCGGTTTGCCCACGCCACGATCCATGTCGCCTTCTGTGGATCTAGAACCCGCTAAGGTGGAAGATCCTTAACCCGCTCCGATACCAATTGAAGGACCGATAATGCAATAGCAAGGCAACCAGAGGCGGGTGAATGGGAGCTCAAAAATCTCTTTCAAAATTTCGGCCTTTGTCCCACAAATCAACCCAGAAAGCTGCGAACAAGAACCGTGATGCCCACGACCCTTGGAAGAGGGTGGATGATCTCTAGGATCACAGCGAGGCACCACAAAGCAAGAACGAACCAAACGCCAAAAGCACCGACACTAATCTGATCCCTAAAAATCAAGTCCCGAACGTTGATAGACGGCTACGTCGAGAAATCCCCAAATACCTATGCTAACAAGTAGCAAAGATACCTAGAGGGGTTCCTTGATCAACTCTAGGGCCAAACGAGGAGTCCGGAAACCATGTGAAGAAGCCAGGAGAGCAAACGCACTAAACCGCAACAAGCAGTCGAATCCGGGACTGTCCGCCCCTACCGCGGACTGTCCGCAAGGGAATGGCGGAATGTCCGCCGGTCAAAACACCGAAACAGCACAGTTGCTGAAAGTCCTCTGCTCAGGCCCGGACTGTCCGCGCCTGTCAACGGCGGACTATCCACCGGTCACCCGAGGCAAACACAGCCGAGCCGCGCGACCACTGCTCGGTCGGAGCACGACGCGCGGACTGTCCGCCGGTCTAACCGCGGACTGTCCGCTTCCACCCAGTGAGGGTGATTTCGGTCGCCCTTCACACACAACCTCTCAAATCTGAATCAAATCACAATCCCTCGTTCCCAAACTTGGAGAAGATGATCACAAGGTAGTTAGGAGACTATCCCCAAGAAATCATCCGCTCAAATCGATTCAATCACCGGGAAATCGAAAGGGGAGGAGTATGAACGAAAAAAATGCCACGAAAACGAAATCAACCCGATCTACTTGTTCGTGAGGAGTTAGATGAATTCCTTCGGTGGAAATGATCTCCTCACTATAAAGAACAAGTTGATTCAAACGGATTTTGCAAAGACGCAATAGGGAGGGAGATCGAGTGACGGGAAAATCGCGGAGAAACGAAGAACGTGAACAACACGAACAAAACGCGAATCAAGTCATCGATCTGCAACCGTGTGGCTACCACACGCTACAACAGTGAGATTACGGTCTCACTTCCTCAAAATCTCTAGTACACAGAGGTATGGTTCTCTGCGGATCTCAGTTGCTACAGCAGGGGATTGGGAGAGCAGGAAAACCTAGAAGGCAAAGAGCAAATGGCTGAGATAGATGGGGAGGTGGATGTCTCCCCCTACTTATCCTAACTCTAATTCCCACTCTACCCCTAACTAATTACAGAGCGAACCAGCTAAACCCTAGGGTTATTCTGGACCAACTCAAGGTCGGTGGTGATCCGACGGCCACGCCCGCACAACTGGTAGCGTTGCCTCGACGCAACCTCACCGATTGCCGCCACGTGCCGCCACCGCTCTACTTGTCCTTTTCCCGGACGTCGCCCCTGGTTTTGTGGCCCAAACCGGGAAACTAGCCTTCACAGCCAACCCCCGATTTTGAGGCCCAAACCGGGAAACCAGCCGACCATCGCCTGAGTTTTGTGGCCCAAACTCAGCAAACCCGCAGCACCCAGGTTTTGAAGCCCAAACCTGGAAACCGTCCTCAGCCCGAGTTTTGTGGCCCAAACTCGGAAACCATCAGCGCCCAGGTTTTGAGGCCCAAACCTGGAAACCGTCCACTCGGTGGTTTTTCAGTGGCTCAACCACCAAACCGAGCCGTTGATGGGATGCACCGCTCGTGCACCCCGTCCACCCGCAAGTCTTCGCTCATCGCTGTCCCAGGCTGTCAGCCACCACAGCTGATCCTCAGGCCACCGGTCCCTCAGTCCAAGCCTCACGTCCGCCCTTCGCCACTCTCGGTCCATCGGCACGGCACGTCTCTACTTGACCTTCACCTTGCCTTCGATCATTGTATCCGTGCTCGACATCTGCACAACACAGACCAAAGAACATGCGCATTATCCCAGTTGACAATCACTCATCACTCAGAGACTCAGCATACACCCATGTATCCGCAAGCTGTTCGAGGGCATTATATTCCGCCCGGCCTGACTCAGATGAAAGTGGCAGAGTTCATGAGCTTAACGCAGGGGACTCGATCTGTTACCGAGTACCATCACCTGTTTAAGTCTTTGTCTCGTTATGTTCCAAACTTCGTGGACACAAATGCTAAAAAGATTGCTAGTTTCAAGAGAGGCTTGAACACCAAAATGGGAAAATCAGTGGGTACCTCTTCTCGTACTATCTTTAATGATTTCATCAGTGATTGCTTGATCCAAGAGAACCACAACAATAAGCATGCTGCAAGTAAGGCCCGGAAGGGGACTTTTGATTCAGGACCATCTCAACCTAGGGGACCACCAGCTTAGCGTTCCCAGTATCGACCACCAGCGCCGGGGGCACGTTTCAGGCCGCCGCAGAAGAAAGGTCAGCCACAAGCTCAACGCAATCAAAGGCCATACAAGATAGCCGCTACCCAAGCTCGAGGAGGTCAGAGCAGTTCGGCAGGAGGGAAACCTCTGGTTCGGGGACCCTGTTTTAACTGCAACCAAGAGGGACACTTCGCAAGGTATTGTCTACACCCAAAGAAGCAACAGGCTAACTACCCCGCACGTCTGCACAACATGACTGTTGAAGAAGCTCGTGCCGGAGAGCCTGTGACCGCTGGTATGTGTCTTGTTAACCATCATCCTGCAGTTGTTTTGTTTGATACTGGATCATCGCACTCATTCATGAGCAAAGCATTTGCACAAAAGCATAATCAAGAGATGTCTGAAATGGATTATGGGTTTCGCGTAAGCTCCGTGGGGAGTAGCGTGTTATCTAGGCAGATGGTTTGTAATGCGACCATCGATATTGGAGGGTACAAATTTGGAGCTCATTTAGTAGTTCTGCCAAGACTAAGTATGGATGTAGTCCTAGGTATGAGTTGGATGAGTATGTGGAATGCGGTGTTAGACACTGCGAATAGGACTCTTACCTTATCTGATGGAAGGACAAATACCAAGCTACGCATCTCTCTTCCCCGAGGTGCTGACTTCGTTGACTAATCTTGTACTTTGTCTATAGAAGACATGTCTAAGATCCTAGTCATCCGAGATTTCCCAGATGTCTTCCCGGATGAATTACCAGGATTACCGCCCAAGCGGGCAGTGGAATTTGCAATTGAGTTGCTACCTGGAACCGCACCAATCTCTAGAAGGCCCTACCGTATGCCGCCCAATGAGCTAGCTGAACTCAAGACCCAGATCAAGGAACTTTTGGACAAAGGATTCATTCAACCTAGTATATCTGAATGGGGTTGTCCAGCGCTGTTTGTTAAGAAGAAGGATAAGTCGTTTCGGATGTGTGTGGATTATCGGCCGCTCAATGTCGTGACAGTTAAAAACAAGTATCCGTTGACATGAATAGATATTCTGTTTGATCAGTTATCCAGAGCCAAAGTGTTTTCCAAGATTGATTTGAGATCAGGTTACCACCAGATTAGGATTCGACCACAAGATATCCCAAAGACTACTTTCTCAACTAGATATGGACTATACGAGTATCTTGTCATGTCTTTTGGATTGACAAATGCTCCGGCATACTTCATGAGTTTGATGAATTTGGTGTTCATGCCGGAATTGGATAAGTTTGTAGTAGTGTTCATTGATGACATTCTGATATATTCTGAGAACCCGGACGATCATGCGGAACACTTGAGGATTGTTTTGACAAGGCTCCGAGAACATATGCTTTTTGCTAAGTTTAGCAAATGTGAGTTTTGGTTGAAGAAGGTGCATTTTCTTGGTCATATTCTATCAGAAGAAGGAATTTCTGTGGACCCCAGTAAGGTGCAAGAAGTGATGGATTGGAAAGCTCCTACTTCGGTTGGTGAAATTTGAAGTTTTCTCAGCTTAGCAGGATACTATCGTCGATTCATTCCCGACTTTTCCAAGATTGCAAAACCAATAACAAGCTTGCTCCAAAAGGACCAGAAGTTTGAATAGACAGAGGAGTGTGAAATAGCTTTCCGTACCCTACGGGAACTATTGACCGCTGCTCCTGTCTTAGCTCAACCAGATATCGAGAAGCCTTTTGATGTCTTTTGTGATGCATCTAAAGTTGGTTTAGGTTGTGTCCTTATGCAAGATTAACTATCCTACACATGATTTGGAGTTAGCCGCTGTGGTGCACGCTCTGAAGATCTGGAGACATTATCTGCTTGGTAACGTCTGTAATATGTACACTGATCACAAAAGTCTCAAGTATATCTTCACCCAACCTGAACTGAATATGAGGCAAAGAAGATGGCTTGAACTAACCAGGATTACAATTTGCAGATACATTATCATCCAGGAAAGGCAAATGTAGTTGCCGATGCTTTAAGTCAGAAATCACACTACAACAACTTGAGGTTACGACCATAAGACGAGTTTAGTCTCGAACACCCTGTAATTCTGCACAACATCAGACTGCAGGGAACCCTAGTTGATCAGATTCTTGAAGGACAGACAACAGACAAGGGAATTTATCATATCAAGGAGAAGCTGAAAGCCGCAGCCGAACCAATAAAACATTTTCGGATTGATGACAAGGGAGTTTTATGGTTTGACAAGCGCTTAGTAGTACCAAGAATAGAGAGCTCAAAAATCGGATCATGGATGAAGCTCATTTGTCTAAGTTATCCATTCATCCTGGAAGCACTAAGATGTCTCAAGATTTGCGCCCAAGATTTTGGTGGACCAAGATGAAGAAAGAAATTGTCGCTTATGTAGCTAGGTGCGACACGTGTTGTCGAGTGAAAGCTATTCACCTGAAGCCAGCCGGAACGCTTCAACCATTACCAATTCCGGAATGGAAATGGGAAGAAGTGAGTATGGATTTCATCACCGGTTTGCCAACCACCCAGAGGGGAAATGATTCAATTTGGGTTATAGTTGATCGTCTCACCAAAACCGCTCATTTCATACCAGTTAAAACCTGTTATCGAGCACTGGACTATGCGGAGATTTATATCAATCAAATTTTTCGACTACATGGAATACCCAAGTTCATAGTTTCGGATCGTGGATCGCAGTTTACTACACCATTTTGGGAGAAACTGCAGAAGGAGTTAGGCACAAATCTAGTCCGTAGCTCTGCCTATCATCCCCAAACATCAGGGCAAACAAAAAGAGTGAACCAAGTTTTGGAGGACATGTTGAGAGCCTGTGTTATTTCAGCAAAAGGATCTTGGGAGAAATGGTCACCTTTAGCAGAATTTGCATATAACAATAGTTACCAAGAAAGCATACAGATGGCACCTTTTGAAGCCCTATATGGTAGAAGATGCAGGACACCGGTGAATTGGATTGAACCAGGAGAACGTCGATACTATGGAATTGACTTCATTAACAAAGCAGAAGAACAAGTTAGATTTATTCAACAACATATAGCAGCTGCGCAGTCTCGACAAAAGAGCTATGCAGACAGGCGAAGAAAACTGCTGGAATTCAACAAAGGCGATTATGTTTATCTGAAAGTGTCACCCATGAAAGGTGTCAGACGCTTTGGCGTAAAAAGGAAGTTAGCGCCAAGGTTTGCGGGGCTGTATAGGATTGTCGAAAGGAGGGGAGAAGTAGCTTACCAGCTACAACTGCCTGAACACTTGAAGGCTATATTCCTTGTATTCCATGTGTCGCAATTAAAGAAGTGTCTTCGAGTACCAGAAGAAGAAGCACAACCGGCCAGTATAAAGTTACAATCCGATCTCACCTACTCTGTGAAGCCTTGTCGGGTGCTTCATGAAAAAGAAAGAGTAACTCGCGGGAGAATAGTAAAGCAATATAAAATATCTTGGAGTGAACAAGATGATCGAGATGCCACTTGGGAAACGGAAGACTATTTAAAGGAAGTGTATCCACACTTTTATAAGAAATGGTTAGTAACTTAAATCTCGGGACGAGATTCCTTTAAGGAGGGGAGGGCTGTAACATCCCTGGTGTTAAGCAACCCTAAATGCATAACTTGGCATCTCATAAGCATAAAAGCAACATCACATGTTTCATTCTTTAGGTAAAGTGTCATTTCATGTGATGGTTATTACTGTTGTGCATAGTGTGATGCTTGTTTGACTTGTTTTTGGAGTGGTTGAGTTTCCTAAGTAGTTTAACCTTGTTGAGGAGTTAAAATGAAGCTAGGTTTATGTTGGTCTTTTTGGCTAACCAAGCCTCTAACCCTAGTTGCCTTAATAGAGCCCTAAGAGTCCTTTTGTTTGACTAACTAAGACCTCCTTGATAGAAGCTTTGCATGGCTGAGGGCCCTTAACCACAAGTGTGTAGAATTTAGAGTAGAACAAAAGTGTTTTTGGGTCAACTCATGAAAATGAGGTTAACATGGTGTTTTGAGGCCCATAAGGCAGAAATGGGAGAGTTTAGACTTAGAAAAATTTCCCAAGTCTTGAGCTGACCAACAGTTTCGTCTAGCGAACTTTGGAGCTTTCTTGAGAGAAACCTAGGCCGAACCAAAGCTTGATCTTATGACCAAAGTTGTAGTCGACACATAGCTCTACGCAATGGAACAAGTGGTTTAGTGTTTCATCGAGTGGATTACGAGATAATCGCGTTTGAAATCCGGCCGTCAGTCGGGCAGGGCTTAACTGAATCGCCCGATTCAGTTTGAATCGGCGAGCTCAGTGGCCGACCATGTCGGGTATCTCCCGCCGCGTGGCTCGCGTTGGCCGGCTGTGCAGCGCCCGCGCGCGGCGTGGCGAGCACAAGGCCCACCCGTTTGCCCTCGCTCTGCCAGAAGCCACTCCCTCCGCTTTGCCTGCTTCCTCTGCTCTCGCCGTCGCCCGGGGGAAAAGGGGGGGCAAGCAGAGCGCTCGTCGCCGTTCGCCGCCGTCCCACCGCTAACCCAACCACCCAGCCCGCTTCGCCGTAAGCCCCCGCAACTTTTACCGCCGTTAGCGCTCCGTGAGAGGCCCTAGGTAAGCAACGGGGTGAGTTCCCGCGATGGCCGCCATGACCGCCAAGCTCGGTCCGCCGTAGTCGGCCCTCCCTCCGTGCGAATCCTTCCGTCCTAGCCCCCGTTCGAGGGTCAGAGAGGCTCGTGGAAGAAGTAGGGGGTGAAGGTTTAGTCGAGAGTTTGGTAGAGGCGGTACGCCACCGTCCGCCGCTCGCCATAGTCGCCAGAGTTGGCATGGTCGTGGTCGAGGTTGTTCGGGGTGGAAACCCTAGCTCCCAAGCCTTGCGCTAGGTCCGTGGAGGTCTGAGGAGTAGGAATCGGGAGTTGGTTTAGCTCATCGTGGTCGGAGCCGGCCGGCGTGGTGAGTGCGCGCCGCCATGGCCGCCATTTGCCATGGCAAGCTCGATCCGTGTAAGCGCTGGGCTAGTTAGTGGTGTCATCGGGTGCGGAAGGAAGAGAGGAGTCCGCCGGTGGTGTCCGTTTCGCCTGAGGGGCCGCCGCCGGCGAGCTTCGCCGCGGTCAACTCTTCCCCTGTTTCTGTGCAGGTGATAGGTGGGGTCGGGTTGACTCGGGGGCCCGCTGGTCAGTCGCTTGGGTACAGCGGTGTTGGGTGCGTGTAGTAGTGTAGGCCGAGAGGTTTTCAGGGTTTTTGTTTAAATAGTTTTCAGAAATGCTTGTGTAGTTTGTTTAATTCGTATCTTGAGTTCTGTAGATGCTAAAGAGGTGAAATAAGTTTTGTTAGGTTTGTCTTGATGAGTTCTATACATGAAAAATATGATATGTCCAGTTTGTGATAATTTTCTATGCAGTTGTATTTAATTTATGTTTAAGCTGAAATCTTGTTAAATGCATAATAAACTGTGTGTTGCTCAGAAAAATGTGATTCTTGTTTTGTTAAGTTTGTGTTGATGAGTAGTTTCTAGGAAAAATATAATATCAGGATGTTCTGTGAAATAATTAGGCAGTAGCAATTAAAATGATTAAATGCTGTTTTCTTGCATAAATCGTAGTAATTAAAATACGAGGAATATGAACCTGTGAATTTTTGTATACTGCTCTTGTACTAAGAAGTTCAGTAGAAAAATGGTAAATCTGTTGTTTGACACTTTTTATTAGGGTGTGTAGTTCAAAGCACCTTTTCATGGTAATGTTTGTCTTTTTCATAGAGAATAGAGTTTAAGTCCAAATGGCTTGAAATTTGGACAGGGGACTAGATTGCATGGTGTCGACCTCCAGTAATTGCTGTAGATTTTTCTAAAGTTCTTATCTGAGGGTCGTTGTTCTAGGCTAAATTAAATGATTAAGGGATAACAAGTGGTTGAGTGATAATAGGATCATGTTGACTACCTTGTTGAAGAAAATGAAGTAGATGACATGTGTTTATCTCCTGAATTACTTGTTCAATATTGCATCACCAATGCATCCCATGTGCATTCGTTTTATTCATACCTGTTATGCATCATACAGGGTCGGTAGTGGAGGTCCAGAACCCGCAGCCGCCGGAGGAGCCGAGCCCGGAGGAGACCCTGGACGAGAGGACCGAAGAAGGAGACGTCGAGGACCTACCTGAGTGCCACGACCATCGACCCTCCGATTTCGAAAGAGGCAAGCCCCGGAGCATCCCACTCCTATGGTTTGCAAATTAATTACCAAATTAACCTGATGTGTTGTTGCATTAAGTTATAGGAGTTCAATGACACCGTTGATGCATTACTTACTTATCCTTGTCCACCGACAATTATTATCTTGATATCCCTGTTAAGTCTAGGCCGTTATATGCTTAGTCTGCTTAGACCGGTAAAAGTCGGGTGATTTTCTGTCTCCCGCATATAGGTGGATACTGATCATGACTAGCCTCGTGCTATCATGGAGATAACCATGTGATGATTAAACTAAGACCGGGCGGGATGTAGGAGCAGCAGGACATGGGTTCTGTGTGCTAGTAGTCTTCCGTCTGTGTCGATTAGGACCCGACGAAGGCACACCTCAGTCATTTTGAACGCGTCAATCACTTAACGGAGTTGGTCTGAGTACCTCCCGTGAAGCCGATTAAGGCTATTCGAGCCGGTGATGGAGATGTTGACGCCTAACACCCAGGGCCTTATATGTACCGTGGGCAATTATTCTGAGCAACCTGGCATGGTCCGTGGATAGGCGAGGCCTGATTGACATGGCATGACCGTGTTGAGCAACCTGGCATTGAGATAACCCCCGGTGTAGAAGGGCCCATGACCGTCCCGCGCGTTGTGTTCTCGAATTTCCTGAAGTGGCAGCCGACGGCTACCCGGCAGGGTGTGATCGGGCGTGTGTGCGATATTTTATCCCCAGCTGGTAGGAATCGATTATAATCGCCATCGCTCCTGGACTGTGAGTAACTTGACTGGGCATGTGTTACTGTAGTAACTTATGGAATTAAAGATGGTTATGGTACTGAATCTGAAAGGCTATTGATGAAATAGTCACTCTTGCTTGATTAATTAGCCAAGTGATTGCTCTAGATCAGGTGCAAATCTAGTTAATCAGGTTGATTATATAAAATTGACTACTAATACTCTAATGATGATTATTTAATAGTAAAAATGCTTTTATGCAAAAGGTGAGTATGGCCAACCTAGATATAGCCTTGCATACTCCTTGGTGTCAAATTATTTCTCGTTTATGACGGGTAAGTCTAGCTGAGTACCTTCTTGTACTCAGGGTTTTATCCCTTGTTGTTGCAGATGGACAGTGCTTCTATGGCTACTGTGAGAATTGCCTGTACCCAGTTACGGGTGATGAATAGACCATGGGCATGGTCATCTCTTATCCTCACCTGATGCTTTTGTGGACTGATTAGGCAATGACACCGTATTGTGAACTGTGAATTTATGTTTAAACTATGTTGCTTCCGCTACGAATTCCAAACTATGGTTTGTAATATTGTTTCAACTCCGAAGTATTCGAACTATGTGCGAACTGAATGTATCTTGTGGACATGTACGCTAATCTATTACGATCTTGGCTGTTGTTGAAATGCATTGAAATCCCTAGAGATTTCTGGACTACCGTGTTTGTACGAGCTTAAGTACACATTAATCTTGGCGAAAGCAAGGGTTGGGTGCTTAATCTGGTATAAATTGGTCGGTTCTGTCACAGTCGCCGTTTTTCTAAAGTATCGGGCGAGGGGCTAGCTTTCGACGCCTTTTGCTCGCTTTCGTCGCCCACGCCGAAAAGGTTTGGGGACGGCGCCGTTTTTCTAAAGTATCGGGTGAGGGGCTAGCTTTCGATACCTTTCGCTCGCTTTCGTCGCCCTCGCCGAAAAGGTTGGTGGACGCCGCCGTTTTTCTAAAGTATCGGGCGAAAGGCTAGCATTCGACGCCTTTCGCTCGCTTTCGTCGACCTCGCCGAAAAGGTTGGGGGACGGCGCCGTTTTTCTAAAGTATCGGGCGAGGGGCTAGCTTTCGACGCCTTTCGCTCGCTTTCATCGCCCTCGCCGAAAAGGTTGGGGGACGGCGCCGTTTTTCTTAAGTATCGGGCGAAAGGCTAGCTTTCGACGCCTTTTGCTCGCTTTCGTTGCCCACGCCAAAAAGGTTGGGGGACGGCGCCGTTTTTCTAAAGTATCGGGTGAGGGGCTAGCATTCGATGCCTTTCGCTCGCTTTCGTCGCCCTCGCCGAAAAGGTTGGGGGACGGCGCCGTTTTTCTAAAGTATCGGGCGAGGGGCTAGCAGTCGATGCCTTTCGCTCGCTTTCGTCGCCCTCGCCAAAAAGGTTGGGGGACGGCTGAAGGACCGAAATGCAATAGTAAGGCGACCAGAGGGGGGGTGAATGGGAGCTCAAAAATTTCTTTCAAAACTTTGACCAATTGTCCCAAAATCAACCCCAAGAAGCTACGACCGAAACCGTGATGCCCACTACCCTTGGAAGAGGGTGGATGATCCCTAGGATCACAGCGAGGCACCACAAAGCGATAGCGAACCAAAACACCAAAAGTGCCAGAGCATGTTCGACTCTCAAAAAACCAAGTCCCGAACGTAGATAGATAGCTACGTCGAGAAACTCCCAAATACCTAAGCTAACAAGTAGCAAAGATACCTAGAGAGGTTCCTTGGTCAACTATAGGGCCAAACGAGAAGTCCGAAAACCAAGCGAAGAACTCGGGAGAGCAAATGCACTAAGCCGGAGGCTTCATCCAAATCTCGGACTGTCTGCCCAGTGGCGGACTGTCCGGGCTCAGCTGGCGGACTGTCCGCCGGCCAAAAGAGCAAAACCGCAATGCTGCTGAAGTCCCCTGGACAGTTCTCGGACTGTCCGCGAAAACCAACGGCGGACTGTCCGCCGGTCAACCAAAAGCCAAACGGCCGAAGAACAGAGCCACTGGTCCGGCTCGTCCACGACGCGCGGACTGTCCGCGGCTGGGATGGCGGACTGTCCGCCAACTCCCAGTGAGGGCGATTTTGGTCGCCCTTCACCCAAATCTTCTCCAAATCAATTCAAACCAAAATCCCTTGATCCCAAACTTGGAGAGAATGATCACGAGGTAGTTAGGAGACTATCCCCAAGAAATCATCCGCTCAAATCAACTCAATCAATGGGAAATCGAAGGGGAAGGAGAATGAACGAAAAAAGCGCCACGAAAACGAAATCAACCCGATCTACTTGTTCGTGAGGAGTTAGTTGAATTCCTTCGGTGGAAATGATCTCCTCACTATAAAGAACAAGTTGATTCAAATGGATTTCGTAAAGACGCAATAGAGAGGGAGATCGAGTGATGGGAAAACGCGGAGAAACGAAGAACGCGAAGAACACGAACAAAACGCGAATCAACACATCGATCTGCAACCGTGTGGCTACCACACGCTACAACATTGAGGTTACGGCCTCACTTCCTCAAAATCTCCAGTACACAGAGGTATGGATCTCTGCGGATCACAGCTAGCTACAGCAGGGGATTGGGAGAGCAGGAAACCCTAGAAGCAACGAGCAAATGACTGAGATAAAATGGGAGGAGGGTGTCTCCCTCTACTTATCCTAATTCTAATTCCTACTCTACCCCTTTCTAATTACAGAGCGAACCAGCTAAACCCTAGGGTTATTCTGGACCAACTCGAAGATGCTGGTAATCCGACGGCCACGCCCGCACAACTGGTAGCGTTGCCTCGACGCAACCACACCGATTGCCGCCACGTGCCGCCACCGCTCCACCTGTCCTTTTCATGGACTCCGCCCCCGATTTTGTGGCCGAAACCGGGAAACCAGGCCTTCACGATCAGCCCCCGGTTTTGAGGCCCAAACCGAGAAACCAGCCAGCTAACGCCTGAGTTTTGTGGCCCAACCTCAGAAACCCGCAGCGCCCAGGTTTTGAGGCCCAAACCTGGAAACCGTCCTCAACCCGAGTTTTGTGGCCAAACTCAGAAACCATCCGCGCCCCGGTTTTGAGGCCCAAACCTGGAAACCGTCCACCCGATGGTTTTTCTCTGGCTCTACCACCAAACCGAAGCTGTAGAGGGGATGCACCGCCCGTGCACCCCGTCCACCGACATATGTTCCCAAGTCCTCGACTCAGGCAGCACATGACCGCAAGTCTTCTCTCGTCGCTGTCCCAGGCTGTCAGCCACCACAGCTGATCCTCGGGCCACCGGTCCCTCAGTCCAAGCCTCACGTCCGCCCTTCCTTCACCTTGCCTCTGATCACTGTATCCGTGCTCGACACCTGCACAACACAAGCCAAAGAACATGAGCATTGTTGACGCTCACTAATGCTCATAGTTAACCATCAACTATTGCATGAAATGACACTAAATGAATCACAAAGCATAGTTGTAGGGTTTGAAACTAACAAGTTCCATGAGTTTTGTTGCTCTCACTTGTTTTGTAGGACATTCATGTTTTTACCATATAAAAGCATCTCAAGTGATGAATTGGAGTGCACCATTGCGAAGAGCTCGTCGAGACCATCGAAACGGACATATCATTTGCTATATTCAGAGTCCCGGATGAAAAGATATTAATTTCGAAGCGAAATCTGCAAAAGAAGGATCTAGAAGACACCAGAAGACACCACGAGGCGGGCCACCACGTGGGCCCACTGGGCCAGACCGACCGGTCTATGGGCAAGACCGACCGGTCGGCCGTGGAGCCTGTTTCGCCTCCGCCTTCTGGAACATTCTTCCACCGCCTCCTAGGATGCATCTCCGCCGTCCCTGAAGTCGGTTTGATCCAATGGTGGGCGATAAACGTGACGCGGATCGATGACATGGCGATTCCTTGCCCCCTACTCCACCTCGGGCTATATAAGCAACCCCAGACCCCCCTCTCCAGGCATCTCCATCTTCATTATTCATCTCCACATCAGAAACTAGGGTTTCAATTAGAAGTAGAGATCCCTCTAGTTGATCTTCTAGTTCTAGATCTAGTTCTAGTTCATCATCTAGTTGTAATCTAGAGAGAGAAAGGAGAGAGCTGAGGAGGAGCCGGATCTGTCGGATCTTCCTCAACATTGTATTGGTGCAGCATCTAGTTCGTCTTCAAGTAATCTCCAGGTTCTTCATTTACTATTCCCAAGTATTATATTTAATTTCAGTTCTTGCTTTATTTCATTTACTGGATCTTCGCTCGTATCGAGTGCTCTAATTATACTAGTTAATTAGAGTAGTAAGCGTTAGTGTAGACGTGGTGTCTAGACTAGGGTTTACCTGAGTTTGCACCCAGCCCCACGGATAGTTGTGGTAGCCCCAGGTGGTGACAGCCCTAACGGCCGACGTAGTCCACCACGTTCGGGTTGGTGTTTGTAGGACCGTAGTCGAAGCTTCCTAGCCCCTTTGTCATCCCTTTCTGTGGCTAGTGTTCTGATGTCCCGATGTAAGTAAGTTTAGTAAGCCTTTAATTAGATAGACCTGCTTAGAAAACCCTAAGATCTCTCTCTACCTATATTATCATTCTTTTCTAGGACGTCTTAATTATTTTAGTACACTTCACGTTCCCCGTGGAAATCGATACCCTGGAATACTCTCGGGTGAAAGCTACATCGGTATTCGTGCGCTTGCGGATTTTTCTGTGTGCGTTTAAAATATACAACAAGCTTTCTGGCGCCGTTGCCGGGGAACGGTAGCTGTGCTAGTTTCGAACCAAGTCGTCCGTGTTTCTTTTCTTTTACCACTTTTTTCTCTTACCACCACCTTTACCTCACCACCACACTTCTCACAACATGAATTCCACTCCTATCTATAAATATTCCGCTCCAAAGGGCGAATCGTTGGAGCCACCACCATCATCACATCATATTCTTACAGATGGCTACCAAATTCGTCCCGGCTTTATAGCCATGGTTCGGGAGCAAACCTTCTCTGGGCTAGAAGACGAGAACCCTCACACTCACCTTAGGGAATTTGAGCAATTGTGTTCTTGCTTGTTGTTGACACTTCTTAATGCAATTGCTCATAATAAACTTTAATGAACTGATTCCAGCAAAAGCCTTCAGAAATGTACAGGACACTCCTAGCATCACTTAATGTCAAGTTGTCATCCCCAACATGATACTAGAAATGTAAATTATATGTGACACTAGCTCAGAAGATATAAACAAATATTTATCCGCAGGCGCACAGATAAATATACCTGTTGTAGCAGCATTTCACCCAGGTTATCTAGGTATCGTTATTTATATTTTACCGAAGATAGAAACGAAGCTGGGAACTAGCAAAGATTATCAATCATTCATCACTCACATGTCTAAGCAGGGGTAAGACAAGGTAAAGATAATAATTGATAAAAAACGGGAATTCTAGAGATAGAGCGAACTACATAGATCAAGCAGAGAGTCAGGTGATTAATTAAGAGATTCAAATCCTAAGTTACTTCACATTTACTAAGCCTAGCGATTACTCTAGTTAATATACAATCATTTATAGCTAATTAATCTATCATCCATGATCAAGGGACATTACTAAATTAGAATCAAGAACAGAGTAATGAATTCTAACTTGCAACCGCGTCCTACTAAGATCTACACTCGGAGGGAGGACTACAAAGGACTGAACAGGACTGTCACTCCTGCGATCTACCTCTCGACCCAGAGCATAGGATGTATTCGCAGGTAAACTTAGCCCAAACACCATGTTTACACCAGTTTGACCACTTAACTCTATCTGGAATAAAGCTAAGTACTTTACGAACATGATCATAAACTCTATCATAATCAGATCTATATTAAATATATAACTAGAATAAACTCCAAAACTGAATAAATTGAAATATATTAAAGTAGCATAAAGTCGAATAAAAATACAAATTACCGAGTCTTCGACAATGATCCGGAGACTCAAACGAAGCTTCTAGCCGGATATGCCGACGAAGTCGCCTGCCTCTACTTGAATCTAACTAGACTAAACTCTAATCTTGATGTAGAGCTCTAACTCTCTCTCTCTAGAAACCCTAATTTCTGTCTTGTCTTCTGATCTTGATCTGCCTGATGATCTGGAGGGGGGTCAGGGGTCTGGTTATATAGCCCTGGGCGAGGAATCGCGATCGTTGGATCAAACCGACGCGAGGTACGGTCAAGATGCATCCTAGAGGTCGGTGGGAGTAGCTTGCAGAAGACGGAGGCGTGGGGGCTCTGTGGCCGACCGACCGGTGGGCCTTGTGGGACCGGTCGGTCCCACAGTTCAGCCTCTTGTGGTGCCCTGCCTCGTGGTGTCTGGTGATGTCCTCTGGATTCTTCTAGAAATATCCCGACGTGGCGATGAAGAAATCTGCGTCGGGTTCCTTCTTGGGGAAGCAATGTGGTTGGTTTTCCTGTTTAATCCCTGGAAAATGTAGAATCACCAAAACTCGTGGAATTTGTTAGTTTAAACCTCCTATTTATAAGTTGGCAATCCTTTTTGACATTTATTCAAGTATTGTTGACAGTAAATAATGATAGTTAATAGATGTCAACAAACTCCCCCAAGCTAAACTTTTGCTAGTCCCTTAGCAAACATCGGGTCGTACAACTGTAAACTGCTTTAATGTACAAGCCATCAACTGAAAACTTTCTTGAAAATAATTTGGAAGAATTTTCACATATTCCTTCTTGCAAATCTTTTACCTTAGTTCAGAATAATTGAAAGTTAGAAGCAATCAAGATTAAGCACTATCTCTCAGATTCTTCATTTCAACTTTTCTCCGGAGTTTTGCAAGGTTTTTATAATAAAAGCTCATAGAACCTTTGTATGACATCTTTGAAATATATATTTTTAAGATTACAAAGCACACAATACTCAATCATAGTTCAGAGCTTAGGGAGAGAGATGTCATACCTTTAGATCAAGCATTTGAAACTTTTAAATTTGTCAACTCTTACTGGCATATTGTAATTAGAGGAACCATGGGCTATCATTCTTTTCCTTTTCATATTTTTGTCATATATTTTTCTTTATTCTTTTCTGAGGTAGTCGGACACTTGTCCCTTTTTCTTTCCTCCTTATCATATTTTTGCATAGCCCATGCCTCTAACACAATACTACTTCGGAAGAGTGAATCTTTTATATTTATAGAAGCTTGATCTTTAGAGCATGATAAACCTCTCTACCATGGCTAAAAACTTAAAACAGAGTAGGCAGCCTCAAAGTATAAACCATTTATTATCAGGCTTATGTTATTATGTCATACAGGTTCTCATCATATGTTTGAAGTTTTCAAAGTTAAAATTCCAGAGATTCATTGAAACTCAGAACAAGATAAACAGCAGCTTAAACCTTTTTGTTTCTAATTCTCAATTATCCAAACTTTGGTTAAGATTATAAGATTTTTAATTTGAAAGTTTGAAAGGAAATGTCTTGCAGTTGAGGCTATGTAAGGCGGTTTCTCTTCTTTGAAAATTCTACATCAAGATTATTTTATTTGAATACTAAACAAACACTAACAATATTAAACAAAAAGCAAACAGAGGGGTATAGCATACTTACCTCGGGAATAGGAGGTCCTCCCCCAAACAAGTTTTATTCATACGGTGGTAGCGGCTGAGGTGGATTGATTCCCATTTGCCCGAAGAGGTAGCAGAAATTCTCGTTTGTTTGGGCGCCTTGATGATGTATTTCTTCAAGAGTGTGGCGCATATCTTCTTGACTCGTCTCAAGATGAGTAAGACGAGTATCGATGCCCTGAAAGTAAGGGTCTCTGTTGTATGGGAACTGGTGGTGTGGCTGGTGTTCTGGGTAACCATGGGTGGCATGGTAAGAGTATGGATGACGAGTGGCATCATGAACGCCTCTTCCAGAGAAAGACATTCGTCCTCCCTGGAAGTCATACATCGTATCCTCCTCGCGATGTGGTGGAGTGTAGTTGCGAAAGTTTCCTTGTCCCCATGAATCTTGCGGTGTATGTGGCTCGTAGGCAGTAGTATCTTCCCAGGCTGGATGATGTGATGAAGATGGTCCAGCTCGTTCGAATCCTTGATAGTGAGTGTAAGCTGGTCCGGCTGGTGCAGTGTCTTCTCCTTGATATCTTGGGGCAGCATTTCTAGTGAATCTTGCGGAGGGGCTTCTTCCTGCTCCCGCGCCAGGTCTCTGCAGGTTAAGCAAAAAGGTTTCCATACAGACCAAGTGATCTGTTTGGCAACTCATATTCATTTGCATATCCTTTATATTGCATATAGAGTTTGTTATTTCTCTTCTTAATAAGATGTGCTTGGCTGAAGAAGTAGAAGCCTATGACTGGACGTTGAGTGGAGATGTACATAATATTTCCGTGCAAGTTCAAATTTCCAGCAAGACGAGTGACCCAAGAAGTGACGGATATGGGGCCTTGTAAAGTGTGGATGTAAGGCCAGTAGTCTACCAGGAGTTTTACAGGTGAAATTTTAGTTTTCTTAACCATTGCGTACATAATCTTTAACTCCTCAGTTCTAACAATACGACCTTCTTGCCTAGGAAAGAGAGTAAAGCCTAGCCACTTGTGCATCACCCTTAATGTGGGGTTGTGTATATCATTGGTGCAAGGGTGATGATCTGTTCTTTTACCTGTGATGTCCTCCCAACAGTTATTTCTGTCAAAGTTTCTTAAGGCTACATCTAAATCTACAGTGCAGGTTTCAGGGAAACCCAGATTTAGGCTGAACTGCTTCCAAGTGAGAGTGAAAGGTTCATTGTACAGCCTAAAATAGACATATGTGTCATCCGAAGAAAGAGTGCAAAGAAATTCTAGAGAGAGCAACGTACAACCTTCTTCGGAGAGCTCCCAAGTGTTCTCCCACCCAATGTTATGGAAGACTAGATCGAACTCAGAGTCCATACCTGTGTCTCGAAGAAATTGTGAATCAAAGGTAGGAGTATGGGTGTACTCTTTATCGCGGTAATGCCTAAACAGGTCCTTCTCGTAGGCTGTTTGGAGCTTGATGTGCCTTTCATGAAGAAGATCACGTGGCTCGGACCGGCTTGTAGTAGAGGATCGAGGCAGAGATGAAGTATCCATGTCCGAGCCTCCCTGTGATGAGCCAGCTCGCGAACGACTTCTTGTTGATCGAAAAGTGAGCGTGTTCTTTGCCTTTCTCAAGAAGTTGCTCATCTTTGCTGCAAAAACAAGAGAACATACAAACAAAACTAGTGGAACAAGTGAGGGTTAGAGCAAATAAATATTAGAGAGTTAGCGGTCCAAAAGTCAGTAGCCCAGGAGTCAGTCGTTCAAGTTGACAATTTTTATTTCAACTTCTCCTAGTTTATTAACTAAATGGGCAACACTTCCCCTCTCTTATTGATTTTTCTTGCTTGCTCCCACTCTCCCTTTCCTACTTGCTATTTGCTCAAAGCTTCCTCCTCTCTACTCTTATATCTTCTCTCACTCAGAAACTATCCAAAAGAAGTGCTAAGTGAACTCGAAATTGGAATTCTGAATTTCGAAGTGAGGCTAGTGTTTTGGAGAGTGGAGTGTGTGAAGAGTGTGAAGAGAGCTTGACAATTTATAGAGGGAGAAAAGGGTGGCCGGTCGGTCTAGTGGTGGGACCGACCGGTCCCCTGTGGGACCCACTTTCTTCCATCTTGCTCCCTTACCTACCTTGCTCAAGTTCCCACTCTTTGGAGTATATGCCGACGGTTGCATGTGGTGGTAGGTGGGATGAGTGGTTGTGAGTGCATGTGATAATATGAAATAATATGAGGTGGGTCCCAGGTGTCTGTGGGTCCGTATGTCTCCCGTATTTGTACAATGCAAGTATAAAGAAAATTGCTTTTATGAAACTATGGAAAATGAGGATTCTAATGATGAAATTCTCATATGTTTTTGTTGCCGTAGTAAATAATACTTACGGGATTCGTAAATAGTAATTACATGGGGCTAAATTTATGATGCAATAATGATGTAAATAAAATTTTTATTTTGTTTTTCTATGAAATGCAAAAGTAAATGCTGATAACTACCGAGTTACCTCCGGCAAAGGTTCGGGTTTTAAAGTCCACCGAATTGGACTCTCTAGTCTTCTTCATTCTCCTTGATGGATCTCCGCTACCGGAGATAGTAGTTCTGTCTCTTGAGTTTTATGGTCTTCTAGAGTTGAGCATTGTTCGGGTCGTGGTTTGAATGAGAACTTTTCTTCCTTCCCATTTATGGTGAATTTGATTTCTCCAGCTCCGACATCAATATGGGCCTTAGCGGTGCTCAAAAATGGTCTTCCGAGAATGAGTGACACTTTTGAATCTGGGTGCATTTCTAGTATCACGAAGTCTACTGGTACGAAGAACTCTCTAATCTTGACTGGGATATTCTCAGCAATTCCTATAGGGTATCTGAATGATTGATCAGCTAGCTGAAGACACATTGGTGTTGACACAAGTGCTGAATGGTTGAGCTTATAGTAGACTGATGCGGGCATCACACTAACACTAGCTCCAAGATCGCACAGTGCATTGCTAAACCGTAGATTTCCAATTGAGCATTCAATAGTGGGGCATCTTGGGTCCTTCTTCTTTTCTGGTATTTGATTGAGGATGGCCGCACTACATTCTTCTGTTAGCTTGATTACTTTAGTAGTTGTCAGTGGTCGTTTGTTGTTAAGTATATCCCTCACATACTTGGCATAGGTAGGTACCTATAATGCATCTAGCAGAGGAATATTGATATATAGCTTCTGAATTACTTCAACAAACTTACTGAACTGTGCATCTAGCTTTGTGTTTCGATTTCTGCGTGGGAATGGTAGAATGTTGGTGTCTTGAAAATCTATTGGTCTTTCTTCATTTTGTACGTGAGTTTCTTGAACTTCATCATCTCTTTCTTCTGCCCTTGGAGGTGTTACTGGTGCTGTCTGTCTTCTTTCTGCTCCTTCTGGGTATGGCGGATCTCGAGTGGTTCTCCCATGTCTAGTGGTGATCCCCTTAATCTGCTCATGGTTAGTGGTAACAGGCAAAACAACAACCAATTGTGATATTTGGGTTTCTATTCTTTTATTACAACTGAGTTGATCTTTAATGGCAGAAGAAAATTCATCCATCTTAGCATTTATGTTTTCAAGAGTCTTATCATTTAAAGCAAGTCTTTTAGTAATATTATCATTTATCCTGGCTTGTTCTAAAATTAAATCTCTTAAAGTAGGTTGCTTAGAATCGGAGGAACTGAATTTACTGGTGTACTTATCTGGTTTGGAAGGTTGTTGTTGACGCAATCCTTGCTTGTGTAGAGTGGTGGAGTTGATGATGTTAGCTTCTTCTTGATCTTCGGGAAATTCTATTCCTAAATATTCTCCACTTCTATTCTGAGCATCAAATGCGTCTTGAATAGCTTGAGGTTCTTCCTTGTAGTTGGCTCTTTGAATAAGTCGATCCATAAGTACATCCATCTTAGTTGACAGTGCACACACTTCTTCTGGAAATTCTTCAATTTGGTGACAGCGTTGAGTAGTAACTTGTTTCCAGCTTTGATTCTCAGCTATCTTATCCATTAGACATTCTGCTTTTCCAAAAGTGAGTGACATAAATGACCCTTCAGCAGTGGCATCAAGTTGCTCTCGTGCTCTTGGTAATAATCCGTGATAAAACAGTTGCATGAGCAATTCGTTCCCTATTCCATGATGTGGGCATCTTAAGATTTGTTCCTGAAAACGCTCCTAAGTTTCTGGAATGGTTTCTCCTTTTTGTTGCTGAAAGTTGTAAATCTTTCCCCTTAAGATATTGACTTTGCTAATTGGGAAAAATCTTGATAGAAAGGTCTCTGAACACTTCTCCCATGTCTTGATGTTGTCCATGTTTGAATAGAACCACTGCTTCGCTTTTCCTTTCAGTGAGAAGGGAAAAAGACGAAGAAGTATAATGTCCTGGGGAACGTCCTTGATAATGATGGTGCTTTCAATCTCCAAGAAATCTTGTAGATGAGCGGTTGCATCTTCTTCTTCCTTTCCACCAAATATAGTAGCTTGCACCATGTTGATAAGACTTGGCTTGAGTTCAAACTCAAGGTTGTTCGTCTGGAGTGTAGGTTCGGTGCGAATGTTCCTGACACTTGGAGTAGAGAACTCTAGCAGAGTCTTGTTGGCCATGGCTTGACTACTGAGGTAGATCTTCCACACGATCTAGTTGATTTCTGATTTGAAAATGATGGATTACAACTAAACCTGTGTTACCCTATATATAATATAAACAAAGAAAGGCAAGGGTAAGTCTGCCAAGACAGAGGTACAAGTGAATGAATGAATAAATAATCTCCTTTGTTAAATTCCTGATAAGTTTTGTTTAGTTCCCGGTGGCTTCCGTTACTTAGATAGTTATATCTCCGGCAATGGCGCCAGAAATGCTTGTTGACACTTCTTAATGCAATTGCTCATAATAAACTTTAATGAACTGATTCCAGCAAAAGCCTTCAGAAATGTACAGGACACTCCTAGCATCACTTAATGTCAAGTTGTCATCCCCAACATGATACTAGAAATGTAAATTATATGTGACACTAGCTCAGAAGATATAAACAAATATTTATCCGCAAGCGCACAGATAAATATACCTGTTGTAGCAGCATTTCACCCAGGTTATCTAGGTATCGTTATTTATATTTTACCGAAGATAGAAACCAAGCTGGGAACTAGCAAAGATTATCATTCATTCATCACTCACATGTCTTAGCAGGGGTAAGACAAGGTAAAGATAATAATTGATAAAAAAGGGAATTCTATAGATAGAGCGAACTACATAGATCAAGTAGAGAGTCAGGTGATTAATTAAGAGATTCGAATCCTAAGTTACTTCACATTTACTAAGCCTAGCAATTACTCTAGTTAATATAGAATCATTTATAGCTAATTAATCTATCATCCATGATCAAGGGACATTACTAAATTAGAATCAAGAACAGAGTAATGAATTCTAACTTGCAACCGCGTCCTACTAAGATATACACAAGGAGGGAGGACTTCAAAGGACTCAACAGGACTGTCACTCCTGCGATCTACCTCTCGACCCAGAGCATAGGATGTATTCGCAGGTAAACTTAGCCCAAACACCATGTTTACACCAGTTTGACCACTTAACTCTATCCGGAATAAAGCTAAGTACTTTACGAACATGATCATAAACTCTATCATAATCAGATCTATATTAAATATATAACTAGAATAAACTCCAAAACTGAATAAACTGAAATATATTAAAGTAGCATAAAGTCGAATAAAGATACAAATTACCGAGTCTTCGACAATGATCCGGAGACTCAGACGAAGCTTCTAGCCGGATATGCCGACGAAGTCGGCTGCCTCTACTTGAATTTAACTAGACTAAACTCTAATCTTGATGTAGAGCTCTAACTCTCTCTCTCTAGAAACCCTAATTTCTGTCTTGTCTTCTGATCTTGATCTGCCTGATGATCTGGAGGGGGGTCAGGGGTCTGGTAATATAGCCCTGGGTGAGGAATCGCGATCGTTGGATCAAACCAACGCGAGGTACGGTCGAGATGCATCCTAGAGGTCGGTGGGAGTAGCTTGCAGAAGACGGGGGCGTGGGGGCTCTGTGGCCGACCGACCGGTGGGCCCTATGGGACCGGTCGGTCCCATAGTTCAGCCTCCTGTGGTGCCCTGCCTCGTGGTGTCTGGTGATGTCCTCTGGAGTCTTCTAGAAATATCCCGACGTGGCGATGAAGAAATCTGCGTCGGGTTCCTTCTTGAGGAAGCAATGTGGTTGGTTTTCCTATTTAATCCCTGGAAAATGTAGAATCACCAAAACTCGTGGAATTTGTTAGTTTAAATCTCCTATTTATAAGTTGGCAATCCTTTTTGACATTTATTCAAGTATTGTTGACAGTAAATAATGATAGTTAATAGATGTCAACACTTGTCTATTGCGGGCATGACACAAGAGACCATTAAATGGAAATTGTTTCCGTTCTCCCTTTTTGGAAGAGCGAAACAGTGGTATGCTCATAACGTAAGAGGAGTCGATGGGAATTGGGATGAACTTTGAGACAAATTTTGTCTTGCTTTCTTCCCTCTTTCTCGAATCACTTCCCTTCGAATAGAAATTCCTACATTTCAACAAAAAGAGAAGGAGACATTAGGAGCAGCTTGGGCTAGATTTATGAGCCTTGTCAACACTGGCCCAAATCTCCCTTTGCCTGAAGATGTTATTTTACAACATTTTCATTATGGTCTTAGCAAAGAAGCTGCCCTTTTTCTTGATACCTCTTCGGGAGGATCATTCACTCATAAAACTGTTAGTGAAGGGAAAGCCATCCTAGAGAAAATCCTTGAAAACACTCCATACACTGGCATTTATGATGAATTCCCCGATGAAGAAGTCGAGCCCAACCCCGAACCAAAAGATGAACCTATAGAGGAGGCACAAGTAACCGAATTAGAAACTTCAATAGATCATTCTCATAATTTGGTCATCGAAAACCCTCCTAATAAGGGAACACAAACCCAACTAGAGGGTGATGAATCATCACCTTTAGAATTTCCCTTACAATTCGAGGAAGATATCTTTGAAGATTATGGAAACACCTCGAATTCTCCTATTCAAGCAAGACCTCGGGCACATACCACTCCTCCTGACCCACATGAAGAGCCAGTTTCCACTGAACACATCAAAAGCCTCTCATTGGTCATGAGTTATGAGTGGTTGAATGAAGTAGAGTTATCTACAGAGGTAGCACGTGTTACCACTCCTTCCACCATTCATTTGTGCCAAATTAGAGGGCATGCTATGTCAGTCTACTACAATCCTTCCGTCGGGATAAACTTTATTTCGAAGGCTTTGGCCGACATTCTTTTTCCCGACACATCCTTAACCCCATCACGAAAACTTTTACAAAGCTCATCAGGATCTATTCTTGAAAGTTTTGGGGTCTTAAGGGTTGTTCCTATCACTATGAATGACTCTGGGATTTGCTTAGATTTTCATATTTATGACACCCCAGAGATTCCTCTTCTGATTGGCAGACCAATCATGAGGCTTTTACAAAAGGAACAACAAGGATGTTTAGACTTTAAGGTTGGAGAATTCACTATAAGTGTTCCACTTGCTCGTTCTATAAACACTATGGTAGAAACCCAGCCTGAGCAAGACTCCAGTGAGGAGGTCTTAAATGCATCCTTGGAAGAGATGGCTCAACCAACCTTCGATAATGAACACTTTGTTCAAGGAGAGGAAGAGTTAGTAGAGCCTATCGAGCTAGACAAATACAAGGAGCCTCCACCTCCCTCAATAGAGCTAAAACCTCTCCCTCTAGGGCTAAAATATGTCTTCCTCCATAATAATCAAGAAACTCCAGTGATCATTAGTGACAAACTCACAAACAATGAAACCCAAAAGCTTGTCACCATTTTAGAAAGACATAGACCTGCTATAGGCTACTCACTCGAAGACCTCAAGGGCGTCAGTCCTGCTCTCTGTACTCATCGCATCCCTACCGATCCTAACTGCACACCTTCAAGGGAGCCGCAACGGAGACTTAACAACGCTATGCGAGAGGTTGTTAAGAAAGAGGTTCTCAAACTTTTGCACGCCGGGATTATTTATCCTATGCCACATAGTGAGTGGGTTAGCCCTGTCCAAGTAGTGCCAAAGAAGGGAGGTATGACAGTCATTAGGAATGAGAAGAACGAACTCATCCCTCAACGAACTATCACTGGGTGGCGGATGTGCATTGACTACCGGAAACTAAACAAGGCCACTAAGAAGGACCACTTTCCATTACCATTCATCGACGAGATGTTAGAATGTCTCGCGAATCATTCCTTCTTTTGTTTCCTTGATGGGTATTCCGGGTATCATCAAATCCCAATCCACCCTGATGACCAAAGTAAGACTACATTCACATGCCCGTATGGAACTTATGCATACCGATGGATGTCGTTCGGCTTGTGCAATGCTCCAGCTTCTTTCCAACGGTGCATGATGTCTATCTTCTCTGACATGATCGAGAAAATAATGGAGGTCTTCATGGATGATTTTACTGTCTATGGAAAAACCTTCGATGAATGTTTGGAGAATTTAGATAAAGTCTTACAAAGGTGTGAAGAAAAGCACTTAGTCCTGAACTAGGAGAAATGCCATTTTATGGTTCAGGAAGGAATAGTGCTAGGACATAGGGTGTCCGAATGTGGGATAGAAGTGGATAAAGCAAAGATCGAAGTTATCAAACAACTTCCTCCTCCCACGAATGTGAAAGGAATCCGAAGCTTTCTGGGACATGCAGGGTTTTATAGGCGGTTCATTAAAGACTTTTCTCAAATTGCTAGACCCCTGACTAGTCTCCTAGCTAAGGATACGCCCTTCATCTTTAATGATGAGTGCCATGCAGCCTTTCAAATCCTTAAAAAGGCACTCATCTCAGCTCCAATTATTCAACCACCTGATTGGAAGCTTCCATTCGAGATCATGTGTGACGCTAGCGACTTTGCAGTTGGAGCCGTTTTAGGCCAAACCAAGGATAAGAAGCACTATGCTATATCGTACGCTAGCAAAACCTTATCTGGACCACAGCTCAACTATGCTACAACAGAAAAAGAGTTGTTGGCTGTTGTCTTTGCTATAGACAAGTTTAGATCTTACTTAGTTGGGGCAAAGGTAATTATCTACACCGATCATGCAGCTCTTAAATACCTCCTCACTAAGAAAGATGCTAAGCCTCGGTTAATCCGATGGATTCTTCTACTCCAAGAGTTTGACATATAAATAAGAGATAAAAAGGGAGTAGAGAACTCGGTAGCTGACCACTTGTCTAGGCTTCAGTATAAGGAAACACATGACCTACCCATCAATGACTACCTAAGCGACGATACCCTGCTCAAGGTAACAACTTCCGATCCATGGTACGCAGACATCGTGAACTTTATAGTAAAAGGCTATGTCCCACCTGGTGCGAACAAAAGAAAATTGATCCATGATAGTCGCGCGCACCTATGGGACAAGCCATATCTTTTTTGAGTCCGTGCCGATGGATTGTTGAGAAGGTGTGTTCCTATGGCTGAGGCTACTCAAATTATGGAAAGATGTCATGCCTCGCCATATGGAGGACACTATGGAGCATTCCCGACACATGCCAAGATCTGGCAAAGTGGTTTCTTCTGGCCAACGATGTATCAAGATACAAAGGAGTTCGTTAGGAGATGCCACAGATGCCAGAAACATGGGAATATCAACGCCCGAGATGCAATGCCTCTCACAAATAATCTTCAAATTGAACTCTTTGATGTGTGGGGGATTGATTTCATGGGGCCATTTCCTATGTCCGGGAATTGCGAGTATATCTTGGTAGCCGTAGACTATGTGTCCAAATGGGTAGAAGCAATACCGTGCAGAAATGCTGATTCGAAACATGCCAAGAGAATGTTCCATGAAGTAATATTTCCTCGATTTGGTACACCCCGGATGGTCATAAGTGACAGAGGGTCACACTTCATAGATAAGGTCTTCCGGAAGTACCTAGTAGATCATGGAATTCGTCACAACATTGCTATAGCCTACCATCCCCAAACTAGCGGTCAAGCAGAAACATCTAACAAACAAATCAAGAATATTCTACAAAAGACCGTTGATGAAATGGGGAAGGGATGGAAGGACAAACTCCCTGATGCACTCTGGGCATATCGAACTGCATACAAAACACCCATAGGCATGTCACCTTATCAGCTTGTATATGGGAAAACATGTCATCTACCTGTCGAGCTTGAGTTCAAAGCTCATTGGGCCATGAAACGATGGAACATGGACTTTGAAGCTGCAGGGACAAAAAGAAAGATGCAACTCTCAGAGCTAGAAGAATGGCGTGAAAAAGCTTACCATAATGCCAAGATCTACAAAGAGAGAACAAAGAGATGGCATGATAAGAGAATCAAGCATAAAGAGTTTAAGCCTGGGGATAAGGTTTTGTTGTTCAATTCAAGAGTTAAGCTCTTTGGGCATGGGAAACTTCAGAGTAAGTGGGAAGGACCTTTTAAGGTCATCGACACTTCAACTCATGGAGCCATTACCATGCAAGATGATACAGGTAACACATTTAAGGTAAATGGCCAACGCTTAAAAGTTTTTCCTGAACCTAAAAATGTGGAAAAAGAAGTAGACTTGATTGAATTCTTGCAATTTAATAATCCAATCTAAAATCAATCATCCTAATAACTCTAGACAACCAATGCTTATAAGCCTAACATCTAATTGGTTCCACAAGTTTTGTTGTCTATTTGAGTTTCACAGGATTTTAGAGGGCAAGACAAGCTGACAAGCAAGTGGATATTCCATCCACTGTCGGAGAAATGTTTCAACAACCATCAACATCAATCAGGGCTCCGATAGAGGAAGAACATTTCTGCTGCAAGTCCGCTACATGGCAAGATTGAACGACTACGTCAATATTCAGCTTGGGGGAAAGCACCCCAGTGTATCCAGGTAAGTATCCTTATCCTCTTAAGTTTTCTTTCTATACATAAATATAAAACAAAACAAAAAAAATGTGGGCACATGAAGGCTCACCATTAATTAAAAAGAAAACAAAATATGGGCACATGAAGGCTCAACGCTATTAAGGGATCCGACTTGGGGGAGACGCACCCCTGTTATCTTCGTAATCCAGGTATATCTTATTCACTATCTTAGTTATTTATAATATGTGTGTTAGGTTAAACAAATAATGTGTTAAGTTTGCTTAGTTTGTTTTAAGAGTTAATAATAAAAGAAGAACTCTCTCTAATCTTTTATATGGAAATGATGAATAGTTGCTCTATCTTATTTCTTTCAAGTACCTAGCCTTCAAAGCATCAGTTCTCCTGATTAATAATAATGCTTAAAAATGAAATTAAATGCATGGGTAGCAAATGCTTTGTCTATGGTCTATGTAATTGACAGATATGACATGTGATGATCTGAGCTGTTATTATCTTGTTCTAAACAACACTAGAGTTCCGGAGAGTTTCCAATATTAATATGACTAAAAATTGCATTGAGTTAAATTAAGCTTTGTTGACCTTATGAGAAGTTATCATGCTATTGAATTGAGATCACTCACACATTCCATCCATTTTCCGCATAAATGCTCATGATTATTTGTTCCAATCCTCTCAAAAGTTTGTTGGAAGCATGTGGCTATTGAAAAAAAAGAAAAAAAAAGAGAGAAAAAAATCCGAGGAGATAAAAAGGGACAAGTGTCCGAAACCTCAAAAAGATAGATCCCGAGGAAATAAAAAGGGACAAGTGTCCGGAACCTCGAAAAAAAAGAGAGAGAAAAAAATGAATAAATATCAGAAAAAATGGGCATGTGCCCGCCAGTAGAATTAGCTTGATAGCCATGTGTCTCTGATAAGCAGAAGAGAGTGATATATTCGAAAGAGCATCCGCCTCCATTTTCCATACACATGCACTTCTCGACTCAATAGTGTGGTTGACTTTCCCTTTGGATCCTTTGTTTAATTTGGCAACATATGTTCTTAAACTTTTGAAAATTCATAAAAACTCCGGAATAATGGTGAAGTAAAAGAGCTAGAGACATGGTGCTTGATTTGATCGTTCTATCTTTCAATTACTCAAGATTCAAGGTAAATTACTAAGCCCCGTGATAAATAATATGATATCTTTATGAGAACTTCTGTTTGAATACATGTGTACTTGTTGGAAGTGAAGATATTGCAACAACTCCTGATCCATTGTTGAGATTGTCTTTGCTCGGGACTAGCAAAGGGTAAGCTTGGGGGAACTTGTTGACGCTCACTAATGCTCATAATTAACCATCAACTATTGCATGAAATGGCACTAAATGAATCACAAAGCATAGTTGTAGGGTTTGAAACTAACAAGTTCCACGAGTTTTGGTGCTCTCACTTGTTTTGTAGGACATTCATGTTTTTACCATATAAAAGCATCTCAAGTGATGAATTGGAGTGCACCATTGCGAAGAGCTCGTCGAGACGATCGAAACGGACATATCATTTGCTATATTTGGAGTCCTGGATGAAAAGATATTAATTTCGAAGCGAAATCTGCAAAAGAAGGATCTAGAAGACACCAGAAGACACCACGAGGCGGGCCACCACGTGGGCCCACTGGGCCAGACCGACCGGTCTATGGGCAAGACCGGTCGGTCGGCCGCGGAGCCCGTTTCGCCTCCGCCTTCTGGAACATTCTTCCACCGCCTCCTAGGATGCATCTCCACCGTCCCTGAAGTCGGTTTGATCCAACGGTGGGCGATAAACGTGACGCGGATCGATGACATGGCGATTCCTTGCCCCCTACTCCACCTCGGGCTATATAAGCAACCCCAGACCCCCCTCTCCAGGCATCTCCATCTTCATTATTCATCTCCACATCAGAAACTAGGGTTTCAATTAGAAGTAGAGATCCCTCTAGTTGATCTTCTAGTTCTAGATCTAGTTCTAGTTCATCATCTAGTTGTAATCTAGAGAGACAAAGGAGAGAGCTGAGGAGGAGCCGGATCTGTCGGATCTTCCTCAACATTGTATTGGTGCAGCATCTAGTTCGTCTTCAAGTAATCTCCAGGTTCTTCATTTAGTATTCCCAAGTATTATATTTAATTTCAGTTCTTGCTTTATTTCATTTACTGGATCTCCGCTCGTATCGAGTGCTCTAATTATACTAGTTAATTAGAGTAGTAAGCGTTAGTGTAGACGTGGTGTCTAGACTAGGGTTTACCTGAGTTTGCACCCAGCCCCACGGATAGTTGTGGTAGCCCCAGGTGGTGACAGCCCTGACGGCCGACGTAGTCCACCACGTTCAGGTTGGTGTTTGTAGGACCGTAGTCGGAGCTTCCTAGCCCCTTTCTCATCCCTTTCTGTGGCTAGTGTTCTGATGTCCCGAAGTAAGTAAGTTTAGTAAGCCTTTAATTAGATAGACCTGCTTAGAAAACCCTAAGATCTCTCTCTACCCATATTATCATTCTTTTCTAGGACGTCTTAATTATTTTAGTACACTTCACGTTCCCCGTGGAAATCGATACCCTGGAATACTCTCGGGTGAAAGCTACATCGGTATCCGTGCGCTTGCGGATTTTTCTGTGTGCGTTTAAAATACCCAACACGCATCGTCCCTAGTTGACAATCACTCATCACTCAGAGACTCGGCATACACCCATGTATCCGCAATCTCCCCCTTGATGAGTGCATTGTCAACTACCAACACAAATCATACAGAATAGAAGAAGGAAGAAGAAAGGAGAGAGAACTCGACCAAATGACCTAAAAGCATAGCAAAGCCGAAGAAGGTCAAGTGGAAAGAGCAAGACAACTTGGTCCCCAAAGACATGGGCAACGGCTCGACGCGACCAAGCAAAGCAAAGCTAGCCCTCAAGAAGAGGTAGAACAGGCTCAACACCGCTAGCAAAAACCAATCGACACTCAAGAAGACAAGAGCTCGACACCAATTGAAAATCTGAGAAGCGAATGCTAGTCCCTCAAGAAAGAGGCAAAGGCTCAACACAACTAGCAAAAATGCTCCGAACCAATTGGAAAATTCAAAAACTCATCACGAGCAAACTCCCCCTCAAATAGTGCACACCACTAGGGAATCCAGGAAATCTCCCCCTTAGTTGATCTTATGATTTGGAGAATTTCTCCCCCTTAGTTGAAAATGCACCATCAAGCAACTGTGCACAAGCACACAAAAACCTCCCCCTTGACAGAATATCTCCCTCCAAAAATGCATATGAGTTAAAATGCAAGTTAGCAGCTTCAGGAGTATAATCAAAAGAGTGCAAAGATGCTCTAAAGAGTTCTGATCCGATGACTCAACAACATCCATAATAAGCTAGCAAAGGCTCAAACTGATCACTAGGTACGAAATATGAACATGAGAGCAAAATGAGCAGTTTTCAGCCAAAAAGGTATTCACCATCAAAATAGCACAGAACATGTATAGACAGGAAGTCAAACAAGTGCTAAACATGTATACAAGGTGAACTACCCCTAGCAAGGTTCAATCATCATGCTATAGAATGAAACATAACTTGTGTATTCAAAATTTTATCGGAGTTGCAGCGGTTAGATTACACAAGTTCAAATTTCAGCATGTGATTGCGAGAGGTTGATAGCTTGTCATTGCCTAACTTTTCAACTGTGCGAAGCCTATGCAAGAGCAATCAGAAGCTTAAAGCAACAGTTTTGGTCATACACTACACAGCTCAAGTTTAACTCAAAGTGCAATGAGAAACAGTCTCGAAACTGTGATGTGCTGACAAGCAATCCCATCTCGATCTTTCCAATTCACTTAACTTGGTTCAAGATTAAAACAACATGTGAACATATCAAGGAAGTGAATGACTCAGAACTACAGACATAGCAAACTAGCATATATGAAAAACACAGGTGACTTCAACACATTCTACACATGCTAGTTGCATATCTCAATGGTGAACATTTTCAAGTTTTATGTTCATTAAGCAAATTCACCATTCATAAAATAGCTCCGCTCACAACATGTATCAGTGATCAGAAAGAGCATAAGCTACAACATCATCATAAAGCATCGGAGCAAAGACTACACAGAGCATAGTTACATTCTAAAGATTATACACATGAAGCTCTGAATGTAAGTAAGCAAGATGAAATGCAAAGATGCATGATGAAATCAAAGAAAAGAGAAGATATCAACTGAAAAACACAAAGTCAGTGTATCATACAAGAACCAAAATGTTTCCCCCATCTAAAAGGGGAAACACACACCAAGCTCACCTCTCAACCGATTAAAAGTTGATTGGTCCAAAGGCTTGGTGAAAATATCAGCCAACTGATGATGAGTATCGACATGGCGAAGGTCGATATCACCCTTCTCATAGTGGTCTCGCAGAAAATGAAAGCGCACATCGATGTGTTTGGTCTTCGTGTGCAGCACGGGGTTCTTAGCAACGCTAATCGCACTCGTGCTGTCACAAAGCAAAGGAACACGAGAAAAGCTCAGACCAAAATCACGCAAAGTGGCCATCGTCTAGAGTAACTCAGAACAGCAGCTAGCCGCAGCAACATACTCAGCCTCCGTGGTAGACTGGGCGACACTAGACTGCTTGCGAGAAGACCAAGAAACAAGAGAAGAACCAATAAACTGGCAAGTCCCAGAAGTGGACTTGCGCTCAATCCGACAACCAGCAAAATCGGCATCGAAATAACCACAAAGGGACAGGGTGGAGGAAGCAGAATACCAAATCCCAAATTCTGGAGTGAAGGATAAGTACCTCATAATGCGCTTGACCGCCTGACGGTGAGAGGTGCGCGGCGATGACTGAAATCGCGCGCAAAGACACACCGCGAACTGAATGTCCGGGCGTGTCGCCGTCAGGTACAGCAGCGACCCGATCATACTCCGGTACACCTTCTGGTCCACAGCTTCTCCATCCTTGTCCGCATCCAGGGCCGTCGTGGTCAACATGGGTGTTGGAAGAGGCTTGGCCTCACCCATATCGAATTTCTTCAGAATGTCTCTGGTGTACTTGCCCTGGTGCACGAACGTCCCTTCTCGGGATTGCTTGATTTGCAACACGAGGAAAAACATCAACTCGCCCATCATGCTCATCTCAAATTCCCTGCTCATAGTATCTGCAAACTTGGCAACCAAAGCGTGAGAAGAACCACCGAAAATGATATCATCCACGTAAATCTGGACCAAGAGAGTATCGGTGCCTTGCTTGAGGAGAAAGAGCGTTTTATCTACACCTCCCATTTTAAAACCCTTAGCAAGCAAAAAGGTTTTCAACCTATCATACCAGGCTCTAGGGGCTTGTTTCAAACCATACAAAGCTTTGTGAAGTTTAAAAACATGGTTTGGAAACTTGGGATTTTGGAAACCGGGGGGTTGCCTAACATACACCTCCTCTTCTATGTAGCCATTTAAAAAGGCACTCTTGACATCGATTTGAAAAAGTTTAAAACCTTTGGATGCAGCAAAAGCCAAGAGTATCCTAATTGCCTCCAAACGAGCTACTGGAGCAAAAGTCTCCTCATAGTCTATTCCCTCCTTCTGACTGTACCCCTGGGCTACAAGTCTGGCCTTGTTTCTCACAACATGGCCATCTTCTCCCTGTTTGTTTTTGAAAACCCATTTTGTCCCAATTGGGTGACACTCAGAGGGAGGAGAAACTAGAACCCAAACCCGATTTCTCTCAAAGTTTTCTAGCTCCTCATGCATGGCATTGACCCAATCCGGATCCATCAAAGCGTGTCCAACATCTCGGGGTTCAAAATCAGCAACAAATGCAGAATGAGCAAAGTGAGAGATATGTTGTGACCTTGACCGAGTAACACGTTCGCCGATGCTGCCGATCATCTGTTGAGGCGAGTGTTGGCGCTGAATGTGTCGAGGCGCCTCCCGAGCTGATGTAGCCTCCCCCTCAACAGCAGCTGATGCCTCCTTGGGTAAAAAAGGTACCGCTCGAGGTGGCGGATACCACGGCCCCCAAGAAGAAGAAGTGTCGGGGCCGTGAGTTGTGGTAGAAGCCGCTCCTTGCAGCATAGCAGGTGGACGAGGGTGCTGGATCATCCATACCTTCAGCACCCTCATCCTCGTCATCAAAAAGAGGTTCTCCAACCTCATGATCACCTGCGCGCTCAAAACGAGAAGAAGGACAAACCATGGTCTCGTCGAAGGTGACATCGGATGTCTCCATGACTCGGTTAGTGTCAAGGTTAAGTACACGATAAGCACGAGTATGAGCGCCATAACCCAAAAACACACCGTCAGAAGAACGAGACTCAAATTTGTCCAAATTTCCCTTTTTGAGTATAAAACAGTGGCAACCAAAAACTCTAAAATAACTCACCTTGGGGAGTTTTCCAAAACGCAACTCATAAGAGGTCTTTTTCAAGAAAGCTCGAAGAAAAATGCGATTGGAAATATAGCATGCAGTGCTCATAGCTTCGGCCCAGTATCGCCTAGGAGTCCTATCCTCATCGAGCATCGTCCTGGCCATCTCTACAAGGGTCCGATTCTTCCTCTCTACAACACCATTTTGTGGCGGAGTGTAGGGGGAAGAAAACTGATGCTCCAAGCCCAAAGAGTTACAAAACTTCTCAATATCCGAATTCTTGAATTCGGAACCATTATCACTCCTAATAGCTCGCATCGAGTTCAAAGGGAACTCGTTCTGAAGATGCAAAATCAGATTGCGTGCAAAGGAGAAAGTCTCAGTTTTCTCAGCTAAAAAGAAAACCCACGAATATCTCGAAAAGTCATCAACAACAACAAGCACATACCACTTCCCCCAACTGAGCTCACCCGAGCCGGACCAACAAGGTCCATGTGCAAAAGCTCTCCAGGGCGCTTAGTCATGACCTGAGTCACTGGATGGTGGGGAGCGGCAACCATTTTCCCATGTCTACAAGAATGCCAAACAAGATACTTCTCCATGGATAACTTGGGCAATCCTCGGATTAGGCCAAGTGAACTAAGTCTTGCAAGCAAGTCGAAGCTCAAATGTCCTAGTCTCCTATGCCACTTCCAAAGATCAGAGGAGGAAGGTCCAGCCACAAGACAACGAGAAATGCCAAAAGACTCCGAGAAATCCGCACGAAAGACTTTCCCAAAGGGCAAAATCCCACAAACAAGATCGCCCTGAGGATCCAAAATGCGACTGAGATTCGGTTTAAAACGAATCTCATAGTCATCATCAAAAAGTTGCGAAACAGAAAGAAGGTTAAAATGCAAGTTAGAAACAAGAGCAACATCGCGCAACACAAAGTGCTCATTAACTCGCACCGACCCACGAGACAACACCTTACCTTTGCTATTGTCGCCAAAGGTAATAAACTCCTTTCCGGCGACCGGACTAAGACTGGAGAAGCACTTGGAGTTTCCGGTCATGTGCCTCGAACACCCGGAATCCACCAACCATACGTTCTCCAATCGTTTTACCTACATCAATAAAAAGACATAGGATGAGCATACGGTCCAACACTAGGGTTACTGAAGTAGGAAGAATACCAGTGTTGGGCCGGCTGCTCAAAACAACGGTTAGCAGAAAAACCATTCCTAGCATGCCTACGGGAAGAGCGATCACCACGTTGAGGAAAACGTGGTCCGCTAAGGGAAGAGCGTCCATCGCGATACTCAAAACGCGGTGGAGGGAAACGCTCAACAAAGCCTCTGCCACGGGGTTCGTATCCTGCAAAGTCAGGACCCCATCGGGCAACACCTCCCTGACGCCTAGGACCTTGAGGCACTACACCTCTAGGCCTCGGAGCTCTCCTCTGAACGTTCGGCACATGTACATCCGGGTTGTTCATCTCCCTTGCACGGCGCATCTCTCTCTTGCACCGAAAACAAAACTCACTCAAGTGTCCATCTCTCCCACAATGCTCACAATGGTACCTCACCGCTCTCATAAGGGGTTGTTGGTACTCACGGTAGTGGGTGTGGATCACTTTGCCCTTCTGTGGCATAAACTCCTCCTGAATGGGTGGCATGGTGTCAAGCTTGTTCTTGAGGTGGTTTTGTTTTGGAGCCCATGATTGTTTCTTTGGTGGAGCTCTCGGAGGTTCAACAAAGACCCCATCCTTGGTGTTAGGCTTGAGAGGCTCTTTGGGTGGAATCTTGGTAAGCTTGGGAGTAGTGGTGGAGTTGGGCTTCTCACATGGGTCAAGACCACTCGACTCTCCAATCTTCCCAAAAGACGAAACATCAACACCCGGAGCAAAACCTACACCTGGACCTCCAGCAGCTCGCTTGAATTGGGAGATCATCATCCCGAGCTGTGGCTCACCACTAGACACCCATGACAAGATGGTCCAAAGGTATGTGTTTTCCTCCTCGGTTTGCATCTTGTCATGCTTCACGTTAGCGATCTCCATCTCCAAACCCTCACAAATAACACACCTAGCCACACATGTGCTACCTGAGTTGGCCTCTTCAAGAGACACAATCTTGGCATTCTTCTCTGCCAACTCAGATTGCAAGCCTGCACAGGACTTGCACGCACCCAACAGCAAAGATCTATCCTTCAGCTCATCCACCTCTCCTACCAACGCAACATACTTACCTCTCAAAGTGAGAAGGTCAGTCATGTGCGTGGTGCACATCTCACACTCCTCCTCATCTGTGACAACTACGGTGGACTTGATAGATTCAAGTTCCTTCACCGTATCCTCCCACTTCTGCCTAAACTCCTTGCGCTCTCTAGCAGCACGCCTAAGCAACTTATCCTGACTAAGAAGCGCGGCAGTAAGTTTCTCGACCTCGGCAGAAAGCTCGTCGTGGGTCTGAGATACCTGGGAGGTGTCGTCGTCGTCGTCGTCGTTTCGAGGAGTGTTCTCCAACTCGCCATCGACCTCCTTGCCGAGAGCCATGGTGCATAAGCCCTCGTCGTCGGCGAAGAAGCAGAGGCCGTTCAGCTTGTCCTCGATCCTCTTCTTCTTCTCGGACTCGTCGTCGCTGGAGACAGCGGAGTCGTCGTCCGAGTCATCGACGTCGCTGAGCGTGGCGAAGAAAGCACGCTGCTCAGCCTGGGCCATCTCCAAGTACTTCGTCTTGATGTACTCTTTGTCGAAGCCGCCCTTCCGCTTGTGCTTCGCGGGGACGTACTTCTCCTTGCGCTTGCCGGAGTCGTACTTGTGCCCATGATCCGCCTTGCCGATGGTGTGCTTGTTCTTCTTCGAGCAATTGGCGATGAAGTGGTTGGGATCGCCGCACTCAAAGCATCCTGAGCGTCCTCCTCCGCAGCGACGGTTCATGCGGTTGTTGTGGAACCACGAGAACCGGTTGGCGAGCATAGCCAGCTCGTCATCCCCCATGAACTCCAGCTGCTCCTCTATGACGGAAAGAAGTGAAGACAAAGCAAAGCCTCCAGATGAGTTAGCAGAAGAGCCAGAAAGCAAAGCCATCGACGGGCCAGAAGGATTTTCATAAGAAGCCCTCGGCATGGCATCGATCTCACTGGACTTGAGCTTACTAAAGAGCTCGTCGCACGTGAGGGTCTCGTAGTTAGGCGATTCGATGATCGCCTGAACCTTGGAATCCCACACCGACCGATCGAAAGTATGCAAAAGCTTCAAAGCTCTCTCATGATCATCGAAAGGCAACACCTCCTTGATAGCCCTCATCCTGTTGACAATCTCCTGAAAGCGAGTGAATAAACTCTCTATGCTCTCGGCAGGCATATGTCGAAAGTTCTCGTACTCTCGCTTGTGCGACTCGTAGAGACGGGTTTTGACTTGAGAGGTTCCCTCATGGAAACGCATGAGGGATGCCCAAATCTCCCGAGCCGTATCGAGGTGAGAAACGCGATCAAACTCCGTCATGCTCAAGCATGAGAAAAGAGCATTACGGGCTCGGCTATTGGCATCGTGATCATCGATCTGACGCTGAGTCACACGAGCAGCCAAGACCACGTAATCGGCAGAGTTGCAAATATCCCAAATGGAAGCACCCATACTCTGCAGAAAGGCCGACATGCGTATCTTCCAATACGCATAGTTCGTCCCATCAAAAAACGGCGGTTTGCCCATGTCGCGATCCATGTCGCCTTCTATGGATCTGGAACCGGCTAAGGTGGAAGATCCTTAACCCTCTCCGATACCAATTGAAGGACCGAAATGCAATAGTAAGGCGACCAGAGGGGGGGTGAATGGGAGCTCAAAAATTTCTTTTGAAACTTTGACCAATTGTCCCAAAATCAACCCCAAGAAGCTACGACCGAAACCGTGATGCCCACGACCCTTCGAAGAGGGTGGATGATCCCTAGGATCACAGCGAGGCACCACAAAGTGATAGCGAACCAAAACACCAAAAGTGCCGGAGCAAGTTCGACTCTCAAAAAACCAAGTCCCGAACGTAGATAGACAGCTACGTTGAGAAACTCCCAAATACCTAAGCTAACAAGTAGCAAAGATACCTAGAGAGGTTCCTTGGTCAACTATAGGGCCAAACGAGAAGTTCAAAAACCAAGCGAAGAAGTCCGGAGAGCAAACGCACTAAACCAGAGGCTTCAGCCAAATCTCGAACTATCCGGCAGTACGGTCACGGACTGTCTGCCCAGTGGCGGACTGTCCGGGCTCAGCTGGCGGACTGTCCGCCGGCCAAAAGAGCAAAACCGCAATGCTGCTGAAGTCCCCTGGACAGTTCTCGGACTGTCCGCGAAAACCAACGGCGGACTGTCCGCCGGTCAACCAAAAGCCAAACGGCCGAAGAACAGAGCCACTGGTTCGGCTCGTCCCCGACGCGCGGACTGTCCGCCAACTCCCAGTGAGGGCGATTTTGGTCGCCCTTCACCCAAATCTTCTCCAAATCGATTCAAACCAAAATCCCATGATCCCAAACTTGGAGAGAATGATTACGAGGTAGTTAGGAGACTATCCCCAAGAAATCATCCGCTCAAATCAACTCAATCAACGGGAAATCGAAGGGGAAGGAAAATGAACGAAAAAAGCGCCACGAAAACGAAATCAACCCGATCTACTTGTTCGTGAGGAGTTAGATGAATTCCTTGGGTGGAAATGATCTCCTCACTATAAAGAACAAGTTGATTCAAATGGATTTCGCAAATACGCAATAGAGAGGGAAATCGAGTGACGGGAAAAACGCGGAGAAACGAATAACGCGAAGAACACGAACAAAACGCGATTCAATACATCGATCTGCAACCGTGTGGCTACCACACGCTACAACAGTGAGGTTACGACCTCACTTCCTCAAAATCTCTAGTACACAAAGGTATGGTTCTCTACGGATCTCAGCTAGCTACAGCAGGGGATTGGGAGAGCAGGAAACCCTAGAAGCAAAGAGCAAATGACTGAGATAAAATGGAAGTTGGGTGTCTCCCTCTACTTATCCTATTTCTAATTCCTACTCTACCACTCTCTAATTACAGAGCGAACCAGCTAAACCCTAGGGTTATTCTGGACCAACTCGAAGATGCTGGTAATCCAACGGCCACGCCCGCACAACTGGTAGCGTTGCCTCGACGCAACCTCACCGATTGCCGCCACGTGCCGCCATCGCTCCACCTGTCCTTTTCACGGACTCCGCCCCCGGTTTTGTGGCTGAAGCCGGGAAACCAGGCATTCACAATCAGCCCCCGGTTTTCAGGCCCAAACCGGGAAACCAGCCAGCCAACGCCTGAGTTTTGTGGCCCAAATTCAGAAACCCGCAGCGCCCAGGTTTTGAGGCCCAAACCTGGAAACCGTCCTCAGCCCGAGTTTTGTGGCCAAACTCGGAAACCATCCGCGCCCAGGTATTGAGGCCCAAACCTGGAAACCGTCCACCCGATGGTTTTTCTCTGGCTCTACCACCAAACCGAAGCTGTAGAGGGGATGCACCGCCCATGCACCCCATCCACCGACATATGTTCCCAAGTCCTCGACTCAGGCAACACATGACCGCAAGTCTTCGCTCGTCGTTGTCCCAGGCTGTCAGCCACCACAGCTGATCCTAGGGCCACCGGTTCCTCAGTCCAAGCCTCACGTCCGCCCTTCGCCACTCTCGGTCCATCGGCACAGCACGTCTCTACTTGACCTTCACCTTGCCTCTGATCACTGTATCCGTGCTCGACACCTGCACAACACAAGCCAAAGAACATGCGCATCATCCCTAGTTGACAATCACTAATCACTTAGAGACTTGGCATACACCCATGTATCCGCAACGGCGCCGTTTTTCTAAAGTATCGGCCGAGGGGCTAGATTTCGATGCCTTTCGCTCGCTTTCGTCGCCCTCGCCGAAAAGGTTGGGGGACGCCGCCGTTTTTCTAAAGTATCGGGCGAAAGGCTAGCATTCGATGCCTTTCGCTCGCTTTCGTCGACCTCGCCGAAAAGGTTGGGGGACGACGCCGTTTTTCTAAAGTATCGGGCGAGGGGCTAGCAGTCGATGCCTTTCGCTCGCTTTCGTCGCCCTCGCCGAAAAGGTTGGGGGACGGCGCCGTTTTTCTAATGTATCGGGCGAGGGGCTAGCTTTCGATGCCTTTCGCTCGCTTTCGTCGCCCTCGCCGAAAAGGTTGGGGGACGCCACCGTTTTTCTAAATTATCGGGTCAGGGGCTAGCATTCGACGCCTTTCGCTCGCTTTCGTCGACCTCGCCGAAAAGGTTGGGGGACGGCGCCGTTTTTCTAAAGTATCGGGCGAGGGGCTAGCTTTCGACGCCTTTCGCTCGCTTTCATCGCCCTCGCTGAAAAGGTTGGGGGACGGCGCCGTTTTTCTAAAGTATTGGGCGAAAGGCTAGCATTCGACGCCTTTCGCTCGCTTTCATCGCCCTCGCCAAAAAGGTTGGGGGACGGCGCCGTTTTTCTAAAGTATCGGGCGAGGGGCTAGCATTCGACGCCTTTCGCTCGCTTTCGTCGACCTCGCCGAAAAGGTTGGGGGACGGCGCCGTTTTTATAAAGTATCGGGCGAGGGGCTAGCATTCGACGCCTTTCGCTCGCTTTCGTCGCCCTCGCAGAAAAGGTTGGGGACGGCGCCGTTTTTCTAATGTATCGGGCGAGGGGCTAGCATTCGATGCCTTTCGCTCGCTTTCGTCACCCTCGCCGAAAAGGTTGGGGGACGGTGCCGTTTTTCTAAAGTATCGGGCGAGGGGCTAGCTTTCGAAGCCTTTTGCTTGCTTTCGTCACCCTCGCCGAAAAGGTTGGGGGATGCCGCCGTTTTTCTAAAGTATCGAGCAAAAGGCTACCATTCGACGCCTTTTGCTCGCTTTCGTCGACCTCGCCGAAAAGGTTGGGGGACGGCGCCATTTTTCTAAAGTATCAGGCGAGGGGCTAGCTTTCGACGCCTTTCGCTCGCTTTCGTCGCCCTCGCCGAAAAGGTTGTGGGACGGCGCCATTTTTCTAAAGAATAGGGCGAAAGGCTAGAATTCGAAGCCATTCGGTCGCTTTCGTCGCCCTCACCTGCGGATACATGGGTGTATGCCGAGTCTCTGAGTGATGAGTGATTGTCAACTGGGATGATGCGCATGTTCTTTGGCTTGTGTTGTGCAGGTGTTGAGCACGGATACAGTGATCAAAGGCGAGGTGAAGGTCAAGTAGAGACGTGCCGTGCCGATGGACCGAGAGTGGCGAAGGGCGGACATGAGGCTTGGACTGAGGGACCAGAGGCCCGAGGATCAGCTGTGGTGGCTGGCAGCCTGTGACGACAACAAGTGAAGACTTGCGGTCATGTGTTGCCTGAGTCGTGGACTTGGGGACACGTGTCGGTGGACGGGGTGCACGGGAGGTGCATCCCATCTACGACGTCGGTTTGGTGGTTGAGCTAAGGAAAAACCATCGGGTGGATGGTGTCCAGCTTTGGGCCTCAAAACCTGGGTGCGGATGGTTTCCGAGTTTGGCCACAAAACTCGGGCTGAGGACGGTTTCCAGGTTTGGGCCTCAAAACCTGGGCGCTGAGGGTTTGCTGAGTTTGGCCTCAAAACTCAGATGCTTGGTGGGCTGGTTTCCCGGTTTGGGCCTCAAAACCGGGGGTTGGCTGGAAAAGGCTGGTTTCCCGGTTTGGGCCACAAAACCGGGGGTGCAGAGCGAGGGCGGCACGTGGCGGCAATCGGGAGGTTGCGTCGAGGCAACGCTACGAGTTGTGCGGGCGTGGCCGTCGAATACACCTACCACCGAGTTGGTCCAAAATAACCTTAGGGTTTAGCTGGTTCGCTCTGTAAGTAGTTAGGGGTAGAGTGGGAATTAGGAATAGGTTAGAATTAGGATAAATAGGGGGAGACACCCACCTCCCCATCTATCTCAGTTAGTCATCCTGTCATTTGCTCTTTGCTTCTAGGGTTTCCTGCTCTCCCACATCCCTCCTGTAGCTAGCTGAGATCCACAGAGAAGAGAACAATACCTCTGTGTTCATGAGATTTTGAGGAAGTGAGGCCGTAACCTCACTGTTGTAGCATGTGGTAGCCACACGGTTGCAATTTTGTGGTTGAGATTCGCGTTTCGTTCGTGTTCTTCGCAGAATCCTTTTTCTCCACGTTTTTCCCGTCGCCTGATCTCTTTGCTCGGTTCATCTTTTGCAAATTCGTTTGAACCAAGTTGTTCTAGATCGTGAGGCACTTCTTTCCACCGAAGGAATTCACCTCTAACCTCACGGTCTAGGAGATCGATCGATTTTTGTTTCGGGTCAAGTTTTTCTCCCTTCTCCTGAAATTCTTCGATTCATCGATTTAGAGATAGGTTCGAGCCATGATCTCTTAGAGATAGCTCACTATCCTCCTTGTGACTCCTCTCACCAAGTTTGATTCCTAGAGGATTTGTTTTGGGTGAGATCGAGTCGATTCGGTGGACGAACAGTGCTGCTGCGGGGTGACCGGACGCTCGATGCGTACTGACCGGACGCTAGGTCAGTGAGTCCGGTCGATTGAACGTTCTTACTGTGACTCTCGCGATTTGACCGGACGCTCACGACCGGACGCTGGTTCCTGTGCACGACCGGACGCTTCTCATCTACTGTTCACGGCTTGACCAGACGCTCTGAGTACTGACCGGACGCTCGGCTCTGGTGAGTCCGGTCCAACTTAGAGAGGTCCGAAACTGGACTTTTCCTGACCGGACACGTCCGGTGCTTGTTGACCGGACGCAGGGTGAGTCCGGTCAGTGCTGTCTCAGCGCGTTTTTGTTCGCGGTTAGCTCGTTCTTGATCGGATTCGATTTCCGTCTTTTGCGTTGAGTTTCTAGAGTTGTGTAGTGTCTCGCTGTGCTTCTTGGAAGCATCCACCCTACATCTAGGGTCGTGGACACTAGCAAGCTCTAGGGTTTGCTTTTGGGGTTGATTTACGGGACAGTGGCAACAAGTTTCCGAAAGGAATTTTGAAGCTCCCATTCACCCCCCCTCTGGTCGCTTTCTGGAAGCATTCTCGGTCCTTCAATTGGTATCGGAGCAGGTTAAGGATCTTCCACCTTAGCCGGTTCCAGATCCACAGAAGGTGACATGGATCGCGGCGTGGGCAAACCGCCGTTTTTCGATGGGACGAACTATGCGTATTGGAAGATACGTATGTCGGCCTATTTGCAGAGTTTGGGTGCTTCCATCTGGGATATTTGCAACTCTGCCGATTACGTGGTCTTGGCTGCTCGTGTCTCTCAGCTTCAGATCGATGAGCACGATGCCAATAGCCGAGCCCGTAATGCTCTTTTCTCATGTTTGAGCATGAGTGTGTTTGATAGTGTTTCTCACCTCGCTACGGCTCGGGAGATTTGGGATACCCTCATGCGTTTCCATGAGGGAACCTCTCAAGTCGAAACCCGTCTCTACGAGTCGTTCAAGCGAGAGTATGAGAACTTTCGACACATGCCTGGCGAGAGCATAGAAAGTTTATTCGCTCGCTTTCAGGTGATTGTCAACAGGATGAGGGCTAACAAGGAGCTGTTGCCTTTCGACGATCATGAGAGGGCTTTGAAGCTTTTGCATACTCTTGATCGGTCGGTGTGGGACTCCAAAGTTCAGGCGATCATCGAATCACCGAACTATGAGACCCTCACTTGCGACGAGCTCTTCAGTAAGCTAAATTCCAGTGAGATTGATGCCATGGCAAGGGCTTCTTATGAGAATCCTTCTGGCCCGACTATGGCTTTGGTTTCTGGCTCTTCTGCTAACCCCTCTGGAGGTTTTGCTCTTTCATCTCTCTTCTCTGTCACAGAGGACCAGCTGGAGTCTTTGGGGGATGACGAGTTGGCAATGCTCGCCAACCGGTTTTCGCGGTTTCACAACAACCGCATGAACCGTCGCCGCGGAGGAGGACGCTCAGGATGCTACGAGCGCGGCGACCCCGATCACTTCATCGCCAACTGTCCCAAGAAGAAGCATTCATCTGGGAAGGGCGATCATGGGCACAAGTACGACTCTGGCAAGCGCAAGGAGAAGTACATCCCCGCGAGGCACAAGCGGAGGGGCGGCTTCGACAAGGAGTACATCAAGAAGAAGTACTTGGAGAAGGCCCAAGCTGAGCAGCGTGCGTTCTTCGCCACGCTCAGCGACGTCGACGGCTCGGATGACGACTCCGCTTGCTCAAGCGACGACGAGTCCGAGAAGAAGAAGAGGATCGAGGACAAGCTGAACGGTCTCTGCTTCTTCGCCGACGACGATGGCCTCTGCACCATGGCCCTCGGCAAGGAGGTCGACGGCGAGCTGGTGAACTCCCCTCGGAACAACGACGACGACGATGACACCTCCCAAGTAAAACGATTGGAGAACGTTTGGTTGGAGGATTCCGGGTGTTCGAGGCACATGACCGGAAATGCCAAGTGGTTCTCCAGTCTTAGCCCGGTCGCCGGAAAGGAGTATATCACCTTCGGCGACAACAGCAAAGGTAAGGTACTGTCTCGTGGGTCTGTGCGAGTTAATGAGCACTTTGTGTTGCGCGATGTTGCTCTTGTTTCTAACTTGCATTTTAACCTTCTTTCTGTTTCGCAACTTTTTGATGATGACTATGAGATTCGTTTTAAACCGAATCTCAGTCGCATTTTGGATCCTCAGGGCAATCTTGTTTGTGTGATTTCGCCCTTTGGAAAAGTCTTTCGTGCATACTTCTCGGAGTCGTTCGGAATTTCTCGTTGTCTTTTGGCTGGACCTTCCTCCTCTGATCTTTGGAAGTGGCATAGGAGACTAGGTCACCTGAGCTTTGACTTGCTTGCAAGACTTAGTTCACTTGGCTTAATCCGAGGATTGCCCAGGTTATCAATGGAGAAGGATCTTGTTTGCCACTCTTGTAGACATGGGAAGATGGTTGCCGCTCCTCACCATCCAGTGAATCAGGTCATGACTAAGCGCCCTGGAGAGCTTTTACACATGGACCTTGTTGGTCCGGCTCGGGTGAGCTCGGTTGGGGGGAAGTGGTATGTGCTTGTTGTTGTCGACGACTTTTCGAGATATTCGTGGGTTTTCTTTTTAGCTGAGAAAACTGAGACTTTCTCCTTTGCTCGCAATCTGATTTTGCATCTTCAGAATGAGTTCCCTTTGAACTCTATGCGAGCAATTCGGAGTGATAATGGTTCCGAATTCAAGAATTGAGATTTTGAGAAGTTTTGTGACTCTTTTGGGTTAGAGCATCAGTTTTCTTCCCCCTACACACCGCCTCAGAATGGTGTTGTAGAAAGGAAGAATCGGACCCTTGTAGAGATGGCCAGGACGATGCTCGATGAGCATAGGACTCTTAGGCGATATTGGGCCGAAGCTATGAACACTGCATGCTATATTTCCAATCGCATTTTTCTTCGAGCTTTCTTGAAAAAGACCTCTTATGAGTTGCGTTTTGGAAAAATACCCAAGGTGAGTTATTTTCGAGTTTTTGGTTGCCATTGTTTTATACTCAAAAGGGCAACTTGGACAAGTTTGAGTCTCGTTCTTCTAACGGTGTGTTTTTGGGTTACGGCACTCACACTCGAGCTTACCGTGTACTTAACCTTGACACTAACCGAGTCATGGAGACATCAGATGTCACCTTCGACGAGACCATGGTTTGTCCTTCTTCTCGTTTTGAGCGTGCAGGTGATCATGTGGTTGGCGAACCTATTTTCGATGATGAAGAAGAAGGTGCTGAAGGGATATATGACCCAGCACCTCCTCCACCTCTGTGCCGCAAAGAGCGGCTTCTACGACGACTCACGGACCCGACACCTCTTCTTCCTGGGGGCCGTGGGATCCGCCACCCCGTGCGGTACCCTTTGTACCCGGGGAGGCACCAGCTGCTGTTGAGGGGGAGGCCACTTGGGCAAGGGAGGCGCCACGACACATTCAGCGCCAGCACCCGCCTCAGCAGATGATCGGCAGCATCGACGAACGCGTCACCCGGTCAAGGCAAATGTCTCACTTTGCTCATTCTGCATTTGTTGCTGATTTTGAACCCCGGGATGTTGGACACACTTTGACGGATCCTGATTGGGTCAATGCCATGCATGAGGAGCTTGAGAACTTTGAGAGAAATCGGGTTTGGGTTCTAGTGTCTCCACCTTCTGAGTGTCATCCAATTGGGACAAAATGGGTTTTCAAAAACAAACAAGGAGAAGATGGCCATGTTGTGAGAAACAAGGCCAGACTCGTAGCCCAGGGATATAGTCAGAAGGAGGGGATAGACTATGAGGAGACATTTGCTCCTGTAGCACGTTTGGAGGCTATTAGGATACTCTTGGCTTTTGCTGCATCCAAAGGTTTCAAACTTTTTCAAATGGATGTCAAGAGTGCCTTCTTAAACGGCTACATAGAAGAGGAGGTGTATGTTAGACAACCCCCCGGTTTCGAAAATCCCAAGTTTCCAAACCATGTCTTTAAACTTCACAAAGCTTTGTATGGTTTGAAACAAGCCCCTAGAGCCTGGTATGATAGGTTGAAAACCTTTTTGCTTGCTAAGGGTTTTAAAATGGGATGTGTAGATAAAACGCTCTTTCTCCTCAAGCAAGGCACTGATACTCTCTTGGTCCAAATTTACGTGGATGATATCATTTTCGGTGGTTCTTCTCACGCTTTGGTTGCCAAGTTCGCAGATACTATGAGCAGGGAGTTCGAGATGAGCATGATGGGCGAGTTGACTTTTTTCCTCGGGTTGCAAATCAAGCAAACCCGGGAAGGAACGTTTGTGCACCAGGGCAAGTACACCAGAGACATCCTGAAGAAGTTCGACATGGGTGAGGCCAATCCTCTTCCAACACCCATGGCGACCACGATGGCCCTGGATGCGGACAAGGAGGGAGAAGCAGTGGACCAGAAGGAGTACCGGAGTATGATCGGGTCGCTGCTGTACCTGTCGGCGACACGCCCGGACATCCAGTTCGCGGTGTGCCTCTGCGCGCGCTTTCAGGCGTCGCCGCGCACCTCTCACCGTCAGGCGGTCAAGCGCATTATGAGGTACTTATCCTTCTCTCCAAAATTCGGGATTTGGTATTCTGCTTCCTCCACCCTTTCCCTTTGCGGTTTTTTGATGCCGATTTTGCTGGTTGCCGTATTGATCGCAAGTCCACTTCTGGGACTTGCCAGTTTATTGGTTCTTCTCTTGTTTCGTGGTCCTCTCGCAAGCAGTCTGGCGTCGCCCAGTCTACCACGGAGGCTGAGTATGTTGCTGCGGCTAGCTGTTTTTCCCAGTTACTCTGGATGATGGCCACTTTGCGTGATTTTGGTCTGAGCTTTTCTCGTGTTCCATTGCTATGTGACAGCACGAGTGCGATTAGCGTTGCTAAGAACCCCGTGCTTCACTCGAAGACCAAACACATTGATGTGCGCTTTCATTTTCTGCGAGACCACTATGAGAAGGGTGATATCGACCTTCGCCATGTCGATACTCATCATCAGCTTGCTGATATTTTTACCAAGCCTTTGGACCAATCAACCTTTAATCGGTTGAGAGGTGAGCTTGGTGTGTGTTTCCCCTTTTAGATGGGGAAACACTTTGGATTTTGTATGATACACTGACTTTTTGTTTTCAGTTGTTTTTGCTTCTTTTTTATTTCTTCGTGCATCTTTTGCATTTTAGCATACGCTTTTACATTCTGAGCTTCATATGTATAATCTGAAGAATGTAACTATGCTCCGTGTAGTTTTCGCTCCGATGCTTTATGTTGATGCTGTAGCTTATCCTCCTTCTGATCACTAGTACATACTATGAGCTGAGCTATTTTTGAATGGTGAATTTGATAATGAACTTAAAACTTGAAAATGTTCACCATTGAGATATGCAACTAGCATGTGTAGGATGTGTTGAAGTCACATGTGCTTTTCATATATGCTAGGTTGCTATGTCTCTAGTGTTGAGTCATTCACTTGCTTGGTATATCATATTCTGTTTAAAATCTGAACCAAGTTAAGTAAATTGGAAAGATCAAGATGGGTTTGCTTGTTAGCACCTCACAGTTTCGAGACTGTTTCTCATTGCACTTTGAGTTAAACTTGAGTTGTGTAGTGTATGACCGAAACTGTTGCTTTAAGCTTCTGATTGCTTATGCATAGGCTTCGCACAGTTGAAAAGTTAGGCAATAACAAGCATTCAACCTCTCGCAGTCACATGTTGTTTTCTGAACTTGTGTAATTTCACGCTGCAACTCCAATTAAAATCCGAAATCACAAGTATATGCCTAAATTGGTATCAGCATGATGATTGAACTGTGCTAGGGGTAGTTCACTTGGTATACATGCTTAGCACATTTGACTTCCTGTCCATACATGTCTTGTGCTATTTTGATGGTGAATACCTTTTTCGGCTTAAAACTGCTCACATGTTCATATTTAATTCTTAGTGATCAGCTTGAGCCTTTGCTAGCATTCTGTGCATTTTTCTGAGTCATCGGATTTGAACTCTATAGAGCATCTTTGCACTCTCTTGAGTATACTTTTGAAGCTCCTAACTTGCATTTTTGACTCATATGCATTTTGGAAGGGGGAGAACCTCTCTTGTTGGCACTTTTTGTTGGTGCATTTTCTGAGGGGGAGCCTTATTTCTTGATAAGTGCATTTTCATCTAAGGGGGAGAAATTGCAAATCATTACCCTCCATTTCAGCTAAGGGGGAGCCTTCCTGGTTGTTTGCAATATTCGAGGGAGAGTTTGTTTCCGGTTGAGTCTTTGACATTTTCAATTGGTTTGGAGCGGTTTGCTAGTTGTGTTGAGCCTTAGCCTCTTTCTTGAGGGACTAGCATTTGCTTTTCAGATTTTCAATTGGTGTCGAACTCTTTTTGGTAACAGTCGGTATCGAGCTTTCTTTGCTAGTTGAGTTGAGCCTCTGTGCCTCTATCTTGAGGGACTAGCATTTTGCTTCGATATTTTCGATTGGTTTTTGATAGCGGTGTTGAGCCTGTTCTACCTCTTCTTGAGGGCTAGCTTTGCTTTGCTTGGTTGCGTCGAGCCGTTGCCCATGTCTTTGGGGACCAAGTTCTTTCGCTCTTTCCACTTGACCTGCTTCGGCTTTGCTATGCTTTTGGGTCATTTGGTTGAGTTCTCTCTTCTCCTTCTCCCTTCTTCTCTTTCCATTATGACTTGTGTTGTTAGTTGACAATGCACTCATCAAGGGGGAGATTGCGGATACATGGGTGTATGCCAAGTCTCTGAGTGATGAGTGATTGTCAACTGGGATGATGCGCATGTTCTTTGGCTTGTGTTGTACAGGTGTCGAGCACGGATACAGTGATCAAAGGCGAGGTGAAGGTCAAGTAGAGACGTGCCGTGCCGATGGACCGAGAGTGGCGAAGGGCGGACGTGAGGCTTGGACTGAGGGACCAGAGGCCCGAGGATCAGCTGTGGTGGCTGGCAGTCTGTGACGACAACAAGTGAAGACTTGCGGTCATGTGTTGCCTGAGTCGTGGACTTGGGGACACGTGTCGGTGGACGGGGTGCACGAGAGGTGCATCCCATCTACGACGTCGGTTTGGTGGTTGAGCCAGGGAAAAACCATCGGGTGGACGGTTTCCAGGTTTGGGCCTCAAAACCTGGGTAAGGATGGTTTCCGAGTTTGGCCACAAAACTCGGGCTGAGGACGGTTTCCAGGTTTGGGCCTCAAAACCTGGGCGCTGAGGGTTTGCTGAGTTTGGCCTCAAAACTCAGATGCTTGGTGGGCTAGTTTCCCGGTTTGGGCCTCAAAACCGGGGGTTTGCTGGAAAAGGCTGGTTTCCCAGTTTGGGCCACAAAACCGGGGGTGCAGAGCGAGGGCGGCACGTGGCGGCAATCGGGAGGTTGCGTCGAGGCAACGCTACGAGTTGTGAGGGCGTGGCTGTCGGATACACCTACCACCGAGTTGGTCCAGAATAACCTTAGGGTTTAGCTGGTTCGCTCTGTAAGTAGTTAGGGGTAGAGTGGGAATTAGGAATAGGTTAGAATTAGGATAAATAGGGGAGACAGCCACCTCCCCATCTATCTCAGTTGGTCATCCTGTCATTTGCTCTTTGCTTCTAGGGTTTCCTGCTATCCCACATCCCTGCTGTAGCTAGCTGAGATCCATAGAGAAGAGAACAATACCTCTGTGTTCATGAGATTTTGAGGAAGTGAGGCCGTAACCTCACTGTTGTAGCGTGTGGTAGCCACACGGTTGCAATTTCGTGGTTGAGATTTGCGTTTCGTTCGTGTTCTTCGCGGAATCCTTTTTCTCCACGTTTTTCCCGTCGCTTGATCTCTTTGCTCGGTTCATCTTTTGCAAATTCGTTTGAACCAAGTTGTTCTAGATCGTGAGGCACTTCTTTCCACCGAAGGAATTCACCTCTAACCTCACGGTCTAGGAGATCGATCGATTTTCGTTTCGGGTCAAGTTTTTCTCCCTTCTCCTGAAATTCTTCGATTCATCGATTTGGAGATAGGTTCGAGCCATGATCTCTTAGAGATAGCTCACTATTCTCCTTGTGACTCCTCTCACCAAGTTTGATCCCTAGAGGATTTGTTTTGGTTGAGATCGAGTCGATTCGGTGGACGAACAGTGCTGCTGCGGGGTGACCGGACGCTCGATGCGTACTGACCAGACGCTAGGTCAGTGAGTCTGGTCGATTGAACGTTCTTACTGTGACTCTCACGATTTGACCGGACGCTCACGACCGGACACTGGTTCCTGTGCACTACCGGACGCTTCTCATCTACTGTTCACGGCTTGACCGGACGCTCTGAGTACTGACCGGACGCTCGGCTCTGGTGAGTCCGGTCCAACTCAGAGAGGTCCAAAACTGGACTTTTCCTGACCGGATGCGTCCGGTGCTTGTTGACCGGACGCAGGGTGAGTCCGGTCAGTGCTCTCTCAGCGCGTTTTCGTTCGCGGTTGGCTCGTTCTTGCTCGGATTCGATTTCCGTCTTTTGCGTTGAGTTTCTAGAGTTGTGTAGTGTCCCGCTGTGCTTCTTGGAAGCATCCACCCTACATCTAGGGTCGTGGACACTAGCAAGCTCTAGGGTTTGCCTTTGGGGTTGATTTACGGGACAGTGGCAACAAGTTTCCGAAAGGAATTTTGAAGCTCCCATTCACCCCCCCTCTGGTCAGTTTCTGGAAGCATTCTCGGTCCTTCATCACCGAAAATGTTGGGGGACGGCGCCGTTTTTCTAAAGTATCGGGCGAGGGGCTAGCATTCGACGCCTTTCGCTCGCTTTCGTCGACCTCGCCAAAAAGGTTGGGGGATGGCACCGTTTTTCTAAAGTATCGGGCGAGTGGCTAGCATTTGACGCCTTTCGCTCGCTTTCGTCGACCTCGCCGAAAACATTAGGGGATGGCGCCGTTTTTCTAAAGTATTGGGCCAGGGGCTAGCTTTCGACGCCTTTCGCTCGCTTTTGTCGCCCTCGCCAAAAAGGTTGGGGGACGGCGCCCTTTTTCTAAAGTATCGGGCGAGGGGCTAGCTTTCGACGCCTTTCGCTCGCTTTCATCGCCCTGGCCGAAAAGGTTGGGAGACGGTGCCATTTTTCTTAAGTATCGGGCGAAAGGCTAACATTCGACGCTTTTCGTTCACTTTCGTCAACCTCGCCGAAAAGGTTGGGGGATGGCGCCGTTTTTATAAAGTATCGGGCGAGGGGCTAGCATTCGACGCCTTTCGCTCGCTTTCGTCGACCTCGCCGAAAAGGTTGGGGACGGCGCCGTTTTTCTAAAGTATTGGGCAAAAGGCTAGCATTCGACGCCTTTCGCTTGCTTTCGTCGACCTCGCCGAATAGGTTGGGGGACGGTGCCATTTTTCTAAAGTATCGGGCCAGGGGCTAGCTTTCGACGCCTGTCGGTCGCTTTCGTCGCCCTCGCCAAAAAGGCTGGGGGACGGCGCCGTTTTTCTAAAGTATCGGGCGAGGGGCTAGCATTCGACGCCTTTCGCTCTCTTTCGTCGCCCTCGCCGAAAAGGTTGGGGGACGGCGTCGTTTTTCTAAAGTATCGGGCGAGGGGCTAGCATTCGACGCATTTTGCTCGCTTTCGTCGTCCTCGCCGAAAAGGTTGGGGGACGGCGCCGTTTTTCTAAAGTATCGGGCGAGGGGCTAGCTTTCGACGCCTTTCGCTCGCTTTCATCGCCCTCGTCGAAAAGGTTGGGGGACGCCGCCGTTTTTCTAAAGTATCGGGCGAAAGGCTAGCATTCGACGCCTTTCGCTCGCTTTCGTCGACCTCGCCGAAAAGGTTGGGGGACGGCGCCGTTTTTCTAAAGTATCGGGCGAGGGGCTAGCTTTCGCCGCCTTTCGCTCGCTTTCGTCGCCCTCGCCGAAAATGTTGGGGGACGGCGCCGTTTTTCTAAAGTATCGGGCAAGGGGCTAGCTTTCGACTCCTTTCGCTCGCTTTCGTCGCCCTCGCCGAAAAGGTTGGGGGACGGCGCCGTTTTCCTTAAGTATCGGGCGAAAGGCTAGCATTCGACGCCTTTCGTTCACTTTTGTCAACCTCGCCGAAAAGGTTGGGGGACGACGTCGTTATATTAAAAAAACAAAATGCGAGAAACAGATAAAGCAAGATCTCTATTTCTCCTTTCGAATTGACAAATATACGTTTGCATAGTCAATTGTTACAACCATAATGCCGAAAAAACAAGTTGTATCGACGATCAATGTTTGCTTCTGACATTTCATCGATAGGCTCTGATTTCGGCTCCCGGAGGCCAGCAAATGCGTTAGTAACTGTTTCCCCACGTTCCCTCCGAAGTCGACGCCGAATCCGTTTTCTATTTGCCAGAATCGAATGATCGAATGAGGCAAAGAAATTTTGAGGATAAATTTCCTTTCGTCGCATACGACGATAGCGAAGGTTCAAAAAATCAAAAAGACGAGCATTTTGAACTCTTTGACGGTAACAGAACCACGACGCGCCCCCAACAAAAAGTCGCTATAACAGATCATAATAGGATTAACGTCAGATGCTGGTGCAGGCTCCACCTCTGGAACGTGAGCAGCCAAAAGTGTTTAAACACACACAACCGTTAAAATGACGATTACACAATAATCCAAGTTTTATCGCTCATCTCACGAAACAAGAACAATGTCTATTCAACTAATAGTAATGGCAAAAAATGAATGTATGTCTAAGCCAAAATAATAACAAAGAGAAGGCGAAACGATTCATATTCGAAAAGATTAAAGAATTAAATGACAGCAGCAAATATGTTTTTCGACTTTTGTTTCACGCTTCAGGGGACGGCGTCGTGAGCCGGAACATAAATAGAAGCGACGTCCTTTTTACCAATAATGGTGAAAGGGAGCGTCAAGTGGCTACTGTTGGGGGAAGGAGTATAGTTCTGGCCCCCGGTAGCTCCGTTCAGCTTTCGTCAGAAGGTCGAATGGTTGGTATCGTCGTCAGAACGAAAGCCAATGACGGAAGGACACAGTCCGATAGATGGGACAAATAACGTCCAGATAAGCGATATGAGATCGAAAGCCTGCTATCGTCAGGTGGACGAATTGTCGCTTTCGCTCCGTGCGATGGAAGGACTTTCGGTTGTGTTCAACCATTGGATTATTGATCTGTCGGCCGAAAGGTTGTTTTCGTCATGACGGAGAAACATCATGTTTCGTTTTGGTTTCATTCTCAAAATACGATTGTTGTCGATGCTCATCCGTTGCAGGGACTGTTTCTGGCGTGGAAGTCGATACGTTCACAGAAGAAGGAATCATGTCGGCTGGTTGTTGGCCCGCTGGCGTCATCAAAGGAGGTTGTGGAGTGTCTTCCTCCCCAAGACATCCTTTGAAGACCGCAAGGGCATTTTGGTCCATGTAAAAATATGTGTACGAGTATAAATAGAGCCCAACGAGGGCAGTGTAGGGGGAGAGAACCCAGTTTACACGGGAGCAATATAAAGAGCATTTTGTTTTGCCAGTTACTTTCTCTTTTCGTCGGTTCATTCGAGTTCTTTTGAGTGTTTCGGCGACAACCACTGTTCAAAGGTTTCGGCCTAGAACAACAGTTATAGGAATTGATTGCTACCGTTGATGCATTATTACTATACCTTGTCCACCCGTAATTATTATCTTGATATCCCTGCTAGGTCTAGGCTCGATTATATGCTTAGCCCTGCTTAGACCGGTAAAAGTCGGGTGATTTCCTGTCTCCCGCATATAGGTAGATACTGATCATGATTAGCCTGTGCTATCATGGAGATAACCATGTGATAATTAATCTGAGACCGGGCGGGATGTAGGAGCAGCAGGACATGGATCCTGTGTGCTAGTAGTCTCCCGTCTGTGTCGCATAGGACCCGTTCAGGAAATGTCCCTTCAGTCAAATTGAACGCGTCGATCACTTAACGGAGCAGGTGTGGGTGCCTCCCGTGAAGCCAAGTAAGGTTATTTGAGCCGGTGATGGAGATGTTGACGCCTAACACCCAGGGCCTCAGCTGTACCGTGGGCAACTATTCTGAACAACCTGGCATGGTCCGAGGGCAGGCAGGGCCTGATCGACTTGGCATGACCGTGGGCTGCTATAGCTTGAGCGACCTGGCACTGAGATAACCCCCGGTGAAGAAGGGCCCATGGCCGTCCTGCGCGTTGTGTTCTCGAATCTCCTGAGTGGTAGCTTACGACTGCCAAGGCCGGATGTGTCGGGCGAATGTGAGACATTTTATCCCCAGCTGGTAGGAATCGATTATAATCGCCATCGCTCCTGGACAGTGAGCAGTTGACTGTAGATCATCGCCCGTAGAACTTATGGAACTAAATATGGTTATAGTATGGACTCTGAAAGGCTATTGATGAAATAGTCACTCTTGTTTGAATAATTAGAAGAGTGCTTGTTATAGATCAGGTGCAAACCTAGTAAGGTAGAATTAACTATTAAAAATGAGTGCCGACACCTAAGTTAAGTTTATTTACAAAAGAGCTTTCATGCAAAAGGGTAAACATAGCCAGCCCCACATATAGCCTACATAATCCTTGGTGTCTCATTATTTGTGGTTTATGACGGGTAAGTCTAGCTGAGTACCTTCTCGTACTCCGGGTTTTATTCCCTTGTTGTTGTAGATGGCCAGTGCTTCTATGGCTACTGTGAGAACTGCCTGTACCCGGTTACGGGAGATGACTAGACCAGGGGCATGGTCACTACTTATCTTATCTGATGCTTTTGTGGACCAGATCAGACTTACGGCACTATATTGAGTACAATCCAAACTTATGTTAAAACTATGTTGCTTCCGCTACTGTTCAAACTATGGTTTGTAATATTATTTCATACTCTGTTGTATTTGAACTATGTGCAACTATGATGTAACTTGTGGGCATGTTCGCTGAACTATTACGATCTTGGCTGAATGTGGAAATGGTTTGAAATCCTTCAATATTTCCGGACTACCGGGTTTGTACGAGCTTAAGTACTTGATGATCTTTGCAATAAGCGGAGGTTTCGGTGCTTAATCTGGTACAAATTGGTCGGTTCTGTTACAGCTGGCATCGGAGCATAGTTCAGTATTACTGTTCATAAGTGTATTTGAAAACAGTACTTTTACAAGAATAAAGTCGTATTTGCTAACTTATAGTTATATTAGGATTTGGAAACCTTAAGAATAAAAACTAAGGTGTGCCAGTGATCAAGTCCTTATGCCCAGTAGGATTTTAGGTGGCTATTTAAGTACTAACTTGGGGGTCGTGCATCATGTTTAAATTCTGTTGTTTACTGTCGTCCATATAGCAAGGGTGAAATTGTATGGTTCTTTAGGATAGTAATGTATGGATCAATTTGCCTCTACGCCAAGGTAATAAGTGAGTTGTGAGGGCATGATTGGACAACCGCCAATCTAGGGGAGTGATAGACTGGTACCGGAATGTATACCTGTTACACACGGGTAAATATGAAAGTATTTAATTGTGGGAGCATTAATTTGATGGGTGCATATACTACTTACGTGTATACTGGGTGTGCACCTAAGTTAGTATTAGATTTGATTCCAGCAATGCATAATATTCATACTGTGGGCAGGGCTGGAATGATTTTTTGCAGGTACGCTAACTTGCGGTCGTATAGTACGCCTAGTTAACACTATGAGTGAACGTTGTATGCCACCGTCTAGCCGTTAGATTGTCAGACAGTGAGGGCGTATGTTACGCACATGCATCATGATCATATAATCTTGCATTAATCTTACTTCCTTCCTTATGATATCCATCCTGTTTTATAATAAAAGTTGTTCTCAACTAATTAAAACCTATGTGGATAAACTTCTTACAGATGGTCCGTACCAAGCGCATAGCTCGTAAGTCAACGGGAGGCAAAAGGACCAATTACATGTTGGGGCCATGGACCGCTGAGGGGTCAGAGGACTTTTTGGACGAGTTTGGCATGCCTACCATTTTGTGGAGGGTGCTGCACTTGGTGGGATACTAGGAGGGCCAGGAGCCGCAGTACGACTGGCATCACGTGCATTTTTCAGAGGACTGCTACATGTATACGGTTGAGGTGGACGTGCCCAGTCGGGATGCTCAGGACCACGTATGGTGTCGTCGGGTGTTCGCACTACAGGGTAGGACCCTGTGGGATGGAGCTAACAGGCTTGCCTATACTGTTCTTCGGGACATTATGGAGGACCACCCGGAGGTGGTTGCGCAAGCCACTGCTAGCATCTTCCCCACGGCGGACCCTTACCAGTCAATGTGGCGTCAGCCAAGTGCCACTGTGCTGGGGGCCAGTTCCTTGGAGCGAGAGCACTGTGCGGGACCAGCTAGGAGTGCTATGGCTGCACTCATGGCTACCTATGGGTATGTGTCACGTAGCTACGACCACCTGGACCATATTCTCAGTGAGGAGATAGCTGCACACCACCAGAGTCGAGAGGAGCATACTACAAAGATAGACCGTCTCACCACAGAGCTAGCTCATATGACTGTGGAGAGGGATCAGGCTCTTCAGAGGGAGCAGGACGTAGCACAGCAGCTCAGTGACCAGCAGGGGATGACGACTTTCTTGTCCACGATCATGGCTGAGACTGAGGAGTCACTCCGAGGTATGTGTCTTGAGGGCATACGTGCGACCGAGCAGAACAGGCTTCTCAGGCTTCAGGTGGGAGACTTGGAGTTACAGCTCCATCACCTACAGGACTACAATGATCGCCTGCATGAGGAGATCCATCGCCGAGAGAATGAGAGGAACCCCATCTTTCCTCAGGAGGACCCGGATCCTCGTGCTTCTTCTAGTGGGTCTTCGGATGTCTCGAGCGACGACGATGTTGATGGTGCCAATCGAGAGTAGGCTAGATAGTTGTTTAGTGCCCGGAGATCTTTTGTCATGTCCGTTATGCTTGAGCTTTTGTTGTTATCATGGGATGATGTAAGGTTGTGTTGTGAACCTATGTGCGCGTGGCGCAAGACCTTTGAAAAGTCCCATATGTATGGGCATCTATGGATGTTTTATGCTGACTTTTGCATGTTGTGATGGGCGATCTTATTATGTGGTGCTGCGATGTGGATTGAAATTTATTATGCCTCAGTAATTGTTTGGCGAATTCGTTTTCAAATAAGATTCAGTTTGACATGGTTTATTGTTCTCTACAATAACTGCAACATCACCTAATAATCACTGCTATCGATACATGCAGATGACGATGACTCACAGTGGAGCTAGTGGTAGTGGTGGTAACAATGATAACAGAGATAACCGCAATCCACCACCTCCCCCACCGGCCACTCCCGAGCAACTCTTCGCTCAATTTCTAGGGAGCCAGCGCAATATCGAAGCACTACTGCGGGAGAATTTGGCGCATGGCAATCAACGCCCGGAGCCAAATCAGTATAGCTCTTTCAAGGATTTCCTGGATACGAAACCACCCATCTTCAAGGAAGCTACTGAACCTCTAGAAGCAGAAGAATGGCTTCATACCATGGAGCAAAAATTTTGGCTGCTCAGGCTTATGGAGGAACTTAAGGCAGAGTATGCTGCACATCAGCTCCAAGGTCCAGCCGGAATCTGGTGGGGACATCACCGCACCACCTATCCTTCCCATACGCCTGTTAATTGGAGGATGTTCACGGAGGCTGTTCGATGGCATTATATTCCGCTAGGCTTAACTCAGATGAAAGTGGCAGAGTTTATGGGCTTGACGCAGGGAACTCGATCCGTTACCGAGTACCATCATGTGTTCAATTCCTTGTCTCCTTATGCTCTGGACTTTGTGGACACTGACGCTAAAAAGATAGCAAGTTTCAAGAGAGGGTTGAATACCAAGATGGGAAAATCAGTAGGTACTTTGTCTCATACCGTCTTCAATGACTTCATCAGTGGCTGCTTGATTCAAGAGAACCATAACAACAAGCATGCTGCAAGCAAGGATCGAAAGAGGACTTTGGAATTTGGACCATCCTAGCCTAGGGGACGACCAGCAGAGCGTTCCCAGTACCGACCACCAGCGCCTGGAGCCCGTTTCAGGCCGCCTCAGAAGAAAGGTCAGCAGCAAGCTCAGCGTAATCAATGGCCGTACAAGATAGCAGCAAACCATACTCGAGGGGGTCAAGGCAGCTCGATCGAAAGCAAGCCTCTAGTTCGTGGGCCATGCTTCAATTGCAATCAAGAGGGACATTTTGCGAGGTATTGCCCGCACCCAAAGAAGCAGCAGGCCAACTACCCCGCACGTTTACATAACATGACTACCAAAGAAGCTCGTGCAGGAGAGCCCATGACTGCTGGTATGTGTCTCGTTAACCATCATCCTACAGTTGTTTTTTTGATACTGGATCATCACATTCTTTCATGAACAAAGCATTTGCACAAAAGCATAACCAAGAAATGTCTGAAATGGATTATGGGTTTCGCGTGAGCTCCGTTGGGAGTAGCGTGTTATCTAGACAGATGGTTTGTAATGCAACCATCGAAATTGGAGGGCACAAATTTGGAGCTAATTTAGTGGTTTTGCCTGGACTAAGCATAGATGAAGTCTTAGGTATGAGTTGGATGATGATGTGGAACGCGGTGTTAGACACTGCGAATAGGACTCTTACCTTATCTGATGGTCGGACGGGTAACAAACTTCGCGTATCTCTTCCCCGAGGTGCCGATTTTGTTGACCTATCTTGCACTTTTGCTATAGAAGACCTCTCCAAAATTCCAGTTGTCCGAGATTTCCCGGATGTCTTCCCGGATGAGTTACTCGGGTTACCACCCAAAAGAGCCGTGGAATTTGCAATTGAGTTATTACCGGGAACTGCACCGATCTCTAGGAGACCGTATCATATGCCACCTAATGAACTGGCAGAACTCAAGACCCAGATCAAGGAACTCTTAGGCAAGGGGTTCATTCAACCTAGTGTGTCAGAATGGGGTTGCCCAACATTATTTGTTAAGAAGAAGGATAAATCACTGCGCATGTGTGTGGATTATCGTCCGCTCAATGTCGTGACAGTCAAGAACAAATATCTGTTACCATGGATAGACATTCTGTTTGACCAGTTGTCTAGAGCCAAAGTGTTTTCCAAGATCGATTTGAGGTCGGGATATCATCAGATCAGAATTAGGCCACAAGATATTCCAAAGACCGCATTCTCAACCAGATATGGATTGTATGAGTACCTTGTCATGTCCTTTGGATTGACAAATGCCCTAGCTTACTTCATGAGTTTGATGAATTCAGTGTTCATGCCGGAACTGGATAGGTTTGTGGTAGTGTTTATCGATGATATCTTAATCTATTCAGAAAACCCAGAAGACCATGCAGAGCACCTGAGGATTGTTTTGACCAGACTTAGGGAGCATCAGCTCTATGCTAAGTTTAGTAAGTGCGAATTTTGGATGAAGAAAGTACATTTCCTCGGTCACATCTTGTCTCCAGAAGGAATCTCAGTTGACCCCAGTAAAGTGCAGGAAGTAATGGATTGGAAGGCTCCTACATCGGTTAGTGAGATTCGGAGTTTCTTGGGTTTAGCAGGGTACTATCACCGAGTTATTCCCGATTTCTCCAAGATCGCCAAACCTATGACCAGCTTGTTACAAAAGAACCAAAAGTTTAAATGGACAGAGGAGTGCGAAACCGCTTTCCGTACCTTGCGGAAACTGTTGACCACTGCTCCTGTTTTAGCTCAGCCGGACGTCGAGAAGCCCTTTGATGTCTTTTGTGATGCATCGAAGGTTGGCTTAGATTGTGTTCTTGTGCAGGAAGGCAGGGTAATTGCTTATGCGTCTCGGCAATTAAGGAAGCATGAAGTGAACTATCCTACACATGATTTGGAATTGGCTGCAGTTGTACATGCTCTGAAAATCTGGAGGCATTATTTGCTTGGTAATGTCTGTAATATGTACACGGATCACAAAAGTCTCAAGTATATTTTCACTCAGCCAGAATTGGACATGAGGCAGAGAAGATGGCTTGAATTGAATAAAGATTACAATCTGCAGATTCACTACCATCCCAGAAAGGCGAATGTCATAGCCGATGCCTTGAGTCGGAAATCACATTGTCATACCATGAAGTTACTACCAGAAGATGAGTTCAGTTTAATGCATCCTGCAGTGCTACATAACCTAGAGTTACGCAGCATGTTGTTTGCTCAGATCTTAGAGAGGCAAAAAACCGATAAAGGGATTCATCATATCAAGGAAAGGATAAAAGCTGCGACTGAACCAGTTAAGCATTTTCGAGTTGATGACAACGGAGTTCTATGGTTTGACCAGCGCCTAGTGGTACCTAAGGATAGGGAACTCACAAACTGGATCATGGATGAAGCACATTTGTCTAGGTTATCTATCCATCCTGGAAGTGCTAAAATGTATCAAGATTTACATCCAAGATTTTGGTGGACTAAGATGAAGAAAGAAATTGCTGCTTATGTGGCTAGGTTGTCGAGTGAAGGCTATTCACCTGAAACCAGCCGGAACACTTCGACCGTTAGCTATACTCGAGTGGAAGTGGGAAGAAGTGAGCATGGATTTTATCACTGGTCTGCCCATTACTCAGAAGGGAAATAACTCGATTTGGGTAATTGTGGATCGTCTCACCTACACCGCACATTTTCTTCCAGTCAAGAACAACTATAAAGCACCAGATTATGCGGAGATTTATTTGAGTCAGATTGTTCGACTCCATGTGATACCAAAGATCATAGTTTCAGATCGAGGATCACAGTTCACTGCACCATTTTGGGAGAAACTGCAAAAAGAATTAGGCACGAAGTTGATTCGAAGTTTGGCCTATCATTCGCAGACGTCAGGACAGACTGAAAGAGTAAATCAAGTGTTAGAAGATATGTTAAGAGCCTGTGTAATATCAGCAAAAGGTTCTTGGGAGAAATGGTTGCCTTTGGCAGAGTTTGCTTACAACAACAGTTATCAAGAGAGTATTCAGATGGCGCCTTTTGAAGCCTTATATGGTAGAAGATGCAGAACACCGATAAATTGGGTTGAACCAGGAGAACGCCGGTACTATGGAATTGATTTCGTCAAAGAAGCAGAAGAACAAGTTAGAATCATTCACCAACATATTGCAGCTGCACAGTCTCAACAGAAAAGCTATGCCGATAAACGTAGAAGACCACTTGAGTTCAACGTTGGTGACTATGTCTACCTAAAAGTTTCACCCATGAAAGGTGTTAAGCGCTTTGGAGCTAAAAGCAAGTTAGCACCAAGATTTGTGGGGCCCTATGGAATCATGGAAAGGAGGGGAGAAGTAGCTTCTCAGCTACAGTTGCCAGAACATTTGAAGGCTATATTCCCTTTATTCCATGTGTCGCAACTGAAGAAGTGTCTTCGAGTACCTGAGGAGGAAGTGCAACCAGCAAATATCAAGCTGCAATCAGATCTTACTTACTCCGTAAAGCCGCAAAGAGTACTCGACGAAAAAGAGAGACCAACTCGCGGAAGAATAGTTAAGCAGTACAAGGTAACCTGGAGTGAGCAGGACGATCGGGATGCTACTTGGGAGACAGACGACTGTCTAAAGGAGGTGTATCCACAATTTTATGAAAAATGGTTAGTAACTCAAATCTCGGGATGAGATTTCTTTAAGGAAGGGAGGGCTGTAACACCCTAGGTGTTAAGCAACCCTAAATGCATAACTGGACATAGCATGAGCATAGCATCTCATCATTTCATGTGCATTTATGTGTATGTTTGTCTAAGTCCTTGTGTAGCCTAGTATAGCTTTGTTTTGCGTTCTGTTTCTGACCAAGTGCCTTAAACCAAAGCTATAGATCTTGAGGAAAGGAACAACTTTGCTTAAAAGCACTTTTTCAGAAAAAGTCTTTTAAATGTTATTTATTGCATTAAAAAATTGGGCTAGGAGTAAAATTCTTTTTCTATGCAGAATTTGGACTTGAGCCTTAAAGATGAATTGTTCCTTGCAAAATTCTAAGCAACTTTTCTTTTAGGACCTTTTCCTAATTCGGCTTAGTTTGGGAGTTTTAGAGCAGAGAAGAAATAGACAAAACCTCTTTAGTTTAAACCCTAGTGGGACCCACCCGTCAGCCTCTTTTCTTCTCCCCCCCCCCCCCCCCCGCGCGCCGTCTGACCCCGCACCAGTGAAACCGCCCCGCCACCGCGAGACCGCCTCGTCGGCCGTCCAAACCACCGTCGCTGCCGCCCGTGGTTTCCGCTAGCCCCGACACGTCACCCTGTCGCCCTCTGCCTTCTCACCGCGTGGCCGCCGATGCCTGACGGCCGCCGCGCCGGTCGGAGCCCCTCCCCGACGGGAAGTGGCCAGGTGCAATGCACCCAAGCGCTGCATCTCTTTTGCCTCCTCTCCCACTCGCGCTTGTAGCCAGGAACTCACTCACTCACGCGCTCGCCTCCCTCCACTCCATCTCCTCCAGTTCATAGCGCCGCCGCCGCCCGCCGAACTACGGCGAGCGATTGCTCGCTGCTCAACGCACCACCGCCTAATTCCTCCCGCCAACTTCTCCGCCCTAACCCCCTCTCTCACCAGCACGGGTTGGTTTCCCTTCTTCTCCTCTCTAGCCGGCGGAACGCCGAGTGCCAGTCTCGGGTTCTCGCCATGGCCGCCGCCATGATCTTCACGTAGTCCGGCCATCTCCGGCCATACCATCTCCAACAAAGCCTCGTTCTCACCTCCTCTACCTCTGTAGTTGCCTAGGGTTAGATGGAGACCCTTCTCTCGCCGTGTTTCGACCAGAACCGAGCCGTGCCACGGCCATGTCCGCCGCGGACCGCCGCCGTGCGTGGCGTCGGGCAATGCCGAGGTTGGCAAGGCTCGATAGTGGCTCTGGTAGGTAGCTTAGGGCTTGCTTGAGCTGATGCTCGCATCGCCGAGCCTCGGGATAGCCAGGTAAGGCCTCGTCGTCGAGTTGTCGCGCCGCCGCTCCGCCATTGTCGCCGTCGAGCTTGCTCCGGTGAATCCTTGGCCGAGAAACCTAGCCGACCGTGTCCGCCTTGCGAAGGTGAGTCTAGCCGTGTAGATGGTTACGCCGGAAACCTCGCCATCGGCGAGCTAACGCCGGTCAGCGCCGGCGAGTGCACAGTGCCTCTGTCGCGTGGGTCTGGTTGACCACCGACGTGTGGGCCACCTGACCAGTGGACCCTACTGGCAATGAGTGGATGAGAGAAAGGGAGAAGCATGGGTGCAATAGAGCTCGGGAAGTCCGGGTGTGTCTAGCAAATCTGGTTATGTCTCTGGGGGTTTTAACCCGGGTGTCCATAGCGTTTTAGGTCGGTTTTCCTTTAAATCAGTTTTTGCAGAATTAGTTAAAAGGCTTCAAAAATTCATACAAGGCTCATTTTAAGTCCAAATGGTGTAAAACAAATTTTGGTGTGTTAAGAATAAATAGAGCTACCTATGAAAAATGTTAAATGCATTTTTGGTGATACTTTTATATGCAGTTTAAATTAATTTAGGAATTTGCTGTTAACTTAGAAAATGCATAACTAATTCTGTGTAGCTCAGAAAAATATGATTCCAATTTTGTTAGGTTTGTGTAGATAAGTAGTTTCTGGGAAAAATATAATATATAGATGTTCTGTGGAATGGATTGGCAGTAACAATTAAAATGGCTAAATGCTGTTTGTTGTATAATTTGTAGTAATTAAAATATGAGCAATATGATCTTGATAATTTGTGTAGACTGCTCTTGTGCTAAGAAGTTCAGAAGAAAAATATGAAATTTGTTGTTTGACACTTTCTGTTATGATGTGTAGTTCAAAGCACCTTTTCATCTTGATATTTGTCTTTTTCATAGAGGACAGCGTTTAAATCCAAATGGCTTAAACATTTGACAGTGGGTTGTTTGGTATATTGTTAACCTTAAGTAATTTTTGTAGATTTTTCTGAAACTGTTTAGGATAGGTTGATGTTATAAGCATGATTAAATAGGATTATCAAAGCAAGTAAATAGATGAAAATAAAATAAATAAGTAGGTAATGTTGTGGTAATTATGTATCTTAACTGATTGATTAAGAAGGTTAAATGGGTGTTGATGTTAAAGTCTTTTAAAATCATTAGATGATGTTGACTACCTTGTTGAAGAGAATGCAGTAGATGACATGTGCTTATCTCCTGATTGTTGTCAACCCTGTTGCATCCCATACGCATTCTATGTGCATTCATCCTATTCATACATATTATGCATCATACAGGATCGGCAGAAGAGACCCAGAACCCACCGCAGCAGGAAGAGCCGAGCCAGGAGGAGATTCTTCCCGAGGAGACCGAAGGCACCGACGACGAAGAACTTCTCGAGTGTCGCGGCCACCGTCTGTCTGACTTCGAGAAAGGCAAGCCCCGGAGCATTTTAACTCCTATGGTTTGCAAATGATTTACAAATTAACCTGATAATGACTGTTGCATTAGGTTATTGGAATTGATTGCTACCGTTGATGCATTATTACTATACCTTGTCCACCAGTAATTATTATCTTGATATGTCTGCTAGGTCTAGGCTCGATTATATGCTTAGCCCTGCTTAGACCGGTAAAAGTCAGGTGATTTCCTGTCTCCCGCATATAGGTGGATACTGATCATGATTAGCCTATGCTATCATGGAGATAACCATGTGATAATTAATCTGAGACCGGGCGGGATGTAGGAGCAGCAAGACATGGGTCCTGTGTGCTAGTAGTCCCCCGTCTGTGTCGCATAGGACCCGTTCGGGAAATGTCCGTTCAGTAAAATTGAACGCGTCGATCACTTAACGGAGTAGGTGTGGGTGCCTCCCGTGAAGCCGAGTAAGGTTATTCGAGCCGGTGATGGAGATGTTGACGCTTAACACCCAGAGCCTCAGCTGTACCGTTGGCAACTATTCTGAACAACCTGGCATGGTCCGAGGGCAGGCATGGCCTGATCGACCTGGCATGACCGTGGGCAGCTATAGCTTTAGCGACCTGGCACTGAGATAACCCCCGGTGTAGAAGGGCCCATGGCCGTCCCGCGCGTTGTGTTCTCGAATCTCCTGAGTGGCAGCTTACGATTGCCATGGCCGGATGTGACGGGCGAGTGTGAGACATTTTATCCCCAGCTGGTAGGAATCGATTATAATCGCCATCGCTCCTGGACAGTGAGCAGTTGACTGTAGATCATCGCCCGTAGAACTTATGAAACTAAATATGGTTATGGTATGGAATCTGAAAGGCTATTGATGAAATAGTCACTCTTGTTTGAATAATTAGAAGAGTGCTTGTTATATATCAGGTACAAACCTAGTAAGGTAGAATTAACTATTAAAAATGACTGCCGACACCTAAGTTAAGTTTATTTACAAAAGAGCTTTCATGCAAAAGGGTAAACATAGCCAGCCCCACATATAGCCTACATGATCCTTGTTGTCTCATTATTTCTGGTTTATGACGGGTAAGTCTAGTTGAGTACCTTCTCATACTCAGGGTTTTATTCTCTTGTTGTTGCAGATGGCCAGTGCTTCTATGGCTACTGTGAGAACTGCCTGTACCCGGTTACGGGAGATGACTAGACCAGGGGCATGGTCACTACTTATCTTATCAGATGCTTTTGTGGACCTGATCAGACTAATGGCACTATATTGAGAACAATCCAAACTTATGTTAAAACTATGTTGCTTCCGCTACTGTTCAAACTATGGTTTGTAATATTATTTCGTACTCCGATGTATTTGAACTATGTGCAACTGTGATGTAACTTGTGGGCATGTTCGCTGAACTATTACGATCTTGGCTGAATGTTGAAATGATTTGAAATCCTTCGAGATTTCTGGACTACCGGGTTTCTACGAGCTTAAGTACTTGATGATCTTTGTGATAAGCGGAGGTTTCAGTGCTTAATCTGGTACAAATTGGTCGGTTCTGTTACACCGAATATAGCAAATGATATGTCGGTTTTGATCGTCTCAACGACCTCTTTGCAATGGTGCACTCCAATTCATCACTTGAGATACTTTTGTATGGTAAAAACATGGATGTCCTACAAAATAAGTGAGAGCACCAAAACTCGTGAAACTTGTTAGTTTCAAACCCTACAACTATGCTTTATGGTTCATTTCAAATCATTCTATGTATTAGTTGATGATATAATATTGGCATTAAGGACCATCAACACAGATTACGTGGTCTTGGCTGCTCGTGTGACTCAGCATCAGATCGATGAGCACGATGCCAATAGTCGAGCCCGTAATGCTCTTTTCTCCTGTCTGAGCATGTCTGAGTTTGATCGTGTTTCTCACCTCGCTACGGCTCGGGAGATTTGGGCTACCCTCATGCGTTTTCATGAGGGAACCACTCAAGTCAAAACCCGTCTTTACGAGTCGCACAAGCGAGAGTATGAGAACTTTCAACACATGCCTGGCGAGAGAGCATAGAAAGTTTATTCGCTCGCTTTCAGGTGATTGTCAACAGGATGAGGGCTAACAAGGAGTTGTTGCCTTTTGACGATCATGAGAGGGCTCTCAAGCTTTTACACAGTCTCGATCGGTCGGTGTGGGACTCCAAGGTTCAGGCAATCATTGAATCGCCTAACTATGAGACCCTCACGTGCGACGAGCTCTTTAGTAAGCTCAAGTCCAGTGAGATTGATGCCATGGCGAGGGCTTCTTATGAAAATCCTTCTGGCCCGTCGATGGCTTTGGTTTCTTGATCTTCTGCTAACCCCTCTGGAGGATGTGCTTTGTTTTCTCTTCTTTCTGTCATAGAGGAGCAGCTGGAGTTCATGGCGGCCGACGAGTTGGCCCTGCTTGCCAACCGGTTCTCGCGGTTCCACAACAACCGCATGAACCGTCGCCGTGGAGGAGGACGAGGTGGCTGCTACGAGTGTGGAGGCTCGAACCACTTCATGACCAATTGCCTGAAGAAGAACAAGCAAGTCTTCGGCAAGGCGGATCATGGCCACAAGTATGATTCTGACAAGCGCAACGAGAAGTACGTCCCCGCCAAGCACAAGCGGAGGGGCGGCTTCAACAAGGAGTACATCAAGGAGAAGTACTTGGAGAAGGCTCGGGCTGAGCAGCGTGCCTTCTTCGCCACACTCAGCGACGTCGATGACTCGGATGACGACTCCGCTGCATCAAGCGACGATGAGTCCGAGAAGAAGAAAAAGATCGAGGACAAGCTGAACGGCCTTTGTTTCTTCACCGACAACAAGGGCTTCTGCACCATGGCCCTCGGCTATGAGGTCAACAGCGAGCTGGAGGAGATCCCTCGGAATGACGACGACGACACCTCTTAGGTATCTCAAACTCCTGACGAACTCTCTGCTGAGGTTGACAAGCTTACTGTTGCTCTCCTTAGTCAAGATAAACTGCTTAGGCTTGCCGCTAGAGAGAGAAAGGAGTTTAGGAGGAAGTGGGAGGACACGGTGAAAGAGCTTGAGTCTGTCTAGTCCACCATTGTCGTGTCTGAGGAGGATGAGTGTGAGATGTGCTCCAAGCACATGACTGACCTTCTCACTTTGAGAGGGAAGTATGTTGCTTTGGTTGGAGAGATGGATGAGCTGAAAGCTAGACCAGGGTTGCTGGGTGCGTGCAAGTCTTGTGCAGGCTTGCAATCCGAGTTGGCAGAGAAGAATGCCAAAATTGTGTCTCTTGAGAAGGCCAGCTCGGGTAGCACTTGTGTGTCTAGGTGTGCCTTATGTGAGGGTTTCGAGATGGAGATTGCAAATGTGAAGCATGACAAGATGCAAACCGAGGAAGAAAACACATACCTTCGGACCATCTTGTCATGGGTGTCTTGTGGTGAGCCGCAGCATGGGATGATGATTGCCCAATTCAAACGTGTTGCTGGAGGTCCTGGTGTTGGTTTTGCTCAGGGTGTTGAGTGTGCTAGATCTTTCGGTAAGGTTGGAGAGTTTAGTGGTCTTAAGCCAAGTGAGAAGCCCAACTCCACCACTACTCCCAAACTGACCAAGATTCCACCCAAAGAGCCTCTCAAACCTAACACCAAGGATGGAGTGTTTGTGGAACCTCAGAGAGCTCCACCCAAGAAACAGACATGGGCTCCAAAACCAAACCACCTCAGGAACAAGCTAGACACTATTCCAACAATCCATGAGAAGCTCATGCCACAAAAGAACCGAGTGATCCATACCCAACATCGTGAGTACCAACAACCCCCTATGAGAGCGGTGAGGTACCACTGTGAGCACTATGGGAAAGATGGACACTTGAGGGAGTTTTGCTTTCGGCGTAAGAGAGAGGAGCGCCGTGCAAAGGAGATGAACAACTCGGACATGTACCATCCCTTCCATGATGTACATGCACGGAAGGTTCAGAAGAGAGCTGCTAGGCCTAGAGGTCCAATGCCTCAAGGTCTCAGACCGTAAGGAGGACGAGCCCGACGGGATCCTGCTTTTGTAGGGTACGGACCCCGTGACGGTGGCTTTGCTGTTGAGCGTTACCCCCACCGCATTTTGAGTATCGCGATGGACGCTCTTCCCTTAGCGGACCACGTTTTCCTATATGTGGTGATCACTTTCCCCGTAGGCGTGCTAGGAATGGTTTTGCTACTAACCGTTCTTTTGAGCAGCCGGCCCAACACTGGTACACTTCCCATTTTACTCACCCCAGTGTTGGACCGTATGCTCACCCTATGTCTTTTTATGGATGTAGGTAAAATGATTGGAGGACATTTGGTTGGTGGATTCCGGGTGCTCAAGGCATATGACCGGAAACGCCAAGTGGTTCTCCAGTCTTAGTCCAGTTGCCGGAAAGGAGTTTATCACCTTCGGCGACAATAGCAAAGGTAAAGTGTTGTCTCGTGGGTCGGTGCGTGTTAATGAGCACTTTGTGTTGCGTGATGTTGCTCTTGTTTCTAACTTGCATTTTAATCTTCTTTCTATTTCGCAACTCTTTGATGATGACTATGAGATTCATTTTAAGCTGAATCTCAGTCGTATTTTAGATCCTCAGGGCAATCTTGTGTCTTTGATTTCGCCCTTTGGGAAAGTCTTTCGAGCGAATTTCTCGGAGTCATTTGGAATTTCTCGTTGTCTTCTGGCTGGACCTTCCTCCTCTGATCTTTGGAAGTGGCATAGGAGACTAGGTCATCTGAGATTCGACTTGCTTGCAAGGCTTAGTTCACTTGGCTTAATCCGAGGATTGCCCAAGCTGTGCATGGAGAAGGATCTTGTTTGCCATTCTTGTAGACATGGGAAAATGGTAGCCGCTACCCACCATCCGGTGAATCAGGTTATGACTAAGCGCCCTGGAGAGCTTTTGCATATGTACCTTGTCAGTCCGGCTCGGGTGAGCTCGGTTGGGGGGAAGTGGGGTATGTGCTTGTTGTTGTTGACGACTTTTCGAGATATTCGTGGGTTTTCTTTTTAGCTGAGAAAACTGAGACTTTCACTTTTGTTCGCAATTTGATCTTGCGACTTCAGAACGAGTTCCCTAAGAACTCGATGAGAGCTATTCGTAGCGATAATGGTTCCGAGTTTAAGAACTCAGATTTTGAGAAGTTTTGTAACTCTTTGGGTTTAGAGCATGAGTTTTCTTCCCCCTACACACCGTAACGAAATGGTGTTGTAGAGAGGAAAAATCGGACCCTTGTAGAGATGGCCAGGACGATGCTCGATGAGCATAGGACTCCTAGGCGGTATTGGGCCGAGGCTATTAACACTGCATGCCACATTTCCAATCGCATTTTGCTCCGTGCTTTCTTGAAGAAGACTTCTTATGAGTTGCGATTTGGGAAGCAACCCAAAGTAAGTTATTTTAGAGTTTTTGGTTGCCACTGTTTTATACTTAAGAAAGGCAACTTGGACAAGTTTGAGTCTCGTTCTTCTGACGGTGTATTTTTGGGTTATGGTAATCATACTCGTGCATATCGTATACTTAACCTTTATACTAACCGAGTCATGGAGTGAAGGACTGAATTGGCGACCAGAGGGGGGTGAATGGGAGCCTCAAATTTCTTCTCGAGAAATGATTGCCCTTGTCCAAGAAAATCACCCCAAAAGCGAAGACTCAAACAACCGGTGAGTTCACGACCTATGAATAGGTGGATAGCCTAGGAGATGTCCTAGAGGTACAGCGGAACTACCGAAGAACCCCCAAAACCAAACGCCAAAGCAACGGGGCAAAAACTGCACAAGCAAGCTCCTAGAATAATCGAACCTCCGATAACGGAACGCCCCACTCAGAAGAGGAAAGTGTTCAACCAAAAATACTTTGGCCAACTTGTGGCAAAAGTACCTTGGAAAGATCCTTATGAAGTTAGAAAACTAACACAACAAACGGATCTCAAATCGGAGCTCGAACGCAAAAGATACGAACGCTAGAACCGTCGAAACTCCGAAAGAGGAACACTTAACTCCTATGGAGAAAAATGAAGTGTCCAACCAAAAATACTTTGACCAATGGTGTCAAAAGTACTTTGGAATGATCCTTAAGAAGTTAGAAAACCAACGCAACAAACGGATCACAAATCTAGTGAACCGCGGACTGTCCGCTATTGAACCGCGGACTGTCCGCTATTGAACCCCGGACAGTCCGGGAATGAGTCCTGGACAGTCCGCCGTTCAAAAAAAAACAGCGACCTCGCCGCCCGTGAACAGCCCCGCCCCCGGACAGTCCGGGGATGAGTCCCGGACCGTCCGCCACTGTCCAGAAATCCCAAAAACAGCTCGGGACAAAACCAAAATCGATTGGATCTTCACCAAATCGAACGGGGCTGCAACCAAACTTCTCCCAAGTGTTCTTCTACGTGTTGGGAAGCTAATCCTAGGATATCATCGCTCCATAACAACTAATCCATGAGAAATCGGAAGAACACTAGAAAAGGGGGAAGAACGAAGAACGAACGTGATTTTGACCCGATCTATGTGCTCGTGAGGTTAGAGGGGAAATCCTTTGGTGGAAAGAAGGAGCTCACGACATAGAACAATTTGATTCAAACGGAATCGCAAATCGTCGCTCGGAGAGGGAGAAGGAGGCAAATCTCCGAGAAGGGAAAAACGAAAACGCGAAGAACAAAAACGCGATTCGATCCAAATTGCAGCCAACAAAGAGGAGGGGAGAAATTGATCCTTGGATTGCTACTAGATGATGAATTGTGTAGCACTCTGTGTCGGGTTACAAGCCACTCCTCGCAGTACAAAACGCGGATGGCGAAAAGCTCAAGAACAAGAGCCTGTCTCTCCTCTAGCCCTAGCCTCCTCTCACCTAAACGAAATGAGAGGGACACCTCCAAGGATGGCTTTCCAACACAGCCCCTTCATCTATATATAGGTGCATGTCCAAATGACATAAACGCCCTAACATGAAGTACTAACCCAAATACCCCCTAGGGGTAAAACCGTCCAACTCTGGCAGTTTCCATCCGACGACCACGTGCCTTCTCATCCTTCACTTCGCCTCGACGCAAGCTCCAGGATGCCGCCACGTGCCATCACCATCGACTGCCGCGCCTTCTCACCGATAGCTTCGCCGCAACGCAAGCCTCTCGGGGCCGCCATGCGTCGACCGTCCTTTTGGACCTTCCCCCGGTTTTGAGGCCCAAACCGGGAAACCTGCCAGCCCAGGATTTGAGGCCCAAACCTGGAAACCGACCACCCCAAGTTTTGAGGCCCAAACTCTGCGGATACATGCGTGTATGCTGAGTCTCTGAGTGATGAGTGATTGTCAACTGGGATAATGCGCATGTTCTTTGGCTTGTGTTGTGCAGGTGTCGAGCACGGATACAGTGATCAAAGTAGAGGTGAAGGTCAAGTAGAGACGTGCCGTGCCGATGGACTGAGAGTGGCGACGGGCGGACGTGAGGCTTGGACTGAGGGACCGGTGGCCTGAGGATCAGCTGTGGTGGCTGACAGCCTGGGACATCGACGAGCAAAGACTTGCGGGTGGACGGGGTGCACGGGCGGTGCATCCCCTCTACGGCTCGGTTTGGTGGTTGAGCCACAGAAAAACCACCAAGTGGACGGTTTCCAGGTTTGGGCCTCAAAACCTAGGCGCTGATGGTTTCCGAGTTTGGGCCACAAAACTCAGGCTGAGGACGGTTTCCAGGTTTGGGCCTCAAAATCTGGGTGCTGCGGGTTTGCTGAGTTTGGGCCACAAAACTCAGGCGATGGTCGGCTGGTTTCCCCATTTGGGCCTCAAAACCGGGGGTTGGCTGTGAAAGGCTGGTTTCCCTGTTTGGGCCACAAAACCGGGGGCGACGTCCTTTTCCCGGACGTCGCCCCCAGTTTTGTGGCCCAAACCGGGAAACCAGCCTTTTCCAGCCAACCCCCGGTTTTGAGGCCCAAACCGGGAAACCAGCCCACCAAGCATCTGAGTTTTGAGGCCAAACTCAGCAAACCCTCTGCGCCCAGGTTTTGAGGCCCAAACCTGGAAACCGTCCTCAGCCCGAGTTTTGTGGCCAAACTCGGAAACCATCCGCACCCAGGTTTTGAGGCCCAAACCTGGAAACCGTCCACCCGATGGTTTTTCCATGGCTCTACCACCAAACCGATGCCGTAGAGGGGATGCACCTCCCGTGCACCCCGTCCACCGACACGTGTCCCCAAGTCCACGACTCAGGCAACACATGACCGCACTTCTTCACTTGTTGTCGTCACAGGCTGCCAGCCACCACAGCTGATCCTCGGGCCTCTGGTCCCTCAGTCCAAGCCTCACGTCCGCCCTTCGTCACTCTCGGTCCATCGGCACGGCACGTCTCTACTTGACCTTCACCTCGCCTTTGATCACTGTATCCGTGCTCGACACCTGCACAACACAAGCCAAAGAACATGCGCATCATCCCAGTTGACAATCACTCATCACTCAGAGACTCGGCATACACCCATGTATCCGCAATCTCCCCCTTGATGAGTGCATTGTCAACTAACAACACAAATCATAATAGAAAGAGAAGAAGGAAGAAGGAGAAGAGAGAACTCGACCAAATGACCCAAAAGCATAGCAAAGCCGAAGAAGGTCAAGTGGAAAGAGCAAAAGAACTTGGTCCCCAAAGACATGGGCAACGGCTCGACGCAACCATGCAAAGCAAAGCAAAGCTAGACCTCAAGAAGAGGTAGAACAGGCTCAACACCGCTAGCAAAAACCAATTGAAAATATCGAAGCAAAATGCTAGTCCCTCAAGATAGAGGCACAGAGGCTCAACACAACTAGCAAAGAAAGCTCGATACCGACTGTTACCAAAAAGAGTTCGACACCAATTGAAAATCTGAAAAGCAAATGCTAGTCCCTCAAGAAAGAGGCTAAGGCTCAACGCAACTAGCAAACCGCTCCAAACCAATTGAAAATGTCAAAAACTCATCCGGAGCAAACTCCCCCTCGAATAGTGCAAACCAACTAAAAAGGCTCCCCCTAAGCAAATGGAGGATTATGATTTGCAATTTCTCCCCCTTAGTTGAAAAGGCACTTATCAAGAAACAATTGCTCCCCCTGGGAAAATGAACCAACAAAAGTGCTACCACGCAGATTTCTCCCCTTCCAAAATGCATATGAGTCAAAAATGCAAGTTAGGAGCTTCAGGAGTATACTCAAAAGAGTGCAAAGATGCTCTACATAGTTCTGATCCGATGACTTAGAAAAATGCACAGAATGCTAGCAAAGGCTCAAACTGATCACTAAGTCTAAAATGAGAGCAACAGGAGCAGTTTTCAGCCAAAAAGGTATTCACCATCAAAATAGCACAAGACATGTATAGACAGGAAGTCAAAACAAGTGCTAAACATGTATACAAGGTGAACTACCCCTAGCACAGTTCAATCATCATGCTGAAACCAAATGAAACATGAAGCATGTACTTGTGATTTCAAATTTTAATCGGAGTTGCAGCGGTGAAATTACACAAGTCTAGAAATCAGCATGTGACTGCGAGAGGTTGAATGCTTGTTATTGCCTAACTTTCCAACTGTGCGAAGCCTATGCATAAGCAATCAGAAGCTTAAAGCAACAGTTTCGGTCATACACTACACAGCTCAAGTTTAACCCAAAGTGCAATGAGAAACAGTCTCGAAACTGTGAGGTGCTAACAAGCAAACCCATCTCGATCTTTCCAATTTACTTAACTTGGTTCAGATTTTAAACAGAATATGATATACCAAGCAAGTGAATGACTCAACACTAGAGACATAGCAACCTAGCATATATGAAAAGCACATGTGACTTCAACACATCCTACACATGCTAGTTGCATATCTCAATGGTGAACATTTTCAAGTTTTAAGTTCATTATCAAATTCACCATTCAAAAATAGCTCAGCTCATAGTATGTACTAGTGATCAGAAGGAGCATAAGCTACAGCATCAACATAAAGCATCGGAGTAAAAACTACACAGAGCATAGTTACATTCTTCAGATTATACACATGAAGCTCAGAATGTAAAAGCGTATGATGAAATGCAAAAGATGCACGAAGAAATCAAAAAGAAGCAAAAACAACTGAAACCGAAAGGTCAGTGTATCATACAAAATCCAAAGTGTTTCCCCCATCTAAAAGGGGAAACACACACCAAGCTCACCTCTCAACCGATTAAAGGTTGATTGGTCCAAAGGCTTGGTAAAAATATCAGCAAGCTGATGATGAGTATCGACATGGCGAAGGTCGATATCACCCTTCTCATAGTGGTCTCGCAGAAAATGAAAGCGCCCATCAATGTGTTTGGTCTTCGAGTGAAGCACGGGGTTCTTAGCAACGCTAATCGCACTCGTGCTGTCACAAAGGAATGGAACACGAGAAAAGCTCAGACCAAAATCACGCAAAGTGGCCATCATCCAGAGTAACTGGGAACAGCAGCTAGCCGCAGCAACATACTCAGCCTCCGTGGTAGACTGGGCGACACTAGACTGCTTGCGAGAGGACCACGAAACAAGAGAAGAACCAATAAACTGGCAAGTCCTAGAAGTGGACTTGCTATCAATACGGCAACCAGCAAAATCGGCATCGGAATAACCGCAAAGGGAAAGGGTGGAGGAAGCAGAATACCAAATCTCGAATTCTGGAGAGAAGGATAAGTACCTCATAATGCGCTTGACCGCCTGACGGTGAGAGGTGCGCGGCGACGCCTGAAAGCGCGCGCAGAGGCACACCGCGAACTGGATGTCCGGGCGTGTCGCCGTCAGGTACAGCAGCGACCCGATCATACTCCGGTACTCCTTCTGGTCCACCGCTTCTCCCTCCTTGTCCGCATCCAGGGCCGTCGTGGTCGCCATGGTTGTTGGAAGAGGCTTGGCCTCACCCATGTCGAACTTCTTCAGGATATCACTGGTGTACTTGCCCTGGTGCACAAACGTTCCCTCCCAGGTTTGCTTGATTTACAACCCGAGGAAAAACGTCAACTCGCCCATCATGCTCATCTAGAACTCCCTACTCATAATATCTGCGAACTTGGCAACCAAAGCATGAGAAGAAACACCGAAAATGATATCATCCACGTAAATTTGGACCAAGAGAGTATCAGTGCCTTGCTTGAGGAGGAAGAGCGTTTTATCTACACATCCCATTTTCAAACCCTTAGCAAGCAAAAAGGTTTTCAACCTATCATACCAGGCTGTAGGGGCTTGTTTCAAACCATACAAAGCTTTGTGAAGTTTAAAGACGTGGTTTGGAAACTTGGGATTTTCGAAACCGGGGGGTTGTCTAACATACACCTCCTCTTCTATGTAGCCGTTTAAGAAGGCACTCTTGACATCCATTTGAAAAAGTTTGAAACCTTTGGATGCAGCAAAAGCCAAGAGTATCCTAATAGCCTCCAAACGTGCTACAGGAGCAAATGTCTCCTCATAGTCTATCCCCTCCTTCTGACTATATCCCTGGGCTACGAGTCTGGCCTTGTTTCTCACAACATGGCCATCTTCTCCCTGTTTGTTTTTGAAAACCCATTTTGTCCCAATTGGATGACACTCAGAAGGTGGAGACACTAGAACCCAAACCCGATTTCTCTCAAAGTTCTCAAGCTCCTCATGCATGGCATTGACCCAATCCGGATCCGTCAAAGCGTGTCCAACATCTCGGGGCTCAAAATCTGCAACAAATGCAGAATGAGCAAAGTGAGAGATTTGCCTTGACCGGGTGACGCGTTCGTCGATGCTGCCGATCATCTGCTAAGGCGGGTGCTGGCGCTGAATGTGTCGTGGCGCCTCCCTTGCCGAAGTGGCCTCCCCCTCAACAGCAGCTGGTGCCTCCTGGGGTACAAAGGGTACCGCTCGAGGTGGCGGATCCCACGGCCCCCAGGAAGAAGAGGTGTCGGGGCTGTGAGTCGTCGTAGAAGCCGCTCTTTGCGGCACAGCAGGTGGAGGAGGTGCTGGGTCATCTAATCCTTCAGCACCTTCTTCTTCATCATCGAAAAGAGGTTCGCCAACCTCATGATCACCTGCACGCTCAAAACGAGAAGAAGGACAAACCATGGTCTCATCGAAGGTGACATCGGATGTCTCCATGACTCGGTTAGTGTCAAGGTTAAGTACACGATAAGCACGAGTGTGAGTGCCATAACCCAAAAACACACCGTCAGAAGAACGAGACTCAAACTTGTCCAAGTTGCCCTTTTTGAGTATAAAACAATGGCAACCAAAAACTCGAAAATAACTCACCTTGGGGAGTTTTCCAAAACAGAACTCATAAGAGGTTTTTTTCAAGAAAGCTCGAAGAAAAATGCGATTGGAAATATAGCATGCAGTGTTCATTGCTTTGGCCCAATAACGCCTAGGAGTCCTATGCTCATCGAGCATCGTCCTGGCCATCTCTACAAGGGTCCGATTCTTCCTCTCTACAACACCATTCTGAGGGGGTGTGTAGGGGGAAGAAAATTGATGCTCTAAACCCAAAGAGTTACAAAACTTCTCAAAATCCGAATTCTTGAATTCGGAACCATTATCACTCCGAATTGCTCGCATAGAGTTCAAAGGGAACTCATTCTGAAGACGCAAAATCAGATTGCGAGCAAAGGAGAAAGTCTCGGTTTTCTCAGCTAAAAAGAAAACCCACGAATATCTCGAAAAATCGTCGACAACAACAAGCACATACCACTTCCCCCCAACCGAGCTCACCCGAGCCAGACGAACAAGGTCCATGTGCAAAAGCTCTCCAGGGCGCTTGGTCATGACCTGAGTCACCGGATGGTGGGGAGCGGCTACCATCTTCCCATGTCTACAAGAATGGCAAACAAGATCCTTCTCCATTGATAACTTGGGCAATCCTCGGATTAAGCCAAGTGAACTAAGCCTTGCAAGCAAGTCAAAGCTCAGGTGACCTAGTCTCCTATGCCACTTCCAAAGATCAGAGGGGGAAGGTCCAGCCAAAAGACAACGAGAAATTCCAAATGACTCCGAGAAATTCGCACGAAAGACTTTTCCAAAGGGCAAAATCAAACACACAAGATTGCCCTGAGGATCCAAAATACGACTGAGATTCGGTTTAAAACGAATCTCATAGTCGTCGTCAAAGAGTTGCGAAACGGAAAGAAGGTTAAAATGCAAGTTAGAAACAAGAGCAACATCGCACAACACAAAGTGCTCATTAGCTCGCACAGACCCACGAGACAGCACCTTACCTTTGCTTTTGTCGCCGAAGGTGATATACTCCTTTCCGGCGACCGGACTAAGACTGGAGAACCACTTGGCGTTTCCGGTCATGTGCCTCGAACACCCGGAATCCACCAACCAAACGTTCTCCAATCGTTTTACCTACATCAATAAAAAGACATAGGGTGAGCAAACGGGCCAACACTGGGGTTAGTGAAGTAAGGGGAAAACCAGTGTTGGGCCGGCTGCTCAAAAGAACGGTTAGCAGAAAAACCAGTCCTAGCATGCCTACGGAAGGAGCGATCACCACGTTGAGGAAAACGTGGTCCGCTAAGGGAGGAGCGTCCATCGCGATACTCAAACCGCGGTGGGGGAAAATGCTCAACTACAAAGCCACCGCCACGGGGTCCATAGCCTACAACTGCAGGCTCCCGCCGGGCACGCTCTCTACGAGGCCTACGCCTAGGGACTTGAGGCTCAACACCTCTAGGCCTAGCATCTCTCCTCGGAGCTCTCTGCTTCCTAGGCCTGGGAACTTGAGGTTCTGGACCTCTAGGCCTAGCAGCACGTCTCGGTGCTCTCCTCTGAACATTCGGCGCATGTACATCATGGAAAGGATGGTACATGTCCGGGTTGTTCATCTCCCTAGCACGGCGCGCCTCTCTCTTGCGCCTAAAGCAGAACTCGCTCAAGTGTCCATCTCTCCCACAATGCTCACAATGGTACCTCACCGCTCTCAAAGGGGGTTGTTGGTACTCACGGTGGTGAGTGTGGATCACCTTGCCCTTCTGTGGCAACAGCTCCTCGCGAATAGGTGGCATAGCATCAAGCTTGTTTTTCAGGTGGTTGGGTTTGGGATGCCACACTTGGTTCTTGGGTGGAGCTCTCGGAGGTTCCTCAAACACCCCATCCTTGGTGGTAGGCTTGAGAGGCTCTTTGGGTGGAAGTTTGGTTAGTTTGGGAGTAGTGGTGGAGTTGGGCTTCTCACTCGGGTTCAAACCACTCGACTCTCCAATCTTCCCAAAAGCAGAAAGATCAACACCCTGAGCAAAACCTACACTAGGACCTCCAGCAGCTCGCTTGAATTGGGAGATCATCTTCCCGAGCTGCGGCTCACCACAAGACACCCATGACAAGATGGTCCGAAGGTATGTGTTTTCCTCCTCGGTTTGCATCTTGTCATGCTTCACATTTGCAATCTCCATCTCCAAACCCTCGCACAAGGCGCACCTAGTCACACAAGTGCTACCCGAGTTGGCCTCCTCAAGAGACACAATCTTGGCATTCTTCTCTGCCAACTCGGATTGCAAGACAGGACAAGTCTTGCACGCACCCAACAGCATGGGTCTAGCACGGAGCTCATCCACCTCTCCTACCAACGCAACATACTTACTTCTCAAAGTGAGAAGATCAGTCATGTGCGTGGTGCACGCCTCACACTCCTCCTCATCTGTGACAACTACGGTGGACTTGACAGAATCAAGTTCCTTCACCGTATCCTCCCACTTCTGCCTAAACTCATTGCGCTCTCTAGCGGCACGCCTAAGCAGCTTATCTTGACTAAGGAGCGCGGCAGTAAGTTTCTCGACCTCAGCGGAAAGCTCATCGTGGGTCAAAGATACCTGGGAGGTGTCGTCGTCGTCGTCGTTCCGAGTGGAGTTCATCAGCTCGCCATCGAGGGCCATGGTGCAGAAGCCGTCGTCGTCGGCGAAGAAGCAGAGGCCGTTCAGCTTGTCCTCGATCCTCTTCTTCTTCTCGGACTCGTCATCGCTTGAGCAAGCGGAGTCGTCATCCGAGCCGTCGACGTCGCTGAGCGTGGCGAAGAACGCACGCTGCTCAGCCTGGGCCTTCTCCAAGTACTTCTTCTTGATGTACTCCTTGTCGAAGCTGCCCCTCCGCTTGTGCCTTGCGGGGACGTACTTCTCCTTGCGCTTACCGGAGTCGTACTTGTGCCCATGATTGCCCTTCCCACATGAGTGCTTCTTCTTGGGGCAGTTGGCGATGAAGTGATCGGGGTCGCCGCACTCGTAGCATCCTGAGCGTCCTCCTCCGCGGCGACGGTTCATGCGGTTGTTGTGAAACCACGAGAACCGGTTGGCAAGCATTGCCAACTCGTCATCCCCCAAAGACTCCAGCTGGTCCTCTATGACGGAAAAGAGAGACGAAGGAGCAAAACCTCCAGAGGGGTTAGCAGAAGAGCCAGAAACCAAAGCCATAGTTGGGCCAGAAGGATTCTCATAAGAAGCCCTTGCCATGGCATCAATCTCACTGGACTTGAGCTTACTGAAGAGCTCGTCGCACGTGAGGGTCTCATAGTTAGGTGATTCCATGATCGCCTGAACTTTGGAGTCCCACACCGATCGATCAAGAGTATGCAAAAGCTTCAAAGCTCTCTCATGATCGTCGAAAGGCAACAGCTCCTTGTTAGCCCTCATCTTGTTGACAATCACCTGAAAGCGAGCGAATAAACTTTCTATGCTCTCGCCAGGCATATGTCGAAAGTTCTCATACTCTCGCTTGAACGACTCGTAGAGACGGGTTTTGACTTGAGAGGTTCCCTCATGAAAACGCATGAGGGTAGCCCAAATCTCCCAAGCCGTAGCGAGGTGAGAAACGCGATCAAACTCACTCATGCTCAAGCATGAGAAAAGAGCATTACGGGCTCGGCTATTGGCTTCGTGCTCATCGATCTGAAGCTGAGAGACACGAGCAGCCAAGACCACGTAATCGGCAGAGTTGCAAATATCCCAGATGGAAGCACCCAAACTCTGCAGATAGGCCGACATGCGTATCTTCCAATACGCATAGTTCGTCCCATCGAAAAACGGCGGTTTGCCCACGCCGCGATCCATGTCGCCTTCTGTGGATCTGGAACCGGCTAAGGTGGAAGATCCTTAACCCGCTCCGATACCAATTGAAGGACCGAGAATGCTACCAGAAAGTGACCAGAGGGGGGGTGCATGGGAGCTTCAAAATTCCTTTCGGAAACTTGTTGCCACTGTCCCGTAAATCAACCCCAAGTGCAAACCCTAGAGCTTGCTAGTGTCCACAACCCTAGATGTAGGGTGGATGCTTCCAAGAAGCACAGCGGGACACTACACAACTCTAGAAAACCAACGCAAAAGGCGGAAACCAAATCCGACACTGAACGAACAACCGGCGAACGAAAACGCGCAAAGCAGTCACGACCGGACTCTGGCCAGAGTCCGGTCAGCAGGGACCGGACGTGTCCGGTCACACAAATGCCGATCTGAGACCTTACTGAGTTGGACCGGACTCACGAGTCTGGAGCGTCCGGTCGAAGGCAGTGCGTCCGGTCAGTACAAAGCACACACGGTGAACAGTGCCAGGGATGAGTCCGGTCAGTGAGCAACCAATGCGTTCGGTCAGGGCACGAAAGACAGCAGAGGGCTGTTCAACGACCGGACTCACTCTCAGCGCCCGGTCATCCCGTGGCGAGCGTCCGGTCACCCCGAAACTGGGCAGTTCGTCCACCGATTCGACTCGATCTCACCCAAAACAAATCCTCTAGGGATCAAACTTTGTGAGTAGAGTCACAAGGATGATAGTGAGCTATATCTAAGAGATCATGGCTCGAACCTATCTCCAAATCGATGAATCGAAGAACTTCGGGGAAAGGGAGAAAGACTTGACACGAAACGAAAATCGACCGATCTCCTAGACCGTGAGGTTAGATGTGAATTCTTTCGGTGGAAAGAAGTGCCTCACGACCTAGGACAACTTGGTTCAAACGGATTTGCAAGAGATGAACCGAGCAAAAAGATCGAGTGACAGGAAAATCGTGGAGAAAAAGGATTCCGCGAAGAACACGAACGAAACACGAATCACAACCACGAATTGCAACCGTGTGGCTACCACACGCTACAACAGTGAGGTTACGGCCTCACTTCCTCAAAATCCCATGAACACAGAGGTATTGTTCTCTTCTCTGTGGATCACAGCTAGCTACAGCAGGGATGTGGGAGAGCAGGAAACCCTAGAAGCAAAGAGTTTTTAGGCCCTCAGCAAACCCTCAGCGCCCAGGTTTTGAGGCCCAAACCTGGAAACCGTCCTCAGCCCGAGTTTTGTGGCCAAACTCGGAAACCATCCGCACCCAGGTTTTGAGGCCCAAACCTGGAAACCGTCCACCCGATGGTTTTTCCCTGGCTCTACCACCAAACCGACACCGTAGAGGGGATGCACCTCCCGTGCACCCCGTCCACCGACACGTGTCCCCAAGTCCACGACTTAGGCAACACATGACCACACTTCTTCACTTGTTGTCGTCACAGGCTGCCAGCCACCATAGCTGATCCTCGGGCCTCTGGTCCCTCAGTCCAAGCCTCACGTCCGCCCTTCGCCACTCTCGGTCCATCGGCACGGCACGTCTCTACTTGACCTTCACCTCGCCTTTGATCACTGTACCCGTGCTCGACACCTACACAACACAAGCCAAAGAACATGCGCATCATCCCAGTTGACAATCACTCATCACTCAGAGACTCGGCATACACCCATGTATCCGCAGTCAGGGCAATCTTGTTTGTGTGATTTCGCCCTTTGGGAAAGTCTTTCGTGCGGATTTCTCAGAGTCATTTGGAGTTTCTCGTTGTCTTTTGGCTAGACCTTCCTCCTCTGATCTATGGAAGTGGCATAGGAGACTAGGACATTTGAGCTTCGACTTGCTTGCAAGACTTAGTTCACTTCGCCTAATCCGAGGATTGCCCAAGTTATCCATGGAGAAGGATCTTGTTTGCCATTCTTGTAGACATGGGAAGATGGTTGCCGCTCCTCACCATCCAATGACTCAGGTAATGATTAAGCGCCCTGGAGAGCTTTTGCACATGGGCCTTGTTGGTCCGGCTCGGGTGAGCTCGGTTGGGGGGAAGTGGTATGTGCTTGTTGTTGTTGATGACTTTTCGAGATATTCATGGGTTTTCTTTTTAGCTGAGAAAACTGAGACTTTCTCTTTTGCTCGCAATCTGATTTTGCGTCTTCAGAATGAGTTCCCTTGGAACTCCATGTGAGCTATTAGGAGTGATAATGGTTCTGAATTCAAGAATTTAGATTTTGAGAAGTTTTGTAACTCTTTGGGTTTGGAGCATCAGTTTTCTTCTCCTTACACACCGCCTCAGAATGGTGTTGTAGAAAGGAAGAATCGGACCCTTGTAGAGATGGCCTGGACGATGCTCGATGAGCATAGCACTCCTAGGCGATATTGGGCCGAAGCTATGAGCACTGCATGCTATATCTCCAATCGCATTTTTCTCCGAGCTTTCTTGAAAAAGACTTCTTATGAGTTGCGTTTTGGAAAACTGCCCAAAGTGAGTTATTTTAGAGTTTTTGGTTGCCATTGTTTTATACTCAAAAAGGGCAACTTGGACAAGTTTGAGTCTCGTTCTTCTGACGGTGTATTTTTGGGTTATGGCACTCACACTCGAGCTTATCATGTACTTAACCTTGATACTAACCGAGTCATGGAGACATCCAATGTCACCTTCGACGAGACCATGGTTTATCCTTCTTCTCGTTTTGAGCGTGCAGGTGATCAAGAGGTTGGCGAACCTCTTTTTGATGATGAGGAAGAGGGTGTTGAAGGGATGGATGACCCAGCACCTTCTCCACCTGCTGTGCCGCAAAGAGCGGCTTCTACTACGACTTATGGCCCCGATCCCTCTTCTTCGACTTGGGGGCCGTGGGATCCACCACCTCGAGCGGTACCTTTTGTTCCCGAGGACGCACCAGCTGCTGTTGAGGGGGAGGCCACTTCGGCAAGGGAGGCGCCACGACACATTCAGCGCCAACACCCACCTCAGCAGATGATCGGCAGCATCGGCGAACATGTCACTCGGTCAAGGTCACAACAAATTTCTCACTTTGCTGATTCTGCATTTGTTGCTAATTTTGAACCCCGAGATGTTGGACACGCTTTGACGGATCCAGATTGGGTCAATGCCATGCATGAGGAGCTTGAGAACTTTGAGAGAAATCGGGTTTGGGTTCTTGTTCCTCTTCCTCCTGAGTGTCACCCTATTGGGACAAAATGGGTTTTCAAAAACAAACAAGGAGATGATGGCCATGTTGTGAGAAACAAGGCCAGACTTGTAGCCTAGGGGTATAGTCAGAAGGAGGGGATAGACTATGAGGAGACTTTTGCTGTTGTAGCTCGTTTGGTGGGTATTAGGATACTCTTGGCTTTTGCTGCATCCAAAGGGTTTAAACATTTTCAAATGGATGTCAAGAGTGCCTTCTTAAACGGCTACATAGAGGAGGAGGTGTATGTGAAACAACCCCCCGGTTTCAAAAATCCCAAGTTTCCAAACCATGTTTTTAAATTTCACAAAGCCTTGTATGGTTTGAAACAAGCCCCTAGAGCCTGGTATGATAGGTTGAAAACCTTTTTGCTTGCTAAGGGTATTAAAATGGGATGTGTGGATAAAACGCTCTTTCTCCTCAAGCAAGGCAGTGGCACTCTCTTGGTCCAGATTTACGTGGATGATATCATTTTCGGTGGTTCTTCTCACGCTTTGGTTGCCTAGTTTGCAGATACTATGAGCAGGGAATTTGAGATGAGCATGATGGGCGAGTTGACGTTTTTCCTCGGATTGCAAATCAAGCAATCTCAAGAGGGAACGTTTGTGCACCAGGGTAAGTATACCAAGGATATCCTGAAGAAATTCGATATGGGTGAGGCCAAGCCTCTTCCAACACCCATGTCGACCACGACGGCCCTAGATGCGGACAAGGAGGGAGAAGCAGTGGACCAGAAGGAGTATCGGAGTATGATCGGGTCGCTGCTGTACCTGACGGCAACACGCCCGGACATTCAGTTTGCGGTGTGTCTTTGCGCGCGATTTCAATCTTCACCGTGCACCTCTCACCGTCAGGCTGTCAAGCGCATTATGAGGTACTTCCCTTTGCGGTTATTCTGATGCCGATTTTGCTGGTTATCGCATTGAGCGCAAGTCCACTTCTGGGACTTGTCAGTTTATTGGTTCTTCTCTTGTATCGTGGTTTTCTCGCAAGCAGTCTAGTGTCGCCCAGTCTACCACGGAGGCTGAGTATGTTGCTGCGGCTAGCTGCTGTTCCCAGTTGCTTTGGATGATGGCCAGTTTGCGTGATTTTGGTCTGAGCTTTTCTCGCGTTCCTTTGCTTTGTGACAGCACGAGTGCGATTAGCGTTGCTAAGAACCCCCGTGCTGTACTCTAAGACCAAACACATGGATGTGCGCTTTCATTTTCTACGAGACCACTATGAGAAGGGTGATATCGACCTTCGCCATGTCGATACTCATCATCAGTTGGCTGATATTTTCACCAAGCCTTTGGACCAATCAACTTTTGCTAGGTTGAGAGGTGAGCTTGGTGTGTGTTTCCCCTTTTAGATGGGGAAACATTTTGACTCTTGTATTATAAACTGACTTTGCGTTTTTTCTTTTGGTTTCATCATGCATCTTTGCATCTCATCTTGCATATTTACATTCAGAGCTTCATGTATATAATCTTTAGAATGTATCTATGCTCTGTATAGTATTTGCTCCGATGCTTTATGATGATGCTGTAGCTTATGCTCTTTCTGATCACTGATACATGTTGTGAGCGGAGCTATTTTATGAATGGTGAATCTGATTAATGAATATAAAACTTGAAAATGTTCACCATTGAGATTTGCAACTAGCATGTGTAGAATGTGTTGAAATCACTTGTGCTCTTCATATATGCTAGGTTGCTATGTCTCTAGTGTTGAGTCATTTACTTGCTTGGTATGTTCATATTCTGTTATTAAAATGAACCAAGTTAAGTAATTTGGAAAGATCGAGATGGGATTGCTTGTCAACACATCACAGTTTCGAGACTGTTTCTCATTGCACTTGAGTTAAACTTGAGCTGTGTAGTGTATGATCAAAATTGTTGCTTTAAGCTTCTGATTGCTTCTGCATAGGCTTCGCACAATTGAAAAGTTAGGCAATGACAACCTTTCAACCTCTCGCAATCGCATGCTGACATTTGAACTTGTGTAATTTAACCGCTGCAACTCCGATAAAATTTGGATACACAAGTCTATGTTTCATTCTATAGCATGATGATTGAACTGTGCTAGGGGTAGTTCACCTTGTATACATGTTTAGCACTTGTTTGACTTCCTGTCTATACATGTCTCGTGCTATTTGGATGGTGAATACCTTTTTGGCTAAAAACTGCTCTTTTTGCTCTCATGTTCATATTTCATATCTGGTGATCAGTTTGAGCCTTTGCTAGCTTCTTATGGACGTTGTTGAGTCATCGGATCAGAACTGTGTATAGCATCTTTGCACTCTATCGACTATATTCCTGAAGCTGCAACTTGCATTTTGACTCATATGCATTTTGGAAGGGGGAGTTATTCTGTCAGGGAGGAGGAATTTGCTTGTAGGTGCATTTTCAACTAAGGGGGAGAAAATATTGACAAATCACGTGTACTCTCTGTGTTCGACTAAGGGGGAGAAAACGTCTTCAAATCTTTGCTTTCCGAGTTGAACTTAAGGAGAGATTTCCTAGTTGTGTGCACTATTTGAGGGGGAGTTTGCTAGTTGTGTTGAGCCTTTGCCTCTTTCTTGAGGGACTAGCAAACGTTTTCAGTTCTTCAACTGGTATCAAACTCTTTTGTTTTTGAGTTGGTAAAAGTTGGTATCGAGCTTCCTCGCTAGAGGTGTTGAGCCCGTTCTGCCTTTTCTTGAGGGCTAGCTCTGTTTTGCTTGAATTTCAGTTGGCTCTTCAAATGGTATCAAGTTTTCTCGCTAGCGGTGTTGAGCCTGTTCTACCTCTTCTTGAGGGCTAGCTTTGTTTTGCTTGGTTGCGTTGAGCCGTTGCCCATGTCTTCGGGAACCAAGTTGTTTTGCTCTTTCCACTTGACCTTCTTCGGCTTTGCTATGCTTTTGGGTCATTTGGTCAAGTTCTCTCTCCTTCTTCCTTCCTTCCTCTATTCCATTATGATTTGTGTTGGTAGTTGACAATGCACTCATCAAGGGGGAGATTGCGGATACATGGGTGTATGCCGAGTCTCTGAGTGACGAGTGATTGTCAACTGGGATAATGCGCATGTTCTTTGGCTTGTGTTGTGCAGGTGTCGAGCATGGATACAGTGATCAAAGGCAAGGTGAAGGTCAAGTAGAGACGTGCCGTGCTGATGGACCGAGAGTGGCGAAGGGCGGACGTGAGGCTTGGACTAAGGGACTGGTGGCCTGAGGATCAGCTGTGGTGGCTGACAGCCTGGGACATCGACGAGCAAAGACTTGCGGGTGGACGGGGTGCACGGGCGGTGCATCCCCTCTACGGCTCGGTTTGGTGGTTGAGCCACAGAAAAACCACCGAGTGGACGGTTTCCAGGTTTGGGCCTCAAAACCTGGACGCTGATGGTTTCCGAGTTTGGGCCACAAAACTCGGGCTGAGGACGGTTTCCTGGTTTGGGCCTCAAAACCTGGGTCCTGCGGGTTTGCTGAGTTTGGGCCACAAAACTCAGGCGATGGTCGATTGGTTTCCCGGTTTGGGCCTCAAAACCGGGGGTTGGCTGTGAAAGGCTAGTTTCCCGGTTTGGGCCACAAAACCGGGGGCGACGTCCGGGAAAAGGACAAGCAGAGCGGTGGCGGCACGTGGCGGCAATCGGTGAGGTTGCGTCGAGGCAACGCTACCAGTTGTGCGGGCGTGGCCGTTGGATCACCACCTACCACGAGTTGGTCCAGAATAACCCTAGGGTTTAGCTGGTTTGCTCTGTAATTAGTTAGGGGTAGAGTGGGAATTAGAATTAGGATAAGTAGGGGGAGACACCCACCTCCCCATCTATCTCAGTCATTTTTGCTCTTTGCTTCTAGGGTTTCCTGCTCTCCCAATCCCCTGCTGTAGCTACTGAGATCTGCAGAGAACCATACCTCTGTGTACTAGAGATTTTGAGGAAATGAGACCGTAATCTCACTGTTGTAGCGTGTGGTAGCCACACGGTTGCAAATTTGTGGCTGTGATTCGCGTTTTGTTCTTGTTCTTCGCGGATTGCTTTTCTTCACGTTTTTCCCGTCGATCGATCTCTTTGTTCGTTGCGTCTTTCGCAATTCCGTTTGAACAGAGATGTTCTAGATCGTGAGGCACTTCTTTACACCGAAGGAATTCTCCTCTAACCTCACGAGCTAGTAGATCGGTTGATTTTCGTTTCGGGTCAAGTTTTTCTCCCTTCTCCCGAATTTCTTTGTTTCACCGATTTGGAGATAGGTTCGAGCCATGATCTCTTAGAGATAGCTCACTATCCTCCTTGCGACTCCTCTCACCAAGTTAGAACCCCAGAGGTTTCGTTTTGGGTGAAATTGAGTTGAATCGGTGGAAGAACAGCAGCCCGTCGAGGTGATCGGACGCTGGGGTCGGGATGACCGGACGCATGGTCAGAGTCCGGTCGTTGAAGGTTTGACCAGGTTCAGTTTTTGTTGACTCGACCGGACGCACTACTGATCAGTGACCGGACTCGCTCTTGTTACTGTTCATCAGGCTTGCCATTTGTGACCGGACGCTCGGCTTCTGACCGGACGCTCAGACTCCGTGAGTCCGGTCAGGAACAGAGAGGTTCCAATACGGGTTTTGGTTGACCGGACGCGTCCGGTGCCTTCTAACCGGGCGCAGGCAGAGTCCGCTCAGTTCTGTTCTATGCCGTTTCGTCCGCAGTTCGTTCGTTCGTTGTCGGTTCTCGTTTCCGGTTTTTGCGTTGGGTTTCTAGAGTTGTGAAGTATTCCGCTGTGCTTCTTGGAAGCATCCACCCTACATCTAGGGTCGTGGATACTTGCAAGCTCTAAGGTTTGCTTTTGGGGTTGGATCTCGGAGCAGTGGCAGCAAGATTCCGAAAGGAATTTTTGAAGCTCCCATTCACCCCCCCCCTCTGGTCGCTTTCTGTTGCACTCTCGGTCCTTCAAACTCAAAAACAGGCCACCCGAGTTTTGAGGCCCAAACTCGGAAACCGTCGAGGTAGCTTTTTGAGGCTCAGCTACCGAACCCGCGCCGTAGACGGGATGTGGTTCGCACACCCGACCACCGGCACTGATGCCGATGCATGTCCAGCCTCCACGCCGGGCACAACGCCTTCGCCTTCCTTCTTGACTTGGCCGACGGCACTTGCACCGCACGCAAGCCCGTGTCCGACCTCCCGCCAAGTGCCACGACGCCATCGTCTTCATCCCGACTCAGCCGATGCACCGCACATCCCCATGTGCTCTCGCTCGCCGATGCCACGTGCCAGCTACCACAGCTGGTCCTCTGGCCCTCTGGTCCGTTGGTCCAAGCCTCACGTCCGCCCTTCACCGCTCTAGGTACATCGACATGGCACGTCCACCGCACGGCATGCCCATCCTTCACTGATCCCGGTCTGTCGTCATGGCACGTCTCTACTTGACCTTCATCTCTCCATTGACCACTGTATCCGAGCTCAACACCTACACATTAGCACAGCCAAGAGACACATGTTGCACACGCACACCAACACAGTAACACACCACAACTCAATGCCACCGGTTAGTCATAAACATTAAGCGCATAACAAATAATGACTCAACCGGGAAAAGCCTCAAACCTTCCTCATCAAAGTCAATCATTCATCATATATGTTCTCAATCTCCCCCTTGATGAATGCATTGACTAAAAATAAAACCACAAAGGAAGGGTTTGAAGGCAAGCCTCATTCAAGTGCCCAAAAGCCAAGAAAAGGCAAACACAAGGCCACTTGAGATGAGGAAGGATCATGAAAACTCCAAATAAAACCTCTCGGTCCCAAAAGAAACGGGAAAAGCGGGCAAAACCTCCACACAACCGAAGAGTTAAGTGAAAACAAGAGTTTCATGAATCCCAAAAGGCACTCAAAAACCAATCTCAAATAATTTGTCAAATAATCATCACAAAAGAAACCAAGGTACTTATCCACTTAGGTTTCGAATGTACTTATCCACTTGGGAGGTTAACCACATTGGTTTCGAAATTTCTCCCCCTTGATGATTGAATTGACAAAGACTAAACACAAAGAGATGGTTTGTGATACCAAAACAGAAAACTTGGTCCCCAAAGATATGGGCAACGGCTCAACGCAACCAAGCAAAGGATCGGAGCAACAACTCATAAAAGAGCAAAACTCGATCACACAGAGCGAAAGACTTGGTTCCTAAAGACATGGGCAACGGCTCGACGCAACCAAGTCAAAAATGAGCTAGCCCTCAAGAAAAGGCAGAAAATGGCTCAACACCACTAGCTCAAGGCTCGATACCAATTGAGGCTGAAACAACGCATTAGAATGCAAAACTGCTAGTCCCTCAAGATAGAGGCACAGAGGCTCAACACAACTAGCAGAAAACTCGATACCAATCACAAACAGCCAAAAATTGGTGAAAAACAGCTAGTTACTCAAGACAGAGGTAAAAAGGCTCAACACAACTAGCTGAAGGCTCCATATCAATCAAAAATACCAAGAAAAAAATGCTAGTCTCTCAAGAGAGAGGCAAAAACAGCTCAACACCACTAGCAGGCTCGATACCGACTGAGCAAAACACAAAGAGAAGCTTAAAACTAAATGGAGCACAAACACTCGGAGCACGCGGAGAAGCCACAAGACAAAAGCGACTCCCCCTGAAAGCAAGCCTACACACAAAGGCTATGCACCAAAGCTCACTATGAAGGATACCAATTGAAACACATAAAAGAGCTATACCAATTGAAGAAGAACATAAAAGAGCTAAACTCCCCCTAGCTCAAGCTCTCCCCAAAATGCATGACTCTCCCCTTTGTGCCAACACTCAAGTTCCCCCTTGCAAACAACTTCTCCCCCTTGATAAAAGGGAACATGCTGAGGGATTTTGACATTTCTCCACAAAGTTGACACAAACACAAGACAAGTCAACAACCAAAAGCATATGGGGGTGATCACAAGATGTATCGGAGCTGGGGGTATGTACACTAAGCTAAAAATACATGATATGCACAATGCAACAACTTCAAGTGTATAGCAATCATAATGAAAATATGCTCAAAAGGGTGCTGCCTTGAAAGTGTAGCAACCAATACAAATGCTAGCAAAGACTCAAACTGATCAAGTGAATACAAAATATGAACAATTTAGCATATGAGCAGTTTTAAGCCATTTGAAAAGGAGTTCACCACTAAAATAGCACTTAGCATGAATAGACAGGAAATCGAGCAAGTGCTAACTCAAGTATAAAAGGTGAACTGCCCCTAGCAAAGTTCAATCATCATGTCATACAATGAAGCATAGACTTGTGTCATTATCAAATTTTATCAGAATTTGCTGCGGTATTAACACAAGTTCAAATTAAAAGCATGTGATTGCGAGAGGTTGAAAGCATGGTCATTGCCTAACTTTTCAACCGGGCTAAGCCTATGCAAGAAAAGCAATCAGAAGCTTAAAGCACCGGTTTCGGTCTTACACTACACGGCTCAAGTTTAACTCAAAAGTGCAATGAGAAACAGTATCGATACCGTGAGGTTCTGACACATGCAATCACATCTCGATCTTTTCATTTCACTTAGACTTGGTTCAAATTTTAAGCACAAGGTAAACATGAACAAACCAAGCAAGTGAATGACTCAGTGCAAGAGACATAGCAACCTAGCATACAAAAGATAGCACAAGTGATCTCAACACATCCTACCCATGCTAGTTGCCATTCTCAATGGTGAACAAATAAAAAATTTCATAGTTGATTAGTCAAGTTCACCATTTGCAAAAATAGCTTAGCTCATAACATGTATCAAGTGATCAAAAAGAGCCTAAGCTACAAGCATCATCATGAATCAATAGGGCATACCAAAAAGAGCATAGTCTCATTCTCATTAATATATACATGAAGCTCTAAAATGCAAGATATAGATGATGAAATGCATGCAAAAGCTAGCCTATAAGGAACGAAGCAAAAGCTAGCCTAAAAGGAAAGTCCCAAAACAAAATGGTATCGGAGAAGTCAAACTATGAACCAACAAGCAAAATGCTTCCCCAACTAAAACGGAAACACACACCAACCTCACAAGCAAAGAGCCAAGAAATGCTCAAGTGAACAGCCAGTAAAATCCACATCGGGAAAACCACAAAGCAAAGGGGTCGAAGAAGAAGAGTACCAAACCCGAACTCAGAAGTGTGTCAGGGGTACCTCATGATGCGCTTGGCCACCTGCTTGTGTGATACACGAGGGGACGCCTGAAACTGCTAAAATCTTCGGGGCACCAGCCTCGCCGAAATCGTCTCCCCCTCGCCTGATGCTGTCGCTCCCACAGGTGCTGCTCGTGCTCACTGGAGAGCTGCTCGAACGAAACCCCAAGTCATGGAAGAAGTGGGATCGGATCGGTGAGCCGAAATGCTCTCTCCAGGCTCCTGTTCTCCTGCACACTCAAAAGCAGAAGAAAACACAAGGCATTGTCTCGTCTAGTGTGACCTCAAGGTCTCCACGAAAACGGTTAGTCACATAATAAGCATAAGGTGAACTCTCAACAAAAGGAGATCTACCTATGAATAATACCGCAAGGAGATCTGAACTCAAACTAGTCAAGACTACCATGCAACAGGATAAAGCACTGTATAGCAAAATGCAGCCTAAAGACATGATCAACCCAAACATAGCCTAAGCCTCAACACATGCTACAATGCAAGATAATGATAGCAATAGATCCAATAGCATGTAACATGATAAAATCGTGGAAAGGCTAGTGCTCAACCTAAACATATCAACAAGGTACATGTAGCTACACAAAACTAGCACCTGAAAAGTGATACCTAATGAACATCATACCACTACAAATCAAGCTCATGGAGAAAAATGGTAAAACATGGCACAATGTTCATGAGGGTCGCAAACTAGCATAAAAAGTGGATATTCCACAAAAGCTATACACAAAGCTAGCATGACATATGATACAGAAGATAGCACATGCTAGACTAAACAAAATATGATACAAAGAAAATGTACATGCAAGAACTATACAAGTGAGCACATGAAAATCCATCACATACCACAAGACATAGATCATGGATGTACAAGGTATGAGTGTATATGAAAGCTCACCAAATAGCAAAAGCCTTTTTGGAGGCAATTCTAAGTGGGATGCAGAGAACCATCAAAAACTTGATCACATCTAAAAGACCAAGTTCCATTCGGTGCATTCCACCCCGCGTCCTCATATCTACACACAAGAGGACAAAGTAACCCGAGTCTTGGATCCCGAAGGGTTAGCAAGCATGTACATGGGAACCCAAGACTTGGTCACAAAACTCAACTTATCCTGTTGGTTAGCAGGATGCAAATGTTGGTTCAAATACAATTGTGAAACACCCTTGGAAGCATTCCTCAAAAGGACAACTCGAGGAGAAGAACGAGTAGTACCACGGGAAAAAAGGCAAACATCTTCCAAGGTTTTTGTAGAAGAACCAATAGAAGCATCAAGAGAAGCATGACGTGGACCAACACAAGAAGCACTAGAAGCATGTCCACGATCATGACCTAACCCACTAGAAAAGGAGTCATAAAACCCATCAACAAAGAGGGGCTTCTTACTAGGAGCACAAGCGTTCATGCCATGAGAAGGGCTATGAACCACCATCTTCCTAGAAGAGCGAGCTTGGCGCAAACGTTTGCCACGCCGATAGCAAAAGCTTTCTTGATGCCCATCTTTCCCACAAAAAGAGCAATGGTACAAAGGCCTATTGGATGGCACACCATTCTCCGACAAGTGAGAAGTCCCTTGGGACTTAGAACAAGAAGCATCAACAACAGATTTGTTGCCAACACTAGGAGCACACGTGCCATGGGAAAGGCTACGCGGCTTCCTAAAAGCCTTAGCTCAAATACGTCGCTCGTGTTTGACACGACGGAAACAAAAATCGAATGAATGTCCATCCTTCTTGCAAAAGATGCAATGGAAAATCGGATTGGGAACACGATTCCCAAAAATATGAGAAGCACCCTTATCAAGAGAAGTCCCTTGGACATCACTCGAAGAAACAGCAAGGTTAGGAGTAGCTATGAAAGAGCTATCCAAAACCTTGACACTAGTGCTAACGTCAAAAGACTCACGCGCAACACAAGAACTCAACTCCGGTTGCAAAGATGTAGACTTGGAAACATCAACATCGGAGTTGGAAGAAATGCGTGACTCAAACGACTTAGCACAAAGGCTCTTGCATCTTTTGGCCAAAACCTCATTTTCAAACATGAGGCGGTCACAAGTACCGCAAGGAGTGTTTCTCAAGTTTTCCATCTCCTTTTCAATGCACTCGGCATATGTGGTACGCAAGAGCTCAATCTCCTTCTTAAGGTTGGCACTCATATCATTGTGCTCAACCAACTTAGCGCTCATATCATCGCGCAAAACCTTCAAAGCCAAAACTTCTTTTTCTAAATCAATGCAAGATGTGCAAATGAAATCGGTTGAAGAAACATCACCATTCACATCAAGCAAAGAATCATGAATAGCACAAGAAGTAAGACAAGCATTTTTATTCAAAGAGCATGAGCTACAAGGCTTAGAATTTAATTCAACAATTTTAGCCCTAGCATGCTCAAGTTCATCTACACATGTCCTGTGAATCAAACATAAATCTCTAAGTCTAGCAACAAAAGCTTCACAAGAATCACATGGTGACAAAGCATTTGACTTTAGCAAGGCTATTTCAGTTTTAGCACAATCAAGGTCCTTGCCCAAGTCAATGCAAACTAAACATGGTTTGGAAGCATTTGATTTTAACAATTCATTCTCAGATTTTAAGCTAGCAAGAGAAAAGCCTAGCTCATCATTCTTCCTAACCATGTCACTACAAGAGGTGCAAGGCAAAGAGGCACTAGACTTCAACCTAGCAATGGAGCATTTCAAATTTTCAACCTTTCTACGCAAGGTATCACAAAGCTCATCATCCCTAGAGCAAGCCTCATAAAGGTTGTGCAAGGTCACAAGACCACAAGCAAGTGTACCTCTCTTGGCCTTGCCAATTTGACATAGGAGATCCTCCGGTGAAAGCTCGTCATGTCGTAGAAGGTTCAGCAGATCGTTCACCTCGCGATCCCTCTCATCAACTGCACTCCTCCTTCTTCCCAAGATGTCGTCCTTGGAAACATTCAAACCAAAAGACAAAGACATACTTGAAGAAGAACTTGGTGCTACATCCAAATGCACCGTTAGTGTTAGCCAAACAAAAGCTCAACACCTCGACAAGCAAAGTCGGAAACAAAACCGCTCTCAAAAGGTCGCCTTCGCGGATCCAGAACCGATTAAGGTAGAGAGATCCTTAACTGGCTCTGATACTAATTGAAGGACCGAATTAGCGACCAGAGGGGGGGTGAATGGGAGCCTCAAATTTCTTCTCGAGAAATGATGGCCCTTGTCCCAGAAAATCACCCCAAAAGCGAAGACTCAAACAACCGGTGAGCCCATGACCTACAAATAGGTGGATACCCTAGGAGATGTCCTAGAGGTACAGCGGAACTACCAAAGAACCCCCAAAACCAAACGCCAAAGCAACAGGGCAAAAACTGCACAAGCAAGCTCCTAGAACAATCGAACCTCCGATAACGGAACACCCCACTCCTATGGAGAAGAGGAAAGTGTTCGACCAAAAATACTTTGGCCAACTGGTGGCAAAAGTACCTTGGAAAAATCCTTATGAAGTTAGAAAACTAACATAACAAACGGATCTCAAATCGGAGCTCGAACGCAAAAGATACGGACGCTAGAACCGTCGAAACTCCGAAAGAGGAACACTTAACTCCTACGGAGAAAAAGAAAGTGTCCGACCAAAAATACTTTGACCAATGGTGTCAAAAGTACTTTGGAATGATCCTTAAGAAGTTAGAAAACCAACGCAACAAACGGATCACAAATCGGAGCTCGTACGCAAAAGATACGGACGAAATCAGCAAAACTGTGCAGTCGCGGACTGTCCGCTAGTGAACCGCGGACTGTCCGCTATTGAACCCCGGACAGTCCGGGAATGAGTCCCGGACAGTCTGCCGTTCAAAAATAAAAACAGCGACCTCGCCGCCCGTGAACAGCCCCGACCCCCGGACAGTCCGGGGATGAGTCCTAGACAGTCCGCCACTGTCCAGAAAGCCCCAAAACAGCTCGGGACAAAACCAAAATCGATTGGATCTTCACCAAACCGAACGGGGCTGCAACCAAACTTCTCCCAAGTGTTCTTCTACGTGTTGGGAAGCTAATACTAGGATATCATCGCTCCAAACCAACTAATCCATGAGAAATTGGAAGAACACTAGAAAAGGGGGAAGAACGAAGAACGAACGCGATTTCGACCTGATCTATGTGCTCGTGAGGTTAGACGGGAAATCCTTCGGTGGAAAGAAGGAGCTTACGATATAGAACAATTTGATTCAAACGGAATCGCAAATCGTCGCTCGGAGAGGGAGAACGAGGCAAATGTCCGAGAAGGGAAAACGAAAACGCGAAGAACAAAAACGCGATTCGATCCAAATTGCAGCCAAGAAAGAGGAGGGGACAAATTGATCCTTGGATTGCTACTAGATGATGAATTGTGTAGCACTCTGTGTCGGTTTACAAGCCACTCCTCGCAGTACAAAACGCGGATGGCGAAAAGCTCAAGAACAAGAGCCCATCTCTCCTCTAGCCCTAGCTTCCTCTCACCTAAACAAAATGAGAGTGACACCTCCAAGGATGGCTGTCCAACACAGCCCCTTCATCTATATATAGGCGCACGTCCAAATGACACAAACGCCCTAACATGAAGTACTAACCCAAATACCCCCTAGGGGTAAAACCGTCCAACTCTGGCAGTTTCCATCCGACGGCCACGCTCCTTCTCATTCTTCGCTTCGCCTCGACGCAAGCTCCAGGATGCCACCACGTGCCGTCACCGTCGACCGCCGCGCCTTCTCCCGATAGCTTCACCACAACGCAAGCCTCTCGGTGCCGCCACGCGTCGATCGTCCTTTTGGACCTTCCCCCGGTTTTGAGGCCCAAACCGGGAAACCTGCCAGCCCAGGTTTTGAGGCCCAAACCTGGAAACCGAACACCCCGAGTTTTGAGGCCCAAACTCGGAAACCGGCCACCCGAGTTTTGAGGCCCAAACTCGGAAACCATCGAGGTAGCTTTTTGAGGCTCAGTTACCGAACCCGCGCCATAGACGGGATGTGGTTCGCACACCCCGACCATCGGCACCGATGCCGATGCATGTCCAGCCTCCACGCCGGGCACAACGCCTTCGCCTTCCTTCTTGACTTGGCCGACAGCACTTGCACCGCACGCAAGCCCGTGTCTGACCTCCCGCCAAGTGCCACGACGCCATCGTCTTCGTCCTGACTCGGCCGATGCACCGCACATCCCCATGTGCTCTCGCTCGCCGAAGCCACGTGCCAGCTACCACAGCTAGTCCTCTGGCCCTCTGGTTGGTTGGTCCAAGCCTCACGTCCACCCTTCACCGCTCTAGGTACATCGGCATGGCACGTCCACCGCACGACACGCCCATCCTTCACTGATCCCGGTCTGTCGGCATGACACGTCTCTACTTGACCTTCACCTCGCCATCGACCACTGTATCCGAGCTCAACACCTACACATCAGCACAGCCAAGAGACACATGTTGCACACGCACACCAACACAGTAACACACCACAACTCAACGCCACCAGTTAGTCATAAACATTAAGCGCATAACAAATAATGACTCAACCGGGAAAAGCCTCAAACCTTCCTCATCAAAGTCAATCATTCATCATATATGTTCTCATGGAGGCATCCGATGTCACCTTCGACGAGACCATGCATTGTCCTTCTTCTAGATTTGAGCGTGCAGGTGATCACGAGGCTGGCGAACCACTTTTTGATGATGAGCAAGAAGGTGCTGAAGGGATTGATGATCCAGCACTACATCCACCTGCTGTGCCGATTGGGTCGACTTCGACCACGACTGCATGCGGCCCCGACCCTTCTTCTTCTACTACATGGGGGTCGTGTGATCCACCACCTCGGGCTGTACCGCTTGTACCCAAGGAGGCACCAGCTACTGTTGAGGGGGAGGTTACTTCAGCAAGGGAGGTGCCATGACACATCCAGCGCCAACACCCTCCTCAACAGATGGTCGGTGACATCCACGAACGCGTCACTCGGTCAAGGTCACAACAAATATCTCACTTTGCTCATTCTGCATTTGTTGCTAATTTTGAACCCCGAGATGTTGGACACGCTTTATCTGATCCGGATTGGGTCAATGCCATGCATGAGGAGCTTGAAAATTTTGAGAGAAATCGGGTTTGGGTTCTTGTTCCTCTTCCTCCTGAGTGTCGCCCTATTGGGAAAAAATGGGTTTTCACAAACAAACAAGGAGAAGATGGCCATGTTGTGAGAAACAAGGCCAGACTTGTAGCCCAGGGGTGTAGTCAAAAGGAGGGGATAGACTATGAGGAGAAGTTTGCTCCTGTAGCTCGTTTGGAGGCAATTAGGATCCTCTTGGCTTTTGCTGCATCCAAAGGTTTCAAACTTTTTCAAATGGATGTCAAGAGTGCCTTCCTAAACGGCTACATTGAAGAAGAGGTGTATGTGAAACAACCCCTCGGTTTCGAAAATCCCAAGTTTCCAAACCATGTTTTTAAACTTCACAAAGCTTTGTATGGTTTGAAACAAACCCCTATAGCCTGGTATGATAGGTTGAAAACCTTTTTGCTTGCTAAGGGTTTTAAAATGGGATGTGTGGATAAAACTCTTTTTCTCCTCAAGCAAGGCAATGACACTTTGTTGGTTCAGATTTACGTGGATGATATCATTTTCGATGGTTCTTCTCAAGCTTTGGTTGCCAAGTTTGCAGATACTATGAGCAGGGAATTTGAGATGAGCATGATGGGCGAGTTGACATTTTTCCTCGGGTTGCAAATCAAGCAATCCCGAGAAGGGACGTTCATGCACCAAGGCAAGTACACCAAGGACATATTGAAGAAGTTCGATATGGGTGAGGTCAAGCCTCTTCCAACACCCATGTCGACCACGACGGCCCTGGATGCGGACAAGGATGGAGAAGCTGTGGACCAGAAGGAGTACCGGAGTATGATCGGGTCGCTGCTGTACCTGACGGTGACACGCCCAGACATTCAGTTCGCCGTGTGCCTTTGGGCGCGCTTTTAGGCCTCGCCGCGCACTTCTCACCGTCAGGTGGTCAAGCGCATTATGAGGTACTTATGTTTCACACCTGAGTTTTTGATTTGGTATTCTGCTTCTTCTAGCCTCTCCCTTTGTGGTTACTCGGATGCTGATTTTGCTGGTTGCCGACTTGAACGCAAGTCCACTTCTGGGACTTGTCAGTTTTTGGGTTCTTCTCTTGTATCTTGGTCTTCTCGCAAGCAGTCTAGTGTCGCACAGTCTACCACAGAGGCTGAATATGTTGCTGCGGCTAGCTGCTGTTCCCAGTTGTTGTGGATGATGGCCACTTTGCGTGATTTTGGTCTGAGCTTGTCTCGAGTTCCATTGCTTTGTGACAGCACGAGTGCGATTAGCGTTGCTAAGAACCCCATGCTGCACTCTAAGACCAAACACATTGATGTGCGCTTTCATTTCTTGCGAGACCACTACGAGAAGGGTGATATCGACCTTCACCATGTCGATACTCATCTTTAGTTGGCAGATATTTTCACCAAGCCTTTGGACCAATCATCCTTTGCTAGGTTGAGAGGTGAGCTTGGTGTGTGTTTCCCCTTTTAGTTGGGGGAAACATTTTGGTTCTTGTATCATAGACTGACCTCTTTTGTTTTGTTCTTGATTAATTTCTGCATTTCATCATATTTGCATCTTTATCTTTTCAAGCTTCATGTCTATAATCTGTAGAATGAATCTATGCTCTGGTTAGTGTATGCTCCGATGTTATATGATGCTTGTAGCTTAGGCTCCTTTTGATCACTGATACATGTTGTGAGTTGAGCTATTTTTTTCAGAACTGTAAATATGCTAAATTCAACATAAAATTTGAAACATGTTCACCATTGAGATTGGCAACTAGCATGTGTAGAATATGTTGAAGTCACTTGTGCTTTTCATATATGCTAGGTTGCTATGTCTCTAGTTCTGAGTCCTTCACTTGCTTGGTGTGTTCATATTCTGTTAATTTTTGAACCAAGTCTAAGTGAATTGAAAAGATCGAGATGGGATTACTTGACAGCACATCACGGTATCGAGACTGTTTCTCATTGCACTTTGAGTCAAACTTGAGCCATGTAGTGTAAGACCGAAACCGTTGCTTCAAGCTTCTGATTGCTTATGCATAGGCTTAGCTCGGTTGAAAAGTTAGGCAATGTCAAGTTTTCAATCTCTCGCAATCACATGCTGAAATTTCAAACTTGTGTAACCACCGCTGCAACTCCAATAAATTTATGAAAACACAAGTCTATGTTTCATTCTATAGCATGATGATTGAGCTTTGCTAGGGGTAGTTCACCTTGTATACATGTTTAGCACTTGTGTAACTTCCTGTCTATACATGTTTAGTGCTATTTTTGATGGTGAAACCCTTTCTAAATGGCCTAAAACTGCTCACTTTGCTCATATGTTCATATTTCGTATTCTGTGCTCAGTTTGAGCCTCTGCTGGCATTTATGCTTGTTGTTGAATCGTTGGATCAACACTCTTTAGAGCATCTATTCTTTCTATCGACTATATAGCTGAAGCTGCTAACCTGCATTTGTAACTCATATGCATTTGCCTTGTTGTGTGCATTTTCAACTAAGGGGGAGAAAGTTGACAAATCATGTCCCTAGTTGTGTGCACTTTTGTAGGGGGAGTTTGCTTGCTTGTTTTATTTGACAAGTTTTGTTGGTCAATTGGTTCGAAGCAGCTTTTCAATTGGTTTGGAGCGATTTTCAGCTTGTGTGGTTTTTCAATTGGTTTGGAGCGGTTCTGCTAGTTGTGTTGAGCCTTTGCCTCTTTCTGGAGGGACTAGCCTGTCTTTGTCTCTTTTGCTCCGACTACCTTCTTGCTAGTGGTGTTGAGCCTGTTCTACCTCTTCTTGAGGGCTAGCTTTCCTTTGCTTGGTTGCGTCGAGCCGTTGCCCATGTCTTTGGGAACCAAGTTGTCTCGCTCATTCCATTTCGACTTCTTCTGGCTTTGCTTCGCTTTTGGTCGATTGGTTGAGTTCGCTTACTTCTTCTTCCTTCCTTTTCTCTACCTTCATATGATTTGTGTTGGTAGTTGACAATGCACTCATCAAGGGGGAGATTGCGGATACATGGGTGTATGCCGGATCTTGAGATGATGAGTGATTGTCAACTGGGTTGATGTGCATGTTCTTTGGCTTGTGTTGTGCAGGTGTCAAGCATAGAGATGGTGATCGAAGGCAAGGTGAAGGTCAAGTAGAGATGTGCCATGCCGATGGACCCGGAGCGGTGAAGGGCGGACGTGAGGCTTGGACTGACGGACCGGTGGCTGTTGGTAGTTCTTAGCTTCACTAAAGATAGAGCTAGGCAACTATCCCCGGTAACGGCCCAGGAATGCTTGTTGGCACTTGCTAACGATGTTACTAGGAGTAGACTATGGAGTCTATCCCCGGCAACGGCGTCAGAAGTGCTTGAAGCAAGACCGGTCACTATACCTAAAGGAGTGGAGCTAAAGCAGCTATCTACTAATGCCAAGCGGGGTTGTCAATCCCGACACTAGTAGGAGCTAGCTAGAGATAATCTACCAGGAGGAGATTCTGCAAGCGCACAGAACTATCGTAGTAGCACTTCGCCTGGGAGTACCAGGTGTCGATTTATTTGTTCCCAAGGGAAGGCTAGGGTGGTGTATGAGTCGAGTCAAGGAGGGGATAAGAGTCAAAGAAATAAGAAAAAGGAAAAGGGGAGAAGGGAAGAGAAGGGATGGAAGGCTAGAAAGAATATATGGATGGCTAGGTAAGGATGAACTGGATGGCTAAGGTAGGGTGGATAGATAGGTAGTTAAGAGGGGTAACTAAGGATAGCTAACTACTAACTAATAACTACTGATAACTAATCCTAGATAACTACCAAGCAAGATAACTACGAAGCGAGACAGTTACGAAGCAAGGCAGGCAAAAGACAATAAAGTAACAAAGTTGAGTATAGTTTTATTCCTATCTTGTCAAGTATCGAGGCGTACTAGCCTTTACCACTTACTTAGGTTGAACGCTAGCACAACGAGCCTTACTGTTAAACTGGGCCAACGACGTGGTGGAATTCAAGGCGCACAGGGCTGTCACCACCTGCTTGCTACCACAGCTATCCGGGGGTCGAGCCGTATCTGAAGGTAAGTCTATAACTAAGCACCACGCTTAACTATATTCTAACTATCTCTACCCTAGCTTTGAATAGAGACACCCTTCCGGACGTCAGAGCAAACACTTGACTTAATAAGATAAACACTAAACTAACTAAGCAACCTATTGGCAAAGATCAAACACTAAGCTCACTAGAGATTAACTACTATGGCTAAGTGAATTGATCTGTAGGATAGCTAGGCACTCAAGCAATCAATCAAGTATACCACTCAATACTGATAAGTAGAATAAAGTAATACTTGAAATGATGAACTAAAATATAGTAAATGCGTGAGTAACAAGAGCAAAACCTGAACTGGAGATGAAGGAAGACTCTTTCCAGCTCCAGAACCGATCACTCGCACGCCTCTACTCTTGAGCTGAGCCTTGAGCAGCGCTACCGCGAGGGCGAAGATGCCTTGCTCTACTAGCTACCTACTTGCCTAAGCTCTCTAAGCTTCTAACCTAACTCTCACTTGCTTCTCTTGCTTTGCTTCTCTTGGAAGTGTGGGATATGAAGGTGTTGGGTGTGAATGAAGTGATGTCGCAGGGGGGTATTTATAGCCCAAATGAGTGAGGGGGGTTCTTATAGTGGGCAGCCAACCGACCAAGGGTTAGGTCAGGTGGCGGGCACCACCCCCTACTGGCGGCCGCCAGTCTCCTAGCCATTGGATGAACCGCCTCTGCTTCAACGACATTCAGGTGGTTGTCCAAGGCGGTTTGGAGGTCGGTTGCATGTCCTAGCAACCGACATTCAGCCTTGATCCACGCCATTCCTCCCTGAGCCGTCCGATGCCACTGACCTAGTGACCAAGGGCCAGGATTTGGCCTTGGGGAGGTCACACGGATCGGTGACGTGGCACGGAATGGCACTTGGGCCAACCCAAGTGGTGGGGCCACTTAGAGGTGGCGGTCGCCACCTAGGGGTGGCGGGCGCCACCCCCCTTAGGCCCATTTGGGCCCTGCTGAGTGGGCTTGGCCTCTGGTGGGTCAATATGTCCAAATTTGGTTCAAATCCTGCATTCAAATAAAATTCTATGGACATGTGGAATTTGGTTAGTTTGAAACCTATTTGACTACATTTCATGCCTTTTTGGTGGACTTTAGGGTCAAATGTTGATGGTAAAACAGGTGTTTAAGGACCGTCAACAGTGGACCGTGGATCGGCCGTGGTGGCTGACAGCCTGGGACAGCGACAAGTGAAGACTTGCGGGTGGACGGGGTGCACGGGCGGTGCATCCCTCTACGGCGTCGGTTTGGTGGTTGAGCCATAGAAAAACCACTGAGTGGATGGTTTCCAGGTTTGGGCCTCAAAACATGGGTGCGGCCGGTTTTCGAGTTTGGGCCACAAAACTCGGGCTGAGGACGGTTTCCAGGTTTGGGCCTCAAAACCTGGGCGCTGGCGGGTTTCTGAGTTTGGGCCACAAAACTCAGGCGACGAACGACACGTTTCTCAGTTTCGGCTTCAAAACTGGCGGATGGCCCAGGTTTCCCGGTTTTAGCCTCAAAACTGGGGGGGAGGTCCGTGAAAAGGACGAACGGCGCTTGGCGGCACGTGGCGGCATCCGGTGAGGTCGCATCGAGGCGAAGCTACCCGATGTGCGGGTGTGGCCGTCGGATCTACATCAACTCGAGTTGGTCAGGAATACCCTTAGGGTTAGCCTTAGGAATTCGGAGGTGTACAAGGGGAATAATTGTATTAGGCTATATTAGGAGAGGCAGCCCCTCCCTCCAAACTATCTCAGCCATTGCTATTTTCATTCTAGGGTTTTCTGCTTCCCATTCCCTGTTGTAGCTACTGAGATCCACAGAGACGGTGAACAATATCTCTGTGTATTTGGATTTTGCGGAAACGGGACCGGATTCCCGTTGTCTCCTCGTGGGGACGAATTTCGGCTGGCAATCGTGATTGTGATTCGCGTTTTGAACTTGTTCTTCGCGTTCTTCTTTTCTTCACGATTTTCCCATCACTCGATCTCCCTCCTCGCTACGTCTTTTTCGAATCCACTTGAATCAACTTGTTCTTTGATGTGAGGAGAACATTTCCACCGAAGGAATTCATCTCTACCCTCACGAACAAGTAGATCGGGTCGATTCAAGTTTCGTGGCAACTTTTTCATTCCTATACCTTCCGTTTTGATTTCCCGTTGATTGAGTTGATTTGAGTGGATGATTTCTTAGGGATAGTCTTCCAACTACCTAAGGATCATTTCCTCTAAGTTTGAGATCAAGGGATTTTGATTTGGTTCGGATTTGAGGAGATTTGGGAGAAGGGCGACTGAAATCGCCCTCTCTGCACAGCCGCAGACAGTCCGCCGTTTGGGGCGCGGACAGTCCGGGCATCGGGACTCAACCGAGCAGTGGCTGTTCGTCGCGGTGCACAGTGCCTTATTTTGACCTGCGGACAGTCCGCCATTGGGATTCGCGGACAGTCCGGGAACGTCCAGGGGACTTTCAGCAACACTATGCTTTTGGCATTTTGGCCGGCGGACAGTCCGCCACCAGAGCGCGGACAGTCCGCAGTAGGCGCGGACAGTCCGGGACTGGGACTCTGGACAGTCCGGGATTTGGCTGAGTGTTGAGTTTTAGTGTGTTTGCTCTCCTGACTTTTTGGCTTGGTTTCCGGACTTCTCATTTGGCCCTACAGTTAACCAAGGAACCTTTCTAGGTATCTTTGCTACTTGTTAGCATAGGTATTTGGGGATTTCCTGACGTAGCTTCCCATCTACGTTCGGGAGTCGGTTTTCGGGGTTAAACTTGAGTCGGAGTTTTTGGTGTTTGGCTTGCTCTCGTTCGGTGGTGCCTCGCTGTAATCCTAGGGATCATCCACCGTGTTCCAAGGGTCGTGGGCATCACGCTTGTACTCGAAGCTTTTGGGGGTTGATTTTCGGGTCAGAGGCTAAAGTTTCGAAAGAAGTTTTTAGGCTCCCATTGACCCCCCCCCCCCCTCTGGTAGCATTCTCGGTCCTTCAGATGCAACTCTCAGAAATAGATCAATGGCGTGAAAAGGCATACCATAATGCCAAGATCTACAAGGAGAGAACCAAAAGGTGGCATGACAAGAGGATCAAGACGAAGAACGTCACTCCGGGAGACAAGGTATTACTTTTTAATTCCAGTGTTAAGCTATTCGGTCATGGAAAGCTACGAAGCAAATGGGAAGGACCATTCACGGTGATTAGCACTTCGTCCCATGGAGCGGTGACACTTCAAAACGACGAAGGTACGTTATTTAAGGTAAATGGTCATCGCCTTAAGATTTTTCTAGAACGTGAAAAGAGTTCCAAGGAGTTAGATGTGATCCAGTTCCTCACTTTCCATTAGTTTGATCCTCCACCGCCTCTGAAAAGTTTTGTAATAGAAAAGGTAGTAAATAGGGTTTAGGAAAGTGCAAAAGAGAGCCATGAAAAAGAGGGCCGCCTTCCGGAGAGAAGGGGGGCCCGCCGGCCCCACCCCTAGGCCGGCCGGCCTGGCGTGGTGCCCGTTCGGGTCCCGTCGATTCCCTTTCCTTTCTAAAGCCTCCCTTATTCCTTTTTCGTGACTTCCCGATCTGTTTTGTTACGAGAACCTCGGAGCATGAATCAGCCTCCTTCTAGGGGATCTAGGACTATAAAACCAGGCTCCTGCTAGCACAGAGCCATACCATCCAATCTATTCTCATCCCAAGCAGCAGTTCAAGCTCTCTTTGTCCCAATGGCCGGCAATCGCGGGATCAACCTCAATGAGCCTCTCCCTTCGGACGAGTCGATGGCCCTCGTCGTCGCTCCTAAGAAAAGACCTCGCCGTTGTGCCCGAGAAGGAGATCGTGCCCGTTGATGAGCCAACACCCCTAGCCACGATGCCGCCGAGGGGCAAGGAGCCTCAACATCAATCCTTCTACGCCCAAGCCATGGAGGGAGGATCTCGTCAAGGAGAGCTCAAGAAGTTCCACGTCTCCAAGGAGATCGATCTTCTGCCCCTAAGACCCAATGAACAACTCACGGGGTTGAAGACGACCAAGTTTGGAGATGTAACTTGTATGATGTACACATCCACAACTCGCTACACCATTACTGGAGTCCGAGCTGAGCCCGGGCAGATCTTGGTAGAGCCTCGTATGGAGAAGTCCCCATCCGAAGCCTCTTCTTCCAAGCCTAAATGCAAGAGAGAACCCATGACGAAGTTGGAGGAGCAGGTGGACGACCTCATCGATGACTACATTAGAGTTAGTAAGCAGGAGGATGCCCTTGCCAAAGCCAACACTCAACTTAAGCAAGACCTAGCCTCTGTGACTAAGATTTGTTGCAACCTGGTTAAGAGAATGGATAGACAGGAGATTAAGCAAGACGGTTTAAAGTCTCGTGTAAACATCCTATCATGAACCGTAGCTAATCATCTCAAATAGAGTGAGAGAGTTTATTAATAGTAGTATACTAAGGCACAAGTGTTAGAGTTAAGAGTCTTAAAGTTTCTTTAAAGAGTGTTTAGATTCATTTAATTTCAACCGTTTAGTTATTTTGCTTGCTTGTGTAATAAAGTGCCTTAAAGTTATCAATAAAGTTTTGTTTTAGTTATCTACTCTCTCTCTACTTTTGTTTTGGATATGTGTCTTGTCTCCACATGTTGTGCATAAAGGTATAACAGGAACAAGTGTGGGGAAAAGACCTAACCAATAAATGGAAGATCGATCGAAGAATAGCAGGAAAACAAGAATCACTCAACAAGACCACATATGATGAATCACTCTCATTCGTCTACAGGTCTAGTATGTATCACACCCTCTCTATCTTCATATTGCTCTCTATCTCTGAATTAAAATTTGAAAACCACTTGAAACAAGATTTATGAGTCCCGAATTAAACTTGATAATAACTGGAGATAGCTCACATGATCTATTCTTAGAATCTCTTGTTACTGTTGGGAATAATTAATTACTTATCATAATACCTGACTCTACAAGTCTTGTCTTTGGAGAATTTATTTCAAATACTTAAAATCAAATAGCAATTCTTCTCCTCAGTGGTAAAAACATATTTCCTCCTAAAGCCTTAATAAATCACGACATCATTTTGTTACTCTATCTACTTACCTTTGTAATGATGCTAAGTTAACTTTTATGGCTTTGGTTGAGAGATTTATCATATTCTTAAAATCAGGATCGTTAAAAAAGGTTAAGTCCCTCTTGAGAAGTATTATTGTGAAGGAGACATGAACTGTGCAAAATATATATATCCGAGGAAATAAAAAGGGGCGAGTGCCCGAAACCTCAAAAAGATTGATCACGAGGAAATAAAAAGGGACAAGTGTCCAGAACCTCGCTTAATATATATATATATATATATATATATAAATAGGCACGTGCTCAACACTAGAATTAGCCTGATAGCTCATGGTGTCTCTTAAACAAAATACCAAGCAAGAGAGGACAAGTGTTTTCAAAAATAAAATCTTGATTAAGGAGTATGACACTTCTATCCCTAGCTCTAAAGTTTTGACTTAGTTACATAATCAAAGCATAAGTGCTACACACTTCTTAAAGCTCCAGATATAATTAATAATTTTGAAAAGAAGGCAATGCCTCATGTGAGGAGATAAGAACTTTGAGCGACATTGAGAGTACCACAAGGAGGAGAAGGAAAGCTACATTCTTTTCAGAAAATCTTACAAAACTCTCCAACTGTCAAGACTAAAGGGTAAAGGTAATAAAATTTGTTTTCAACACTACTAATCCCAACAGTGCAGGTTTTTCTATAAACAGTGAATGTGAAGCTATACTTTCCTCAGGGACGAGTAAAGACCTAGTGTGGGGGAGCTTGTTGACGGTCACTAACTCATATCTTATACCATCAATAAGTCACCTAAAAGAGAATAAACGTGACCATCAACCTAGGAATAGAGTTTGATTCTAATGAGTTCCACGAGTTGTGTCGTTCTCACTTGTTTTGCAGGAATACCAACATTTCACTACATAAAAGTATCCCAAGTGATGAAACAGACTACACCATTACGAAGAGCTCGTCGAGACGATTGAAACAGACATATGGTTTGCTATAATTGGAGTCCCGACGAGAGAGTCCTCATTGGTTACAACTTGGAAGCTTCTAGAACATACTTGGAGTGATCACCAAGCAACATAATTCAAGGGTTAAAATAACAGATCCAACAGCTATGGTGAATTCCAGTTCTCCAGGGTGTTTTCCAGCAGATGGAAAGAGATAGGTTCCTTCTCCAACATGATGGATTGCGCTACAAGATTGTAAGTCGCGCTAGGGCAACCAGGAGGCTTCCAGAAGACAACTCGGTGAAGACGGCGCCTGGTGGCTGCCAGGTGTGGCCGGCCGGCCCCACCCCTAGGTCGGCCGACCTGGGCCAGGGTCCTTCACGGCCAATCTTCGTGGAGCGTGCCCTAATCGACCACCTCGACGCATCTCAACCGTTGTTCAAGGTCGATTTGATCGGAAGGTCACAATTCATCTCCCAGGGCTATATAAGAAACCTATGACCCCCATCGTCATAGAATTCTCATTCAAGTTAGATTCAAGACAAAAACTCCAGTCATATTCTTCGCGAGAGGATTAGAGCCATCTAGCAATTAGAAGATTAGTAGCCCTCTAATTAGGGATTAGATCTAGTCTTTTGTAGGATTAGAAGAGACAGAGGTATTAGAGGGAGATTAGAAGGAGCTCCGGCCTGTCGGATCTACTTCTTCAGCTTGTACCTGCGGATTCAAGTTCGTCAAGAGCTTGGATCAGGATATTCTTCGGTCTTCATCTTCTAATTTTCAGTAAGCGTTCTTGTTCTTATTATTCTTCTGGATTGCAACTCTAATTAGAGTACTCTAATCTAGTTGCGCTAGAATTAGAGGAGTCATCGTCGTGTAAGCGTGGTGCTTAGACTCGATTACTTGCATAGTGTACCCTATATTCTGGACCGGTGGTAGCTCGCGGGTGTGACTCTTATAGGCCTGTTGAATCTTCCATAGTCCACCTCCCGTCTATAGGACTAGCAGGAGTATATTACTTGGGAATCACCATACTCTGGTTGTGGTCTCCCAACGTAATTCACAATAGAATAATAATCACATAGCTTTCTGAGGTTAGAGCTGGAAACCCTAGTTTTTCCCTTTATCTTTTATATTCTCGCTTTTGCTAGTGCTCAGGGTTTAAGCAATAGACTTAAGACAATCACCCCATTCCTTTGGGTTCGATATAAAACTGGGTCTACATCCGGTGAAGTGCGGGTATCTAATCTGTGTGCTTGCAGATTTATCTCTAGTGTTCTGATAACATATCCTAGCATTACTAGTGCCGTTGCCAAGGGCGACTTTGGTAGCGATGGTAGTAAGTGTCAACATCGGTGATGTGACACCCTGGTGTCAAGCACTACATTAGGAACAACATTAGCCACTAATGGACATGAGCATTGCATTCCATCATCTCATGTTGCATTAAAGTGATCAATTTTCCATTTTGTTTATTAATTTTGAAGGGTTCTTTATGACTTGCCTGCTTATTTGCAGTTTTGTCTTGGCAAAAATTTTTATAAAATAGAGAATAATAAGTATAACACTTTTCATATAGACACTTTGTCCTAATTAAGTGTAGATTAATAATTAAAAATATAAAAGCAAAAATGATTTCTAGCCCTAATATTAGCTTTAATTCTGTATAGGCTAGAGAAATGATTTTCAGAAATTATGTCCTATATAAAAGTTGTAGAGAAATTATTTTGAGCAACTTTTATTTTTGGGCCAAACCCTAATTTTGAGTTTTTGAAACTATTTTGAATTAAACAAGTTTGGGAACAGAATTTCGAAAAAAAAGGGTTTGAATTTTTTTGGCGCCCCACTTTTGGCCAGTTTGGCCGCCAGCTCGCGCTCGCGGTCGCCCACGCCGCGCTGCACGCGCCCCACAGTGCCGCGCCATCTGCCGGTCGTCCGCCGCGTGGCCGCCGCTGGCCAGCCGCGATCTTCCTTGGCCACTCCTTGCGCGATTGCATCCGCCCGGATCGTGCCACCATCGCGCTCGCCCTCTCCCGCTCGCCTCGTCTGTCGTGCACTGCAACACCGCTCCTGCCCGCCTTTCGCCGTGGCCGCCACGGGCCCCGCGACGAACGGCCGGCGCCCGTACAACTCTCTCCCTCACTCGCCGTTCATTTGCACCTAGTCTCACTTCGCTCTTGCCTCCCTCTCTTCTCGCGCACACCAGCGCAAGCCGAAGCGCTCGCACCCGTCGCCACTCGTCATCGCACGCTCACCACCGTCGTTCCGGCTAAGCCGGGACACCACCATCCAATCTATCTCGAGCATAACTCATCCTCGCTGGCGTCCTCGATCCCCTTTGGTGGCCGTAGACGCCACGAAGGAGAGCACGACCACGTTCTGCGTCAACCAAGCCTCCACCATTCTTCTCCTTATCCGACGAGCCTCACCGTGCGAAGGCAAGGTGAGAACACCCATCCGCCTTGTCGCTACCACTCCCTAGCCTCCTCCTCACCCCGATCGAGCGCCATGGCTGCCGTCGCGGCATGCGCACGATGCCAAGCTTTTCCAAAGCTTTGCTGGCCAAACCAACCCCCCTAGGATTTCTCTCTAGGTCCTCTAGACACGCGCACACCAATCGAGCCGATAATCGCCAGAGATGGCGTAGCCGTGCCTATCCGCCGCCACCACTCGCCTTTGCTCGTCGTCGGCGAGCTCTGGCCGTGCACTAGCCAAACCAACACCGCCATCGGGTTCGCCTCGTCGAGACGAACTCGCCCGGGCCACCCTCACCGTCGGTGACCTCACCGTCGGTGAGATATCGCCGGTCAACCCATCTCCCCTGCTTCGCCTTCACTAATGAGTGGGCCCGTTGACTCAGCCGGTCCCACACGTCAGCCACCCACGGCCTATAGACCGCGTCCATGAAGCCCTGCCGGGAGATTTAAATGTTTTTCTTTTTCTTTATTTCTTCCAGTGATGCTTGTTTATTTCATAGAGTACGTTTTATTGATCTAAATGAAGTGCTAAAAGTTTTGTTAATTTGTTCTTGAGTACAGCTATCTGGGAAAAATAGGAAACTAATTTTGGGTAAAGTTTATTATATTATTTTTATTTATTTTAGTTTATGTGTAATATGTTAGATAAATGAGTTATGGTGTTTTTCTGGTCAGATAAAAATATGGTAAAATTTATGCATGCTCTTTGTCATGTCTAAAAGCTGGAAAAATTATATGATGGTCTGTTTCTTTAGAAAAAGTGTCGGTTTATGTTTAATTGTCTTTTTAGCTGTTTTTTAGAATTTTTCTTGTGAGAAATATATGCAGAAATAAAATGTGGGAAAATTTGTGTAGTCTCTGTGTATCTTAATGAAGTTGAAAAAAATGTTGTATACGGTTAGTTCTATAGAAGAAAATGAACCTGTAGTACAACATGTTTTTCTGTGTTTTTCTTAGAAAATTCATGCAGAAAAAAAATATAATAGTGCTGTTCATGGAACTTTCTTGATAAATATAAAATGTTGTTTAGAATCTGAGAAAAATATGAAAATGAATGTTGCACCATTTTCCAGCAGGGTTGTAGTTCAATGGTTTAAATCTGGATAAAACTTTAGAAATTTGTGTAGAGTAATGTATTCATGCTCTAGCAGTTAGTTTTCTGGAGTAGTGATGTTTTTGGCGGAGGAAGCCAGGAAAAATACAAATCTGTTGTTTGATATTTTTTTAAGAAAAGTTAGTTCAAAACACCTTTTTGGCTGTTTATTTAATCTTTTTATATTTGTTGGTCAGTATTTTATTTCTTGCTAAAATTTTTATAGTGAAGTCCAGTAAGTACAAATTAGCTGCTGTAATTTTTGTAGATTTTTTTGAGCAAAGAAAACAGCACTTGCTATACAAACCTGAGTTATTCTGAAATAATAAATAGGAAGTAATTGAAATAATAGTTTTATAATTACAGTAAAAGTAAATATTTCTACAATGTCAAAAGTGGTTCAACAAGTTAGTTTTGTTGGTTTGCACAAGATAATTTACTTTTGCATACTATCATAATGCACCACGTATTATTTATTTATTTATTTTGCTGTATTGCAACTAGGATCGGTAGTTCCGGAGAACGACCCCGAGCTAGAGCAAAGTGCACGAAGTCCAGCAGCTCGAGGAGATAGCTAGCGCCGACCCCGTCACTGACTTGCCCGAGTGCCCCGCGCACGAGGCCTCCGTGTTCTCCCAAGGCAAGCCCCGGAGCATTCTAAGTCTCCTAGTATTTACAATTAATTTAATGGAGTATTTTACACTGTGATGCATTAGGTATAGGAATTGATTGATTCCTAATTGTTGCATTACCCATCCTTGATTATTGTTTATACCTGCCTTGTTATCCCGTTAGTTATTACAATATAGAATTGCTTAGTCTCCTTAATAGAAGTAGTAATTGAGGATGTTACCGTAATACCCCTAATGTGTATTTACCGGATCACGGTTGGCTATATTTGCTATCGTAGAAAAGAACTTGAGTAGTAATGAAATACGGTCAACTGGAAGGCAAGGCACAAGTTTGGAAACTTGGGGCAGCTCATCCGTTGGATCGTGTTGGTTTGTATCGATAATGGCACTCGTTCATTTTTGAAAGCGCCCTTTTACTTAGGGTGCCGGTGATGTATTCCCGACCCCGAAGCCGGTTAGACGCTGTCCGGGCCAGTCTCAACCTGTGTCGCACCCTCTAGTATGGAAACACGATCTGCCTCGGAATGGCCATCGTTTAGTTCCAATTGGGTGGTCCGTGCTTGATCCGCGACGATTACCACCATGGACAGTATCGAGCGGTGACCCAATGCATGGACCCGACGGGGAAAGTGTGGGTTTGTATTAAAGCTTTCTCACCAGCTAGTTTGTAATTCGATTCGAGTCGCCATCTCCCCCGGTTAGTGGCAACCTATGTCGAGCTTCACCACGATACAACTCCATGTGATGATTAAAGGTTCAACTAAAATATGGATAAGCAACCTGATATGGTATTATACTATTGCTTGTTAGAATCAAGTGAGTGTTATAGTTCATGTGCAAACCTAGAATAAAGTATAGGTTAAAAGAAGACTGCTCATTCATTAAATTAAATATTACTCATCTCAATTTGAGCTCTTTCTGCAATGCAATTTCCCAGCTCCACCTAGAAAGCCTTGCATATCCTTGGTGTCTTTATTTTTAGTTAGACGAGTAAGTCTAGTTGAGTATATTCCCGTACTCAGGGTTTATCCCGTTGTTGCAGAGGGCCAATTGTACTTTGGCTATTGTAAGCATTGCCTCTACCCCGTAGAGGGTGATGAGGAGTAGGCCCAGGGCAGGGTCGTCTAAAAGCTTCTGCTTTGCTTTTGTTGGACTAAGACTACTTGTGGCATAATATCTCAAAAAGGAGGAGTGAGTTATCAAAACAATGTTTTATTTGGACCGCATGTGTAGTGGTCGTGTTCCCAGACTTATTTATGCTTCCGCTATTTGAACTCAGTATTGTAATAACGTTGAGTCTTCGTACTCTGATTTTAATTTCAATATTGAATTGTTGTATCCTCATGAATGTGGTACTTGAACAATGCGAGCCCGGTAAGTTGTAAAGTTGTTTGAAATCCTTCGAGATTTCCGTACTACCAGAGTTATATGGGTCAAGTATGGGTCGGAGCCAGTTAATTCGGCTAAGACGGTACTTGAGCTCTTATAATTTGGACGGTTCTGTCACAGCTGGTATCAGAGATGGTTCAAGTTATTGCATCCCTGAGGAGCTATTTTCGAACTTAAATGGGTATTTCAAAACTATTTTTAAAACTATTTTGAAATTTTAAGTGTGCCAAGTCTTGTCCTTAAGCCCTATACTAGGATTCAGGTGGCTTAACTGCTAACAGGGTTCTGGGATTTGCTTCATGGTGGATCTTTTATTTGCCTGGTCTATTCTCAGGAAAGAGAATGTGTCGATTGTGAAAACATGCATAAAATGATTTGGTGAGATATGAGAGCATGACCGTCCAACCGTCGGTCTAGGGAGAGTGTTGTTATACCGGGTTATATGTGAGCTCCACGCGAACATATACAAGGGTATCAAGTGCTGGGTAAATTTTTCTCAGATTGGTGCATGAGGTTTAGTATCGGCTTTTATGTACCTTGGTGCATAGGGGCAGATGCTCAATTATATTTGTCATTGGGATTTTCTTGGGCTGAAATGAATCTTCTGCAGGTACACTAACTACATGATCGAGTAGAACGACAAGATAACGCATGAGAAATCGTTCTTTCAACAACTAGAACGTTAGGACTTACGAGTCATTGTTAGTGAGTGAGAATGTAAGTACGATCATGCATCATGTTTATGTTACTGTTACATTGCATTCCTCCCCTTAATTAAAAATTGTTCCTCTTTATTAATAAAATTTGCCAACTTAATTATGCGTCTCATGAGAGTTCGAAACCCCCTTTGTTTCTACAGATGGCCCGGACCAAGTTGACAGCGCGCAAGGCCACCGGAGGCAGAGGAGTTCCACGTCGTCGCTTGGCCACATGACCAAGAACACATTCTTGTCATACTTTAGGTTGCCAAGGATCCTTTGGAGGATTCTACAGGCAGTTGGGTATGAGGAAGGACAGGAGCCCCAGTACTCTTAGCAGAAGGACGTCTATGGGCAGGATTCACTGGTCATGGTGCAGGTCAAGGTTATGGCCTTGGCTAGCAAGCCACATTGGTCAGGATGGACGGAGATCACCAAGGGCAGCTGTGCAAAGGATGGAGCCAACAGGGCAGCTTACTTGGTGCTAAAGGACATCATAGCTCATTTCCCCACCGACCTTGCTAGTGCCATGGCAGGAGTGTTCCCTCTTGGATCACCTTTTCCATTGCACTGGAGGCAGACTTTGGAGTCAGTTCTGACAGAAGACGCCGAGGAAAGGTTCTTTTGCGAGACATCAACGATGAGTGACACTGAAGCCTTGGTTGAAGTCTGTGAGAGTCTGGAGTGCAGCTTGGAGAGCGTGTCCTTCACCCTCACGACCACTTACCAGAGCAAGAGGAAGCTGCAGGAAGAGTTTGACGGCGAGGTAGCCCGCCTACAGGAGGATTTACACCTGGTCACCTTGGAGCGTGACGAGGCTCGCGCCAGAGCAGGAGCCGAGAACACCGCTCGGACCATCACCGAGCAGATGTATCTGACGATGACAATGCAACGGGATGAAGTCTGGTCCGCGTTCGACGAGCTCAGAAAGGGTGCTCTTCACCTGATGCAGCAGGTCGACAACCAACAAGCCTACATCAACAACCTCCACGAGGCAATTCACCAGTTTCACCACCAGGCACAGGAGGCCACCGCAGCAGCAGTTGAGGTCCCCGAGCCACAGGATGGAGTGGTGCTTGGTCCAGACCCCGCACCGGAGGACGAGGCCTACGTTGATGAGCCCATGATCGACGCCGATGGAACAGGAGTCGCGCTCGACACAGGAGACGCTTGAGCATTAGATTCGCTAGGAGTTTCGCTATTGCTTAGTTCATGTGATGGTCTCTTTTGATGTAACCCAGACATTTGTTTACCCTTATGACTCAGTTCATGTGATGGCATGTATGATATTTGGATGAAGTCCAGACTTCAACCTGGCACCTTTTTATGGAAATCCGTCATTTGCGTTCTTATTTTCGAGCGATTACTCTGTGATGTTGTAAAGAAATGAGTAATTATATCTGGTCGTGTGCTAAATTTTTGAATTATGTACAACATGGTATTTATTCATGTTCAATATAACATCGCCTAATTATTGCTCATTAATGGGATATGCAGATGCCGGCCCACACTCCCAGCCAGCATGGTCAGGGAGGAGGCGGACAGGAAGAGAATATGCTACCACCTCCACCACCGCCGATGTCGGCAAACGCTTTCTTTGGTCCGTTCTTGGGTAGCCAAAGGAATATGGAACAGATGCAGAGGCAGATGGAGGCTACACTCCGTGATATCGCGGGTAACACTGCACATCAACGCCAGTAGCGCCAAGGACCGGAGCCTAACCAATACAACTCGTACTGTTACTTCGTGGACACTCGTTCGCCTGTGGTCAAGTAAGCCACCGAACCACTCGAGGCAGATGAATGGCTCAATTCCGTCACCCAGAAGTTTCGTCTTCTCTGTTTGACCGAGGAACTAAAGGCTGAATATGTAGCACATCTGTTGGAAGGACCCGCAGGTCTATGGTGGTCCCAGTACCGTGCATCCTTGCCTAAGAATGCGCCTGTTACTTGGGAACAGTTCTCTGCCGCCATTCGCAGGCACTACATCCCTAGTGGCCTGATGGAGATGAAAGTCACCGAGTTTATGAGGCTATCACAAGGGACCCGATCAATGTCAGAGTATCTGCATAGCATCAAAAATCTTTCTCTCTATGCCCCGGACTTCGAGAATACCGAAGCCAAGAAGATTGCTAGCTTCAAGCGTGGCATGAATGCCACCATGCTCTCCAAGATGGGAAACAGTCATCGCACCACCTTCAGTGACTTCGTCAGTGATTGCCTGAACCAGGAGGCAAATGATAGCAGACTGACCATGGAAAACCGTCGTCGTGCAACTGAAGGTGGTTCGTGTCAGCAGAGAACCCCTTTTGGACCACGCACTCAATATCGTCCGCCCGCTTCAGGAGCAAGATTCCGCCCACCTCAGAAGAAGATGACCAACAACCGTCCCCGTCCAAACTTCCAGAAGCCGTACACCGCCCCCTTGATGCAGAATAAGGCAAAGGCAGGATGTCCCGGAGGTCAGAAGACTCCATATGTGATTGGACCATGTTATAACTGTGGTCAGATTGGACATCTCTCTCGTCAGTGCCCTCAACCCAAGAAGCAGTACACTCATCCTCGACCCCGCACAGGCAATGTGCATTTCACCACCGTTGAGGAGGTGCCAGAAGGAGAACCTGTCACTGCCGGTACGTTTCTTATTAACCAATGCCCCGCAGTTGTGTTGTTTGATTCTAGAGCATCGCATTCATTCATTAGTGAGAATTTTGTTTTAAGAAGCAATCTTGAGTTGGTAGAATTGGATCGGGGTTATCAGATATGTACAGCAGGGGCTGTTCTCTCTACCCGTAAAATGGCCAAAGGATTGGAAATGACCTTTGGGGATAAGGAGGCTACTGGTGATCCAATAGTAATCCCTGGTTTGGGTATGAATGTGATCTTAGGAATAGGTTGGATGAAGCTTTGGAAATTCAATCTTGACATTGCAGAACGAGTAGTTTCCATGATAAGTCCCCGGAATGGGTCTTCTTTCAGGATTAAGTTACCTCAGAATCCACACCAGATAGGTGTTTTGTTTGCCACTACGGCAAAGTAGTTGACGGAGATTCCAGTAGTGTGTGAGTTTTCGGATGTTTTCCCCGATGAGTTGTCAGGACTACCACCGGACAAGGATGTAGAGTTTGCTATAGAATTGGTCCCCGAAACTGCACCTATTTCTCGGAGGCCGTATAGGATGCCAGCTAATGAGCTAGCAGAGCTCAAAACCCAATTACAGGAACTTTTGGATAAAGGTTTGATACGTCCTAGTTCGTCACCCTAGGGATGTCCTGCTATCTTTGTGAAAAAGAAGGAAACAACACTAAGAATGTGTGTGGATTATAGACCTCTGAATGTAGTAAGCATAAAGAACAAATATCCCTTACCCCGAATTGAAATCTTGTTTGATTAGTTGGCTAAAGCAAAAAATGTTCTCCAAAATCGACTTGAGGTCAGGTTACCATCAGATCAAGATCAGAAAAGAGGATGTGCCCAAAACATCTTTCTCCACTAGATATGGACTCTATGAGTATCTAGTCATGTCATTTGGATTAACGAATGCACCTGCACATTTCATGTACCTGCTGAATTCGGTCTTTATGCCCGAATTGGATAAGTTCATGGTAGTGTTTATTGATGATATCTTGGTATACTCAGAGAATGAACAAGATCATGCAGAACACTTAAGAGTGGTTTTGACCCGGCTTAGAGAGCATAAGTTATATGCAAAGTTCTGTAAGTGTGAGTTTTGGTTGAAGAAAGTACCTTTTCTTGGACATGTCCTTTCTAAGGAAGGAATCTATGTGGACCCCACTAAAGTACAGGAGGTAATGGATTGGCAAGCACCCACCAATGTACACAAGGTACGCAGCTTTTTAGGATTGGCCGGATATTATCATAGGTTTATCCCGGACATTTCTAAGATAGCGAAACCTATGATCCATTTTACTCAGAAAAACAAGAAGTTTGAATGGACTCCGGAGTGTGAAGCAGCATTTCACACTCTTCGGACTTTATTGACCACCGCACCAGTTTTGACTCAGCCAGACCTGGAGGAACCTTTTGATGTGTTTTGTGATGCATCCAAGGTTGGACTTGGGTGTGTACTTATGCAAAATGGAAGAGTCATAGCTTACGCATCATGTCAGTTACAACCGCATGAAGAGAATTACTCGACTCACGATCTGGAATTGGTAGCAATGGTTCATGCCTTAAAGATCTGGAGGCATTACCTTATGGGCAATCTTTGTCACGTGTATACAGATCATAAAAGCTTGAAATATATCTTCACCCAACCTGAGTTGAACATGAGACAGAGAAGGTGGTTAGAGTTAATCAAGGATTATAACCTGGAAGTGCATTATCATCCTGGAAAAGCTAATGTCGTGGCAAATGCTTTGAGTCGGAAGGTACATTGCAACTCCATGCAACCATTGTTGGAAGATGGATACAATCTGATGCACCCTATCATGCTAAATAATATCACTATTCAATGCACCCTAGAAAGTGACATTATCGAAGGGCAGAAGTCAGATGAAGATGTTTGTCAAATCAAAAAGAGGATGGAAACAAATAGTTCGTTGAACATTCGAGTGGACGAGCAAAGAATTTTATGGTATAATCAAAGGTTGGTAGTACCCCAAGGATATAGAGTTAAGGGACATGATTTTGAATGAAGCTCACAATTCAAACTTGTCTATTGATCCAGGAAGTAGTAAGATGTATCAGGATCTGAGAACGAGGTATTGGTGGCCTAAGATGAAAAGGGAAGTTGCAGCCTATGTTGCTAAGTGCGATATTTGTTGCAGGATTAAGGCTATACATTTAAAACCAGCCGGACTGTTACAAACTTTATCAATCCTAGAGTGGAAATGGGAAGAGATCAGTACGGATTTCATCACAAGTTTACCTGTTACTCAAAAAGGACATGATTGCATTTTGGTTGTTGTAGATCGATTATCAAAAGTGGCTCATTTTATACCAGTCAAGACTACATATCGACCTCATTAGTATGCAGATTTATACATTCAGAACATCTTAAGGTTACATGGAATTCCTAAGAGAATTATTTCTGATAGAGGACCTCAGTTCATAGCTCGTTTTTGGGAACAGTTGCACAAGGAATTGGGAACGAAGTTGGTATGAAGTTCCGCTTACCACCCCCAAACCGTAGGACAGACGGAATGAGTGAATCAAATTTTGGAAGATATTCTCAGAGCATGTGTGCTTTCTTCTAGAGAATCATGGGAAAGTGGTTACCCTTGGCAGAATTTTCTTACAACAACAGTTACCACGAGAGTATAGAAATGGAACCATTCGAAGTCTTGTACGGACAAAGATGTAGAACACCCGTGAACTGGGTTGAATCAGTAGATCAAGGATTCTACAGATCAGATTATGTAAAAGATGCAGAAGAGATTGTGTAGACGGTTCAACAACATATCATAGCAGCACACTCTCGACAGATGAGTTATGCTGACACAAGTCCAAGTTGGAGATTATGTCTACCTCAAGGTCTCACCCATGAGGAATTTGCAACGATTCCGAATTAAGAAGAAGTTAGCACCACGATATGTCAGGCCATACCAGATCACCGCTAAGAAAGGAGAGGTAGCCTATCAAGTACAGTTACCCCCCAGAAATGAGTGCAATCTTTCTTGTGTTCCATGTATCACAACTCAAGAAATGTCTTCGAGTGCCAGAAAAAGAAGAAGTTCGAATTCCGGACATTACAATCCGATCAGACCTGGCTAGCAGGAGTATATTACTTGGGAATCACCATACTCTGGTTGTGGTCTCCCAACGTAATTCACAATAGAATAATAATCACATAGCTTTCTGAGGTTAGAGCTGGAAACCCTAGTTTTTCCCTTTATCTTTTATATTCTCGCTTTTGCTAGTGCTCAGGGTTTAAGCAATAGACTTAAGACAATCACCCCATTCCTTTGGGTTCGATATAAAACTGGGTCTACATCCGGTGAAGTGCGGGTATCTAATCTGTGTGCTTGCAGATTTATCTCTAGTGTTCTGATAACATATCCTAGCATTACTAGTGCCATTGCCAAGGGCGACTTTGGTAGCGATGGTAGTAAGTGTCAACATCGGTGATGTGACACCCTGGTGTCAAGCACTGCATTAGGAACAACATTAGCCACTAATGGACATGAGCATTGCATTGCATCGTCTCATGTTGCATTAAAGTGTTCAATTTTCCCTTTTGTTTATTAAATTTGAATTAGGGTTCTTTATGACTTGCCTGTTTTTTTGGAGTTTTGTCTTGGCAAATAACTTTATAAAATAGAGAATAATGAATATAACACTTTTCATGTAGACACTTTGTCCTAATTAAGTGTAGATTAATAATTAAAAATGTAAAAGAAAAATTGATTTCTAGCCCTAATATTAGCTTTAATTCTGTACAGGCTAGAGAAATGATTTTCAGAAATTATGTCCTATATGAAAGATGTAGAAAAAAGTATTTTGAGAAACTTTTGTTTTTGGGCCAAACCCTAGTTTTGAGTTTCTGAAACTGTTTTGAATTAAACAAGTTTGGGAAGAGAATTTCGAAAAAGAAAAAGGGTTTGAATTTTTTCGGTGCCCCACTTTCGGCCCGTTTGGCCTTTCGGCCTAGCCCGCGCCAGCTCGCGCTCACCAGCGTCGCACGCCGCGCGCCCGACAGCGTCGCGCCGTTCGCCGGCCGTCCGCCACGTGGCCGCCGCTGCCGAGCCACGCTCTTCCTTGGCCACTCCTTGCGTGATTGCATCCGCCTGGATCACACCACCATCGCGCTCGCCTTCTCCCGCTCGCCTCATCCGCCGCGCACTGCAGCACCGCTCCTGCCCGCCTCTCGTCGTCGCCGCCGCGGGTGTGGCAGAACCTCCCGGTAATGTGGCCCCACATGCACACGTCACCGTCTCACCGAGCTCTAATGACTGCACGTGTACCACGTCACTGGAAAGATCTATCGGGTGTCCCCGAGCTCGAGAACCCCGAATTATCCATGAACCACAGGATCATCATCATGCAGGGTGGAATAATTACAACACTACAATATTTGTTACAAAATTCCATCGGAGTGCGGAAGCAAAATAACAAACTTTATAAAACATGAATATGTTACTTTTTACATAAACTTAACTTGATTGCGGAAGTAAAACACGGCTACAGAACCACACTTAGGCAGAGCACCTAAGTTGGAGAAGAAGAACAACCAGATCATGTCGAGCCCACTGTCATGATCATGATCGACATCACCTGTTAGAAACCTGCAACAGAGTACTGTCGGTACTCAGCAAGACTTATCCGTCAACAGAAAAGACTTCAGGGTCATGCTGGTTAACGGTATATAATGAGGCTGACAATAGAGAGAAGATTTGCAGAAAAACTTACTAGCCTAGTTCAATTATTGAACATTTTGAAAATATCATTTGTTATTAAGATATCCTGTACTAAGCATTCAAATCATAAAACCTTTCTCATTCCTTTCCAGAGTTCTATAGATTAATACTACGTTGAGGGTGCGAGGATCAAGTCTCCTTTTCTCGTAGAGCAACGACGATTCAAACCGCTTTTATACCCGGTCGGGGCTTCTCAACCACATGACATATGCAAGACCCTAAACCTTCACATATCGTCACTTGCAGGACTCTAACCTCCAGGTGCACGATATGTGTAGGACTCTATCCTCCATATGTCCACCTTACTCACGGATCCTCCAATGCAAGAATAGCTCCACGCTACCCGAGAGCACAGTACTCCTCACTGCCAGCTTCCTTGCATTGAGGGTACATGCTACTCTCGCTTTCTCTCCACTCCCAGTGCGTGGTAAATTATCACCTGCATTAGATTAGTCGAAGCTTGGCTTCGCGCAGTATGTGGCCGGTACTATCAAGTTCAAGATCCAAGGGCCAACAACGAACGGTTCCTAAGCGACACGGACGCGACAAAGCATGACCAGGCCTTCCTATCGTACTTAGCCACTGGCACAACAGGTAACCTATCGGCTCGATGGCACGATCAGGTAAACTTGTCGCCCAAACCACCATAACACTAACCATGTCACGCCTGGTCTCAATTTCATTTCATTACCACCATTCTTTGTACCTGAGAGAGGTACCCTAACAGTGATGACTCATCATCCCTTAGTTTGCTCAAGGCCTAAGCGGATGATAACCTTATCATCGTGCAGCTTGGCTACGCATTTTCAAATAAAAGGGTATCAAGGATGGTATAGAGATATCCAACCAGAAATGCAACTATTGGTGTCATTCAACTCCTAGCACCTACTGCATTTGATAAATCATAAGTGATATAAGCTTTGTAAAACTGAAGAAGAGGTTTAAATGCACCGGGGCTGCCTGTGTTGCAAGAAAGACTGGATCCAAGAAGGATCCACAAAGGTTAGTTTCTTCTTGACTTGCAATTGAACCGTCTTGACGAAGCTGGTCCAACAAGTGTGATGACCGAAGCTTGATCACCAAGACCTTCTCGGTCCGAAGCTTGCTCAACAAGATCTTCTTCTCTCTCGGATGAACTACACGTGGATAAATGATGCATACTTAGTATGATGCCATGCGATGCATGCTAAGGTGCAGGACAAATAAAATGCATAACAGAAGTTAAACAAGCTAAGAAAAGTCGAGTAGAACTTTCCTTCGCGGTAATGTTGCAAATCAACAAAACCAACTTGCAACTTACCAACTAAGATTCCTAGTTACACATACAACTTCCACCAAACACCTTTAGGTTGTTAACTAAAGTAATTAAGGTGACTAAGGTTCATGGGAAACATCAACCAAGCCATGGGATGACATGATAGAAATGTCCCATGGTCTTCATCCATGGACCAAGTTCACATCAACATAATCAAAGAAAGGTTGTCCAGCTTTTGGACAGATTACATGTCCTACCTTAATTAACCATAACCAGAGCTCCCGACATCCAAAAGGGGTGATCCTAGACAATTTGGAAAGCTCATCAAATTGTCTACAAACTTTCTAACATCACCCAGGGTTGGTTCTATAGATAACTAGGTCAAACAGTTGGGACAAACATTTCTGTCCAGGGTTAGGACAGATTTGATCACCCAACTTTTAACACCTATAACTGGAGCTCTAGGTCACCAAAAGTGGTGATCCTTAACAATCTAGAAAGCTTATGAAAGACTCTAAAACTTTCCTATTATGGCCATTAGGTGATTCACAACTTAATTAGCTCAAACAACTACATTAGGACAGATCTGACCTGCTGACTTATAAAAACACTAACTCCTAATCTTGCAGGCCTAAAATCATGAAATTTTAGGACAAACTGGATATAGAAGTTTACAACAACTTTTGTATTCAACAAATTCACAGAAAACATAATTTACTTAGTGGAACCAGCCACTGAGCAGACACTGGTCATGCAGCTAAAACAAACCACAATTAAGATCAAGTGTTAAACTTGATCTACAAGCAATATCATGCTTAACAACTTAATCACATGGAGCACAACTATTATTCATTAGATACTAAGGTAATAAAGGTTAATCAGGTAATATGGTTTATTCTTAACCAAAAATCAGAAAGACTTAAGTACCTAAACAAAGTTCTATTAACCCTTCTTTATTAATTAAAAGACATATTTTAATCATCAACAAAAATTATTTATTTATCAAGTTTCATATTTTTCTCTAACAGATATCATCATTAAGAACACAACAAAATTTACCTCATAATTTTAGCATCAACACAAAATTAATTATGAATTAACTAAGCATCATCACAAAATTGCATTTCAGAAAACAGAAAACAAACGAAACCCTACTTCTACTGGGCCAGATTCGGCCCAGCCGTACCTAGCCAAGCCATGACCAGGCCATGACCACGGCGACGACCAGCGCCGACCCGGCTCTGCTCACCGGCGGTGCCCTTCCCCGGCCACCGGACTTGATTCCCGAGCACCACTACGACCTAGCGCAAACATGGGTTCGGTTGGGTAAAGGCGGAGGGTACCAGAGGACCACGGCCGATGGCCATGGCGGCCCGGCCGAGCACTACTTGCGGCGCGGCAGAGGACTAGTTATCCCTGCGCGGTAGAGACCTCAAGGAAAACACAGAGAAGCTCCAGGAGCTCACTAGAACTCGTTCGGCTCAACATCTTGGACGGAGACATGGCGGAGGGAGCTGGTTGCGGCGAAGAGCTCTCGGCGGCTATGGCGGACGGCCATGGCACTGACTCGGTGTTCTGACGGGAGCAAGGCAGTAGCGTTGAAGCCGGCTAGCTGGGGAGGGTCGCAATGCCATGGCGAATCCCAGACGACGACCAAGAAGGTCTCGGGTGCCCCACGGCGTGTTGGCCACGGTGGAGCCGTCGCTGCGGCGCTAGCACCACTGACCGACGATGGCGGCGTTGTTCCGGTGCGGGTGAGGCGGTAGAGACCGAGCCGTTGAGTCGAAGAGAACCATCGCACTGCGGCAGCGCTAAGACAACATGAGAGGAAGGGTGAAGCTCTCCAGGACATGGTAACCACAGCGGGGCGGCCGCGGCAGTGCTCTGGCTGGCCGCAGAGAAGAAAGCGGTGGCGCGGCCAACTCCGGCAACCAGCAGCGGAGCGAGCAGGCTGGAAAGGAGCTCATGGGAGGGGCGAAGATGCGAGCACGAGCTATGGGGCGGTGGTGTCTCGACAACGACGGTAACGACCGGTGGCGAACTCTGCTCAAAGGAGAAGAGAGCAGAGGAGATGGAGAGCGAGAGGAGGAACAGAAGAGAAGGGTGCTCACGGCAACAAGTCAAGGTGATCACGGTGCTTATGGAGGATGCCACCTCCTGCTTCGTCGAGGTGATGAGGACGACCGCGTGGCGTGCACACAACGGCAACGGACGGCGGCGGTGCGACGGAGAGCATCTGCTCTGCGCCTCTATTTCCCCCCGCTTCTCTACTGTAGCGCAGAATGCATTTCAATCTTCCTTCCCCTATTTCTCCCAAAAACACTTCACAACAAGCAAAACTCCCAATATGAAAGTTGTTCCAAAAATTAGGATCTACAACTTTTATTTAAGGAGCAAACCGAAAATCTACCTAGATTTTGAAATCACACTTTGAACTTGAAATGACCTCAAACTTGAATTCAAAATTACTTCTGAATTTTCTGAATAACTTCAAATTTTACCAATATAAAAGTTGTTGCTTATAAAATTATCTTCAACTTTGCTTTTGAAACCATTTTGAAATTGGACTTACTTTTTGAGCTATTGAAAAGGGGACAAAAAGAGATATTTAAAAACCAGAGTTTTTCTCACTTGTCATTTCATGTAACACCCAACAACATAATCAAGCCACACTCATTTCAATCATGGAAGTCAACACTCTGAAGGACCGAGAATGCAATAGCAAGATGACCAGAGGGGGGGGGGTGAATGGGAGCTCAAAAATTTCTCTTGAAACTTTGGCCTTTTGTCCCCAAAATCAACCCCAAGAGCTTCGATCGAAACCGTGATGCCCACGACCCTTGGAAGAGGGTGGATGATCCCTAGGATCACAGCAAGGCACCACAAAGCAATAGCAAACCAAACGCCAAAAGCACCGGCACAAGTTCGATTCGAGTCGCCATCTCCCCCGGTTAGTGGGAACCTATGTTGAGCTTCACCACGATACAACTTCATGTGATGATTAAAGGTTCAACTAAAATATGGATAAGCAACCTGATATGGTATTATACTATTGCTTGTTAGAATCAAGTGAGTGTTATAGTTCATGTGCAAACCAAGAATAAAGTATAGGTTAAAAGAAGACTGCTCATTCATTAAATTAAATATTACTCATCTCAATTTGAGCTCTTTCCGCAATGCAATTTCCCAGCTCCACCCAGCAAGCCTTGCATATCCTTGGTGTCTTTATTTTCAGTTAGACGAGTAAGTCTAGTTGAGTATATTCCCGTACTCAGGGTTTATCCCGTTGTTGCAGATGGCCAAGTGTACTTTGGCTTTTGTAAGCATTGCCTCTACCCCGTAGAGGGTGATGAGGAGTAGGCCCAGGGCAGGGTCGTCTAAAAGCTTCTGCTTTGCTTTTGTTGGACTAAGACTACTTGTGGCACAATATCTCGAAAAGGAGGAGTGAGTTATCAAAACAATGTTTTATTTGGACCGCATGTGTAGTGGTCGTGTTCCCAGACATATTTATGCTTCCGCTATTTGAACTCAGTATTGTAATAACGTTGAGTCTTCATACTCTGATTTTAATTTCAATATTGAACTGTTGTATCCTCGTGAATGTGGTACTTGAACAATGCGAGCCCGGTAAGTTGTAAAGTAGTTTGAAATCCTTCGAGATTTCCGTACTACTATAGTTATATGGGTCAAGTATGGGTCGGAGCCAGTTAATTCGGCTAAGACGGTACTTGAGCTCTTATAATTTGGACGGTTCTGTCACAGCTGCTATCAGAGCATGGTTCAAGTTATTACATCCCTGACGAGCTATTTTTGAACTTAAATGGGTATTTCAAAACTATTTTTAAAACTATTTTGAAATTTTAAGTGTGCCAAGTCTTGTCCTTAAGCCCTATACTAGGATTCAGGTGGCTTAACTGCTAATAGGGTTTTGAGATTTGCTTCATGGTGGATCTTTTATTTGCCTGGTCTATTCTCAGGAAAGAGAATGTGTCGATTGTGAAAACATGCATAAAATGATTTGGTGAGATATGAGAGCATGACCGTCAAACCGTCGGTCTAGGGAGAGTGTTGTTATACCGAGTTATATGTGAGCTCCACGCGAACATATACAAGGGTATCAAGTGCTGGGTAAATTTTTCTCAGATTGGTGCATGAGGTTTAGTATCGGCTTTTATGTACCTTGGTGCATAGGGGCAGATGCTCAATTATTTTTGTCATTGGGATTTTCTTGGGCTGAAATGAATCTTCTGCAGGTACACTAACTACATGATCGAGTACAACGACTAGATAACGCATGAGAAATCGTTCTTTGAACAACTAGAACGTTAGGACTTACGAGTCATTGTTCGTGAGTGAGAATGTAAGTACGATCATGCATCATGTTTATGTTACTGTTACATTGCATTCCTCCCCTTAATTAAAAATTGTTCCTCTTTATTTATAAAATTTGCCAACTTAATTATGCGTCTCATGAGAGTTCGAAGCCCCCTTTGTTTCTACAGTTGGCCCGGACCAAGTTGACAGCGCGCAAGGCCACCGGAGGCAGAGGAGTTCCACGTCGTCGCTTGGCCACAAAGTTGACCAAGAACACATTCTTGTCATACTTTGGGTTGCCAAGGATCCTTTGGAGGATTCTACAGGCAGTTGGGTATGAGGAAGGACAGGAGCCCCAGTACTCTTGGCAGAAGGACATCTATGGGCAGGATTCACTAGTCACGGTGCAGGTCAAGGTTAAGGCCTTGGCTAGCAAGCCACATCGGTCAGGATGGACGGAGATCACTGTTGACGGAAGTTATAGCATGTTTTACCTTATCAAAATACCGTCAACAGGCCTCGGTTTCAAGGAAGAATAGCATATCATGAGCATATTTATCACTAATAAGTTCCACTTGTACTCTTAGCTTGTGAACTCGTAGGAGATGGCAAAATGGACAAAATGAGGCCAGGTGGGCCCACCAAGGGGGTCGGGCGACCCCACCTTTGGGCCACCTCGGCCATGGTGACATGGCATGATTCAAGAGAAGCATGTTCAAGCCAATATCAACCATTGGATCAAGCATGTGCTTTTGCTCAATGGTGCAAGATGAGAAGCACATGGATTCATGGGTCCACACCGAAAACCAAATGCAACCAACTTCACAAGACTTTCTCCATGACATGTGGGGTCAACAAGGGAGACAAGAAGGTGGGCCAGCCCTGTCATAGGGGGGTCGGCCGATCCCCCCTTGGTGGGACCCAATAGCACTATTCATCAGGGTGACATCAGCACCTTCTAGAAGATGTACCCCGGGCCCACATGTCAGAGACAGGGGTTGGCCGACCCCATGGTGACCGTCATCCAAGTCGGTGGCAAAGTGCATGTTTCACACGTGAAGAATATCCAAGCCATTCATCCAAGTCGGTTATTATGGCGGTAGATCCAAGGGTGAAGAGAGGAGGATCACGCGGATCGCTGACGTGGCACCGGAGTAGCCCCTACTCCACCTCCACTATAAATAGAGGCCTCCACCCTCTCATTCACATAACTCATATCTAACACATATCCCACTTTCATGTGAGATCAAGCAAGAGTAGTAGTAGTTAGTCTAGAGTGGGAGTTAGAGTCGAGTCGGGTGAAGCTCGGGTCTCCGGAGTCGTCTTCTGGGAGTCTGGTATAGAACTTGTATCTTTCTTCTTTTGTAAGACTTTATTTATTTAATATATTATTCTTTCTTTACTTTACTTTGCATTTACTTAAGTATTTACTTTCCAAGTATTTATTTAAGTATTTACTTAGTGCAAGTCTATATTTATATAGTCTTGTTTTGTGCTTATCTTAGTTCTATAGTTGTCTTAGTTAGATTCATTTCCTTTACATAGCTTCTTGTGTGTGCGTCATCGTCCTATCTTAGGATAGGGGCTTTAGCTATTTTGATCGATAGCTAAAGGTGTAGATAAGTGTGAGCGTGGTGCTCATACTTCATCTTATCTTTGACTACCGCTGGCTTGCACGGACAGTAGGGGTGCATGGGCAAAAGGTGACAGATTTTGCCTGGCTACCTAGATCCCCTCACGTGAACTCAGGCTAGTTCTTAAAAGGTAAGGAGTCCATAAGCCAAATATCCGCTTGAGTATTGGGTTAGGTGAACAACCTTCTATCGCTTTACTCTCTCGTTTATCCCTCTCACACAAGTAGCAAGGCGTCAATCTAGTTAAGTCATCTATTTAATTAGGATTAGTTCATAGGAGTAAAGGTAGAAACATAGGAGTACTTAATACTCACTCATTGTCCTCCCACCTAGCTAACTCTACTAAAGTTATCTTTCATATCATATACTCTTTGCTTAACTTATTTATCTTATCTATCTATCCTCCATTATATCCACTTATACCCCTTTGCTTCTCTAATTGATAATAGATTTTAGTAAGACTAAAGGATCTATCTTTCCTCTCTCTACATCTTTCCTAGCTTGCTTTCCTTTGGGATAAAATAAATAACGATACCTTGGAATACTCCCCGGTGAAGTGCTACATTGGTATATTCTGTGCGCTTGCGGAACTATCCAATAGTCAATAGTTTTACCACCAAGACACTTCTAGCGCCATTGCTGGGGTTAGGCTCCATAGTCTAGTTCTAGTGGTTGCGTTAAGAAGTGTTAACAAGCATTTCTTGCGCCGTTGCCGGGGATAGATTAAAACTCTATTCTCAGTAGCGACGCTAAGAAATACCAACAAGCATTTCTGACGCCGTTGCCGGGGATAGCAACAGCCTAGGAGTTTAGAGAGAGTGAATCCGTAGTCTGCTATTTATTAGTTATCAATTAGTATAGGAGCTAACCCCTCACCTGTCTAGTTTCTTTTTGCTATCGTGAAACAAGTAGGTGTATGAGCGGTTTCCAACTGCCGTCAAACTTCGTTGAAAATCCCGAGCAGTTGTTGAGGAGGACTAGACTTTGTCAAGTTCCACCTCAGAGGTTCATCTCGAACCAGAATCCGTTCGAGGAGGAAGTTTCTGCACCAGCTAGAAGAGAGGCCATGGCCCAAAAGACCATCTCCGAGTACTCTGCGCCGTCGGCCGACAATGTCGCCACGGGTCCGCAGCTTAACTTGGGGGATGCGACTTTCAAGCTCAAGCCGGCTCTCATCAACATGGTGCAAGCCAATCCATTCTGTGGGAAACCGCATGAGGACGCCAACGCCCATCTCCAACACTTCTTGGAGGTATGTGGTACCTTCACTATGAAGAATGTGTCTACAGACGCCATCCGTCTTCGTCTTTTCCCATTCTCGTTATTGGGAAAGGCAAAGCAATGGTTCTACGCCAACAAGAGTGAAGCCAACACTTGGGAGGAGTGCGCCAATGCGTTTCTCAAGAAGTTCTTCCCGATGGGCAAGACCAGCGCCCTTCGTGGAAAGATTTCCAGCTTCCAGCAACAAGCTAATGAGACGATTCCCGAAGCATGGGAACGTCTACAAGAGTACATTCACGCCTGTCCTCATCATGGGATAGAGGAGTGGCTCATCATCCAAGGTTTATACCATGGCCTGACCGGTATGGCCCGTAGTCACCTAGATGCAGCCGCTGGAGGGGCATTCTTACAACACAATGTGAGAGATGCCAAGGACCTCATAGAGAAGATGGTTACCAACCAAGGTTGGAATGAGGAACGTCTTCAGCCGAAAAAGAGAGGTGTTCATGCTCTCAATGAGGTGGACATGCTCTGCGCGAAGATGGACCTCCTGATGAAGAAAGTAGAAGAAAGTTCCAAGAGGGAACAAGAGGTCGTTCAACCTTATGCAACCGCACGAGCCGTCGAAGCCGACCAATGGTGCGAGGTATGCGGAGGCAATGACCATTCGGGAAATAATTGTCCTGAGACGAAGGAGGAGGTGAGCTTCATCCACAACGCCAACAACAACGGGTACCGGACCCAACAACAACAACAAGGATGGAATTCGCGCCCCTTCTACCAAAATCAAGGTAACGGTTATAGCAATAATTTCAATAGTTCTTATAATAACCAACCTTCTTTAAGAGATCTTGTCTTAGGCCAATCTAAAATAAATGATAGTATTAATAAAAAGATGATGGCTAATGATAAGATTCTTGAAAATATAAATGAGAAAATCGATAGCTTTAATTCTGCTATGAAAAATCAATTGAGCTTTAATAAAATGCTAGAAACACAATTAGCTTAACTAGCAGCAGCTGTCCCATCCTACGAGCAAGGTAAGATCCCGGGGAAACCCGAAGATCCAATAGAGGGTGTAAAATTGGTTACTACGAGGTACGGTAAGCCTCCGCTCCGGTCAAACTGTGGTCATCTACTCGATCCACCCTTCATCACCAAGAAGGAAGATCCAGGCCTGCCGACCATCACCTGCCAGATTGGACCACAAGTCTTCCACGATGCCTTCTGCGACCTTGGATCGAGTGTCAACATCATGTCCAAGGTAACGTATGATAACTTACTAGGGGGAACTTTGCTCCCTACATTTGTTCGTTTGCAGCTGGCCGATCAGACGCTACGGTTCCCTGAGGGACTAGCAACAGACATCCTCATCAAAGTCCAAAACAGCTACGTCCCCCTCGATTTCCTTATATTGGACATGGGATCCAATGTAGACATCGCGATCATCCTGGGAAGGCCGTTCCTTAATACGGTTAACGCCGTCATCTACGTGGGATCCGACCAACTTCACCTCCAGTTCCCGGAGTATAAGGTAAAGTGTCCATTCAACGGTTATAAAGCTAACATGCAGGTGAAGGACAAAGAACCTCGAGACAACAAACATCATCGTCGCCCACGCCGTAGGAACAAGAAAAAGAGCGAGTCGGCCAACAAGGCCGAAGTAAAAGAAGAACTCACCGACGAGGTGCAACCACGGTCTCCATCTCTGGGACCGACTGAAGCACCCAATGAATGACAAGACGGAGAGGTCCTGCTCTACGGACCTGAAACATGGAGCCCTTGCTGATAAGGTAAATCAATAGTTATCTCATATTTAATTTTTTATGCATTTCAAATTCTTGCATTTTCCTTCAATTGCATACTTAGTTTAATTCTGCATATTTCATTTCGACAAAATAAATTTCCATGCTAGTAGCACCTTGACAATAACTTGCAACACACTTGAGCCATGGGACCACCCCAAGGTGGGGTCGGCCGACCCCACCAGTGGGCCCACTGGCACATGATCTATCTTGGCTTAGTACCCTGAGTATGACACAACACTTTGGTGCTCAAGGAGCATCCTAGGTGGGATCGGCCGATCCCACCATGGTACCCTCCTGCACCCTACTGCACTCTACTCAGCATGCTCATAAACATCATGCATATCAACAAAGCCAACATCTGAAAAGAAATGGTCCTTTGCTTTACTCTTTAAGCATGAGATGTTCCTCTTTATGTTGGATGCTCATGGGGACCACAATAACCAGCCAAAGGCATGTCTTAGTGTTCTCATGGTCCATGGGAATCACTTTGGACATGTCTCCACTTTGGCCATTCATCTTTTCTCTTTCACCAAACACTAGGCAAGGGAATCTTTGAAATTTGTGTCAACTTTGCACCAAACATAGTTGCATCTTTACTAGACACGTGATGACACAAAGTTTAAAGTTTGAGGGGACATGTAGGGGGGTCGGCCGACCCATGTGTTGGCCCATCCTGAAAATATTTTTACTCACTTTAGACATGTCCCCTGGCTAAAGCAAAAGCAAAGTCGAAAGTGTCATGCAAGGGGGTCGGCCGACCCATGCTATGGGTGGTCACCACTTGCCCTTCTCCCCCTATATATACCCTTGCATTGTGAGCTCAACTCCACACCAAAACCACTAGAACCATCTCGAGCTCACAAGTTCTTCCTTTGTTTCCTTAGTTGCAAGTTTATTCTCAAGCTTAGCTTAGTAGTAGCCATCCAAAAAAAACCAAAAACCCAAAAATAGTTCCCATTTCATAGTAGTAGTAGAAGCTTGGTAACTTATCTTGTAGTAAGATGAAGAAGTTGCTTGCCTCCCGTTTCAAAAAGTCCAACAAGGGTGAGAGTTCTTCCCAAGAACCTCACCATGCTAGTGCTCATGAGAGGAGAGAGGTGGAAAGAAGTGAGCTAGTACCCTTCATTCCCCTAGCTAGAGTAATGGAAACCGAGAGTGGCCTTAGGCTAAATGCCAAAGAGATGGGGAAATTCTTCACTCTTAGTGAGAGTAGTTTCTCACACACAAGTGTCATTGATCCGGCCCTCTTGCAAGAAACAGGTATGGATTCAGAGTTTTATGCTATTTTCAATACCATTGGTTGGGGAGGATTCTTTGCAATTCTTGAATTTGGCATAAAGAACTTAACCATTGAGTTTTTATGCATGTTAGAAATGAATAACGATGGGGTAGCATTTCGAATGTTTGGGATGGAATATGACTTGACTTGGAGCACATTAAACGCTGCTTTAGGATTTGATCACTCTTGCCATCTTGATGTAGACCATGCTTTTCATTATGACAAGAATGCTTTCTGGTATGCCATTACTGGCTCTAGTGATTGTTCCAACCCCTCACCATACAAAATTCATAACCCAACCTTACGTTTCATGCACTACTGGCTGTTCACCACTCTTTTCCCTGGCATGAGAGGAGCATTGGTAAGTGATGATGAGCTGAAACTACTCTATGCCATGGTTAGCAAAGTTAAAGTTTCACCTGTTAAAATGCTAGTGAACTATTGGCTTAGCTACATAAAGCCTAGGAAACCCATATACTTCACATCATTCATCACACGTATAGCCGAAGCTTTGGGTGCACTAGAATCCCAAACTTTTGAGTACATTAAAACCGTGAGAGATGTTTTGGAAGAAAATGTATTTATTGGTTGCGATGTACTAAAAAGGGGTCCCAAGGGTGAACTAATAATGATTTATCCAGGCCATACAGTCGAAATCACTCTCCCTTGTGAGGGTCTTCGATTGTATGCGCTTCATACGCTAACCTTTGATTTGGACCCCGAGGAAAGAGCCCCAAAAGTTGCAGGTACTAGCAGGAGGACAAGGAGAGCATCCCGTGCTACTCGAATGGAACAAGGCGGACCTTCACATCAGGCTGAAGAAGTTGAGGAGGGAGATGAGGCAGCCTCTATGGACATTTCAGGGCCCTTGGGGAGGCCTCCTCGCTCACAGGACACTCCTCGCTCTCAAGACACTCCTCGCCCACGGGGTAGAGGAAGGCAACATCAAAGGACGTCGATGGACGAGCTCATAGACAACATGGGTGCGTTGAACATCGAACAAGAGGCAACATTGCTTCTTGTACAACAAAACGCCCAACTCCTGAAGGCCATTCAAGAAGAAGAAGCACGACGTTGGGCCGGGTGGTACCAGCATTATCCACCACCACAGTAGGCAAGAACCAAGCTTGGGGGAGATCCTCTCCCCCACCAAGGTAAGTCCTGTATTTTAAGTTATTTACCTTTCAATTAGTTTTCTCATTGCATTTAAAAAAAATAAAATACCAAAAATATTTGCTTAGTACTCCCCTTAGCACATATGTCTCATATATGTCTATCTTCCCCATGGAAATGATGACCAGTTGCCTTGCTAATGTTTCTCTAGTGCCTAGTTTACAACTTAGTATTTCTCTAAGTATGGATTACTTAGCTCATTTAAACCATCATGAACCTGAAAACTTTGTGGGTTGCAAGTGCTAAAACTAAGTCTAAGTTGTTGGGAGACATGATATAGTGAGACAAGAGCTGCTATAATATTGTTCTAAGCATGATAGATTGCCGGAGAATTTATTCTTAAAATGATCAAAATCTTAATTGTTCCTCAATGGTGATAAATTCCTACCACAGCCATATATGCTTTACATGTTTTGCAAACCTTCTACATAGGCTATTTGCTTTGTATTGAGTGTTGTCAAGTCTTGTTGACCCTTGTTAAGAGGCTTTTCATGCTCCTAAGATCAAGATCACGTACACACCTCATATACATGCTGCTTCTACACTGGAAGTACGCAAAAACATGCCTTTCATTTCCACCAAATAGGTTGCTTCATACTCCAAGTGTTAGGAAATATCTCTCAATTATTTAGTAGATGAGACTCAAAAGGCTAAGCAAAATAAAGATAAAAAAATGGACAAGTGAAAGTCCATGAAAAAAAAGAGAAAAGAAAAAAAAGGGGGGGAAAATGCTAGCCATGTCTCATTAGAAAAGAGAGAAAAAGAAAAAAATATATATAGAGAGAGAGATAGATCTTATCAAATAAAGAAGCAATCTAGTCCACCATACACCACACACTTACACATCTTGATCTGGGAGTATGACACTTCTCTTCAAGGATCCGAGCTTCGACTTCACAACAAAATGCAAGTAAGTATGCCATCTTCTTTCATCTCTACATTGAGCTACACATAAGCCTGTTTAGAAGTAGGATGAAATAAAGAAGGCAACACTTATCATATGCCTTGGTGAGGAATCATACACCATTTGAGCGACATGAGAGAACCATATGAGGAACATTAAGTCTTTCTTTTGAAAAATATTGCAAAACCCCCGGTATGAAACTTGCTAAAAACAAGAAAATTAGTGCTCAAGTCAAACTGTTCTATCTTTCAACCACCTAAGACAAAGGAAAAGCCATAAGCCCCATAGAGTACTAAGGTAATATGGGTGATTTACATAGCGAATTTCTCCATTCAAAGAGAAGAACTTTGTTTTGCACATGGTACTCTTGAAATGTGATGCATAGTAACAATACTGATCCACCGAGGCCAAGTTAGATTGAGGTTAAGCTTGGGGGATCTTATTGACGGAAGTTATAGCATGTTTTACCTTATCAAAATACCGTCAACAGGCCTCGGTTTCAAGGAAGAATAGCATATCATGAGCATATTTGTCACTAATAAGTTCCACTTGTACTCTTAGCTTGTGAACTCGTAGGAGATGGCAAAATGGACAAAATGAGGCCAGGTGGGCCCACCAAGGGGGTCGGGCGACCCCACCTTTGGGCCACCTCGGCCATGGTGACATGGCATGATCCAAGAGAAGCATGTTCAAGCCAATATCAACCATTGGATCAAGCATGTGCTTTTGCTCAATGGTGCAAGATGAGAAGCACATGGATTCATGGGTCCACACCGAAAACCAAATGCAACTAACTTCACAAGACTTGCTCCATGACATGTGGGGTCACCAAGGGAGAGAAGAAGGTGGGCCAGCCCTATCATAGGGGGGTCGGCTGATCCCCCCTTGGTGGGACCTAGCAGCACTATTCATCAGGGTGACATCAGCACCTTCTAGAAGATGTACCCCGGGCCCACATGTCAGAGACAGGGGTCGGCCGACCCCATGGTGACCCTCATCCAATTCGGTGGCAAAGTGCATGTTTCACACGTGAAGAATATCCAAGCCATTCATCCAAGTCGGTTATTATGGCGGTAGATCCACGGGTGAAGAGAGGAGGATCACGCGGATCGCTGACGTGGCACCGGAGTAGCCCCTACTCCACCTCCACTATAAATAGAGGCCTCCACCCTCTCATTCACATATCTCATATCTAACACATATCCCACTTTCATGTGAGATCAAGCAAGAGTAGTAGTAGTTAGTCTAGAGTGGGAGTTAGAGTCGAGTCGGACGAAGCTCGGGTCTCCGGAGTCGTCTTCTGGGAGTCTGGTATAGCCCTTGTATCTTTCTTCTTTTGTAAGACTTCATTTATTTAATATATTATTCTTTCTTTACTTTATTTTGCATTGACTTAAGTATTTACTTTCCAAGTATTTATTTAAGTATTTACTTAGTGCAAGTCTATATTTATATAGTCTTGTTGTGTGCTTATCTTAGTTCTATAGTTGTCTTAGTTAGATTGATTTCCTTTACATAGCTTCTTGTGTGTGCGTCATCGTCCTATCTTAGGATAGGGGCTTTAGCTATTTTGATCGATAGCTAAAGGTGTAGATAAGTGTGAGCGTGATGCTCATATTCATCTTATTTTTGACTACCGCTGGCTTGCACGGACAGTAGGGGCGCATGGGCAAAAGGTGACAGATTTTGCCTGGCTACCTAGATCCCCTCACGTGAACTCAGGCTAGTTCTTAAAAGGTAAGGCGTCCATAAGCCAAATATCCGCTTGAGTACTGGGTTAGGTGAACAACCTTCTATCGCTTTACTCTCTCGTTTATTCCTCTCACACAAGTAGCAAGGCATCAATCTAGTTAAGTCATCTATTTAATTAGGATTAGTTCATAGGAGTAAAGGTAGAAACATAGGAGTACTTAATACTCACTCGTTGTCCTCCCACCTAGCTAACTCTACTGAAGTTATCTTTCATATCATATACTCTTTGCTTAACTTATTTATCTTATCTATCTATCCTCCATTATATCCACTTATACCCCTTTGCTTCTCTAATTGATAATAGATTTTAGTAAGACTAAAGGATCTATCTTTCCTCTCTCTACATCTTTCCTAGCTTGCTTTCCTTTGGGATAAAATAAATAACGATACCTTGGAATACTCCCGGGTGAGGTGCTACATCGGTATATTCTGTGCGCTTGCGGAACTATCCAATAGTCAATAGTTTTACCATCAAGACACTTCTAGCGCCGTTGCTGAGGTTAGGCTCCGTAGTCTAGTTCTAGTGGTTGCGTTAAGAAGTGTTAACAAGCATTTCTGGCACCGTTGCCGGGGATAGATTAAAACTCTATTCTCAGTAGCGACGCTAAGAAATACCAACAATCACCAAGGGCAGCTGTGCAAAGGATGGAGCCAACAGGGCAGCTTACTTGGTGCTAAAGGACATCATAGCTCATTTCCCCGCTGACCTTGCTAGTGCCATGGCAGGAGTGTTCCCTCGTGGATCACCTTTTCCATTGCACTGGAGGCAGACTTTGGAGTCAGTTCTGACAGAAGACGCCGAGGAAAGGTTCTTTTGCGAGACATCAACGATGAGTGCCACTGAAGCCTTGGTTGAAGTCTGTGAGAGTCTGGAGTGCAGCTTGGAGAGCGTGTCCTTCACCCTTACGGCCACTTACCAGAGCAAGAGGAAGCTGCAGCAAGAGTTTGACGGCGAGGTAGCCCGCCTACAGGAGGAGTTACACCAGGTCACCTTGGAGCGTGACGAGGCTCGCGCCAGAGCAGGAGCCGAGAACACCGCTCGGACCATCACCGAGCAGATGTATCTGACGATGACAATGCAACGGGATGAAGCCTGGTCCGCGTTCGACGAGCTCAGAAAGGGTGCTCTTCACCTGATGCAGCAGGTCGACAACCAACAAGCCTACATCAACAACCTCCACGAGGCGATTCACCAGTTTCACCACGAGGCACAGGAGGCCGCCGCAGCAGCAGTTGAGGTCCCCGAGCCACAGGATGGAGTGGTGCTTGGTCCAGACCCCGCACCGGAGGACGAGGCCTACGTTGATGAGCCCATGATCGACGCCGATGGAACAGGAGTCGCGCCCGACGCAGGAGACGCTTGAGCAATAGATTCGCTAGGAGTTTCGCTATTGCTTAGTTCATGTGATGGTCTCTTTTGATGTAACCCAGACATATGTTTACCCTTATGACTCAGTTCGTGTGATGGCAAGTATGATATTTGGATGAAGTCCAGACTTCAATCTGGCACCTTTTTATGGAAATCCGTCATTTGCGTTCTTATTTTCGAGCGATTACTCTATGATGTTGTATAGAAATGAGTAATTATATCTGGTCGTGTGCTAAATTTTTGAATTATGTACAACATGTTATTTATTCATGTTCAATATAACATCGCCTAATTGTTGCTCATCAATGGGATATGCAGATGCCGGCCTACACTCCCAGCCAGCATTGTCAGGGAGGAGGCGGACATGAAGAGAATCTGCTACCACCTCCACCACCGCCGATGTCGGCAAACGCTTTCTTTGGTCAGTTCTTGTGTAGCCAAAGGAATATGGAACAGATGCAGAGGCAGATGGAGGCTACACTCCGTGATATCGCGGGTAACACTGCACATCAACGCCAGTAGCGCCAAGGACCGGAGCCTAACCAGTACAACTCGTATTGTGACTTCATGGACACTCGTTCGCCTGTGTTCAAGGAAGCCACCGAACCACTCGAGGCAGATGAATGGCTCAATTCCGTCACCCAGAAGTTTCGTCTTCTCTGTTTGACCGAGGAACTAAAGGCTGAATATGTAGCACATCTGTTGGAAGGACCCGCAGGTCTATGGTGGTCCCATTAGCGTGCATCCTTGCCTAAGAATGCGCCTGTTACATGGGAACAGTTCTCTGCCGCCATGCGCAGACACTACATCCCTAGTGGCTGAAAGGTCCTAGTTTGGTTTTGGTAATTGAGTGACAACTTTAGTTGGACTAATGATGTTTATGTGAGATACACAGGTGTTAAGTCCACAGGTGATCATGTATGAGCAACATATGCCATAGGGGTGAAATGACTTGAAGGATGTTGTAATGCTCATGCATGTGATGAAGAATGAGCTTATTGCATATGTGACATGACATGTGGTCATATGGCTAAGATGGTGAAGATGAAGGCAAAGCTTGGCTTGATGGACCGGTTGCGGAAGTGAAGGGCAAGTTGGAGGCTTTGAAGCCATTGGTACCGAGTGTCGGGAGGCTTGAGCAAAGACTTGGCGCCGAAGGACCGAAGCAATGGTGAAGAGCAAGTGAGGTCAAGATCGATGGACCATGGAGGCCATGTGATGATATGAAGTGGATCATATCATTTGATATAGGTTGGTGCATGTGTTGCATCAACACCGAAGGAGATGAAATGGAATGCGCAAGGCAAAGGTATAATTGTAGGGCATTTCATTTCACCGGTCATAGGTGTGTAGAGAAGTTTATGACCGGGTTTAGGATAGATGGCCGTACTATCAAGGGGAGCAAACTTGTTTGCATATCGGTCATCTAGTGCCACTTGAGCGATCTAACATTGCGTTGTTACTAGGATCGAGTGGCGTGGTGAGTGCAAGTGAAAATCCTTTGAAAAATGATTGTGAAAATGCTAACACACATGCACAAGGTTGTATACACTTGGTGGTGTTGGCACATTTGCAAAGGAGAAGAAGTTGGAGAAGTTTTGGAGAAAACTTTGGTTGAAAAAGAGAAGTGATGGTTCTTGGATTGGAAAACTGTATTGATCCTTTGTGCTTTGGATCATGAGTTCATGTGGGTTGTGTAGCCCTCTGAATAAGCTTTCCAAAATGTCCAAGATCATCGAATTCCGAGTTGGGAGCTAAGAGTTATGGCCGTTCTCGTGGGAGGCTTTCTGGAGAGTGGCGGACTGTCTGCCATTTTAGTGGCGGACTGTCCGCGAGCCTCGGACGCTCCGATGGGGATGCATCGGACGCTACGAGCGCACTGTTCTCGGGTTGACAGGTGAACGGCGGACTGTCCGGGCCTATAATGGCGGACTGTCCGCCGGCTATTTTTTCGGAGAACAAGGTTGCTGGACAGAATCTGTGCAGGTCTTTGTTTTTCAACGGCGGACTGTCCGGGCCCAAACGGCGGACTGTCCGGGGTGACAGTTGCAGCTCCTAACGGCTAGTTTCGTTATAAGGGCGGACTGTCTGCAGTTCAAATTTCAGCACGCGTCCAAACGGCTAGTTTGAGCCCTCCCTCTATAAATAGAGGGGGTGGCCGGCCATTTGGTGTGTTGGGCACCTTGGGGACTTAGTGTCCTTGTGTGAGAGTGCTTGGGAGCCCTCCAACTCACTTGGGATTAGTGCTAACCATATCCGCTAAGTGAGAGAGCGATTCTAGTGCGGTGCATGAGAGATTGCATTTGTGGCACTAGGTGATCGAGTTGCAAGCCGGTGGTGCTTGTTACTCTTGGAGGTTGCCACCTCCTAGACGGCTTGGAGGCTTGTGTGTGCTCCGTGGTAGCACGCTCGGAGATTGAGTGGTGCTCCGGAGGCGACCGCTTTTTGAGGGGTGTTGTGCTCACCCCGCGGGAGATCGCGAAGAGCAACTCTAGTAAAAGAGAGACGTGAAGAGCGTCAAGTGGTTCGGCCAGGTCGAGTGCTAGAGCTTGTGGTAAGCACTCCTTGGGGAGAGTGTGACTAGTGTAGTCACCACTAGCAAGAGGACCGGCGACAACCTTGAGCTTGTCTCAACGGGGACTAGCTTGGTGGCTACCAAGTGAACCTCGGGATAAAATCACCGTGTCAACATTGTCTTCATCTTCTCAGTGGTTTGCTATCTCCATTCACTAGCTTGTATTTCCATACTCATTCTTGTGCTAGTGTTTAGTTGTTGCTCTTGTGTGGCTATCTAGCTTGTGTAGCTTAATAGTTGCTCTTGTAATTAGTTAGCTTGTGTAGCTTGCTAGTTACCTTCCTTGCTTGTGTAGCATAGAAGTTGATCCCGTGAGTGACTAGTTGACTTGTAGTCTTGCTAGTAACATTGCTTAGTTTGTGTAGCTAAGTTGAGCTCACTAATTTGGCTTGTGTAGCCTTGTTATTGAGCATTGCTAGTGAGCTTAGGCTCGGTGCTTTTGCTTAGTGGCATGTGTAGGAGCTCCCCGGTTGATTGAGTACTAGTTGCATAGGTTTATGTGACCTTGCTTCTAGAATTGGTTAGGTGAGCTCTAGCTAGCCCGACACCTTATTTGCATTGTTTAGGATCTTTTGTAAGGTGTCATAGAGTATAGGCAGAGGGGTGTAGTCTTGGCTAGACCGATAGTTTTAATTCCGCATTTGTTTCGGTTAGCCGACGCGATTAATTTTAGAAAGGACTATTCACCCCCCCTCTAGTCCGCCATCTCGACCCTTCAAGTGGTATCAGAGCTAGGTCTCTCATTTGTGGTCTTCACCGACCCGAGAGGATGGCGACTAGTTGGCTAGATGTTGAGTGTGACACACATATTTTTGATGGCACACACTATGCACGATGGAAACTTCATATGCTTGATCATTTCCGTGCTTTTGGTCCGAAGCTTTGGTGGATCGTTGTTGTTGGTTTTACTCATGCCTTGGATGAGAGTAATCTAACCCAAGCGCAAGAGGATTGCATAACACTCGATGCACAAGCCCAATGTTTTCTAACAAATGCTTTGCAAGATGAGATATTTGGCAGGGTGAGGACTTCGGTGAGTGCCCATGATATGTGGATGGCACTCAAATATCTCTATGGTGATTTCTCTATTTGGGATGATGGCAAATTCAAGGAGGAGGATCACATAGAGATGGTACATGAGGATGTTGAGCATGACCGCAACATGGTGGTTGTGAAGGATTGCTCCACCTCATGGTCAAGTGATGATGATGATGATCAATCCACAAGATCACTTGACAAAGATGATGGTAACCATAGCCGAAGCTCAAGTGTTGCAAATGATGACGCCATTCCATGCACACTTGATGATGATGATGATGACGGCTATGAGAGTGATGTCTCTTCAAGCTCTTCTACTACACCACATTGCTTCATGTCACCTGGTGACACTAAGGTATCAATTGCTAATGTGGTACTTGATTGTGATGATCCAAAATTTGAGCTTGTATGTAGACTCACTAAGGCTTTAGAAAATGAGATGGCTAAAACAATGAAATTGACAAAAGAAAACTCATTTCTAAAGAATGCATGTGAACAACAAAAGCATCTACTTTATGTTACTACTTGTTCACATGATGAGCTTAAATTGACTCATGAGGAACTTAGTGTTGCTCATGACAACTTGGTACAAGACCATGCTTTTCTCACTAACAAGCTTTCTAATGAAGAAACTAAAACTAGTGAGAGCTCATCATTTGGGTCAAATGATCAATCACATATTTGTGCTAACCCATGTGATGTAGAGAAGAAGCATGTATCCACCTCTTGTGATGATTTATTATCTATGCCATGTTCTTCATATATAGATGCTTGTTCTACTTCTATGTCTTGCGAGACTAACATTTTGAAGGAGAACAATGAACTCAAAAATGAAGTGAAGAATTTGAGCAACAAGTTAGAGAGGTGCTACAACTCCAAAGTCACCTTTGAGCATATGTTGAACAATCAAAGAAGCTATGGTGACAAGAGTGGCGTCGGCTTCAACAAGAACAAAACCAAGGGAAAGAGGATGAAGAAGCAAGAAGAAAAGAAGCTATCTCATTTCATGTGCTACCGGTGCCATGAAATAGGACACTTTGCTAAGTATTGCCCAACCAAGAAGCCAATGATGAAGTCACAAGATAAAAGGAAGAAGCCCCAAGTGAAAAGCAAGATCAACCATGAAGATGGTGATATGGGGAAGAAGAAGAAGAAGAAGAAAACAAGAAGAGGAGGAAGAGCAAGGCATCCAACTCATATCCAAGATGCCAAGATGATGATGAGCAAGAATCAAGATGAGACAAAAAATTTGGCTCACATCAAGTGCTACAAGTGTGGTGATATGGGACACTTTGCCTCGAAGTGCCCTACCAAGCTTGAGAAGAAGGTTCAAGCAACTCATGAGAGGCAAGGCAATGAGAAGCAACAAATGAGCAAGGAAGAGAAGGCTCAATCAAAGAGGGTTTGCTACTCATGTCGGGAAAGGGGACACATGGCTAATTCATGTCCCCTAGGTAATACTTCTAAGCATATTTCAATTGATGATAATATTGTGCTTAGAAAGGATGACAATGGTACCTCATCGGTGGCTATTGCAAAACATCCCGCTACTCATACTAAGGCATTGCCTAAGTATGTTGCACCTAACTTGAGAGGACCCAAACTAGTTTGGGTACCATCGAAAAGTGGATGAATGTGTGTAGGTACCATGGCATTGGAGGCTTGATTCAAGTGGATTCATGATGATTATTATATGATTGAGTCAAGTAAAGAATCGTAGTGCACATCCAAACCCAATGCCAAGTCAAGTGAAGTGAAGTCCAAGTACTATAACATACAAGTGCAAAGTTCAAGTTGAGGTGATTTATTGGAATATTTGAAGGCTTGCAATCAAATTGAATTGAAGCTTGATATTGAATGATCATGAGCTAGTAAGGTATATCTCTATTTGATCACATTCATTTGGGTGCATATGAGTTGATTGAATTGGATATATATGCATATGTTGCTTGCTATAAGATGATTGAATGGATTCATTGCTTAGTAATCAAGTTTGAGTTAGTTTGATTGGATATGTTCACAAGATGACTTTTAGTAAGTGGATTGAATGGATATATATCTTGTGAGAGTGTTCAAACAAGTTAGCTTCAAGTTTGATTCAAATTGCTACAATATAGCTCAATTGCTCAAAGTTGTCCAATATTGGAAAATCTGACTGAGCTGAGAAGATAGCCATGTTTGGATGCTCAAATCTAATTGGATTGACTTGAAATTTGGTGTGCATGCTCTACACTTATAGTATTAGTTGCTGTAGAAAATTGGAATTCATTGGATAAGTGAAACTCCGTGTGGTAGTGGATCTTGTCAACTCTATTGCAGCAGTTTTCAGCATGGACAGCAAGTGAAAGATTTGAAATCTGGTAGCAATCTAGACAGCCAATGAAGCTCAAATTTTTATGGCTACTAGAACACATAGAGAGGCACATCTCCACCAAATTTCATGGTTATTGGACTTATATTTTGGGAGATATGCATGTTTCCTTGAGAAGGACAGAATCTGCCAGAAAAGAGACAAATATTGGATTGGTCTAGAGTCACTTTGATTGAAAGGCCCTCAAGTTGGAATCATATTTATAAGTGGTTGAGGGACCTATGTTTGGTTTTGAAATGAGCTAGAAGCATGACAAAGATGAGTACAAGTTCATTTGATTATGGAGTGTTTTTGACACACAATTTGGTACTCAAATTGAAGATCAAGACCAATATCAAGATGAAGATAAAGATCATATTCTAGTATCAATTGAAGATCATTTGGAAGAAAGAAAAGAGCTCAAAGAAGGATTCAAATTCAGATCTCGAGAAGAGTTCATCATTTGGATCAATCAAACAAAGGAAATTCAAGTAAGTGTCAAGGATGATTCTTTGGAGAGAGGTCACTTCTCCCTTTTGTAGGGGCATGCCGCCTTTTGTAGGTTAACCAAGCGTGGCTTGGAAGGCTAACATGGAAGTGGTGATCTAAAGTATCATTGGAGATGCTTAGTTGAAGAAATCAAAAGGATTGGTCAAGAAAGCAAGCAACACCCAAAAGAGAGCAAAATCTTGAAGCATTCAAGTGGTATTCACTATTGGTATAAACTAGTGGTATTCACATGCAAGCTATGATCAAATGAAGAAGCAAGCCAACCACAACAAGATAGTGCACGTGATCATTATTGGTTCTTAATTCATATGGGTGAAGAATGGTATTCAAAATTGGTATCTACTAGTCTTCACCAAGCTTTGAAATGGACTTCACATTGCTATTATGTAGAAAATTGGAATATAATGACTATCCTCTTCTCCAAGATAGCAAAGGTATCATTGTAATGTGCATTTCATCCCTTACTAGTATGCGGTTAGTGCATATAGTACATGCTTAATAGGATCATGAATAATAAATAAAAAGTTTAAATTCATAGCCTACGACTATTGCTTGTTTGATTATATGATCTACTGGTTAGTATATGGATTTGTTCATGAGCTAGTGAACCCAAGTACTTGATCTAGAAGATGAGCATTCAAGTGTCTAATTCAATGTGAGTAAGATAACCATTAAAAGATGTGTGAAGAAGCTTACTCTAGAGCAAACCGAGTTAGATATCTTGTGCAAGTTTAATAGTTCAAGTCACAAATGAGAGGCTCATGACAAGAGTTCAAGAAGAAGACAATAATGCAAATGGATATCAAGTTTAAACTATCATTCAAGTGGTATCTAGACTCATCATTTCTTCACATGGTATCTATTCAAAATGGTATATGATCTTTCAAGGGATATTTACCAAGTGGTGTCTAGATCAAGCTCACAAGCGGTATCCTACATGACTTCAAGTGATCCTCAACCTTAAGTGATAAAATCAAGCAAAGATCCCTCACCAACAAGAGCTCAAATATATCAAGTGGATGACCCGCGCTATGACATAAGGGAAGATGCCCCACCGATTGGTATCAAGGTCAAAGATCCTACAAGTGGCTTTCATGGATTTACACAGGGTATCTACATGTATTGTCGTTCCAACATATATGATAGTGTCCATCAAAAATACAAAACTCAAGTATCAACCATCTACCCTAGTGTCACCCTTTGTGGAAAAGAGCATACCTTTTATGGTCATTGATGACAACGGGGGAGAAATTGTGGCAAAGATATGTCAATTGTGATATGACAAAGGGGGAGTAGGGAGCAAGATTGGACAATGGAAAAGGATCAAAATTCTTGGACAAAGAGAACACACAAGTAGGGGGAGCAAGCTCATGAATACTTGGTTGATTGCATTTTGATATGTGCATATTCATGTGACTTGCTTGCATAATGCATATGTTTTACTTTTGATATATATGCTTGTGTGCAATATTTGCTAGAGCTAAGACTTGGATGATGATTGTTTTCCTTTATTTGGTATCTAGAGCATAGTCTTAGTGTAACAAGTGGTAACTAGAACCTTGATTATAATGTTGATCTCACGTGGTATCTAGTTTCACTTGTTTCTAGCAAGGTTGATGCTAAGGAAGATTCAAATATGGTATACACGCTTCAAAGGTAAAATTCAATCTTGTATACCTTAGCATCACTTAGTAGTGCTAACACTCCCGCAAATTTCATATTTATGCATGTGTGCAAACTTGCAACCAAACCATTTGAGCAAACATGTAGGGGGAGTTAACACTACAAAGTCGGGTTGTATGGTGCTTATCCAAATCTTCTCATATGGTCTTAATGTTGGATAAGTAACATAGAATCCAAACCAAGTTAGCAATTTACATTCTTGTAAAGTGCTAGCTTGGAATAAGCTTAAAATTCCATATCTTTGTAGAGTTGTCATCAATTACCAAAAAGGGGGAGATTGAAATGTCCTAGTTTGGTTTTGGTAATTGAGTGACAACTTTAGGTGGACTAATGATGTTTATGTGAGATACACAGGTGTTAAGTCCACAGGTGATCATGTATGAGCAACATATGCCATAGGGGTGAAATGGCTTGAAGGATGTTGTAATGCTCATGCATGTGATGAAGAATGAGCTTATTGCATATGTGACATGACATGTGGTCATATGGCTAAGATGGTGAAGATCAAGGCTTGATGGACCGGTTGCGGAAGTGAAGGGCAAGTTGGAGGCTTTGAAGCCGTTGGTACCGAGTGTCGGGAGGCTTGAGCAAAGACTTGGCGCCGAAGGACCGAAGCAATGGTGAAGAGCAAGTGAGGTCAAGATCGATGGACCATGGAGGCCATGTGATGATATGAAGTGGATCATATCATTTGATATAGGTTGGTGCATGTGTTGCATCAACACCGAAGGAGATGAAATGGAATGCGCAAGGCAAAGGTATAATTGTAGGGCATTTCATTTCACCGGTCATAGGTGTGTAGAGAAGTTTATGACCGGGTTTAGGATAGATGGCCGTACTATCAATAGGAGCAAACTTGTTTGCATATCGGTCATCTAGTGCCACTTGAGCGATCTAACATTGCGTTGTTACTAGGATCGAGTGGCGTGGTGTGTGCAAGTGAAAATCCTTTGAAAAATTATTGTGAAAATGCTAACACACATGCACAAGGTTGTATACACTTGGTGGTGTTGGCACATTTGCAAAGGAGAAGAAGTTGGAGAAGTTTTGGAGAAAACTTTGGTTGAAAAAGAGAAGTGATGGTTCTTGGATTGGAAAACTGTATTGATCCTTTGTGCTTTGGATCATGAGTTCATGTGGGTTGTGTAGCCCTCTGAATAAGCTTTCCAAAATGTCCAAGATCATCGAATTCCGAGTTGGGAGCTAAGAGTTATGGCCGTTCTCGTGGGAGGCTTTCTGGAGAGTGGCGGACTGTCTGCCATTTTAGTGGCGGACTGTCCGCGAGCCTCGGACGCTCCGATGGGGATGCATCGGACGCTATGAGCGCACTGTTCTCGGGTTGACAGGTGAACGGCGGACTGTCCGGGCCTATAAGGGCGGACTGTCCGCCGGCTAATTTTTCGGAGAACAAGGTTGCTGGACAGAATCTGTGCAGGTCTTTGTTTTTCAACGGCGGACTGTCCGGGCCCAAACGGCGGACTGTCCGGGGTGACCGTTGCAGCTCCTAACGGCTAGTTTCGTTATAAGGGCGGACTGTCCGGGGCTATAAGGGCGGACTGTCCGCAGTTCAAATTTCAGCACGCGTCCAAACGGCTAGTTTGAGCCCTCCCTCTATAAATAGAGGGGGTGGGCGGCCATTTGGTGTGTTGGGCACCTTGGGGACTTAGTGTCCTTGTGTGAGAGTGCTTGGGAGCCCTCCAACTCACTTGGGATTAGTGCTAACCATATCCGCTAAGTGAGAGAGCGATTCTAGTGCGGTGCATGAGAGATTGCAATTGTGGCACTAGGTGATCGAGTTGCAAGCCGGTGGTACTTGTTACTCTTGGAGGTTGCCACCTCCTAGACGGCTTGGAGGCTTGTGTGTGCTCCGTGGTAGCACGCTCGGAGATTGAGGGGTGCTCCGGAGGCGACCGCTTTGTGAGGGGTGTTGTGCTCACCCCGCGGGAGATCGCGAAGAGCAACTCTAGTAAAAGAGAGACGTGAAGTGCGTCAAGTGGTTCGGCCGGGTCGAGTGCTAGAGCTTGTGGTAAGCACTCCTTGGGGAGAGTGTGACTAGTGTAGTCACCACTAGCAAGAGGACCGACGACAACCTTGAGCTTATCTCAACGGGGACTAGCTTGGTGGCCACCAAGTGAACCTCGGGATAAAATCACCGTGTCAACATTGTCTTCATCTTCTCGGTGGTTTGCTATCTCCATTCACTAGCTTGTATTTCCATACTCATTCTTGTGCTAGTGTTTATTTGTTGCTCTTGTGTAGCTATCTAGCTTGTGTAGCTTAATAGTTGCTCTTGTAATTAGTTAGCTTGTGTAGCTTGCTAGTTACCTTCCTTGCTTGTGTAGCATAGAAGTTGATCCCGTGAGTGACTAGTTGACTTGTAGTCTTGCTAGTCACATTGCTTAGTTTGTGTAGCTAAGATGAGTCACTAATTTGGCTTGTGTAGCCTTGTTATTGAGCATTGCTAGTGAGCTTAGGCTTGGTGCTTTTGCTTAGTGGCATGTGTAGGAGCTCCCCGGTTGATTGAGTACTAGTTGCATAGCTTTGTGTGACCTTGCTTCTAGAATTGGTTAGGTGAGCTCTAGCTAGCCCGACACCTTATTTGCATTGTTTATGATCTTTTGTAAGGTGTCATAGAGTATAGGCAGAGGGGTGTAGTCTTGGCTAGACCGATAGTTTTAATTCCACATTTGTTTCGGTTAGCCGACGCGATTAATTTTAGAAAGGACTATTCACCCCCCCTCTAGTCCGCCATCTCGACCCTTCAGTGGCCTGATGGAGATGAAAGTCACCGAGTTTATGAGGCTGTCACAAGGGACCCGATCAATGTCAGAGTATCTGCATAGCTTTAATAATCTTTCTCGCTATGCCCCAGACTTCATGAATACCGAAGCCAAGAAGATTGCTAGCTTCAAGCGTGGCATGAATGCCACCATGCTCTCCAAGATGGGAAACAGTCATCGCACCACCTTTAGTGACTTCGTCAGTGATTGCCTGAACCAGGAGGCAAAGGATAGCAGACTGACCATGGAAAACCGTCGTCGTGCAACTGAAGGTGGTTCGTGTCAGCAGAGGACCCCTTTTGGACCACACACTCAATATCGTCCGCCCGCTTCAGGAGCAAGATTCCGCCCACCTCAGAAGAAGATGACCAACAACCTTCCCCGTCCAAACTTCCAGAAGCCGTACACCGCCCCGTTGATGCAGAATAAGGCAAAGGCAGGATGTCCCGGAGGTCAGAAGACTCCGTATGTGATTGGACCATGTTATAACTATGGTCAGACTGGACATCTCTCTCGTCAGTGCCCTCAACCCAAGAAGCAGTACACTCATTCTCGACCCCGCACGGGCAATGTGCATTTCACCACCGTTGAGGAGGTGCCAGCAGGAGAACCTGTCACTGCCGGTACGTTTTTTGTTAACCAATGCCCCGCAGTTGTGTTGTTTGATTCTAGAGCATCGCATTCATTTATTAGTGAGAATTTTGTTTTAAGAAGCAATCTTGAGTTGGTAGAATTGGGTCGGGGTTATCAGATAAGTTCAGCAGGGGCCCTTCTCTCTACCCGTAAAATGGCCAAAGGATTGGAAATGACCTTTGGGGATAAGGAGGCTACTGTTGATCCAATAGTAATCCCTGGTTTGGGTATGAATGTGATCCTAGGAATAGGTTGGATGAAGCTTTGGAAAGTCAATCTTGACATTGCAGAACGAGTAGTTTCCATGATAAGTCCCCAGAATGGGTCTTCTTTCAGGATTAAGTTACCTCAGAATCCACACCAGATAGGTGTTTTGTTTGCCACTACGGCAAAGTAGTTGACGAAGATTCCAGTAGTGTGTGAGTTTTCGGATGTTTTCCCCGATGAGTTGTCAGGACTACCACCGGACAGGGATGTAGAGTTTGCTATAGAATTGGTCCCTAAAACTGCACCTATTTCTCGGAGGCCGTATTGGATGCCAGCTAATGAGCTAGCAGAGCTCAAAACCCAATTACAGGAACTTTTGGATAAAGGTTTGATACGTCCTAGTTCGTCACCCTAGGGATGTCCTGCTATCTTTGTGAAAAAGAAGGATACAACACTAAGAATGTGTGTGGATTAAGCATAAAGAACAAATATCCCTTACCCCGAATTGAAATCTTGTTTGATCAGTTGGCTAAAGAAAAAGTGTTCTCCAAAATCGACTTGAGGTCAGGGTACCATCAGATCAAGATCAGAAAAGAGGATGTGCCAAAAACATCTTTCTCCACTAGATATGGACTCTATGAGTATCTAGTCATGTCATTTGGATTAACAAATGCACCTGCACATTTCATGTACCTGATGAATTCGGTCTTTATGCCTGAATTGGATAAGTTCATGGTAGTGTTTATTGATGATATCTTGGTATACTCAGAGAATGAACAAGATCATGCAGAACACTTAAGAGTGGTTTTGACCCGGCTTAGAGAGCATAAGTTCTGTAAGTGTGAGTTTTGGTTGAAGAAAGTACCTTTTCTTCGACATGTCCTTTCTAAGGAAGGAATCTATGTGGACCCCACTAAAGTACAGGAGGTAATGGATTGGCAAGCACCCACCAATGTACACAAGGTACGCAGCTTTTTAGGATTGGCCGGATATTATCGTAGGTTTATCCCGGACTTTTCTAAGATAGCGAAACCTATGATCTATTTTACTCAGAAAAACAAGAAGTTTGAATGGACTCCGGAGTGTGAAGCAGCATTCCACACTCTTCGGACTTTATTGACCACCGCACCAGTTTTGGCTCAGCCAGACCTGGAGGAACCTTTTGATGTGTTTTGTGATGCATCCAAGGTTGGACTGGGGTGTGTACTTATGCAAAATGGAAGAGTCATAGCTTACGCATCATGTCAGTTATGACCGCATGAAGAGAATTACTCGACTCACGATCTGGAATTGGTAGCAATGGTTCATGCCTTAAAGATCTGGAGGCATTACCTTATGGGCAATCTTTGACACGTGTATACAGATCATAAAAGTTTGAAATATATCTTCACCCAACCTGAGTTGAACATGAGACAGAGAAGGTGGTTAGAGTTAATCAAGGATTATAACCTGGAAGTGCATTATCATCCTGGAAAAGCTAATGTCGTGGCAGATGCTTTGAGTCGGAAGGTTCATTGCAACTCCATGCAACCATTGTTGGAAGATGGATACAATCTGATGCACCCTAGCATGCTAAATAATATCACTATTCAATGCACCCTAGAAAGTGACATTATCGAAGGGCAGAAGTCGGATGAAGATGTTTGTCAAATCAAAAAGAGGATGGAAACAAATAGTTCGTTGAACATTCGAGTGGACGAGCAAAGAATTTTATGGTATAATCAAAGGTTGGTAGTACCCCAAGGATATAGAGTTAAGGGACATGATTTTGAATGAAGCTCACAATTCAAACTTGTCTATTGATCCAGGAAGTAGTAAGATGTATCAGGATCTGAGAACGAGGTATTGGTGGCCTAAGATGAAAAGGGAAGTTGCAGCCTATGTTGCTAAGTGCGATACTTGTTGCAGGATTATAGCTATACATTTGAAACCAGCCGGACTGTTACAAACTTTATCAATCCCAGAGTGGAAATGGGAAGAGATCAGTATGGATTTCATCACAAGTTTACCTGTTACTCAAAAAGGACATGATTGCATTTGGGTTGTTGTTGATCGATTATCAAAATGGCTCATTTTATACCAGTCAAGACTACATATCGACCTCATCAGTATGCAGATTTATACATTCAGAACATCTTAAGGTTACATGAAATTCCTAAGAGAATTATTTCTGATAGAGGACCTCAGTTCATAGCTCATTTTTGGGAACAGTTGCACAAGGAATTGGGAATGAAGTTGGTATGAAGTTCCGCTTACCACCCCCAAATCGCAGGACAGACGGAATGAGTGAATCAAATTTTGGAAGATATTCTCAGAGCATGTGTGCTTTCTTCTGGAGAATCATGGGAAAGTGGTTACCCTTGGCAGAATTTTCTTACAACAACAGTTACCACGAGAGTATAGAAATGGAACCATTCGAAGTCTTGTACGGACAAAGATGTAGAACACCCGTGAACTGGGTTGAATCAGTAGATCAAGGATTCTACAGATCAGATTATGTAAAAGATGCAGAAGAGATTGTGTAGACGGTTCAACAGCATATCATAGTAGCACACTCTCGACAGATGAGTTATGCTGACACAAGAAGAAGGCCACTGGAATTCCAAGTTGGAGATTATGTCTACCTCAAGGTCTCACCCATGAGGAATTTTCAACGACTCGGAATTAAGAAGAAGTTAGCACCACGATATGTCGGGCCATACCAGATCACCGCTAAGAAAGGAGAGGTAGCCTATCAAGTACAGTTACCCCCGGAAATGAGTGCAATCTTTCTTGTGTTCCATGTATCACAACTCAAGAAATGTCTTCGAGTGCCAGAAAAAGAAGAAGTTCAAATTCCGGACATTACAATCTGATCAGACCTGGAATATTACAAACAACCAGAAGAAATACTTACACCAAAACCCGAGTAACTCGCAACTGAGAAGTTATGACTTACAAGATTCTCTAGAGCAACCATGGTCCTAACGATGCTACCTAGGAAACCGAGGAATACCTACACATAAACTATCCCTGTTTTTATAATAAGCGGTACGTAACACAAATCTCGGGATGAGATTTCTTTAAGAGGGGAGGGGCTGTGACACCCCGGTGTCAAGCACTGCATTAGGAACAACATTAGCCACTAATGGACATGAGCATTGCATTGCATCATATCATGTTGCATTAAAGTGTTCAATTTTCCCTTTTGTTTATTAATTTTGAATTAGGGTTCTTTATGACTTGCCTGTTTATTTGGAGTTTTGTCTTGGCAAATAAATTTATAAAATAGAGAATAATGAATATAACACTTTTCATGGAGACACTTTGTCCTAATTAAGTGTAGATTAATAATTAAAAATGTAAAAGCAAAATTGATTTATAGCCCTAATATTAGTTTTAATTCTGTACAGGCTAGAGAAATGATTTTCAGAAATTATGTCCTATATGAAAGATGTAGAAAAAATTATTTTGAGAAACTTTTGTTTTTGGGCCAAACCCTAGTTTTGAGTTTCTGAAACTGTTTTGAATTAAACAAGTTTGGGAAGAGAATTTCAAAAAAGAAAAAGGGTTTGAATTTTTTCGGCGCCCCACTTTCGGCCCGTTCGGCCTTTCGGCCTAGCCCGCGCCAGCCCGCGCTCGACCGCGTCGCGCGCCGCGCGCCCGACAGCGTCACGTCGTTCGCCAGCCGTCCGCCGCGTGGCCGCCACTGGCGAGCCACGATCTTCCTTGGCCACTCCTTGCGTGATTGCATCCGCCCGGATCACACCACCATCGCGCTCGCCTTCTCCCGCTCGCCTCGTCTGCCGCGCACTGCAGCACCGCTCCTGCCCGCCTCTCGTCGTCGCCGCCGCGGGTGTGGCAGAACCTCCCGGTAATGTGGCCCCACATGCACACGTCACCGTCTCACCGAGCTCTAATGACTGCACGTGTACCACGTCACTGGAAAGATCTATCGGGTGTCCCCGAGCTCGGGAACCCTGAATTATCCCTGAACCACAGGATCATCATCATGCAGGGTGGAATAATTACAACACTACAACATTTGTTACAAAATTCCATCGGAGTGCGGAAGCAAAATAACAAACTTTATAAAACATGAATATGTTACTTTTTACATAAACTTAACTTGATTGCAGAAGTAAAACAGGACTACAGAACCACACTTAGGCAGAGCACCTAAGTTGGAGTAGAAGAACAACCAGATCATGTCGAGCCCACTGACATGATCATGATCGACATCACCTGTTAGAAACCTGCAACAGAGTACTCTCGGTACTCAGCAAGACTTATCTGTCAACAGAAAAGACTTCAGGGTCATGCTGGTTAACGGTATATAATGAGGCTAGCAATAGAGAGAAGATTTGCAGAAAAACTTACTAGCCTAGTTCAATTATTGAACATTTTGAAAATATCATTTGTTATTAAGATATCCTGTACTAAGCATTCAAATCATAAAACCTTTCTCATTCCTTTCCAGAGTTCCATAGATTAATACTACGTTGAGGGTGCGAGGATCAAGTCTCCTTTTCTCGTAGAGCAACGACAATTCAAACCGCTTTTATACCCGGTCGGGGCTTCTCAACCACATGACATATGCAAGACCCTAAACCTTCACATATCGTCACTTGCAGGACTCTAACCTCCAGGTGCACGATATGTGTAGGACTCTAACCTCCATATGTCCACCTTACTCACGGATCCTCCAATGCAGGAATAGCTCCACGCTACCCGAGAGCACAGTACTCCTCACTGCCAGCTTCCTTGCATGGAGGGTACATGCTACTCTCGCCATCTCTCCACTCCCAGTGTGTGGTAAATTATCACCTGCATTAGATTAGTCGAAGCTTGGCTTGCCGCAGTATGTGGCCGATACTATCAAGTTCAAGATCCAAGGGCCAACAACGAACGGTTCCTAAGCGACACGGACGCGACAAAGCACGACCAGGCCTTCATGTCGTACTTAGCCACTGGCACAACAGGTAACCTATCGGCTCGATGGCATGATCAGGTAAACTTGTCACCCAAACCACCATAACACTAACCATGTCACGCCTGGTCTCAATTTCATTTCATTACCACCATTCTTTGTACCTGAGAGAGGTACCCTAACAGTGATGACTCATCATCCCTTAGTTTGCTCAAGGCCTAAGCGGATGATAACCTTATCATCGTGCAGCTTGGCTAGGCATTTTCAAATAAAAGGGTATCAAGGATGGTACAGAGATATCCAACCAGAAATGCAACTATTGGTGTCATTCAACTCCTAACACCTACTGCATTTGATAAATCATAAGTGATATAAGCTTTGTAAAACTGAAGAAGAGGTTTAAATGCACCGGGGCTGCCTGTGTTGCAAGAAAGACTGGATCCAAGAAGGATCCACAAAGGTTAGTTTCTTCTTGACATGCAATTGAACCGTCTTGACGAAGCTTGTCCAACAAGTGTGATGACCGAAGCTTGATCACCAAGACCTTCTCGGTCCGAAGCTTGCTCAACAAGATCTTCTTCTCTCTCGGATGAACTACACGTGGATAAATGATGCATACTTAGTATGATGCCATGCGATGCATGCTAAGGTGCAGGACAAATAAAATGCATAACAGAAGTTAAACAAGCTAAGAAAAGTCGAGTAGAACTTTCCTTCGCGGTAAAGTTGCAAATCAACAAAACCAACTTGCAACTTACCAACTAAGATTCCTAGTTGCACATACAACTTCCACCAAACACCTTTAGGTTGTTAACTAAAGTAATTAAGGTGACTAAGGTTCATGGGAAACATCAACCAAGCCATGGGATGACATGATAGAAATGTCCCATGGTCTTCGTCCATGGACCAAGTTCACATCAACATAATCAAAGAAAGGTTGTCCAGCTTTTGGACAGAGTACATGTCCTACCTTAATTAACCATAACCAGAGCTCCCGACATCCAAAAGGGGTGATCCTAGACAATTTGGAAAGCTCATCAAATTGTCTACAAACTTTCTAACATCACCCAGGGTTGCTCCTATAGATAATTAGGTCAAACAGTTGGGACAAACATTTCTGTCCAGGGTTAGGACAGATTTGATCACCCAACTTTTAACACCTATAACTGGAGCTCTAGGTCACCAAAAGTGGTGATCCTTAACAATCTAGAAAGCTTATGAAACACTCTAAAACTTTCCTATTATGGCCATTAGGTGATTCTGCGGATACATAGGTGTATGCCGGGTCTCTGAGTGATGAGTGATTGTCAACTGGGATGATGCGCATGTTCTTTGGCTTGTGTTGTGCAGGTGTCGAGCACGGATGCAGTGATCGAAGGCAAGGTGAAGGTCAAGTTAAGACGGGTCGTGCCGATGGACCGGGTGTGATGAAGGATGGGCGTGCCGTGCGGCGGACGTGCCATGCCGATGGATCGAGCGGTGAAGGGCAGACGTGAGGCTTGGACTGAGGGACCAGAGTGCCTGAGGATCAGCTGTGGTGGCTGACAGCCTGGGACAGCGACGAGCGAAGACTTGCGGGGCACGGTGTTGCTCGGGTCGAGGACCTGGGGACACGTGTCGGTGGACGGGGTGCACGGGCGGTGCATCCCCTCTACGACGTCGGTTTGGTGGTAGAGCCAGGGAAAAACCATCGGATGGACGGTTTCCATGTTTGGGCCTCAAAACCTGGGCGTGGACGGTTTCCGAGTTTGGCCACAAAACTCGGGCTGAGGGTTTCCGAGTTTGGCCACAAAACTCGGGCTGATGGCGGTTTCCAGGTTTGGGCCTCAAAACCTAGGCTCTGAGGGTTAGCTGAGTTTGGCCTCAAAACTCAGATACTGGTGGGCTGGTTTCCCGGTTTGGGCCTCAAAACCGGGGGTTGGCTGGAAAAGGCTGGTTTCCCGGTTTGGGCCACAAAACCGGGGGTGCAGAGCGAGGGCGGCACGTGGCGGCGATCTGGAGGTTGCGTCGAGGCAACGCTTCGAGTCGAGCGGGCGTGGCCGTCGGATACACCTACCACCGAGTTGGTCCAGAATAACCCTAGGGTTTAGCTGGTTCGCTCTGTAATTAGAATAGAGAGGGGTAGAGTAGGAAATAGACTTAGGCTAGTAGTAGGATAAGTAGTCGGGAGACACCCTCCTCCCATGTATCTCAGTCATTTGCTCTTTCGCACTTAGGGTTTCCTGCTCTCCCATCCCTTGCTGTAGCTAGCTGAGATCCGCAGAGAGACTTGCCTCTGTGTACTATTGATTCTGAGGAAGTGAGGCCGTATCCTCACTGTTGTAGTGTGTGGTAGCCACACGGTTGCAAATCTGTGGTTGTGATTCGCGTTTTGTTCGTGTTCTTCGCGGGTTGCTTTTCTCCACGTTTTTCCCGTCGATCGATCTTTTTGCTCGGTGCATCTCCTGCAAATCCGTTTGAATAGAGTTGTTCTAGATCGTGAGGCACTTCTTTCCACCAAAGGAAATCTCCTCTAACCTCACGGTCTAGGAGATCGAGCGGTTTTAGTTTTGGATCAGTTTTTGCTCCTTTGCCACGAATTCTTCTGATTCCTCGATTAGGAGTTAGGTTCGAGCCATGATTCCCATGGGATAGCTCCTCACACCAAGTCTAAGCCTTAGGGTTTTTGATTCGGAGGAGATCGAGTGGATTTCGCGGAAGAACAGCACTGCGTCGGGGGCATCGGACGCTCGAGTTCTTGGCATCGGACGCTGACCCCTTTGGCATCGGACGCTCCGTTGCCACGTGTCAGTCTCTGACATTTTCAAAAGGGCATCGGACGCTGCCACCGGACGCTCCGTTGTGCATCGGACGCGCCGGAGTGAGACCATCGGACGCTGAGAGTCTACTGTTCACAGCGTCCGATGGGTGTCCAGTAAGGTTTCTGTTTTGCACTTTTCGCATCGGACGCGTCCGTTGGTTAGGCATCGGACGCTGCCAGCGTCCGATGCTGCTGTGACTGCGTAGTTTCATTCGCTGTTCGTTCGTGCGATCTCGGATTTGGTTCTGGGTTTTTGCGTTGGCATTCTAGAGTTGTGTAGTGTCCCGCTGTGCTTCTTGGAAGCATCCACCCTACATCTAGGGTCGTGGACATTAGCAAGCTCTAAGGTTTGTCTTTCGGGGTGATTCTCGGGACAGTGGCTACTAGTTTCTGAAAGGAAATTTTGAAGCTCCCATTCACCCCCCCTCTGGTCGCTTTCTGGTTGCTTCTCGGTCCTTCAATTGGTATCGGAGCGGGTTAAGGATCTTCCACCTTAGCCGGTTCCAGATCCACAGAAGGCGACATGGATCGTGGCGTGGGCAAACTGCCGTTCTTTGATGGGACGAACTATGCGTATTGGAAGATACGCATGTCGGCCTATCTCCAGAGCATGGGCTCTTCTGTTTGGGAGATTTGCAACAGGGATGATTACGTTGTCTTGGCTGCTCGTGTCTCTCAGCTTCAGATCGATGAGCACGAGGCCAATAGCCGGGCACGTAACGCTCTGTTCTCCTGTTTGAGCATGTCCGAGTTCGATCGTGTTTCTCACCTCCCCACGGCTCGTGAGATTTGGGCGACCCTCATGCGCTTCCATGAGGGAACCACTCAGGTCAAATCTCGCCTCTATGAGTCGCACAAGCGGGAGTATGAGAACTTTCGACATATGCCTGGCGAGAGCATAGAGAGTTTATTCGCTCGCTTTCAGGTCATTGTCAACAAGATGAGAGCGAACAAGGAGCTGTTGCCTTTTGACGATCATGAGAGGGCTTTGAAGCTTTTGCACACTCTTGATCGGTCGGTGTGGGACTCAAAGGTCCAGGCGATCATCGAATCATCTAACTATGAGACCCTCACTTGCGATGAGCTCTTTAGTAAGCTCAAGTCTAGTGAGATTGACGCCATGTCAAGGGCTTCTTATGAGAATCCTTCTGGCCCGACTATAGCTTTGGTTTCAGGCTCTTCTAACCCCTCTGGAGGTTTTGCTCTTTCGTCTCTCTTTTCTATCACAGAGGACTAGCTTGAGTCGTTGGGGGATGACGAGCTGGCAATGCTCGCCAACCGGTTCACGTGGTTCCACAACAACCGCATGAACCGTCGCCGCGGTGGAGGACGCTCAGGATGCTATGAGTGCGGCGACCCCGACCACTTCATCGCCAACTGCCCCAAGAAGAAGCATTCATCTGGGAAGGGCGATCATGGGCACAAGTACGACTCCGGCAAGCGCAAGGAGAAGTACGTCCCCGCGAGGCACAAGCGAATGGGCGGCTTCGACAAGGAGTACATCAAGAAGAAGTACTTGGAGAAGGCCCAGGCTGAGCAGCGTGCGTTCTTCGCCACGCTCAGCGACGTCGACGGCTCGGATGACGACTCCGCTTGCTCAAGCGATGACGAGTCCGAGAAGAAGAAGAGGATCGAGGACAAGCTGAACGGTCTCTGCTTTTTCGCCGATGACGATGGCTTCTGCACCATGGCACTTGGTGATGAGGTCGACGGCAAGCTGGAGCACTCCCCTCGGGACGACGACGACGACGACACCTCCCAGGTATCTCTCACCCACGACGAGCTTTCTGCTGAGGTCGAAAAACTTACTGCCGCGCTCCTTAGTCAGGATAAGTTGCTTAGGCGTGCCGCTAGAGAGCGCAAGGAGTTTAGGCAGAAGTGGGAGGACACGATGAGGGAGCTTGAGTTTGCCAAGTCCACCGTGGTCGTGTCTGAGGAGGTTGAGTGTGAGATGTGCACCACGCACATGACTGACCTTCTCACCTTGAGAGGTAAGTATGCTACGTTGGTAGGAGAGGTGGATGAGCTGAAGGCTAGACCTTCTCTGTTGGGTGCGTGCAAGACTTGTCCTGTCTTGCAATCTGAGCTAGCAGAGAAGAATGCCAAGATTGTGTCTCTTGAGGAGGCCAACTCAGGTAGCACTTGTGTGACCAAGTGTGCTTTGTGTGAGGGTTTGGAGATGGAGATTGCGAATGTCAAGCATGGCAAGATGCAAACCGAGGAAGAAAACATATACCTTCGGACCATCTTGTCATTGGTCTCTTGTAGTGAGCCGCAGCTCGGGATGATGATCTCCCAATTTAAGCGAGCTGCTGGAGGTTCTGGTGTAGGTCTTGCTCAGGGTGTTGATCTTTCTGCTTTTGCGAAGATTGGAGAGTCGAGTGGTCTGAATCCTAGTGAGAAGCCCAACTCCACCACTACTCCCAAGCTGACCAAGCTTCCACCCAAAGAGCCCGTCAAGCCTACCACCAAGGATGGGGTTTTTGAGGAACCTCCGAGAGCTCCACCCAAGAACCAAGTGTGGCATCCCAAACCCAACCATCTGAAAAACAAGCTGGATAAAATGCCACCTATCCAGGAGGAGTTGCCACAGAAGGGCAAAGTGATCCACACCCACAGCCATGAGTACCAACAACCCCCTTTGCGCGCGGTGAGGTATCATTGTGACTTTTGTGGGAGAGATGGACACTTGAGCGAGTTCTGCTTTAGGCGCAAGAGAGAGGCGCGCCGTGCTAGGGAGATGAACAATGCGGACATGTACCATCCCTTCCATGATGTACATGTGCCGAATGTTCAGAGGAGTGCTCCGAGGAGAGCAGCTAGGCCCAGAGGTCCAGAACCTCAAGTTGCCAGGCCTAGGCCTCGTAGAGAGCGTGCCCGGCGGGAGCCTGTAGTTGTAGGCTATGGACCCCGTGGCGGAGGCTTTGTAGTTGAGCGTTTTTCCCCCACCGCGTTTTGAGTATCGCGATGGACGCTCCTTCCTTAGCGGACCATGTTTTCCTCTACGTGGTGATCGCTCCTCTCGTAGACGTGCTAGGAATGGTTTTTCTGCTAACCGTTCTTTTGAGCAGCCGGCCCAACACTGGTATTCTCCTTACTTCACTAACCCCAGTGTTGGACCGTATGCTCACCCTATGTCTTTTTATTGATGTAGGTAAAATGGTTGGAGGACATTTGGTTGGTGGATTCCGGTTGCTCGAGGCACATGACCGGAAATGCCAAGTGGTTCTCCAGCCTTAGCCCTGTTGCCGGAAAGGAGTACATAACCTTCGGCGACAATAGCAAAGGTAAGGTATTGTCTCGCGGGTCGGTGCGAGTTAATGAGCACTTTGTGTTGCGCGATGTTGCTCTTGTTTCTAACTTGCATTTTAACCTTCTTTTTGTTTCGCAACTTTTTGACGACGACTATGAGATTCGTTTTAAACCGAATCTCAGTCGTATTTTGGATCCTCAGGGCAATCTTGTGTGTTTGATTTTGCCCTTTGGAAAAGTCTTTCGTGCGAATTTCTCGGAGTCTTTTGTCACTTCTCGTTGTCTTGTGGCTGGACCTTCTTCCTCTGATCTTTGGAAGTGGCATAGGAGACTTGGACATTTGAGCTTTGACTTGCTTGCAAGGCTTAGTTCACTTGGCCTAATCTGAGGATTGCCCAAGTTGCATATGGAGAAGGATCTTGTTTGTCACTCTTGTAGACACGGGAAGATGGTTGCCGCTCCCCACCATCCAGTGACTCAGGTCATGACCAAGCGCCCTGGAGAGCTTTTGCACATGGACCTTGTTGGTCCGGCTCGGGTGAGCTCGGTTGGGGGGAAGTGGTATGTGCTTGTGGTTGTTGATGACTTTTCGAGATATTCGTGGGTCTTCTTTTTAGCTGAGAAGACCGAGACTTTCTCCTTTGCTCGCAATCTGATTTTGCGTCTTCAGAATGAGTTCCCTTTGAACTCGATGTGAGCAATTCGGAGTGATAATGGTTCCGAATTCAAGAATTCGGATTTTGAGAAGTTTTGTAACTCTTTGGGTTTAGAGCATCAGTTTTCTTCCCCCTACACACCCCCTCAGAATGGTGTTGTAGAGAGGAAGAATCGGACCCTTGTTGAGATGGCCAGGACGATGCTCGATGAGCATCGGACCCCTAGGCGATATTGGGCCGAAGCTATGAGCACTGCATGCTACATTTCCAATCGCATTTTTCTCCGAGCTTTTCTGAAAAAGACTTCTTATGAGTTGCGTTTTGAAAAACTGCCCAAGGTGAGTTATTTTCGAGTTTTTGGTTGCCATTGTTTTATACTCAAAAAGGGCAACTTGGACAAATTTGAGTCTCGTTCTTCTGACGGTGTATTTTTGGGTTATGGTACTCACACTCGCGCATATCATGTACTTAACCTTGATACTAACCGAGTCATGGAGACATCAGATGTCACCTTCGACGAGACCATGGTTTGTCCCTCTTCTTGTTTTGAGCGTGCAGGTGGTCATGAGGTTGGTGAGCCTCTTTTTGATGACGAGGACGAGGGTGCTGAAGGTATGGATGATCCAGCACCCCCTCCACCTGCTGTGCCGCAAAGAGCGGCTTCTACGACGACTCACGGCCCCGACACCTCTTCTTCCTGGGGGCCGTGGGATCCGCCACCCCGAGCGGTACCATTTGTACCCGGGGAGGCACCAGCTGCTGTTGAGGGGGAGGCCACTTCGGCAAGGGAGGCGCCACGACACATCCAGCGCCAGCACCCGCCTCAGCAGATGATCGGCAGCATTGACGAACGGGTTACTCGGTCCAGGTCACAACACATCTCTCACTTCGCTCATTCTGCTTTTGTTGCTAATTTTGAGCCCCGAGATGTTGGACACGCTTTGACGGATCCGGATTGGGTCAATGCCATGCATGAGGAGTTAGAAAATTTTGAGCGAAATCGGGTTTGGGTTCTAGTTCCACCTCCTCCTGAGTGTAAGCCTATTGGGACAAAATGGGTTTTCAAAAACAAGCAAGGAGAGGATGGCCACGTTGTTAGAAATAAGGCCAGGCTTGTAGCAAAGGGTTATAGTCAAAAGGAGGGAATAGACTATGAGGAGACGTTTGCTCCTGTAGATCGTTTGGAGGCAATTAGGATACTCTTGGCCTTTGCTGCATCCAAAGGTTTCAAACTTTTTCAAATGGATGTCAAGAGTGCCTTCTTAAACGGCTACATAGAAGAGGAAGTGTATGTTGAGCAACCCCCCGGTTTTGAAAATCCCAAGTTTCCAAACCATGTTTTTAAACTCCACAAAGCTTTATATGGTTTGAAACAAGCCCCTAGAGCCTGGTATGATAGGTTGAAAACCTTTTTGCTTGCTAAGGGTTTTAAAATGGGATGTGTAGATAAAACGCTCTTTCTCCTCAGGCAAGGCAAAGACACTCTCTTGGTCCAGATTTACGTGGATGATATCATTTTCGGTGGTTCTTCTCACGCTTTGGTTGCCAAGTTTGCAGATACTATGAGCAGGGAGTTTGAGATGAGCATGATGGGCGAGCTGACATTCTTTCTCGGATTGCAAATTAAGCAATCCCGAGAGGGGACGTTCGTGCACCAGGGCAAGTACACCAAGGACTTGCTGAAGCGGTTCGATATGTGTGAGGCCAAGCCTCTTCCAACACCCATGTCGACGACTACTGCCCTGGATGCAGATGTGGATGGAGAAGCAGTGGACCAGAAGGAGTACCGCAACATGATCGGGTCGCTCCTCTACCTGACGGTGACACGCCCGGATATCCAGTTCGCGGTGTGTCTGTGCGCGCGTTTTCAGGCGTCGCCGCGCACTTCTCACCGTCAGGCAGTGAAGCGCATATTCAGGTACCTTCGTTTCACACCTGAGTTCGGGATTTGGTATTCTGCTTCCTCCACCCTCTCCCTTTGCGGCTATTCCGATGCCGATTTTGCTGGTTGCCTTATTGAGCGCAAGTCCACTTCTGGGACTTGCCAGTTTATTGGATCTTCTCTTGTTTCGTGGTCTTCTCGCAAGCAGTCTAGTGTCGCCCAGTCTACCACGGAGGCTGAGTATGTTGCTGCGGCTAGCTGCTGTTCCCAGTTGCTTTGGATGATGGCCACTTTGCGTGATTTTGGTCTGAGCTTTTCTCGCGTACCTTTGCTTTGTGACAGCACGAGTGCTATTAGCGTTGCTAAGAACCCCGTGCTTCACTCAAAGACCAAACACATTGATGTGCGCTTTCATTTCTTGTGAGACCACCAGGAGAAGGGTGATATCGACCTTCGCCATGTCGATACTCATCATCAACTGGCTGATATTTTTACCAAGCCTTTAGACGAATCAACCTTTAATCGGTTGAGGGGTGAGCTTGGTGTGTGTTTCCCCTTTTAGAGGGGGAAACATTTTGGATCTTGTATAATGGACTGACTTTTTTTTTCTTTTGTCTTTCTTTTCTTTTGCATTTCAGCATACGCATTTACATTCTGAGCTTCATGTCTATAATCACTAGAATGTAACTATGCTCTATGTGGTATGCTCTGATGCTTATGTTGATGCTTGTAGCTTATGCTCTTTCTGATCACTAGTACATGTTGTGAGCTGAGCTATTTTGAAATGGTGAATTTGCTTAATAACTTAAAATCTGAAAATGTTCACCATTGAGATATGCAACTAGCATGTGTAGGATGTGTTGAGTTCACTCGTGCCTTTCATATATGCTAGGTTGCTATGTCTCTAGTTCTGAGTCATTCACTTGCTTGGTCTGTTCATATCATGTTTAAAATTTGAACCAAGTTTTGTGAATTCAAAAGATCGAGATGGGATTGCTTGTCAACACATCACGGTATCGAGACGGTTTCTCATTGCACTTTGAGTTAAACTTGAGCCGTGTAGTGTGTGACCGAAACCGTAGCTTTAAGCTTCTGATTGCTTCGGCATAGGCTTCGCTCGGTTGAAAAGTTAGGCAATGACAAGTTTTCAACCTCTCGCAATCACATGCTGATATTTGACCTTGTGTAATTTCACCGCTGAAACTCCGATCTAAAGTTGAATTCACAAGTGTATGTTTCATTCTTAAGCATGATGATTGAACTTTGCTAGGGGTAGTTCACTTTGTATACATGATTAGCACTTGTTCAGACTCCTGTCTATACTTTGCTAGTGATATTTTGATGGTGAATACCTTTTGACTCAAAACTGCTCTTTTCTGCTCCTATGTTCATATTTCATAACTGGTGATCAGTTTGAGCCTTTGCTGAGCTTGTATGCTATTGTTGAGTCATTGGAGTTATACTGTTTAGAGCATCTTTGTGTTCTCCTGAATATATGCCTGAAGCTGCTAACTTGCATTTTGACTCATATGCATGTTGGAAGGGGGAGAACCTCCCATGTTCGCACTTTTTGTTGGTGCCTTTTCTGATGGGGAGAGTCTTTTACTTGATTAGTGCATTTTCAACTAAGGGGGAGAATTTGCAAATCATTCGTGCTTCTCGAGTGTTCATTTGAGGGGGAGTTCCCAGGGGGAGAGTTTGCATGTCTCCTGGATGTTCAACTAAGGGGGAGTTTGAGCTTTGCTGTCTCTTGTTGGCCGAAAGGCATTGGTTTCGAGCTTTCTTTGCTAGTTGTGTTGAGCCTCTGTGCCTCTATCTTGAGGGACTAGCATTTTGCTTCGAGTTTCATTTGGCCTCAATTGGTTTTGAGCTCTTTTATCTGGAGTTTCCAATTGGTTTCTGCTAGCGGTGTTGAGCCTGTTCTACCTCTTCTTGAGGGTTAGCTTTGCTTTGCTTGGTTGCGTCGAGCCGTTGCCCATGTCTTTGGGGACCAAGTTGTCTTGCTCTTTCCACTTGACCTTCTTCGGCTTTGCTATGCTTTTGGCTCATTTGGTCGAGTTCTCTCTTCTCCTTCTTCCTTCTTCTCTTTGTATTATGATTTGTTTAGGTAGTTGACAATGCACTCATCAAGGGGGAGATTGCGGATACATAGGTGTATGCCGGGTCTCTGAGTGATGAGTGATTGTCAACTGGGATGATGCGCATGTTCTTTGGCTTGTGTTGTGCAGGTGTCGAGCACGGATGCAGTGATCGAAGCCAAGGTGAAGGTCAAGTTAAGACGGGTCGTGCCGATGGACCGGGTGCGATGAAGGATGGGCGTGTCGTGCGGCGGACGTGCCATGCCGATGGATCGAGCGGTGAAGGGCGGACGTGAGGCTTGGACTGAGGGACCAGAGTGCCTGAGGATCAGCTGTGGTGGCTGACAGCCTGGGACAGCGACGAGCGAAGACTTGCGGGGCACGGTGTTGCTCGGGTCGAGGACCTGGGGACACGTGTCGGTGGACGGGGTGCACGGGCGGTGCATCCCCTCTACGACGTCGGTTTGGTGGTAGAGCCAGGGAAAAACCATCGGATGGACGGTTTCCAGGTTTGGGCCTCAAAACCTGGGCGTGGACGGTTTCCGAGTTTGGCCACAAAACTCGGGCTGAGGGTTTCCGAGTTTGGCCACAAAACTCGGGCTGATGGCGGTTTCCAGGTTTGGGCCTCAAAACCTGGGCTCTGAGGGTTTGCTGAGTTTGGCCTCAAAACTCAGATACTGGTGGGCTGGTTTCCCGGTTTGGGCCTCAAAACCGGGGGTTGGCTGGAAAAGGCTGGTTTCCCGGTTTGGGCCACAAAACCGGGGGTGCAGAGCGAGGGCGGCACGTGGCGGCGATCTGGAGGTTGCGTCGAGGCAACGCTTCGAGTCGAGCGGGCGTGGCCGTCGGATACACCTACCACCGAGTTGGTCCAGAATAACCCTAGGGTTTAGCTGGTTCGCTCTGTAATTAGAATAGAGAGGGGTAGAGTCGGAAATAGACTTAGGCTAGTAGTAGGATAAGTATTCGGGAGACACCCTCCTCCCATTTATCTCAGTCATTTGCTCTTTCGCACTTAGGGTTTCCTGCTCTCCCATCCCTTGCTGTAGCTAGCTGAGACCCGCAGAGAGACTTGCCTCTGTGTACTGTTGATTCTGAGGAAGTGAGGCCGTATCCTCACTGTTGTAGCGTGTGGTAGCCACACGGTTGCAAATCCGTGGTTGTGATTCGCGTTTTGTTCGTGTTCTTCGCGGGTTGCTTTTCTCCACGTTTTTCCCGTCGATCGATCTTTTTGCTCGGTGCATCTCCTGCAAATCCGTTTGAATAGAGTTGTTCTAGATCGTGAGGCACTTCTTTCCAACAAAGGAAATCTCCTCTAACCTCACGGTCTAGGAGATCGAGCGGTTTTAGTTTTGGATCGATTTTTGCTCCTTTGCCATGAATTCTTCCGATTCCTCGATTAGGAGTTAGGTTCGAGCCATGATTCCCGTGGGATAGCTCACTAACATCCTTGGAACTCCTCACACCAAGTCTAAGCCTTAGGGTTTTTGATTCGGAGGAGATCGAGTGGATTTCGTGGAAGAACAGCACTGCGTCGGGGGCATCGGACGCTCGAGTTGTTGGCATCGGACGCTGACCCCTTTGGCATCGGACGCTCCGTTGCCACGTGTCAGTCTCTGACATTTTCAAAAGGGCATCGGACGCTGCCACCGGACGCTCCGTTGTGCATCGGACGCGCCGGAGTGAGACCATCGGACGCTGAGAGTCTACTGTTCACAGCGTCCGATGGGTGTCCAGTAAGGTTTCTGTCTTGCACTTTTCGCATCGGACGCGTCCGTTGGTTAGGCATCGGACGCTGCCAGCGTCCGATGCTGCTGTGACTGCGCAGTTTCATTCGCTGTTCGTTCGTGCGATCTCGGATTTGGTTCTGGGTTTTTGCATTGGCTTTATAGAGTTGTGTAGTGTCCCGCTGTGCTTCTTGGAAGGATCCACCCTACATCTAGGGTCGTGGACATTAGCAAGCTCTAAGGTTTGTCTTTCGGGGTGATTCTCGGGACAGTGGCTACTAGTTTCTGAAAGGAAATTTTGAAGCTCCCATTCACCCCCCCTCTGGTCACTTTCTAGTTGCTTCTCGGTCCTTCAGATTCACAACTTAATTAGCTCAAACAACTACATTAGGACAGATCTGACCTGCTGACTTATAAAAACCCTAACTCCTAATCTAGCAGGCCTAAAATCATGAAATTTTAGGACAAACTAGATATAGAAGTTTACAACAACTTTTGTATTCAACAAATTCACAGAAAACATAATTTATTAGTGGAACCAGCCACTGAGCAGACACTGGTCATGCAGCTAAAACAAACCACAATTAAGATCAAGTGTTAAACTTGATCTACAAGCAAGATCATGCTTAACAACTTAATCACATGGAGCACAACTATTATTCATGAGATACTAAGGCAATAAAGGTTAATCAGGTAATATGGTTTATTCTTAACCAAAAATCAGCAAGACTTAAGTACCTAAACAAAGTTCTATTAACCCTTCTTTATTAATTAAAAGACATATTTTAATTATCAACAAAAATTATTTATTTATCAAGTTTCATATTTTTCTCTAACAGATATCATCATTAAGAACACAACAAAATTTACCTCATCATTTTAGCATCAACACAAAATTAATTATGAATTAACTAAGCATCATCACAAAATTGCATTTCAGAAAACAGAAAACAAACGAAACCCTACTTCTACTGGGCCAGATTCGGCCCAGCCGAACCTGGCCAAGCCATGACCAGGCCATGACCACGGTGACGACCGGCGCCGACCCGGCTCTGCTCACCGGTGGTGCCCTTCCCCGGCCACCGGACTTGATTCCCGAGCACCACTACGACCTAGCGCATACATGGGTTCGGTTGGGTAAAGGCGGAGGGTACCAGAGGACCACGACCGATGGCCATGGCGGCCCAGCCGAGCACTACATGCGGCGCGGCGGAGGACTAGTTATCCCTGCGCAGTAGAGACCTCAAGGAAAACACAGAGAAGCTCCAGGAGCTCACTAGAACTCGTTCGGCTCAACATCTTGGACGGAGACACAGCGGAGGGAGCTGGCTGCGGCGAAGAGCTCTCGGCGGCTATGGCGGACGGCCATGGCACTGACTCGGTGTTCCGACGGGAGCAAGGCGGTAGCGTTGAAGCCGGCTAGCTAGGGAGGGTCGCAACGCCATGGCGAATCCCAGACGATGACCAAGAAGGTCTCGGGTGCCCCACGACGTGCTAGCCACGGTGGAGCCGTCGCTCCGGCGCTAGCACCACTGACCGACGATGGCGGCGCTGTTCCAGTGCAGGTGAGGCGGTAGAGACCGAGCCGTTGAGTCGAAGAGAACCAGCGCACTGCGGCAGCGCTAAGACAACAGGAGAGGAAGGGTGAAGCTCTCCAGGATATGGTAACCACAGCGTGGCGGCCGCGACAATGCTCTGGCCGGCCGCAGAGAAGAAAGCGGTGGCGCGGCCAACTCCGGCAACCAGCAGCGGAGCGAGCAGGCTGGAAAGGAGCTCATGGGAGGGGCGAAGATGCGAGCACGAGCTATGGGGCGGTGGTGTCTCGACAACGACGGTAACGACCGGTGGCGGACTCTGCTCAAAGGAGAAGAGAGCAGAGGAGATGGAGAGCGAGAGGAGGAACAGAAGAGAAGGGTGCTCACGGCAACAAGTCAAGGTGATCACGGTGCTTATGGAGGATGCCACCTCCTGCTTCGTCGAGGTGATGAGGACGACTGCGTGGCGTGCACACAACGGCAATGGACGGCGGCGGTGCAACGGAGAGCATCTGCTCTGCTCCTCTATTCCCCCCCGCTTCTCTACTGTAGCGCAGAAAGCATTTCAATCTTCCTTCCCCTATTTCTCCTAAAAACACTTCACAACAAGCAAAACTCCCAATATGAAAGTTGTTCCAAAAATTAGGATCTACAACTTTTATTTAAGGAGCAAACCGAAAATCTACCTAGATTTTGAAATCACACTTTGAACTTGAAATGACCTCAAACTTGAATTCAAAATTACTTCTGAATTTTCTGAATAACTTCAAATCTTACCAATATAAAAGTTGTTCCTTATAAAATTATCTACAACTTTGCTTTTGAAACCATTTTGAAATTGGACTTACTTTTTGAGCTATTGAAAAGGGGACAAAAAGAGACATTTAAAAACCATAGTTTTTCTCACTTCTCATTTCATGTAACACCCAACAACATAATCAAGCCACACTCATTTCAATCATGGAAGTCAACACTCTGAAGGACCGAGAATGCAATAGCAAGGCGACCAGAGGGGGGGGTGAATGGGAGCTCAAAAATTTCTCTCGAAACTTTGGCCTTTTGTCCCCAAAATCAACCCCAAGAGCTTCGATCGAAATCGTGATGCCCACGACCCTTCGAAGAGGGTGGATGATCCCTAGGATCATAGCGAGGCACCACAAAGCGATAGCGAACCAAACACCAAAAGCACCGGCACAAGTTCGATCCTCAAAAACCAAGTCCCGAACGTAGATAGATGGCTACGTCGAGAAATCCCCAAATACCTATGCTAACAAGTAGCAAAGATACCTAGATAGGTTCTTTGATCAACTCTACGGCCAAACGAGAAGTCCGGAAACCAAGCGAAGAAGTCGGGAGAGCAAACGCACTAAACCGCAACAAGCAGCCGAATCCCGGACTGTCCGTGGTTCACTGGCAGACTGTCCGCCGGCAGAAAACACAAAACAGCACGAGTGCTGCAAGTCCCCTGGACGTTCCCGGACTGTCCGCGAACTCCAATGGCGGACTGTCCGCCGGTCAAAAAGAACTACTCCAACAGTGCGGAGTCAGGCTACTGGTCCAGCCGACCCCAACGCGCGGACTGTCTGCGGGAGGAACGGCGGACTGTCCGCGACCTCCCAGTGAGGGCGATTTCGGTCGCCCCTCACACAACTCTTCCCAAATCCGAATCAAATCACAATCTCGTGTTTCCAAACTTGGAGAGAATGATCACGAGGTAGTTAGGAGACTATCCCCAAGAAATCATCCGCTCAAATCGATTCAATCACCGGGAAATCGAAAGGGGAGGAGTATGAACGAAAAAGCACCACGAAAACGAAATCAGCCCGATCTACTTGTTCGTGGAGAGTTAGATGAATTCCTTCGGTGGAAATGTTCTCCTCACTACAAAGAACAAGTTGATTCAAACGGATATTGCAAAGACGCAATAGAGAGGGAGATCGAGTGATGGGAAAATCGCGGAGAAACGAAGAACGCGAAGAACACGAACAAAACGCGAATCAAGTCATCGATCTGCAACCGTGTGGCTACCACACGCTATAACAGTGAGATTACGGTCTCACTTCCTCAAAATCTTCAGTACACAGAGGTATGGTTCTCTACGGATCTCAGTTGCTACAGCAGGGGATGGGGAGAGCAGGAAAACCTAGAAGGCAAAGAGCAAATGACTGAGATGGATGGGGAGGTGGGTGTCACCCCCTACTTATCCTAATTCTAATTCCCACTCTACCCCTAACTAATTACAGAGCGAACCAGCTAAACCCTAGGGTTATTCTAGACCAACTCATGGTAGGTGGTGATCCGACGGCCACGCCCGCACAACTGGTAGCGTTGCCTCGACGCAACCTCACCGATTGCCGCCACGTGCCGCCACCGCTCTGCTTGTCCTTTTCCCGGACGTCGCCCCCGGTTTTGTGGCCCAAACCGGGAAACCAGCCTTCACAGCCAACCCCCGGTTTTGAGGCCCAAACCGGGAAACTAGCCGACCGTCGCCTGAGTTTTGTGGCCCAAACTCAGAAACCTGCAGCGCCCAGGTTTTGAGGCCCAAACCTGAAAACTGTCCTCAGCCCGAGTTTTGTGGCCCAAACTCGGATACCATCAGCGCCCAGGTGCGGATACATGGGTGTATGCCGAGTCTCCTAGTGATGAGTGATTGTCAGCTGGGATGATGCGCATGTTCTTTGGCTTGTGTTGTGCAGGTGTCGAGCACGGATATAGTGATCAGAGGCAAGGTGAAGATCAAGTAGAGACGTGCCATGCCGATGGACCGAGAGTGGCGAAGGGCGGATGTGAGGCTTCGACTGAGGGACCGGTGGCCCGAGGATCAGCTGTGGTGGCTGACAGCCTGGGACAGCGACGAGCGAAGACTTGCGGTCATGTGTTGCCTGAGTCAAGGACTTGGAAACATATGTCGGTGGACGGGGTGCACGGGCGGTGCATCCCCTCTACAGCTTCGGTTTGGTGGTAGAGCCAGAGAAAAACCATCAGGTGGACGGTTTCCAGGTTTGGGCCTCAAAACCTGGGCGCGGATGGTTTCCGAGTTTGTCCACAAAACTCGGGCTGAGGACGGTTTCCAGGTTTGGGCCTCAAAACCTAGGTGCTGCAGGTTTGCTGAGTTTGGGCCTCAAAACTCAGGCCATGGATGCCTGGTTTCCCGGTTTGGGCCTCAAAACCGGGGGTTGGCTGCGAAGGCTGGTTTTCCGGTTTGGGCCACAAAACCGGGGGTGTGACGTCCAGGAAAAGGACAAGCAGAGCGGAGGCGGCACGTGGCGGCGATCGGTGAGGTTGCGTCGAGGCAACGCTACCCGTTGTGCGGGCGTGGCCGTCGGATCACCACCTACCCGAGTTGGTCCAGAATAACCCTAGGGTTTAGCTGGTTCGCTCTATAATTAGTTGAGGGGTAGAGTACGAATTAGAAATTAGGATAAGTAGAGGGAGACACCCTCCTCCCATTCTATGTCAGTCATTTGCTATTTTGCCTTCTAGGTTTTCCTGCTCTCCCTCTCCCCTGCTGTAGCTAACTGAGATCCACAGAGAAGAAAACCATACCTCTGTGTCCGTGAGATTTTGGGGAAGTGAGACCGTAATCTCACTATTGTAGCATGTGGTAGCCACACGGTTGCAAATTCGTGGTTGTGATTCGCGTTTTGTTCGTGTTCTTCGCGAAATCCTTTTCTCCACGTTTTTCCCGTCGATCGATCTCTTTGTTCGGTGCATCTCTTGCAAATCCGTTTGAACCAAGTTGTTCTAGATTGTGAGGCACTTCTTTCCACCGAAGGAATTCACCTCTAACCTCATGAGCTAGTAGATCGGTTGAGTTTTTGTTTCGGGTCAAGTTTTTCTCCGTTCCCCGAATTTCTTCGATTCATCGATTTGGAGATAGGTTCGAGCCATGATCTCTTAGAGATAGCTCACTACCCTCCTTGTGACTCCTCTCACCAAGTTTGATCCCTAGAGGATTTGTTTTGGGTGAGATTGAGTCGAATCAGTGAACGAACAGAGCAGTTTCGGAGTGATCGGACGCTGGGCACGGGTTGACCGGACGCTGACCCAGTGCGTCCGGTCGTTGAATGCTCAGCGAGTTTTCTCCGTGACCGACCGGACGCTCTTTCTGCTCAGTGACCGGACTCGACGTTACTACTGTTCATCGAGTTTGGCGTTTGTGACCGGACGCTTGGTTTCTGACCGGACGCTCAGTCTCAGTGAGTCCGGTCCGAAACAGTAAGGTCCAAAATCGAGTTTCCCACGACCGGACGCAGGCAGAGTCCGGTCAGTACTGTCCTCTACTGTTTTCGTCCGCGGTTCGATCGTTCATTGTCGGTTTCGATTTCTGGCTTTCGCGTTGGGTTTCTAGAGTCGTGAAGTGTCTCGCTATGCTTCTTGGAAGCATCCACCCTATCTCTAGGGTCGTGGACACTTACGAGCTCTAGGATTTGCTCTTGGGGTTGATTATAGGGACAGTGGCGACAAGTTTCCAAAAGGAATTTTTGAAGCTCCCATTCACCCCCCCTCTGGTCGCCTTCTGGTAGCATTCTCGGTCCTTCAATTGGTATCAGAGCGGGTTAAGGATCTTCCACCTTAGCCGGTTCCAGATCCACAGAAGGTGACATGGATCGCGGCGTGGGCAAACCGCCGTTTTTTGATGGGACGAACTATGCGTATTGGAAGATACGCATGTCGGCCATTCTGCAGAGTATGGGTGCTTCCATTTGGGATATTTGCAACTCTGCCGATTACGTGGTCTTGGCTGCTCATGTGACTCAGCGTCAGATCGATGATCACGATGCCAATAGCCGAGCATGTAATGCTCTTTTCTCATGTTTGAGCATGACGGAGTTTGATCGCGTTTCTCTCCTCGCTACGGCTGGGGAGATTTGAGCATCCCTCATGCGTTTCAATGAGGGAACCTCTCAAGTCAAAACCCGTCTCTAGGAGTCGCACAAGCGAGAGTACGAGAACTTTAGACATATGCCTGGCAAGAGCATAGAGAGTTTATTCGCTCGCTTTCAGGTGATTATCAACAGGATGAGGGCTAACAAGGAGCTGTTGCCTTTCGACGATCATGAGAGAGCTTTGAAGCTTTTACATACTCTCGATCGGTCGGTGTAGGATTCCAAGGTTCAGGCGATCATCGAATCGCCTAACTATGAGACCCTCACGTGCGACGAGCTCTTTGGTAAGCTCAAGTCCAGTGAGATCGATGTCATGGCGAGGGCTTCTTATGAAAATCCTTCTGGCCCGTCGATAGCTTTGCTTTCTGGCTCTTCTGCTAACTCCTCTGGAGGCTTTACTTTGTCTTCACTCCTTTCTGTCACAGAGGGGCAGCTGGAGTTCATGGGGGATGATGAGCTGGCTATGCTCGTCAACCGGTTCTCGCGGTTCCACAACAACCGCATGAACCGTCGCCGCGGAGGAGGACGCTCGGGATGCTTTGAGTGCGGCGATCCCAACCACTTCATCGCCAATTGCCCGAAGAAGAACAAGCAGACCTTCGGCAAGGCGGATCATGGGCACAAGTATGACTCCGACAAGCGCAAGGAGAAGTACGTCCCCGCGAAGCACAAGTGGAGGGGCGGCTTCGACAAGGAGTACATCAAGACGAAGTACTTGGAGAAGGCCCAGGCTGAGCAGCGTGCTTTCTTCGCCACGCTCAGCGACGTCGACGACTCGGATGACGACTTCACTGTCTCCAGCGATGGCGAGTCTGAGAAGAAGAAGAAGAGGATCGAAGACAAGCTGAACGGCCTCTGCTTCTTCGCAGACGACGAGGGCTTCTGCACCATGGCCCTCGGCAAGGAGGTTGACGGCGAGCTGGAGAACACTCCTCGGGACGACGACGACGACAACACCTCCCAGGTATCTCAGACCCCCGATGAGCTTTCTGCTAAGGTCGAGAAACTTACTGCCACGCTCCTTAGTCAGGATAAGTTGCTTAGGGGTGCTGCGAGAGAGCGCAAGGAGTTTAGGCAGAAGTGGGAGGATACGGTGAAGGAACTTGAATCTATCAAGTCCACCGTAGTTGTCACAGATGAGGAGGAGTGTGAGATGTGCACCACGCACATGACTGACCTTCTCACTTTGAGAAGTAAGTATGTTGCGTTGGTAGGAGAGGTGGATGAGCTGAAGACTAGATCCCCGCTGTTGGGTGCGTGCAAGTCCTGTGCGGGCTTGCAATCTGAGTTGGCAGAGAAGAATGCCAAGATTGTGTCTCTTGAAGAGGCCAACTCAGGTAGCACATGTGTGGCTAGGTGTGTTCTTTGTGAGGGTTTGGAGATGGAGATCGCTAACGTGAAGCATGACAAGATGCAAACCAAGGAGGAAAACACATACCTTCGGACCATCTTGTCATGGGTGTCTAGTGGTGAGCCACAGCTCGGGATGATGATCTCCCAATTCAAGCGAGCTGCTGGAGGTCCAGGTGTAGGTTTTGCTCTGGGTGTTGATGTTTCGTCTTTTGGGAAGATTGGAGAGTCGAGTGGTCTTGACCCATGTGAGAAGCCCAACTCCACCACTACTCCCAAGCTTACCAAGATTCCACCCAAAGAGCCTCTCGAGCCTAACACCAAGGATGGGGTCTTTGTTGAACCTCCGAGAGCTCCACCAAAGAAACAATCATGGGCTCCAAAACCAAACCACCTCAAGAACAAGCTTGACACCATGCCACCCATCTAGGAGGAGCTTATGCCACAGAAGGGCAAAGTGATCCACACCCACTACCATGAGTACCAACAACCCCTTATGAGAGCGGTGAGGTACCATTGTGAGCATTGTGGGAGAGATGGACACTTGAGTGAGTTTTGTTTTCGGCGCAAGAGAGAGATGCGCCGTGTAAGGGAGATGAACAACCCGGACATGTACCATCCTTTCCATGATGTACATGTACCGAACATTCAGAGGCGTGCTGCTAGGCCTAGAGGTCCAAAACCTCAAGTTCCTAGGCCTAGGCCGCGTGGAGGTCGTACCCGGCGGGAGCCTGCTGTTGTAGGTTATGGACCCCGTGGCGGTGGCTTTGTAGTTGAGCGTTTTCCCCCACCGCGTTTTGAGTATCGCGATGGACGCTCTTCCCTTAGCGGACCACGTTTTCCTCAACGTGGTGATCGCTCTTCTCGTAGGCGTGCTAGGAATGGTTTTTCTGCTAACCGTTCTTTTGAGCAGCCGGCCCAACACTGGTATTCTCCTTACTTCACTAACCCCAGTGTTGGCCCGTATGATCACCCTATGTCTTTTTATTGATGTAGGTAAAATGATTGGAGAACGTTTGTTTGGTGGATTCTGGATGTTCGAGGCACATGACCGGAAACTCCAAGTGGTTCTCCAGTCTTAGTCCGGTAGCCGGAAAGGAGTTTATCACCTTCGGCGACAATAGAAAAGGTAAGGTATTGTCTCGTGGGTCGGTGCGAGTTAATGAGCACTTTGTGTTGCGCGATGTTGCTCTTGTTTCTAACTTGCATTTTAACCTTCTCTCTGTTTCGCAACTTTTCGATGATGACTATGAGATTCGTTTTAAACCGAATCTCAGTCGCATTTTGGATCCTCAGGGCAATCTTGTTTGTGGGATTTCGCCCTTTGGGAAAGTCTTTCGTGCGGATTTCTCGTAGTCTTTTGGCATTTCTTGTTGTCTTGTGGCTGGACCTTCCTCCTCTGATCTTTGGAAGTGGCATAGGAGACTAGGACATTTGAGCTTCGACTTGCTTGCAAGACTTAGTTCTCTTGGCCTAATCCGAGGATTGCCCAAGTTATCCATGGAGAAGAATCTTGTTTGCCATTCTTGTAGACATGGGAAGATGGTTGCCGCTCCCCACCATCCAGTGACTCAGGTCATGACTAAGCGCCCTGGAGAGCTTTTGCACATGGACCTTGTTGGTCCGGCTCGGGTGAGCTCGGTTGGGGGGAAGTGGTATGTGCTTGTTGTTGTTGACGACTTTTGGAGATATTCGTGGGTTTTCTTTTTAGCTGAGAAAACTGAGACTTTCTCCTTTGCTCGCAATCTGATTTTGCGTCTTCAGAGCGAGTTCCCTTTGAACTCGATGCGAGCTATTAGGAGTGATAATGGTTCCGATATCAAGAATTCGGATTTTGAGAAGTTTTGTAACTCTTTGGGTTTGGAGCATCAGTTTTCTTCTCCCTACACACCGCCCCAAAATGGTGTTGTAGAGAGGAAGAATCAGACCCTTGTAGAGATGGCCAGGATGATGCTCGATGAGCATAGGACTCCTAGACGATATTGGGCCAAAGCTATGAGCACTGCATGCTATATTTCCAATCGCATTTTTCTTCGAGTTTTCTTGAAAAAGACCTCTTATGAGTTGCGTTTTGGAAAACTCCCCAAGGTGAGTTATTTTAGAGTTTTTGGTTGCCACTGTTTTATACTCAAGAAAGGCAACCTGGACAAATTTGAGTCTCGTTTTTCAGACGGTGTGTTTTTGGGTTATGGCGCTCATAGTCGTGCTTATCGTGTACTTAACCTTGACACTAACCGAGTCATGGAGACATCCGATGTCACCTTCGACGAGACCATGGTTTGTCCTTCTTCTCGTTTTAAGCGTGCAGGTGATCATGAGGTTGGAGAACCTCTTTTCGATGATGAGGACGATAGTGCTGAAGGTATGGATGATCCAGCACCGCCTCCACCTGCTGTGCCGCAAGGAGCGGCTTCTACTACGACTCACGGCCCCGATCCCTCTTCTTCGACCACTTGGGGGCCGTGGGATCCGCCACCTCGCGCGGTACCTTTTGTACCCGGGGAGGCACCAGCTGCTGTTGAGGGGGAGGCCACTTCGGCTCGGGAGGCGCCACGACACATCCAGCGCCAACACCCTGAAGGACCGAAATGCAATAGTAAGGCGACCAGAGGGGGGTGAATGGGAGCTCAAAAATTTCTTTCGAAACTTTGACCAATTGTCCCAAAATCAACCCCAAGAAGCTACGACCGAAACCGTGATGCCCACGACCCTTGGAAGAGGGTGGATGATCCCTAGGATCACAGCGAGGCACCACAAAGCGATAGCGAACCAAAACACCATAAGTGCCGGAGCAAGTTCGACTCTCAAAAAACCAAGTCCCGAACGTAGATAGACAGCTACGTCGAGAAACTCCCAAATTCCTAAGCTAACAAGTAGCAAAGATACCTAGAGAGGTTCCTTAGTCAACTATAGGGCCAAACGAGAAGTCCGAAAACCAAGCGAAGAAGTCGGGAGAGCAAACGCACTAAACCAGAGGTTTCAGCCAAATCTTGGACTGTCCGGCAGTACGGTCGCGGACTGTCTGCCTAGTGGCGGACTGTCCGGGCTCAGCTGGCGGACTGTCCGCCGGCCAAAAGAGCAAAACCACAATGCTGCTGAAGTCCCCTGGACAGTTCCCGGACTGTCCGCGAAAACCAACGGCGGACTGTCCGCCGGTCAACCAAAAGCCAAACGGCCGAAGAACAGAGCCACTGGTCTGGCTCGTCCCCGACGCGCGGACTGTCCGCGGCTGGGATGGCGGACTGTCCGCCAACTCCCAGTGAGGGCGATTTTGGTCGCCCTTCACCCAAATCTTCTCCAAGTCGATTCAAACCAAAACCCCTTGATCCCAAACTTGGAGAGAATGATCACGAGGTAGTTAGGAGACTATCCCCAAGAAATCATCCGCTCAAATCAACTCAATCAACGGGAAATCGAAGGGGAAGGAGAATGAACGAAAAAGCGCCACGAAAACGAAATCAACCCGATCTACTTGTTCGTGAGGAGTTAGATGAATTCCTTCGGTGGAAATGATCTCCTCACTATAAAGAACAAGTTGATTCAAACGGATTTCGCAAAGACGCAATAGAGAGGGAGCGCGGAGAAACGAAGAACGCGAAGAACACGAACAAAACGCGAATCAACACATCGATCTGCAACCGTGTGGCTACCACACGCTACAACAGTGAGGTTACGGCCTCACTTCCTCAAAATCTCCAGTACACAGAGGTACGGTTCTCTGCGGATCTCAGCTAGCTACAGCAGGGGATTGGGAGAGCAGGAAACCCTAGAAGCAAAGAGCAAATGACTGAGATAGAATGGGAGGAGGGTATCTCCCTCTACTTATCCTAAAACTAATTCCTACTCTACCCCTCAACTAATTACAGAGCGAACCAGCTAAACCCAAGGGTTATTCTGGACCAACTCAGGTAGGTGGTGTTCCGACGGCCACGCCCGCACAGCTGGTAGCGTTGCCTCGACGCAACCTCACCGATCGCCGCCACGTGCCGCCACCGCTCTGCTTGTCCTTTTCCCGGACGTCGCACCCCCGGTTTTGTGGCCCAAACCGGGAAACCAGCCTTCACAGCCAAACCCCGTTTTTGAGGCCCAAACCGGGAAACCAGCCATCCATGGCCTGAGTTTTGAGGCCCAAACTCAGCAAACCCACAGCACCCAGGTTTTGAGGCCCAAACCTGGAAACCGTCCTCAGCCCGAGTTTTGTGGCCAAACTCGGAAACCATCCGCTCCCAGGTTTTGAGGCCCAAACCTGGAAACCGTCCACCCGATGGTTTTTCTCTGGCTCTACCACCAAACCGAAGCTGTAGAGGGGATGCACCGCCCGTGCACCCCGTCCACCGACATATGTTCCCAAGTCCTCGACTCAGGCAACACATGACCGCAAGTCTTTGCTCATCGCTGTCCCAGGCTATCAGCCACCACAGCTGATCCTCGGGCCACCGGTCCCTCAGTCCAAGCCTCACGTCCGCCCTTCGCCACTCTCGGTCCATCGGCACGGCACGTCTCTAATTGACCTTCACCTTGCCTTCGATCACTGTATCCGTGCTCGACACCTGCACAACACAAGCCAAAGAACATGCGCATTATCCCAGTTGCAATCACTCATCACTCAGAGACTCGGCATACACCCATGTATCCGCAATCTCCCCCTTGATGAGTGCATTGTCAACTACCAACACAAATCATAGTGGAATAGAGGAAGGAAGGAAGAAAGAGAGAGAACTCGACCAAATGACCCAAAAGCATAGCAAAGCCGAAGAAGGTCAAGTGGGAAGAGCAAAACAACTTGGTTCCCAAAGACATGGGCAACGGCTCGACGCAACCAAGCAAAGCAAAGCTAGCCCTCAAGAAGAGGTAGAACAGGCTCAACACCGCTAGCAAGAAAAATTGATACCACTTGAAAGATCAACTGAAATTCAAGCAAAACAGAGCTAGCCCTCAAGAAGAGGCAGAACGGGCTCAACACCGCTAGCGAGAAAACTCAAAACCAACTGTTACCAACTCAAAAACAAAAGAGTTTGATACCAATTGAAGAGCTAAAAATGTTTGCTAGTTCCTTAAGAAAGAGGCAAAGGCTCAACACAACTAGCAAACTCCCCCTCAGATAGTGCACACAACCAGGAAATCTCCCCTTAAGTTCAACTCGGAAAGCAAGGATTTGAAAGTGTTTTCTCCCCCTTAGTCGAACACAGAGAGCACACATGATTTGTCAATATTTTCTCCCCCTTAGTTGAAAATGCACCATCAAGCAAATTTCTCCCCCTTCCAGAATGCATATGAGTCAAAATGCAAGTTATCAGCTTCAGGAATATAGTTGATAAAATATGAAGATGCTAGACAGAGTGCTGATCCGATGACTCATAAAATGCTAGCAAAGACTCAAACTGATCACCAAATACGAAATCTGAACATTGGAGCAAAAAGAGCAGTTTTTAGCCAAAAAGGTATTCACCATCAAAATAGCACTAAGTATGTAGACAGGAAGTCAGACAAGTGCTAAACATGTATACAAGGTGAACCACCCCTAGCACAGTTCAATCATCATGCTGCAGAATGAAACATACACTTGTGTATCCAAAATTTTATTGGAGTTGCAGCGGTGAAATTACACAAGTTCAAATTTCAGCATGTGACTGCGAGAGGTTGAAAGCTTGTCATTGCCTAACTTTTCAACTGTGCGAAGCCTATGCAGAAGCAATCAGAAGCTTAAAGCAACAGTTTCGGTCATACACTACACAGCTCAAGTTTAACTCAAAGTGCAATGAGAAACAGTCTTGAAACTGTGATGTGTTGACAAGCAATCCCATCTCAATCTTTCCAAAATTACTTAACTTGGTTCATTTTAATAACAGAATATGAACAGACCAAGCAAGTGAAAGACTCAGAACTAGAGACATAGCAACCTAGCATATATGAAAAGCACAAGTGATTTCAACACATTCTACATATGCTTGTTGCATATCTCAATGGTGAACATTTTCAAATTTATGTTCATTAATCAAATTCACCAAAAATAGCTCATCTCACAATATGTATCAGTGATTAGAAAGAGCATAAGCTACAAGCATCATCATAAAGCATCGGAGCATACACTAAGCAGAGCACAGTCACAGTCTAAGGATTATATACATGAAGCTCTGAATGTAAATATGCAAGATGACATGCCAAAAAGATGCAAATTGAAAAACACAAAGTCAGTTTAAGATACACGAGTCAAAATGTTTCCCCCATCTAAAAGGGGAAACACACACCAAGCTCACCTCTCAACCTAGCAAAAGTTGATTGGTCCAAAGGCTTGGTGAAAATATCAGCCAACAGTCTCGGTCATACACTACACAGCTCAAGTTTAACTCAAAGTGCAATGAGAAACAGTCTCGAAACTGTGATGTGCTGACAAGCAATCCCATCTCGATCTTTCCAATTCACTTAACTTGGTTCAAGATTAAAACAACATGTGAACATACCAAGCAAGTGAATGACTCAGAACTAGAGACATAGCAACCTAGCATATATGAAAAGCATAGGTGACTTCAACACATTCTACACATGCTAGTTGCATATCTCAATGGTGAACATTTTCAAGTTTTATGTTCATTAAGCAAATTCACCATTCATAAAATAGCTCCGCTCACAACATGTATCAGTGATCAGAAAGAGCATAAGCTATAGCATCATCATAAAACATCGGAGCAAAGACTACACAGAGCCTAGTTACATTCTAAAGATTATACACATGAAGCTCTGAATGTAAGTAAGCAAGATGAAATGCAAAGATGCATGATGAAATCAAAGAAAAAAGAAGATACCAACTAAAAAACACAAAGTCAGTGTATCATACAAGAGCCAAAATGTTTCCTCCATCTAAAAGGGGAAACATGCACCTAGCTCACCTCTCAACCGATTAAAAGTTGATTGGTCCAAAGGCTTCGTGAAGATATCAGCCAACTGATGATGAGTATCGACATGGCGAAGGTCGATATCACCCTTCTCATAGTGGTCTCGCAGAAAATGAAAGCGCACATCAATGTGTTTGCTCTTAGAGTGCAGCACGGGGTTCTTAGCAAAGCTAATAGCACTCGTGCTGTCACAAAGCAAAGGAACACGAGAAAAGCTCAGACCAAAATCACGCAAAGTGGCCATCATCCAAAGCAACTGGGAATAGCAGCTAGCCGCAGCAACATACTCAACCTCCATGGTAGACTGGGTGACACTAGACTGCTTGCGAGAAGACCACAATACAAGAGAAGAACCAATAAACTGACAAGTCCCAGAAGTGGACTTGCGCTCAATGCGACAACCAGCAAAATCGGCATCGGAATAACCACAAAGGGAGAGGGTGGAGGAAGCAGAATACCAAATCCCAAACTCAGGAGTGAAGCATAAGTACCTCATAATGCGTTTGACCGCCTGACGGTGAGAGGTGCGCGGCAAAGACTGAAATCGCGCGCAAAGACACACCGCCAACTCAATGTCCAGGCGTGTCGCTGTCAGGTACAGCAGCGACTCGATCATACTCCGGTACTCCTTCTGGTCCACTGCTTCTCCCTCCTTGTCCGCATCCAGGGCCGTCGTGGTCGACATGGGTGTTGGAAGAGGCTTGGCCTCACCCATATCAAATTTCTTCAGGATATCCTTGGTATACATACCCTGGTGCACAAACGTTCCCTCTCGAGATAGCTTGATTTGCAATCCGAGGAAAAACGTCAACTCGCCCATCATGCTCATCTCAAACTCCCTGCTCATAGTATCTGCAAACTTGGCAACCAAAGCGTGAGAAGAACCACCGAAAATGATATCATCCACGTAAATCTGTACCAAGAGAGTGTCACTGCCTTGCTTGAGGAGAAAGAGCGTTTTATCCACACATCCCATTTTAAAACCCTTAGCAAGCAAAAAGGTTTTCAACCTATCATACCAGACTCTAGGGGCTTGTTTCAAACCATACAAAGCTTTGTGAAGTTTAAAAACATGGTTTGGAAACTTGGGATTTTCGAAACCGGGGGGTTGTCTCACATACACTTCCTCTTCTATGTAGCCATTTAAGAAGGCACTCTTGACATCCATTTGAAAAAGTTTAAACCCTTTGGATGCAGCAAAAGCCAAGAGTATCCTAATAGCCTCCAAACGAGCTACAGGAGCAAAAGTCCGCTCATAGTCTATCCCCTCCTTCTGACTATACCCCTAGGCTACAAGTCTGTCCTTGTTTCTCACAACATGGCCATCCTCTCCTTGTTTGTTTTTTAAAAACCCATTTTGTCCCAATAGGGTGACACTCAGGAGGAAGAGGAACAACAACCCAAACCCGATTTCTCTCAAAGTTTTCTAGCTCCTCATGCATGGCATTGACCCAATCAGGATCCGTCAAAGCGTGTCCAACATCTCGGGGTTCAAAATCAGCAACAAATCCAGAATGAGCAAAGTAAGAGATTTGTTGTGACCTTGACCGAGTGACACGTTCGCCGATGCTACCGATCATCTGTTGAGGCGGGTGTTGGCACTGAATGTGTCGTGGCGCCTCCCTTGCCGAAGTGGCCTCCCCCTCAACAGAAGCTGGTGCCTCCTCTGGTACAAAAGGTACCGCTCGAGGTGGCGGATCCCATGGCCCCCAAGTCAAAGAAGAGGGATCGGGGCCGTGAGTCGTAGTAGATGCCACTCTTTGCGGCCCAGCAGGTGGAGGAGGTGCTGGGTCATCCTTCCCTTCAGCACCCTCTTCTTCATCATCGAAAAGAGGCTCGCCAACCTCATGATCACCTACACGCTCAAAACAAGAAGAAGGACAAACCATGGTCTCGTCGAAAGTGACATCGGATGTCTCCATGACCCGGTTAGTATCATGGTTAAGTACACGATAAGCTCGAGTGTGAGTGCCATAACCCAAAAGTACACCGTCAGAAGAGCGAGACTCAAATTTGTCCAGGTTGCCTTTCTTAAGTATAAAACAGTGGCAACCGAAAACTCTAAAATAACTCACTTTGGGCAGTTTTCCAAAACGCAACTCATAAGAAGTCTTTTTCAAGAAAGCTCGGATAAAAATGCGATTGGAAATGTAGCATGCAGTGCTCATAGCTTCGGCCCAATATCGCCTAGGAGTCCTATGCTCATCGAGCATCGTCCTGGCCATCTCTACAAGGGTCTGATTCTTCCTTTCTACAACACCATTCTGAGGCGGTGTGTAGGGAGAAGAAAACTGATGCCCTAAACCCAAAGAGTTACAGAACTTCTCAAAATCCGAATTCTTGAATTCAGAACCATTATCACTCCTAATAGCTCGCATTGAGTTCAAAGGGAACTCATTCTGAAGACGCAAAATCAGATTGCGAGCAAAAGAGAAAGTCTCAGTTTTCTCAGCTAGAAAGAAAACCCACGAATATCTCGAAAAGTCGTCAACAACAACAAGCACATACCACTTCCCCCCAACCGAGCTCAACCGAGTCGGACCAACAAGGTCCATGTGCAAAAGCTCTCCAGGGCGCTTGGTCATGACCTGAGTCACTGGATGGTGGGGAGCGGCAACCATCTTTCCATGTCTACAAGAATGGCAAACAAGATCCTTCTCCATGGATAACTTGGGCAATCCTCGGATTAGGCCAAGTGAACTAAGTCTTGCAAGCAAGCCGAAGCTCAAATGTCCTAGTCTCCTGTGCCACTTCCAAAGATCAGAGGAGGAAGGTCCAGCCAAAAGACAACGAGAAACTGCAAATGACTCTGAGAAATCCGCACGAAAGAATTTCCCAAAGGGCGAAATCACACAAACAAGATTGCCCTGAGGATCCAAAATACGACTGAGATTCGGCTTAAAATGAATCTCATAGTCGTCATCAAAGAGTTGCGAAACAGAAAGAAGGTTAAAATGCAAGTTAGAAACAAGAGCAACATCGCTCAACACAAAGTGCTCATTAACTCGCACCGACCCTCGAGACAACACTCTACCTTTGCTATTGTCGCCGAAGGTGATAAACTCCTTACCGGCGACCGGACTAAGACTGGAGAACCACTTGGCGTTTCCGGTCATGTGCCTCGAGCAACCGGAATCCACAAACCAAACATTCTCCAATCGTTTTACCTACATCAATAAAAAGACATAGGGTGAGCATACTGTCCAACACTAGGGTTAGTGAAGTAGGGAGAATACCAGTGTTGGGCCGGCTGCTCAAAAGAACGGTTAGCAGAAAAACCATTCCTAGCACGCCTACGGGAAGAGCGATCACCACGTAGAGGAAAACGTGGTCCGCTAAGGGAAGAGCGTCCATCGTGATACTCAAAACGCGGTGGGGGAAAACGCTCAACTACAAAGCCACCGCCACGGGGTCCATAGCCTAAAAATGCAGGCTCCCGCCGGGCACATCCTCTCCGCTGCCTAGGCCTAGGAACTTGAGGTTCTGGACCTCTAGGCCTAACAGCACGCCTCTGAACATTCGGCACATGTACATCATGGAAAGGATGGTACATGTCTGTGTTGTTCATCTCCTTTGCATGGCGCGCCTCTCTCTTGCGCCGAAAGCAGAACTCACTCAAGTGCCCATCTCTCCCACAGTGCTCACAGTGGTACCTCACCGCTCTCATAGGGGGTTGTTGGTACTCATGGTAGTGGGTGTGGATCACTTTGCCCTTCTGTGGCATAAGCTCCTCCTGGATGGGTGGCATGGTGTCAAGCTTGTTCTTGAGGTGGTTTGGTTTGGGAGCCCATGATTGTTTCTTGGGTGGAGCTCTCGGAGGTTCAACAAAGACCCCATCCTTGGTGTTAGGCTTGAGAGGCTCTTTGGGTGGAATCTTGGTAAGCTTGGGAGTAGTGGTGGAGTTGGGCTTCTCACATGGGTTAAGACCACTCGACTCTCCAATCTTCCCAAAAGACGAAACATCAACACCTTGAGCAAAACCTACACCTGGACTTCCAGCAGCTTGCTTGAATTGGGAGATCATCATCCCGAGCTGTGGCTCACCACTAGACACCCTTGACAAGATGGTCCGAAGGTATGTGTTTTGCTCCTCGGTTTGCATCTTGTCATGCTTTACGTTCGCAATCTCCATCTCCAAACCCTCACACAGAACGCACCTAGTCACACACGTGCTATCTGAGCTGGCCTTCTCAAGAGACACAATCTTGGCATTCTTCTCTACCAACTCAGATTGCAAGCCCGCACAGGACTTGCACGCACCCAATAGCGAGGATCTAGCCTTCAGCTCATCCACCTCTCCTACCAACACAGCATACTTGCTTCTCAAAGTGAGAAGATCAATCATGTGTGTGGTGCACATCTCACACTCCTCCTCATCGGTAACAACAACGGTGGACTTGACAGATTCAAGTTCCTTCACCGTATCCTTCCACTTCTGCCTAAACTCCTTGCGCTCTCTAGCAGCACGCCTAAGCAACTTATCTTGACTAAGGAGCGCGGCAGTAAGCTTCTCGACCTCAGCAAAAAGCTCATCGGGGGTCTGAGATACCTGGGAGGTGTCGTCGTCATCGTCATCGTTCCGAGGAGTGTCCACCAGCTCGCCATCGACCTCCTTGCCGAGGGCCATGGTGCAGAAGCCCTCGTCGTCGGCGAAGAAGCAGAGGCCGTTCAGCTTGTCCTCGATCCTCTTCTTCTTCTCGGACTCGTCGTCACTTGAGGAAGCGGAGTCGTCATCCGAGTCGTCGACGTCGCTGAGCGTGGCGAAGAACGCACGCTGCTCAGCCTGGGCCTTCTCCAAGTACTTCATCTTGATGTACTCTTTGTCGAAGCCGCCCTTCCGCTTGTGCTTCGCGGGGACGTACTTCTCCTTGCGCTTACTGGAGTCGTACTTGTGCCCATGATCCGCCTTGCCGAAGACTTGCTTGTTCTTCTTCGGGCAATTGCCGAAGACTTGAGCGTCCTCCTCCGCGGCGACGGTTCATGCGGTTGTTGTGGAACCGCGAGAACCAGTTGGCGAGCAACGCCAACTCGTCATCCCCCATGAACTCCAGCTGCTCCTCTGTGACAGAAAGAAGAGAAGAAAGTGCAAAGCCTCCAGAGGGGTTAGCAGAAGAGCAGAAACCAAAGCCATTGACAGGCCAGACGCATTTTCATAAGAAGCTCTCGCCATGGCGTCAATCTCACTGGACTTGAGCTTACTAAAGAGCTCGTCGCATGTGAGGGTCTCATAGTTAGGTGATTCGATGATCGCCTGAACTTTGGAGTCCCACACCGACCGATTGAGAGTGTGCAAAAGCTTCAAATCTCTCTCATGATCGTCGAAAGGCAACAACTCCTTGTTCGCCCTCATCCTGTTGACAATCACCTGAAAGCGAGGGAATAAACTTTCTATGCTCTCGCCAGGCATATGTCGAAAGTTCTCATACTCTCGCTTGAACGACTCATAGAGACGGGTTTTGACTTGAGAGGTTCCCTCATGGAAACGCATGAGGGTAGCCCAAATCTCCCGAGCCGTAGCGAGGTGAGAAACGGGATCAAACTCGGACATGCTCAAACATGAGAAAAGAGCATTACGGGCTCGGCTATTGGCATCGTGCTCATCGATCTGACGCTGAGTAACACGAGCAGCCAAGACCACGTAATCAGCAGAGTTGCAAATATCCCGAATGGAAGCACCAATACTCTGCAGATAGGCCGACATGCGTATCTTCAAATACGCATAGTTCGTCCAATCGAAAAACGGTGGTTTGCCCACACCGCGATCCATGTCGCCTTCTGTGGATCTGGAACCGGCTAAGGTGGAAGATCCTTTACCTACTCCAATACCAATTGAAGGACCGAGAATGCAATAGCAAGGCGACCAGAGGGGGGGTGAATGGGAGCTCAAAAATTTCTCTCAAAACTTTGGCCTTTTGTCCCCAAAATCAACCCCAAGAGCTTCGATCGAAACCATGATGCCCATGACCCTTGGAAGAGGGTGGATGATCCCTAGGATCACAGCGAGGCACCACGAAGTGATAGCGAACCAAACGCCAAAAGCACCGGCACAAGTTCGATCCTCAAAAACCAAGTCCCGAACGTAGATAGATGGCTACGTCGAGAAATCCCCAAATACCTATGCTAACAAGTAGCAAAGATACCTAGAGAGGTTCCTTGATCAACTCTAGGGCCAAACGAGAAGTCCGGAAACCAAGCGAAGAAGCCGGGAGAGCAAACGCACTAAACTGCAACAAGCAGCCGAATCCCGGACTGTCCGGCCCTGGGGTCCCGGACTGTCCGCACCAGGCCGGACTGTCCGCGGTTCACTGGCGGACTGTCCATCGGCAGAAAACACAAAACAGCACGAGTGCTGCAAGTCCCCTGGACGTTCCCGGACTGTCCGCAAACTCCAACGGCGGACTGTCCGCCGGTCAAAAAGAACTAGTCCAACAGCGCGGAGTCAGGCTACTGGTCCTGCCGACCCCAACGCGCGGACTGTCCGCGGGAGGAATGGCAGACTGTCCGCTACCTCCCAGTGAGGGCGATTTCAGTCGCCCCTCACAAAACTCTTCCCAAATCCGAATCAAATCACAATCCCGTGTTTCCAAACTTGGAGAGAATGATCACGAGGTAGTTAGGAGACTATCCCTAAGAAATCATCCGCTCAAATCGATTCAATCACCGGGAAATCGAAAGGGGAGGAGTATGAACGAAAAAGCACCAAGAAAACGAAATCAGCCCGATCTACTTGTTCGTGAGGAGTTAGATGAATTCCTTCAGTGGAAATGATCTCCTCACTACAAAGAACAAGTTGATTCAAACGGATTTCCCAAAGACGCAGTAGAGAGGGAGATCGAGTGATGGGAAAATCGCAGAGAAACGAAGAACGCGAAGAACACGAACAAAACGCGAATCAAGTCATTGATCTGCAACTGTGTGGCTACGACACGCTATAACAGTTAGATTACGATCTCACTTCCTCAAAATCTTCAGTACACAGAGGTATGGTTCTCTGCAGATCTCAGTTGCTACAGCAGGCGATGGGGAGAGCAGGAAAACCTAGAAGGCAAATAGCAAATGACTAAGATGGATGGGGAGGTGGGTGTCTCCCCCTACTTATCCTAATTCTAATTCCCACTCTACCCCTAACTAATTACAGAGCGAACTAGCTATACCCTAGGGTTATTCTGGACCAACTCATGGTAGGTGGTGATCCAACGGCCATGCCCGCACAACTGGTAGCGTTGCCTCAACGCAACCTCACCGATTGCCGCCACGTGCCGCCACCGCTCTGCTTGTCCTTTTCCCGGACGTCGCCCCCAGTTTTGTGGCCCAAACCGGGAAACCAACCTTCACAGCCAACCCCCGATTTTGAGGCCCAAACCGGGAAACCAGCCGACGTCGCCTGAGTTTTGTGGCCCAAACTCAGAAACCCGCAGCGCCCAGGTTTTGAGGCCCAAACCTGAAAACCATCCTCAGCCCGAGTTTTGTGGCCCAAACTCGGAAACCATCAGCGCCCAGGTTTTGAGGCCCAAACCTGGAAACCGTCCACTCGGTGGTTTTTCTGTGGCTCAACCACCAAACCGAGCCGTAGAAGGGATGCACCGCCCGTGCACCCCGTCCACCCGCAAGTCTTCGCTCGTCGCTGTCCCAGGCTGTCAGCCACCACAGCTGATCCTCAGGCCACCGGTCCCTCAGTCCAAGCCTCACGTCCGCCCTTCGCCGCTCTCTGTCCATCGGCACGACACGTCTCTACTTGACCTTCACCTTGCCTTCGATCACTGTATCCGTGCTCGACACCTGCACAACACAAGCCAAAGAACATGCGCATTATCCTAGTTGACAATCACTCATCACTCAGAGTCTCGGCATACACCCATGTATCCGCACACTCAAAATCATACAACACTCATGTCAAACGTATAAAGCATCACAACTATGCTTAGAACAGGAAATGCTTTTATGCCATGATGCTTGTTGATTATGCATACTAATTACCTTACTTAGGGTTTTAATTATTGCTTAACACCAGCGGTGTTACAGCGGGTCCGGCGACGACCGACTGCCCCGCTTAGTTGAGAGCAAAATCGGTGCCCGTACCGCTGTCTCCCTCACTCGCCGTTCATTTGCACCCACTCTCACTTCGCTCTCACCTCCCTCTCTTCTCCCGCACGCTAGCGCAAGCCGAAGCGCTCGCACCCGCCACCACTCGCCACCACACGCTCGTCACCGCCGTTCCGGCTAAGCCGGGACACCACCATCCAATCTATCTCGAGCATAACTCCGCCCTCATCGTGCACACGTCGTGCACACGCTAGGAGCACCAGTGAAGCCTCATCCTCGCTGGTGTCCTCGATCCCCTTTGGCGGCCATAGACGCCACCAAGGAGAGCACGACCACGTTCTACGTCAACCAAGCCTCCACCGTCCTTCTCCTTCTCCGACGAGCCTCACCGTGCGAAGGCAAGGTGAGAACACCCATCCGCCCAGTCGCTACCACTCCCTAGCCTCCTCCTCACCTCGGCCGAGCGCCATGGCCGCCGCCGCAGCATGCGCGCGAGGCCAAGCTTCCCCTAGGGTTTCTCTCTAGGTCCTCTGGTCCTCACACGCACACCAATCTTACCGATAATCGTCGGAGATGGTGTAGCCGTCCCTATCCGCTGCCACCACCCGCCTTTGCTCGTCGCCGGCGAACTCTGGCCGTGCGCTAGCCAAACCAACACTGCCATCGGGTTCGCCTCGTCGAGACGAACTCGCCCGTGCCACCCTCACCGCCGGTGACCTCATCGTCGGCGAGATATCGCCGGTCAGCCCATCTCCCCTGCTCCGCCTTCACCGACGAGTGGGCCCGTTGACTCAGTCGGTCCCGCGCGTCAGCCACCCACGGCCTATAGACCGCGTCCACGAAACCCTGGCCGGGAGATTTAATTGTTTTTCTTTTTCTTTATTTCTTCCAGTGATGCTTGTTTATTTCATAGAGTACGTTTTACTGATCCAAATGAAGTGCTATAAGTTTTGTTAATTTGTTCTTGAGTAGAGCTATCTGGGAAAAATGGAAAAGTAATTTTGAGTAAAGTTTATTACACTATTTTTATTTATTTCAGTTTATGTGTAATATGTTAGATAAATAAGTTATGGTGTTTTTTGGTCAGATAAAAATCTAGTAAAATTTGTGCATGCTCTTTGTCATGTCTAGAAGCTGAGAAAATTATATGATAGTCTGTTTCTGTAGAAAAAGTGCCTATTTATATTTAATTGTCATTTTAGCTGTTTTCTTAGAATTTTTCTTGTGAGAAATATATGAAGAAATCAAATGTGGAAAAATTTGTGTAGTCTCTGTGTATCTTAATAAAGTTGAGAAAAATGTTGTATGTGATCAGTTGTATGGAAGAAAATGAACTTGTAGTACAACTGTGTTTTTCTGTGTTTTTCTTAGAAAATTCATGCAGAAAATAATATAACAGTGTTGTTCATGGAACTTTCTTGATAAATATGAAATGTTGTTGAGATTCTGGGAAAAATATGAAAATGAATGTTGCACCCTTTTCCAGCAGGGTTGTAGTCCAATGGTTTAAATCTGGATAAAACTTTGGAAATTTGTGTAAAGTAATGTATGCATGCTCTAGAAGACCGTTTTCTGGAGTAGTGTTGTTTTAGGTAGAGGAAGCCAGAAAAAAATATGAAATCAGCTGTTTGACATTTCTTTGAAGAAAAGTTAGTTCAAAACACCTTTTTGGCGGCTTATTTAATCTTTTTATATCTTTTGTTCAGTATTTTATTTCTTGCTAAAATTTTTACATTGAAGTCCAGTAAGTACAGATTAGCTGCTATAATTTTTCTACGTTTTTCTGAGTAAAAGAAGTAGCACTTGCTGTACAAACCTGAGTTATTCTGAAATAATAAATAGGAAGTAATTGAAATAATAGTTTTATATTACAGTAAAAGTAAATATTTCTATAATGTCAAAAGTGGTTCAACAAGTTCGTTTTGTTGGTTTGCACAAGATAATTTACTTTTGCACACTATCATAATGCACCATGCATTATTTATTTATTTATTTTGCCGCATTGCAACTAAGATCGGTAGTTCCGGAGAACGACCCCGAGCCAGAGGAAAACGAGGAGCCCGAAGTGCACGAAGTCCAGCAGCTCGAGGAGATAGCCAGAGTCGATCCCATCACTGACTTGCCCGAGTGCCCCGCACCAGGCCTCTGTGTTCTCCCAAGGCAAGCCCCGGAGCATTCTAAGTCACTCAGTATTTACAATTAATTTAACTGAGTATTTTACACTGTGATGCATTAGGTATAAGAGTTGATTGAATTCTAATTGCTACATTACCCTTCCATGATTATTGTTTATTATCCTGTTAGTTATTATAATATAGAATTGCTTAGTCTGCTTAATAGAAGTAGTAATTGAGGATGTTACCGTAATACCCCTGGTTGGTATTTACCGGATCACATTTGGCAATATTTGCTATCGTGGAAAAGAACTTGAGTAGTAACGAAATACGGTCAACTGGAAGGCAAGGCACAAGTTTGGAAACTTGGGGGCAACTTGTCCGTTAGATCGTGTAGGTTTGTATCGATGATGGCCCTCGTTCTTTTTTTAAAGCGCCATTTACATAGGGTGTCGGTGATGTATTCCCGACCCCGAAGCCGGTTAGACGTTGTCCGGGCCGGTCTCAACCCGTGTTGCACCTTCTAGTATGGAAACACGATCTGCCTCGAAATGACCATCATTTAGTTCCAATTGGGTGGTCCGTGGTTGATCCGCGACGATTACCACCACGAACAGTATCGAGCGGTGACCCAATGCATGGACCCGGTGGGGAAAGTGTGAGTTTGTATTAAAGTTTTCTCACCAGCTGGTTTGTAATTCGAATCGAGTCGTCGTCTCCCCCGGTTAGTGGGAAACTATGTCGAGCTTCACCACGATACAACTCCATCTGCTGATTAAAGGTTCAACTAAAATATGGATAAGCAACCTGATACGGTATTATACTATTGTTTGTTAGAATCAAGTGAGTGTTATAGTTCAGGTGCAAACATAGAATAAAGTATAGGTTAAAAGAAGACTGCTCGTTCATTAAATTAAATATTACTCATCTCAATTTGAGCTCTTTCCGCACTGCAATTTCCCAGCTCCACCTAGAAAGCCTTGCATATCTTTGGTGTCTTTATTTTCAGTTACACGGGTAAGTCTAGCTGAGTACATTTCCGTACTCAGAGTTTATCCCGTTGTTGCAAATGGCCAGGTGTACTTCTCTATTGTAAGCATGGCCTCTACCCCGTGGAGGGTGATGAGGAGTAGGCCCAGTTCAGGGTCGTCTAAAAGCTTCTCCTTTGCTTTTGCTGGACTAAGACTACTTGTGGCACAGTATCTCAAAAAGGAGAAGTGAGTTATCAAAACAATGTTTTATTTGGACCGCATGTGTATATGGACCGCATGTGTAGTTGACGTATTCCCACAATTATTTATGCTTCCGCTATTTGAACTCAGTATTGTAATAACGTTGAGTCTTCGCACTCTGATTTTAATTTTAATATTGAACTGTTGTATCCTCGTGAATGTGGTACTTGAACAATGCGATCCTGGTAACTTATAAATTTGTTTGAAATCCTTCAAGATTTCTGGACTACCAGAGTTATATGGGTTCAAGTATGAGTCGGAGCCACTTAATTCGGCTAAGACGGTACTTGAGCTCTTATAATTTAGATGGTTCTGTCACAGTTGATTCAAGCGGAGAGCGCAACGAGCCCCCACGCGCACGAGGGGCCGCACGCCGACTTCACCACCATGTTTCTTCGTCGAGGAGGAGGCGTGGCCAACGCCACCATCGTCATCAGCACGCAACTAGGCTCATGACCGCAGCAGTCCCATCATTCCTGGTAGGTGACGTGGAGCCCCCTGTTGGGAACCTGTCTGACCCTAACTCAGGAACAGAGGACGAGCTGCGGGGCCTCGACGCGAACCCCGACTCCACCTTCGCCATGCGCACGACGAGGGAGCACGGACGTTCTCCCCCGACATGCACAACCTCAACACCGCCAAACCTGCTACTGCACGGGCTGTTCAGCGCCCGTCGACGTCTCCCGTTCGGCCTCAACAATGCCGCCACGAGCTACTCTGCCGAGACGCGCTCTGGCATGAGTGCGCACGAGGACCGCCCTGGGGCTCTCCTACGTGCCTCCACAAGCCTAGCTACCATTTTCCCAGCCTCCGTGGATTTAGGATTCATGCGAGCACCGGGGCCGGGGCGACACACCATTGGCAGGCTGCGACAACAGTTGGAGGAGGAACAGTGGGGACAGTTCCCCACCTTCTACTGCGACAACCCCGACTCCGACTTGGATCACTACGGCCCCACGAGGGAATGCTTCCACATCGAGGGTGACGGAGCTGTCGCCTCGGGCGACGAGATGGAGAACCCAGACACGGCCACCGCAGCAGCTGCAGCTGGGGTCAAAGATGCATCCCCAAGACGAGGAAACGGGACGGAGGATCCCGCTGTTCCGCCCACCCCTCATGACGAACAAACTGAACAGATTGCACAGATCAGGGAGATGAAGGCCAAGCTCGACGAAGATCGCCGGCGGCTTGACCAGATCGAGCAGGCCCTCGAACAAAGCTGGGCCCTGCCACGTGGAGGAGGAGCTTGCTGTTGATAGTCCTTAAACACCTGTTTTACCATCAACACTTTACCCAAAAATTCACCAAAAAGGCAAGAAATGTAGTCAAATAGGTTTCAATCTAACCAAATTCCACATGTACATAGATTTTTATTTGAATGCAGGATTTGGACCAAATTTGGAGCATGGACCCACCAGGGGCCGAGACCACTCACCAGAGCCCATTTGGGCCCTAGTGGGGTGGCGCCCACCACCCCTAGGTGGCGCCCGCCACCAGGGAGAGGCCCAAACTCCACCTGCCACGTCACTGATCCCTGTGACCATCCCAGGGCCAAATCTTGGCCATTGGTCACTAGGTCAGCGGCATCGAAGGGCTCAGGAGGGGAGTGGCGTGGATCATGACCTAATGATGGTTATCTGGACATGCAACCGACATGCAACCGCCTTGGAGGAGTCCCTGGAGACCGTAGGATCAATGACGGTGCATCCAACGTCCAGGGGGTGGCGGCCGCCACCTAGGGCTGGCGCCCGCCACTAGGGTTTGCCCTAGGTCGGTTGGCTTCCCCCTATAAGTACCCCCCTCACTCACTTGGGCTATAAATACCCCCCTGGAGGCGTCACTTCATTTCAAGCAAGGAAAGCAAGGAAAAGAAGAAAGCAAGGCTAGAGCTAGTAGAGCAAGTAGGTAGCTTAGGCATCCTTGCCTCATTGCCCTTGCGGAAGCACTGCTCAAGGCTTAGCTCAAGAGTAGAAGCGTGCGAGTGATCGGTCCTGGAGCTGGGAAGAGTCTTCCTTCATCTCCAGTTCAGGTTTTGCTCTTGTTACTCAAGCACTTTACTATATTCTAGTTCATCATTTCAAGTATTACTTTATTCTACTTATCAGTATTGAGTAGTATACTTGATTGATTGCTTGTGTGCCTAGCTATCCTACAGTTCAATTCACTTAGCCATAGTAGTTAATCTCTAGTGTGCTTAGTGTTTGATCTTTGCCAATAGGTTGCTTAGTTAGTTTAGTGTTTATCTTATTAAGTCATGTATTTGCTCTGACGTCCGCAAGGGTGTCTCTATTCTAGGCCAGGATAGAGATAGTTAGAATATAATTAGGCGTGGTGCTTAGTTATTGACTTACCTTCAGATACGGCTAGACCCCCGGATAGCTATGGTAGCAAGCAGGTGGTGATAGCCCTGTGCGCCTTGAATTCCACCACGTAGTTGGTCTAGTTTAACAGTAAGGCTCGTTGTGCTAGCGTTCAACCTAAGTCAGTGGTAGAGGCTAGTACGCCTCGGTACTTGACAAGATAGGAATAAAACTATACTTAACTTGGTTGCTTATTTGGCATTTGCCTATCTTGCTTCGTAGTTATCTAGGAGTAGTTATTAGTTATTAGTTAGTTATCTTAGTTATCCTTAGTTATCTTTTTCCCCTTATCTACCTATCCATCCACCTTACCTTAACCATTCATTTCATCCTTACCTATCCACTCATAAATTCTTTCTAGCCTTTCATCTCCTCTCTTCTCTCCTTTTCCCTTTTCTTATTCTTCGACTCTCATCCCCTCCTTGACTCGACTCATACACCACCCTAGCCTTCCCTTGGGATCAAATAAATCGACACCTGGTACTCCCAGGCGAAGTGCTACTACGATAGTTCTGTGCGCTTGCAGAATCTCCTCTAGGTAGATTGCAATCTCTCTAGCTAGCTCCTACTAGTGTCAGGATTGACAACCCCATTTGACATTAGTAGATAGCTGCTTTAGCTTCACTCCTTTAGGTATAGTGACTGGACTTGCTACAAGCATTTCTGACGCCGTTGCCAGGAATAGATTCCATAGTCTACTCCTAGTAACGACGTTAGCAAGTGTCAACAAGCATTTCTGGACCGTTACCGGGGATAGATTCCTAGCTCTATCTTTAGTGAAGTTAAGAACTACCAATAAGCATTTCTGGCGCCGTTGCCGGGGAAGGCAATGGGTGTATCCTTCTAGTCCATGTCGAATTTATCTTCGCTTAAGCTTCCGCTTAGCGAATCCCATCTTTCCCCATTCTTTCCTTCCTTAGTCCTTCTTATCTTTTTCCTTCATCTTCTTCAACTTCTTTCTTTCTTATCTCGTTCTATCTTCACGATGGCCAATAAGACCATTCGTGAGTTTTCTGCTCCTTCTGTCGCCAATGTAGCGACAGGACCAGCCGTGATCGATGCCAACCTCAATTTTGAGTTGAAATCGGCTCTGATCATGATGGTCCAAGCTAGCCCGTTCTGTGGCAAAGCCCATGAGGATGCCAATGCTCACCTCCAACATTTTTTGGAGATTTGCGGCACCTTCACCATTAAGGGGATAACCCAAGAAGCCATCCGTCTTTGTCTCTTTCCCTTTTCTCTCCTAGGAAAAGCGAAGCAATGGTTCTATACCAATCGCAACACTGTAGACACATGGGACAAGTGTTCCAATGCTTTTCTCGTCAAATTTTTTCCGATGGGCAAGACGAAGGCTCTTCGCAACAAAATCTCCAGCTTTACGCAACAAGCCGAGGAATCTATTCCTGAGGCTTGGGAGAGAATGCAAGAGTACGTCACTGCTTGTCCACACCAGGGTATGGAGGACTGGCTGTTGATCCAGAACTTCTACCATGACCTAACCCCACTCTCTAGAAGCCATTTGGATGCCGCCGCCGGCGGTGCATTCTTTTCTCTGAATGTTGCAGATGCTAAGGCTCTCATAGAGAAGATGGTGTCGAACCAAGGATGGAATGACGAGAGACTGGTCCCCCGTAAGCGAGGTATGCATTCTCTTACGGAGGCCGACATGATCGTGGCCAAGATGGACCTGCTGGCAAAGAAGCTCGACAACTGTGAGAAGATGAACCAACAATAGAGTGTCCAATCTCTAGAATCCTACATGACTTGTGAAGTCTGTGGAGAAACTGGACATTCTGGGAACCACTGCCCCGAGTTACATGAAGATTTGAACTTCATCAACAACAACAACAACAACAACGGTTTCCGTCAACAAAATCAAGGATGGAATCAGCACTCCAACTCTCAAGGTAATAATTCATTCCCTCGCTCTAATTTCCAAAATACTAATAATTTCTCGTTCTTAAAGAATCTAGTCTACTCTCAAGGTAGAACTACTGAATTTTTGAATAAGAAATTAATGTCAAATGATAAAATGCTTGAGAACATAAATGCTAAATTGGAAGATTTCTCATCTGCACTGAAAAATCAACTTATCTTTAATAAGATGTTAGAGACCCAATTAGCTCAACTTGCTGCTATCATACCATCTTTTGAAAGTGGCAAAATTCCGGCTAAACCTAACATGGGAACTGCAAATATGGTTGAAATAAAATATTGTAACTATTATGAAGATCAAACCATGACTGTTAAAAAGGGTGATCCTGGTAGTCCCATACACTACAATTAGACCACCCCTTTAGCAACGTTTACATATGTTGCTAAAGGTCTATATAAATGTTGCAATGGTCTTTACCAACGCATATATTATCCATTGCAATAGGTGGCGTTGCAAGGTTCTATTGCAACACATATTTAAGCGTTGGTAACATAAAGGATTAAGCATTGCTAAGTTCCAATGGATGCATGAAGTCTACAACAATGCTTACATGTGTTGGTACACCAATCGCCAATCCCAAAAAATTGGTATTTATCATTTTACATAGCCACATCGTATAATGAAAGAACCTCAAACAAATACAATGCGTCCATCATAAAAAAATTCACTCGAGGTATTCCAGAAGTACAAATATGATAACATTATTATATTAAAAATAGAATTTCTATTACAAGGGTTGGTCGACATATTTAAAATATATTAGACAATATATTGCATCTAACATTTATGCTAATTGTCATCCAGTGAACTATTCTGAATTGCCCATCCTCCAAATTAGAGATAGTTCTTCTCGAATGACTCCACTCTAAATCATTCTCCAAGTTAATATATATAGCATATGTCTTCAGAACCCAATATGAACAGCAGTATCCAATATTTGTACCGGTACTATGGTCCCAAATTTGTAAGTCTTCCAAAAAAATGATCTTTTATTTGACAAATGTTCATTGGACTCATCACCCTAAATGAAACACAATACATTTTGTAAGTACAAGAATCACAGGTTTAATGTATGTGTTATAACATTTTAATATTTGAAAAGCGGCCTTATTGGTACTTAAAGCAGCAAAATACAGATGCATATTTTCTCACTATAATGAACTAAATTGAAACTATCTAAATACATATATCAGGACTGCAGAATAAACATGTCTGATAGTACAGTCTCCTTTTGCTTAGGCTCATATTAAACAAAATCATGTTACTTGCTTCCTTGCTTAATTCATTTTTTTTGTCTCCATCATTCCAGCCATGCAAGAATTGATCATCTCAAGCAGCTAGAAATTTGATATATATGCTCATTATAAAGAGATAACTAGAACAAGTAAGTAAAAAACTAAAAATACAAGCAATTGTGATGCAGACATATACTATGTATGATTTTGCACTTGAACATTTTCATATGCCTTAGATGAAAAATCTTCTGCAAGATACTGCAGTCTGGGGCTCCTTAGTCATGCACTGCTAATACCTCTGAAATAACAAAGAATATTCACCTCTATATTGAAGATACATCAGCATAAAAAAATTAAAAGCACTGAGATGAAATCTGGTTCCATTTGAATAAGAAAAAAACACATATGCGTGTAAGAATTTTAGTACCTTTAAGGTATTCCAGTGAGCAAGTACAATGGAAAATGGATTAATCATACATGATACATGGAATGTAGTCTGTAACTGACACATCTGTATTGGAAAAATCATTGTCCTGAAATGCTTATCTACAAGAAATTTGTCAGTAAGCACTAGGACAGTTATCAAAATAACCTTACTATTGTCCTATTGTAGGACTATGTGTGACCCTGCATCTTTATGATCTCCTAACACATCTTGGTAGCAAAAAGAAAATAAAGAATATAAGTAAAGCCTTCAATACTCAATGCCCACCAAAACTTCGTAAGATAAATTTGCAATTATAAAATCCTTAGTGGATTATATGCTTTGTGTTGCAGAGTTTGATTGCATCTCATGATTAGCCCCTGGAAAATAGTCATTATGCAAACAGTAAAACATCTATGGATAGAAGGATAGTACACTTTGATGATTGTCCAGAAAAAAATCATCAAAGAAAACATACTCAGGAAATTCGTGGTATAGGAGCACACATCGTCAAAGTTTTTTTTTCAAAATAAAAAAGCCTAGCACTGCTGGCTAGCACCATCGATCAAAATCATATGTTGATCTAAAAGAGTGTACTTCGCAATATCTACATTCCACCAGGAGAACGTTAAGAACTTGCAATTTCAGTTTTCTAAAATCTAAGACCTAATATAATTTAGACCAAAACAACATACCTGGTCATACATCCAAGCAAATGAATTCCTACAAGAACTGATATCATAGCCAATGTTTAGTAATGACTAACATGGTTCTCACAGATCAAGACGAACCAAAACACAAATGTGAAAGAGAAGGTACAGATCAGAGATAAACCTGAGGATGTAGGTACGTATTGCAGAGGGGACACAATGAGGAATCGAGTGTGAGGGCAGTCAGTACCTTAGATCCGATCCAATTGCCGCTGTAATTCAATCCAATCGTCCTCGCAGATGGATCTAACTCAGTTTGCCACTGGCTAGAGATCATGTTGCAACCTCAAAAGGGATGGAGGGGAGGGGAAGGAAGGGGGATCACAGGAGTCAAACTAGAAGATCAAGGAGGAGCTCGTGAGGAAACCGACGGCAGGAAGCCGCCGACCTAGAATGCGGATGGAGGTAGGCCTCTGAGGTTGAAATAGATTAGCAGGGGAGGTTACTTATTAGACGTGGACATGGGGCAGGTATGGTGTATGTCGGGCTATCCGCAACACATCTATTTTACGTTGCAAAATATATGTTGCTAGATGGGGGTTAGTGTTGTAGTGATAATTAGATGCTCAATCTTTGGTGAAGTCTTTAAAAATGCCATGTGTGATTTAGGATCGAGTGTGAACATTTTATCTAAGGATTTCTATGAAAACTTATTCTTTCCACCCATGTCATCCACATCTGCCTATATCGTGCTAGCTGATCAATCAACATGCTATGTAGAAGGAATAATCACTGATTTACCTGTTCATATTAGAGGTTCATATGTTCCTGCTGATTTCATAATACTAGATATGGGAAATAAGAAAGATGTGCCTCTAATCTTAGGTAGACCTTTCTTGAACACTGTTGATGCTTGCATATATGTGGGGAGTGGTAAAATGCAAATGACATTAGGAGGGAGGAAGGAAATATTCTCCTTTTCCCGTGGTCCCGCATATGCTGCTAACATGCAGGAAGCAAAACCCGTTCGTACCAAGAAGAGGCGCCCAAGAACAAGGTGGAACAGAAACAAAGAACCACCTTCTCCTGAGTTGTGTAATTTACATGACAAAGGAGAGGTGCCAAAAGAAGAAGAACCCGATGAAGTACTTAAAGAAGAAGCACCCAAGGAAGAAGATCCACCCAATAAGGAAGAAATTCCATGGATCTAAGGTATGGATTTACTTTTAAATTTCCCTTCAAATTTCCCCTTTTCAAATAAATAACATATGTCATGCATGTAACTAAAAAAAATCAGTTATCATTAGTTATATGCATAAGTATATGTTAACTTAGCTAGAATAATAAAATATCATAATAGGATAGTTTTCCCTTTTTCACAACATTAGATAGTTTCCTTTTTAATAAAATAAAAACAAGAGCTCCGACCGAGAAAGATGAAGACCCTTCACCAAGCAAGAAGCCAGCTTGGGGGAGATCCTCGCGCCAATATGGTATGTTTCAACCTTACTCTTTATGTTCGGTTCTTAAATTCTATATCTTTTGAATGTTATATGCTTGCCTAAGTAATTATCCCATCAATAAAATGATAAAATCTGCTTAAAAATATTGGAACCTGAATAAGAAATAAAATATGCCATGCAAATGCTATTGTTATAGTTAGAATAACTAGTTTTATCTAAATTGTAGCTTTTGTGGGTTGCACATGTTTTAACTAAAATCATGCTTAGTGAATAAAGTTAGTTGGAAATGGAGTAATTCTTTAAACTTGCTAAGGTGAAATTAGGACCTAATCTGGAGGATTTCTTTTAAAAATCATGAAAACCTTGCTAAAAGTTCCTCCTGGATTTTATCCCATCCCACCACTAGCCAAATATTTGTTAGTCCACACCACAAAGAACATTGTTTGTGTTGAGCTTTGTTAGACCTCATAGATCTTAGTAGAGAAGCTTATCATATCTTTTGATCAAGATACACACACCCACCATATTGCTTACTATCCACTTTGGAAGTTTGCAACGACCAAATAAATTGCCCATTCTCTACACTGGAGATATGCAATACCTTGCCAAACGTTCCATTGCTAGCCTTATGCTATTCCTACACTGGGAATAAGCATTTCTCTCTCTTCCTCCTTTTCATTTCTAAAATCCTTTCCTATAGATATCTGGCGAAATCTAGAGCTAAAAAAGAGATATGAAAAAAAGAGAAGAAGTGAACAAAGTAGCTCAAGAGCGGACTATGTCCTAAGAAAATGTGAGGACACATTTTTGTCTACTCACTATGTATCGAAAAGAGAGAGAGAGTTATCATTAGCTCTAGACCCCAGAAATTAACTAGGAAGGATTATGAAATATCTCTCTATACACTTCCACATAACCACACATGCACATCTTGATCAATTTTTATGATTTGTTGCTCCTTATGATCTGATTGTCTAGCTTAGCAATAAACATTAGGCAATTTGCTCATGATTCTTAAGCCTACCTATAACTCCACATATCATTCTTTAGAAATAGGAGAGGCTACATTTTGGCCTAAGTGAGGATTTAAACACCATTGAGTGATTCGGTGAATCTTGGAGGACTTAAGCAACTTTTTATCTTTTGAAAACCTTAAAAAACCTCCAGACAGAATCCTAGTCAAACCTAAGCAAGATAAAAGTTTCCTATCTACTACTTTATTTCACTCTTGCATGTTTGAAGTGAAAAGCTATAAGCCCCACATTGCTATGATTAATGATATATACTAAGTTATTTCTCACTATACAATATGCACTTGTATACATCTTAAGTGTTATCTATTTCATGCCCTATGCTTAAACCACATTGTTGCTCGAGGACGAGCAACAGGTTAGCTTGGGGGAGCTTGTTGATGATCCTTAAACACCTGTTTTACCATCAACACTTTACCCAAAAATTCACCAAAAAGGCATGAAATGTAGTCAAATAGGTTTCAATCTAACCAAATTCCACATGTCCATAGATTTTTATTTTAATGCAGGATTTGGACCAAATTTGGAGCATGGACCCACCAGGGGCCGAGACCACTCACCAGAGCCCATTTGGGCCCTAGTGGGGTGGCGCCCGCCACCCCTAGGTGGCGCCCGCCACCAGGGAGAGGCCCAAACTCCCCCTGCCACGTCACTGATCCCTGTGACCACCCTAGGGCCAAATCTTGGCCCTTGGTCACTAGGTCAGTGGCATCGGAGGGCTCAGGAGGGGAGTGGCGTGGATCATGACCTAAGGACGGTTATCTGGACTTGCAACCGACATGCAACCGCCTTGGAGGAGTCCCTGGAGACCGTAGGATCAATGACGGTGCATCCAACGTCCATGGGGGTGGCAGCCGCCACCTAGGGCTGGCGCCCGCCACTAGGGTTTGCCCTAGGTCGGTTGGCTGCCCCCTATAAGTACCCCCCTCACTCACTTGGGCTATAAATACCCCCTGGAGGCGTCACTTCATTTCAAGCAATGAAAGCAAGGAAAAAGAAGAAAGCAAGGCTAGAGCTAGAGATGTAATAGCTTAGGTTTTAGCCAAGGTTAGGCAAGTACGTAGCTAGTAGAGCAAGGCATCCTTGTCTCATTGCCCTCGTGGAAGCACTGCTCAAGGCTTAGCTCAATAGTAGAAGCGTGCGAGTGATCGGTCCTGGAGCTGGGAAGAGTCTTCCTTCATCTCCAGTTCAGGTTTTGCTCTTGTTACTCAAGCACTTTACTATATTCTAGTTCATCATTTCAAGTATTACTTTATTCTACTTATCAGTATTGAGTAGTATACTTGATTGATTGCTTGAGTGCCTAGCTATCCTACAGTTCAATTCACTTAGCCATAGTAGTTAATCTCTAGTGTGCTTAGTGTTTGATCTTTGCCAATAGGTTGCTTAGTTAGTTTAGTGTTTATCTTATTAAGTCAAGTATTTGCTCTGACGTCCGCAAGGGTGTCTCTATTCTAGTCCAGGATAGAGATAGTTAGAATATAATTAGGCATGGTGCTTAGTTATAGAATTACCTTAAGATACGGCTAGACCCCCGGATAGCTGTGGTAGCAAGCAGGTGGTGACAGCCCTGTGCGCCTTGAATTCCACCACGTAGTTGGTCTAGTTTAACAGTAAGGCTCGTTGTGCTAGTGTTCAACCTAAGTCAGTGGTAGAGGCTAGTACGCCTCGGTACTTGACAAGATAGGAATAAAACTATACTTAACTTGGTTGCTTATTTGGCATTTGCCTATCTTGCTTCGTAGTTATCTAGGAGTAGTTATTAGTTATTAGTTAGTTATCTTAGTTATCCTTAGTTATCTTATTCCCCTTATCTACCTATCCATCCACCTTACCTTAACCATTAGTTTCATCCTTACCTATCCACTCATAAATTCTTTCTAGCCTTTCATCTCCTCTCTTCTCTCCTTTTCCCTTTTCTTATTCTTCGACTCTCATCCCCTCCTTGACTCGACTCATACACCACCCTAGCCTTCCCTTGGTATCAAATAAATCGACACCTGGTACTCCCAGGCGAAGTGCTACTACGATAGTTCTGTGCGCTTGCAGAATCTCCTCTAGGTAGATTGCAATCTCTCTAGCTTGCTCCTACTAGTGTCAGGATTGACAACCCCATTTGACATCAGTAGATAGCTGCTTTAGCTTCACTCCTTTAGGTATAGTGACTGGACTTGCTACAAGCATTTCTGACGCCGTTGCCAGGAATAGATTCCATAGTCTACTCCTAGTACCGACATTAGCAAGTGTCAACAAGCATTTCTGGACCGTTACCGGGGATAGTTGCCTAGCTCTATCTTTAGTGAAGTTAAGAACTACCAACACTTGCGCCAGGGCTCGAGAGGTCAATCGGCAGATCATCAAGGACAGAGTGCCCGAGACCCCCAATTGCTTTGCTGGAGCTAGGCAAAACATTGTGGCTGCAACCATGTTGCTATGCAGCATGCCCGAGCTGTCAAATCCCCAGGCTCGACGCATACGAGAAGTGATGCAGAATCTGCTCCGAGTCACAACCGTTCAACATGCCGAAAGTTCATCCTCGAGACGACGAGGTGCGGCCTCGGAGCGACCAGTTGAATCTTCCCGCCATGAGAGGGAGGCCTCGGTCCACCAACAGGCTGCCCCTTGAGCCAAAAACGTTCGAGGCTGTATCATCGACACCCGCGAACCCCGTGACCCAAACGATGCCCGCCACGACATCATCAAAAGCCAGCGACGCGAAGACAGGGGAGTCGAGGACTGAAGCTATAGCGCCCATCGAAGGGGTCGTCACGACAGCGACGAGGACCGCGGGGCTCCCAAGCCGTCGGGGCCTCGAGTCTTCAGCAGGGCGATCCGCAACACGCCACTGCCCGACCCGTTTTGACCCCCCACGAGCATCATCAAGTACAATGGCAAAACCGAGCCCGCACTCTGGTTAGCCGACTTCCGCCTAGCCTGCCAACTAGGTGGAGCGCGAGGCGACGATCGCGCCATCATCCACTAGCTGCCACTATTTCTCTCCGACACCGCTCGCAGGTGGCTCGAGGAGCTTCCCCCCGATCAGATCTACAACTGGGCCGACCTTGTTTGAGTCCTCAAGGGGAACTTCAAGGGAACCTACACCCACCCCGGTAACTCGTGGGATCTCAGCAGATGCAAGCAGCAACCCAGAGAGTCCCTCCGCGACTATGCCCGATGCTTCGCTAAGCAGCGCACCGAGCTCCCACACATCTCCGACCACGATGTCATCATGTCATTCGTCTCAGGCACCACCTGCAAGGAGTTGGTTCGCGAGTTAGGACGCAACCGCCCCAAGACCGTCTGTGAGTTGATGGACGTAGTCGCCAATTATGTGGCCGGCGATTAGGCAGTTGGAGCATTTTTCGACAAAGGGAACAACAAGGGCAAAACCTTCACCAACGCTCGAAACATCTAACAGCTACGTCTTTTCTACTCCCAGGGCCTCGAGGCCTTGTACATTTCTCATGTTCTATACAAACATTGCTTCATGAATGAATAAAAAGTTGTCGATTCCAAACACTTTATTTTGTTCAAAAACAGAGGTAGCCTTGACTCTACTCAAGCAGAGTCAAGACTCCCTCAGGGGCTAACAGGGGGCTGACCCCCTAAGTTCCCAAAAAACTCGCACGTTTTTTCCAAAACTCGACGTTACCTTATTTGTCTATGTCTCGAACACGCTTCGCTGCTAAGTAGAAAACACCTCGAGCTCCCTAAGGGTCGAGGGACGTTGAGATGGGAGCTCTCCTACGCCTCTGGGCTACAGTACCTCCACTCACTGCCCCCCTCGAGGGTCTCGAGTCTGTGTCAGAAACTTAGACAAAGCAAAACTCAGGCAAGGAAAAATAAGGAAACTCGAGCTTAAAAATGATAAACCTTGAGCCATCGTCATCTCGAGCATTCACACAAAATGTTTTCGGGCCACGGAGGGCCACAGCATCACAAAAACAACTAACTATTACATGGGCCTTCTTGCCCAGATATGGCTCGCATGCCTCAATCCTCGGCGCCTCCTTTGCTTCCACCGTCCGGGTCTTCTTCAGCAACGTCGAGGCCATAGTCCGTCGCGTCGCCAATGTCGCCCTCGACGTCCGGAGGAAGGACCTCAGGCTCAAACAGCTTCGCCAGCTCCGCCCCAAGCTTTTCGGCTTCGGCGACGATGGCGAGGTGCTGCTCCTCGTTCTCGGTGTTAGTCTTGCTGATGTCGGAAACGAAGCCCCGGGAAACCACCTCGAGGTCGTAGACGTCGCCAGAGCGGACCATAGCCATCGCCCGCTTCACGCAAAGGTGGAGGGCATTCTTGATGTGGTCCCTCATGGTCGCCCCGAGGTAGCAAAGCTGGTCGATGAGACCGTCCCCTCGCACCTCATCTTCAGCCTCGTTTGTCTGGTCGACGCCCCAGATGGCGCCGAGGCCGTTGATCGCGTCGCAAAGACGACTGGTCAAGGCAACTTCTCCCTAGAGTCCCTCTTGGAGCGACAAGTTAGCCGTTTTTGCGGCCGACAGATCCTCCTTGAGGCCTGAAAAGCAGAATAGAAGTTAGCCACTCCTAGCAACATTTCAGAGTCGAGAGGGTCAAAGCCAAAAAATGGAACCTCACCAGCGCAACGGGTTTGAAGGGCCGTATTCCGGTCCTCCGCCTTGACGCGCGTCTTTTCTGCTTGGCTCAGGGCACGGGCGTCTCCGTCACCTTGACCCCTAGCTCCTCGATCTTCTTGCCGGCGGTCGCAAGGGTGAGATCCTTCTCGATGAGGGCCGCCCTCGACGTCTCTAGCTCGGCGGACAGATCCCGGGCCAGCGTCCTCTCCTCCCCGACTAAAATGCTGAGGGCATCACGGGTGCTAGAAAAGAGGGCCACGTCCCCCTCGAGAGCATTGATGCAATCCTCCACCCCACCAAGCTTGGCCTCGAGGTCCCGAGCTTGCTCCGACCTCGAGGCAAGGTCCTCAAGGGCTTTTGCTGCCTCCGCCTTAGCCGCGGTGGCTTCCTCCTTGGCCTTCCTCGCCTCCTCCCCGGCTCGAGCCATGGCCTCCTGCGCGAACTGACAAGCCTCGAGCTAGCGAAGCACTTCCTCTCGACCACCCTGCGTCTGGTGGAGGAAGTAGGACTTCGAGTAGGAGCGCCTCCTCAGATCCTACAAACAAGAGGCGGAAAGTCAATCACCAAACCAAAGAAAAAAAGACAAAAATAGACGTTCTAAGGGTTCTCACCGACAGGCACCGGCCGAGGTCCTTGGTGACAACCTCGCAAGCCAACTTCAGAGATTGCGCCATCCATGCACGGAACTCCTCCGCATCCTCCCAATGCTGCACTTCCGAAGGGTCGTCCAGCGCGACGGCCAAGGCATTCATATCTTGGGGATCTCACAGCATAATGCGCTCCTGGCCCCACTACGGGAGAGACATCGCGATTCTCTCCCACACCGCGTCTCGAACGCTTTCTGTTGCCTCGCGCGAGCCTCCGTACTGCTCCACCCGGTCAGCCAGGGTGAAATACGGAGATGAGGCCTCAGCTCTGTCCAGGCCTAGCTCGGGTGCTAACCACACTGATAGGCCACTCACACCTTGAGCGGTGAGGATCACCACCGCCTCCGGCACCACGCCTGGCTATGGCAGATGGGGGCCTGACGTCGACGTGGCCTCCTGCTGCTGCTGCTTGCGGATGCTGTTGTGGCTGCTCTTGCTGTTGTTGCTGCTGTTGTGGCTCTTGCTACTGCTGCTCCCCCTCCTCCTCTTCCTTCCTCTTTCTTTCCTCCTCTTCCTTCCTCTTCCTTTCCTCCTCTTCCTTCTTTTTCCGCTCCACTTCCACCGAGTGGAGCCCCGCGGGCCAAGACCTCGGCTCTTCAGGAGTCCGCTCTATCGCGGCACCGACGAGTGGCAACTTGACCACCTCCTCCTCCCCGACGTCAATCAGGGCGGTCACCGACCCCGCCCCCGTGGCCTCGAGACTCTTTTCCTCGAGCTAAGGGGTGGAAGCTTCGGCCTGACTAGAGGCGGAGCCCCTCGATGCTAGGACCTGGGGGGCGACGACCTTAGGAGCTTGGGTCGAGGCAGCCTCACCCCCATCAGCGGGCTTTGAGGAGGGTGCGCCTGCAGCCAAAGCAGCACCCGTTAGCTTGCCCCGAGCCATAGCCTCCCGAGCCGCCGCAGCCCAAGCCTACGCACGAGGGGGCAGGAAAACCCCAAATTGGGTCAAGCCCGTCGACATCTTGGCAGCCTGTAAGGAAAATGGTCCTCGGCCCATTTGACTTTGGATTTTGGTGTTTGATGATCAACACAACCATATTGGACTAATGTGTTTGCAAGTGTTTGTGTTGATGTTGGAAGTGATCCGAATCACACACCAGCAGGGCTAGAACGTCCGAAGAGGTTGCGGATCAACCTGAGACATCTGGACTCTGGCTAAGTCAACGAAAACCGATCTAGAGACCGGTCTAAGCCGATTTAGGGTTTTAGATCCCCGTGTTGATAACTCTAGAACTCCTCCCGGGAAGACCCGTCGGGGAGAAGCACATAGAGGTTGTTCTAGGACCAGCAAGGCCACCTAGAACGCCGTCGAGCCTCGCCAGGAGACACGCCGAATAGCAAAAGTAGAGAGAGGAAAAGGGTAAAAGAGATAGTAGATTGGTTTTGATCGATTAGGGTTGGATGCCCCCATGATCCTCTAATATATATAGAGGGGGCTAGTCTTATCCCAATAGGAAACATCTCCAGATACGATCTCCATGTTTCCTATTCGAATTCCATCAAAATATGGAATCCAAGAGTCCAATCCGGACTAGGCAAGGTAAACCCGATCTCGCTGATCTTTGAATCTACTAATCCGGTTAAATGGGATTTATAAATATCAGCCTAAACCGATTATACCAATCAACAAATTATTTTTACAAAGAAGGATCTTTGAATCGGCATCCGATTCGGCGTTCATCACCAATTTAAGACTTCCGACCAGCATTACCTAGTCAGAAATAGTATAACTGGTCAGAATACCTTAAATGATCAAGTTTATCTTACTCAAAACATTCGACCCTCAATAAAAGATCAATTCAACCTCAAAATATTATGAGCCGAATACGTCTTCTAATTTCAATATTTACCTATGACACTTTTGCGTGTCAACATATGCCCCCTGTTTTTAGATGATCTCTAGTAGTACCTAAAAACAAACCGAATAACAATGATGTCCAACTCATCGGTCATTCAGTAACCCAAAATAATTGTTTCTGATCATTGTTTGTTCTAATGGCGATACATGTATCGGCCGTTGCTTGGAAGGCACTCAGGCTTCTTGCCAAACACTTGGAAAGTACTTTTTCAAATACCTCCCGTTTATTGCTTTTCGGAGACTTTCACCTTGCAACATCTCTAGCTTATATGCGTTCCTGATTATTACTTTGATCACTTTATAAGGACCTTCCCAACTCGGCGACCACTTGCCAAACTTATTGCTTCTCAATCCAAGTGGCAATATAGTCTTCCATACTAATTCCCCCACTTGGAACGATCTGCTTCTCATCTTCTTGTTGTAAGCTCTCGTAACTCGGGCTTTATCTTTCTCCATCTCCTTAAGAGCCCTTAATCTCTTATCGGTCACTTTATCAATGTTGTCCATCATGGCATCATGATACATAACAACAGATAAATCATTCTGTTTAGCCAGTCTATATGCATCCAGATTCACCACGACAGGCAACACTGCCTCTTGCCCATATAACAGCTCCAAAGGAGTAACTTTTGTAGCACTATGTCTTGATATACGATGAACCCACAACTCCTCAGACAAAACCTCATGCCACTTCCTTGGGTTGTCCTCAATCTTCTTTTTGATAAGCTTGATCAAAGTCTTGTTACTAGACTCAGCTTGACCATTAGCTTGAGCATAGTATGGAGATGAATTGAGCATCTTTATCTTGTATAATTCGGCAAAATCCCGTACCTCTTTGGAAATAAAAGACGTTCCTTGATTTGTAGTTAACGTTTGAGGTAGGCCGAATCTATGTATAATATATTCAGTAATAAACTCAATCACCTCCTTGTGTGTCATATTCTTCAAAGGTACCGCTTCAGTCCATTTAGTGAAGTAATCTATAGCAACCAGAACAAAACGATGTCCCTTTGAAGATGGGGGATGAATTTGGCCAATGAAGTCTAGCCCCCAACTACGAAAAGGCCACGGTTTGATAATAGGATGAAGCATAGCAGCAGGTGCAAGTTGTATATTTCCAAACCATTGACATTCTTCACATCCTTTGTAGTACCAAAAACAATTGGCCATTATCGTGGGCCAATAAAACCCAGCTCTGCGTAATAACCATTTCATCTTTGGGGCTGATTGATGTGTACCACAAATACCTTCATGAACTTCTCCCATAGCCACCTTCGCTTGATCAGATCCCAAACACTTAAGCAACAAGTCCTCGACAGTTCTTCGGTAAAGCTCATCATTGTGCAGTGCATATTTAAACGCACTCCGCCGAACACTTGGATCAACCTTGGTATTCGGATCATTGATATATTTTAGCAAGGGAGTCCTCCAATCTTCTAAATTGGTTTTACTTTCATTAGAATTTGTCTTGTACCGATTCAGAGTTTCTTCAGATAAATCAACTGAATTAATCCTTCCAAGATCGACCAGATCAATCGAACGAATTAACTGACCTGATTTATGAACAACCTGGTCGGCCAAAGCGTCCACCCAAGTATGTTGATCTCTGGAGTAAACTGGCCGAACTGGCTTGGAAAAAATCTGGTCGGCCATACAAACCGACAACACCTCTGCATGCTGACGCATCGGCTTTATGTGAAAATTACGCCTGCTGATGCTTTAGCCAGATGCTTGCTGAGCTAACATGTTGGCTTTATGATTTTCGTGCCTTGGTATATGCTGAATCTGGAATTCGGTAAAATGAGTAATAATATCAAGGCACATATCAAGATAAACATTTAACGACCCTTCTAGGCATTGAAACTCACCAACAACCTGTTGCACTACTAGCAAGGAATCGCCATAAGCCTCAACATGTTTAACCTCCATGGGACATAATATTTCTAAACCGAATAATAGAGCTTCATATTCGACGTTGGTAAGTGCAAAGATAATCTAACCGGCTTAGCATTTCAAATTCAGCACCATTAGGAGAAATAATGACCACACCGACACCTTGGCCCTCCTTACAAGCCGATCCATCAAAATAAAGTTTCCATGGAGAAAAAGTAAAATAACCGATCTCATCATCTAAACTAATGCTATGCTCAACAATGAAATCAGCAAGAACTTGACCCTTTAATGTTTTTAATGGTTCATAAGTCAAGTCAAACTCAATCAATGCATACGCCCATTTATCAATCCTTCCCCTAAGGATTGGCCGATATAACATGTGCCTCATTACATCGGCCGGACATGCAATGACACATGTACTAGACAAAAAATAATGTCTCATTTTGGCACAAGCATAGTACAAGGATAAACATAATTTTTCAATATGGGCGTACCTGGTCTCGGGATCAAGAAGATGGCGACGAATATAAGCAATCACATATTCTTTACCTCCATCTTCTTGTGTCAAGACAGCTCCAATGACCTTTCCTTCAACGGCTATATATAATCTAAAAGGGACTCCTCTCTTAGGCGCTCGAAGAACTGGTGGAGATGACAAATATTCTTTATCTTCTCAAATGCTTCTTGTTGCTTTGCCCCCCAAGTAAACTCATATTCATCCTTCAATTTTAGTATAGGGGTAAAAGGAATAATTTTCTCGGACAAGTTTGCAATAAATCTCCTCAAGTAGTTCACTTTCCCAAGAACTTTTGCAAGTCCTTTTTGCATGTAGGCGCTTGAACTTTCTTGATCTTTTCTATCCTTTAAGGGTCAATCTCTATGCCTTTGTCATGAATGATAAATCCTAAGAACTTTCCAGCCGACACACCAAAAGCACATTTCAGCGGGTTCATCTTCAAACCATAGCGGCGCATTCTTTCAAATGCCAGACGCAAATCGGCTAAATGAGACATATGAGCAACCGATTTGATCACGATGTCATCAATATACACTTCCATGACTATTCCAATTAAATCATGAAAGATCAAATTCATAGCGCGTTGATAAGTAGCGCCTGCGTTCTTCAAACCACAAAACATCATCACGACCACTCAAAAAGACCAACAAACCCGGGAAAATATAAAAGCCGTTTAGACGTATCTTCTTCGGCCATGAATATTTGATTATAACCAGCGTTGCCGTCAAGAAAACTGACAACCTGATGTCCTGAAGCGTCATTGATCAACATATCGGCTATAGGCATAGGATATTCGTCTTTAGGAGTGGCTCTATATGTTGGTAGTTCTTAACTTCACTAAAGATAGAGCTAGGCACTATCCCCGGTAACGGCCTAGAAATGCTTGTTGACACTTACCAACGTCGTGACTAGGACTAGACTACGGAGTATATTCCTGGCAACGGCGCCAGAAATGCTTGAAGCAAGTACAGTCACTATACCTAAAGGAGTGAAGCTAAAGCAGCTATCTACTAATGCCAAATGGGGTTGTCAATCCCGACACTAGTAGGAGCTAGCTAGCGAGAATGCAATCTACCAGGAGGAGATTCTGCAAACGCACAGAACTATCGTAGTAGCACTTTGCCTGGGAGTACCAGGTGTCAATTTATTTGATCCCAAGGGAAGGCTAGGGTGGTGTATGAGTCGAGTCAAGGAGGGATGAGAGTCGAAGAAATAAGAAAAAGGAAAAAGGGAGAAGAGAGGAGATGCAAGGGGCTAGAAAGAATATATGGGTGGATAGGTAAGGATGAATGAAATGGCTAAGGTAAGGTGGATAACTAGGTAGATAGATAGAATGGGATAACTAAGGATAACTAACTACTAACTAATAACTACTCCTAGATAACCACAACTCAAGATAACTACGAAGCAAGATAGGCAAATGTCAATAAAGCAACCGAGTTGAGTAAAGTTTTTTATTCTTATCTTATCAAGTATCGAGGCGTACTAGCCTTTACCACTGACTTAGGTTGAACGCTAGCACAATGAGCCTTACTGTTAAACTAGGCCAACTACGTGGTGGAATTCAAGGCGCACAGGGCTGTCACCACCTGCTTGCTACCACAGCTATCCGGGGGTCCAGCCGTATCTGAAGGTAAGTCTATAACTAAGCACCACGCTTAATTATATTCTAACTATCTCTACCCTAGCTTTGAATAGAGACACCCTTGCCGACGTCAGAGCAAATACTTGACTTAATAAGATAAACACTAAACTAACTAAGCAATCTATTGGCAAAGATCAAACACTAACCTCACTAGAGATTAACTACTATGGCTAAGTGAATTGATCTGTAGGGATAACTAGGTCACACTCAAGGTACATGATAAAGTAGTACTGAAAGTAATACTGGAATAAAGATAAGTGTACCTGAGATACAAGAGAGCAAACCAGACCAGAGACGCCGGGAAATCAACTGACCTCCGATGCCAGTCACTCGCACCCGCTTCTCTCCTAGCAAGCTCTACGCTACTTTGCCACTGGTCAGGGCTGAGCTGTGCTAAACTAAGAGTCGCGCTGTAGCGAGGGCACTAGAGCTATACTCTCTCTACTAGCTATCCTACTTGCCTAAGCTCTCTGAGCTCTCACTTGCTTCTTGCCTCTTGCTTTCTTGGTGTGAATGTGGTGTGATATGAAGTGATGCCTCAGGGGGGTATTTATAGCCTTGAGGAGTGAGGGGGGTACTTATAGGGGCTAGCCAGCCGAACTAGGGCTAACCCTAGTGGCGGGCGCCAGCCCTAGGTGGCGGGCGCCAGCCCTAGATGGCGACCGCCACCCTCACAACCGTTGGATGCACCGCCTTTGCTTCAATGGCATCCAGGAGCTCCAGAGAGGCGGTGGTTAGGTCGGTTGCATGTCCAAGTAACCGCCATTTGGTCTTGATCCACGCCATTCCCTCCTGAGTCGTCCGATGCCACTGTCCTAGTGACCAAGGGCTAGGATTTAGCCTTGGGGTGGTCACACGGATCAGTGACGTGGCAAGGGGGGAAGTTGGGCCTCTCCATGTGGCGGGTGTAACAGAACTGACCAATTTGCACCAGATTAAGCACTGAGATCCCTGCTTGGCGCAGGCTCATCAAGTACTTAAGCTCGTACAAACCCGGTAGTCCGGAAATCTCGAAGGATTTCAAATCATTTCAACATTCAGCCAAGATCGTACTAGTTCAATGACATGCCCACAAGTTACATCACAGTTGTACATAGTTCAAATACATCGGAGTTCAAAACAATATTACAAACCATAGTTTTGAATAGTAGCCGAAGCAACATAGACTTAAAACATAAGTTTGGATTGTTCTTAATACAGTGCCAACATTCTGACCAGGCCCACAAAAGCATCAGATAAGATAAGTGGTGACCATGCCCCTGGTCTAGTCCTCTCCGTAACCGGGTACAGGCAGTTCTCGCAGTAGCCAAAGAAGCATTGGCCATCTGCAACAACAAGGGAATAAAACCCTGAGTACAAGAAGGTACTCAGCTAGACTTACCCGTCATAAACCAGAAATAATGAGACTCCAAGGATCATGTAGGCTATATAGGTGGGGTTGGCCACATAAACTCCTTTGCATGAAAGCTTTTGTAAGTAAAACTCAGTTTAGAGTGTCGGCAATTGCTTTTAATAATTAATCCTACCTTACTAGATTTGCACCTGATCTATAACAAGCACTTGACTCTTATACAAGCAAGAGTGACTATTTCATCAATAGCCTTTCAGATTCCATAACCATCTTTAGTTCCATAAATTCTACGGGTGATGATCTACAGTCAACTGCTCACTGTCCAGGAGCGATGGCGATTATAATCGATTCCTACCAGCTGGGGATAAAATGTCTCACACTCGCCCGGCACAATCCGGCTACGGCAGTCGTAAGCTACCAGTCAGGAGATTCGAGAACACAACGCGCGGGACGGCCATGGGCCCTTCTACACCGGGGGTTATCTCAGTGCCAGGTCGCTCAAGCTATAACTGCCCACGGTCATGCCAGGTCGATCAGGCCCTGCCTGCCCTCGGACCATGCCAGGTTGATCAGAATAGTTGCCCACGGTACAGCTGAGGCCCTGGGTGTTAGGCGTCAACATCTCCGTCACCGGCTCGAATAACCTTACTCGGCTTCATGGGAGGTACTCAGACCTACTCCGTTAAGTGATCGACGCGTTCAATTTGACTGAAGGGACATTCCCGAACGGGTCCTAGGCGACACAGACGGGAGACTACTAGCACACAGAACCCATGTCCTGCTGCTCTTACATCCGCCCGGCCTCAGATTAATTATCCCATGGTTATTTCCATGATAGCACAGGCTAATCATGATCAGTATCCACCTAATGCGGGAGACAGGAAATCACCCGACTTTTACCGATCTAAGCAGGGCTAAGCATATAACGAGCCTAGACCTAAACAGGGATATCAAGATATAATTGCAGGTGGACAAGGATGAGTAATAATGCATCAACGGTAGCAATAATTCCTATAACCTAATGCAACATTCATCATCAGGTTAATTGTAAGACATTTGCAAACCGTAGGAGTTAGAATGCTCCGGGGCTTGCCTTTCTCAAAGTTCGACGGACGGTGGTCGCGACACTCTGGTAGTTCTTCGGCGTCGGTCCCTCCGGCCTCCTCGGTCAGCGTCTCTTCCTGGCTGGGTTCTTCTGGGTCGACTGGTTCTGGGTCTCCTCCGTTGATCCTGTATGATGCATAACATGTATGAATAGGATGAATGCACACAGAATGCATATGTGATGCATAGGATTAACAGCAATTAGGAGATAAGCACATGTCATCTACTGCATTCTCTTCAACAAGGTAGTCAACATCATCCTAATGTTTATAACAGACTTTAACATCTAACCATCCACTTAATCCTTCATAACCAACTTGTTAAGCTATATAATCACCACAGCAAGACTTACTTAATGAATTTATTTTCCTCTAAATACTTTGCTGAAATAAATTCATTTAACCATGCCTACAACAGCAACCCATCCTAGACAGCTTCAGAAAAATCTAAAAATTACCATAGATTAATACTATGCAAAACAGTCCACTGTCAAAATTTTAAGCCATTTGGACCTAAACATTGTTCCCTATGAAAAAGACAAATATTAGGGTGAAAAGGTGCTTTGAACTACACATCCTAACAGAAGGTGTCAAACAACAGATTTCATATTTTTCTTCTAAACTTCTTAGCACAAGAGCAGTCTACAAAAATTATCAGGTTCATATTCATCATATTTTAATTACTACAAATTTACAAGAAAACAACATTTAACCATTTTAAATGCTACTGCAAAAGTATTTCACAAAACAACTTCACATTATATTTTTTCCCTGAAACTACTCATCTACACAAACCTAACAAAACTAGAATCACATTTTTCTGAGTTATACAGAATTAGTTATGCATTTTCCAAGTTAACAGCAATTTCCTATATTAAATTAAACTGCATATAAAAGTATCACCAAAAATGCGTTTAACATTTTTCACAGATAGATCTACTCATGCTTAACACAACAAAATTTGTTTCACAGGATTTGGACTTAAAATGAGCCTTGCATGAATTTTTGAAGCCTTTACATAAATTCTGGAAAACTCATTTTAAAGAAAACCCTATCCTAAACGCTACGGACACCCGGAAAAAGGCACCCGCAGACACAAGCAAAAATGCTTCGCGCACCCGGCTATCCCGAGCGCTACTGCACCCAGACTCCTCTCCTTCTCTCTCCTTCTCACTGCCAAACGGGACCCGCTGGTCAGTGACCCCACGCGTCAGCGGTCAACGGGCCCACGCGTCAGAGGCAGCGTGCTCCCGCCGGAGTTGACCGGCTCTAGCTTACGGCGGCGAGGTTTCTGGCGACACCAACCCTACCACTAGACTCACCAACGCGAGGCGGACACAGTCGGCTAGGTCGCTTGGCCCAGCATCACCGGAGCAAGCTCGACGGCGGCAATGGCGGAGCGGCGGCGCGGCAACCCTACGGTGCGGCCTTGCCCGGCTATTCCAAGGCTCGGCGGCGTGAGCATCAGCTCAAGCACTCCCTAAGCTACCTTCCCAGGCTGCTATTGAGCCTCGCCGGCCTCGGCATTGCCCGGCGTCACGCACGGCGGCGGTCCGCGACGGACATGGCGGCGGCACGGCTCTGTTCCGGCCGAAACAAAGCAAGAGAAGGGTCTCCATCTAGCCCTAAGCACCTACAGAGGTCGAGGAGGTGGGAACTGGGCTTGGTTTGAGATGGTTTGGCCGGAGATGGCGGACCACGCTTTGGTCATGGCGGCGGCCATGGCGAGAACCCGAGGATGGCATTCGACGTTCTGCCGGCTAGAGAGGAGAAGAGGGGAAACCAACCCTGGCTGATGAAAGAGGAGGTTAAGGCGGAGAGGTTGGCGGGAGGAATCGGGCGGCGTGCGGTGCGGTGAGAAGCGAGTAATCGCTCGCCGGAGTTCGGCGGCGGCGGCGGCGCTATGCACTGGAGAAGATGGAGTGGAGCGAAGCGAGCGAGAGAGTGGGCGAGAGCGAGAGAGTGGGCTTCTGGCTTGTGAGCGCGAGGCGGAGAGGGGGCAAGGGAACGAAGGGCTGGGTGCAATGCACCTGGCCACTTCCCGTCGGGAGGCTCCCGACCGGACGCGGCGGCGTCAGGCATCACCGGCCACGCGGCGGGCGAGAGGGGGCAGCGGGGCGACGGGGTGAGTTCGACGAAACCACGGGCGGCGTGTCGGGGTTTGTCGGCCGGCAAGGCGGTCTCGTGTGGCGAGGCGGTTTCTGCCGGCGGAGGCGGGCGGCGCGCGCGGGGAGGAAGAAGGGGGCTGACAGGTGGGTCCCACTGACAGGTTTAAACTAATGATTTTTGTTCAAAACTTTGATGCTCCATAACTCCCAAACTAAGCCGAATTAGGAAAAGGTCCTAAAAGCAAAGTTGCTTAATTTTGCAAGGAACAAATCATCTTTAAGGCTCAAGTCCAAATTCTGCTTAGAAAAAGAAATTTACTTCTAATCTATTTTTCTAATGCAAGAAATCATAATTTAAAAGCCTTTTTCTGAGAAAGTGCTTTTAAGCAAAGTTGTTTCTCTCAACAGGGTCTACAACTTTGTTTTAAGGCACTAGGTCAGAAACAGAAAGCAAAACATGGATCTACTAGAGACTAAGCAAGGACTTAAACACTCATACAAACAAATGCACATGAAATGATGAGATGCTATGCTCATGCTATGTCAAATTATGCATTTTAGGATTGCTTAACACCTAGGGTGTTACAGCCCTCCCCTCCTTAAAGAAATCTCATCCCGAGATTTGAATTACGAACCATTTCTTATAAAAGTGTGGATACACCTCCTTTAGATAGTTGTCCGTTTCCAAGTAGCATCCCGATCATCTTGCTCACTCCACGATACCTTATACTGCTTCACTATTCTTCCACGAGTTGCTCTTTCTTTCTCGTCAAGCACTCGACACGGTGTAACTGAGTAAGTAAGATCGGATTGCAACTTGATACGGGCTGGCTGTGTACCTCTTCTTCCGGCACTCGAAGACATTTCTTCAACTGCGAGACATGGAACACAGGAAATATAGTCTTCAAATGTTCTGGCAACTGTAGCTGATAAGCTACTTCTCCCCTTCTTTCCACAATTCTATAAGGTCCCACAAACCTTGGTGCTAACTTTCTTTAACCCCAAAGCGCCTAACACCTTTCATAGGCGAAACCTTCAAATAGACATAGTCACCAACATTGAATTCAAGTGGCCTCCTTCGTTTATCGGCATAGCTTTTCTGTCGAGACTGTGCAGCTGCGATATGTTGCTGAATGATCCTAACTTGTTCTTCTGCTTCTTTGACAAAGTCAATTCCATTATACCGACGTTCTCCTGGTTCTACCCAGTTTATTGGTGTTCTGCATCTTCTCCCATATAGAGCTTCAAAAGGTGCCATCTGAATACTCTCTTGATAACTATTATTGTAAGCGAATTCTGCCAAAGGTAACCATTTCTCCCAAGAACCCTTCGCTGATATTACGCAGGCTCTTAACATATCTTCTAACACTTGATTTATTCTTTCAGTTTGTCCTGACGTTTGCGGATGATAAGCTGAGCTTCGAACTAAATCTGTACCTAGCTCCTTTTGCAACTTCTCCCAAAACGGTGCAGTGAACTGCGGATCCTCGATCTGAAACTATCACCCTTGGTATCCCATGTAGTCGAACAATTTGACTCACATAGATCTCTGCATAGTCTGGTGCCTTATAGTTGGTTTTGACCGGGATAAAATGTGCTGTCTTGGTGAGACGATCCACAATTACCCAAATCGAGTCATTTCCCTTTTTAGTAACGGGCAATCCGGTGATAAAGTCCATGCTCACCTCTTCCCATTTCCATTCGGGTATAGCTAACGGCTGAAGCATTCCAGCTGGTTTCAAGTGAATAGCCTTCACTCGACAACATGTGTCACACCTAGCCACATAAGCAGCAATTTCCTTCTTCATCTTAGTCCACCAAAATCTGGGACGCAAGTTGATACATCTTCGCACTTCCAGGATGGATAGTTAACCTGGATAATGTGCTTCATCCATGATTCGGTTCTGAGTTCTCTATCTTGGGTACCACTAGTCGTTGGTTGAACCATAGGACTCCATTGTCATCCACTCGAAAATGCTTATCGGATTCCGTTTCAATCTTGAGCCTTTCCTTGATATGGTAGATTCCTTATCGGTTTTCTGTCCTTCTATGATTTGATCAACTAATGCACTGCGTAACTCCAAATCATGTAATACTGCAGGATGCATTAGTGAACTCATCTTCGGTAGTAGTAGTATAACTTCATAGCATTACAATGCGATTTCCGACTTAAAGCATCGGCTACCACATTTGCTTTGCCGGGATGATAGTGAATCTGTAGGTTGTAATCTTTAATCAATTCAAGCCATCTTCTCTGCCTCATGTTCAATTCTGCCTGAGTGAAGATATACTGCCTGAGTGAAGATATACTTAAGACTTTTGTGATCTGTGTACATATTACAGACATTACCAAGCAAATAATGCCTCCAAATCTTCAAAGCGTGCACGACTGCAGCTAATTCCAAATCATGTGTCGGATAGTTCACTTCATGTTTCCTTAATTGCCGAGAAGCATAAGCGATTACTCTTCCTTCTTGCATAAGAACACAACCTAAGCCAACCTTCGATGCATCACAAAAGACATCAAATGGTTTCTCTATATCTGGCTGAGCTAAAACAGGAGCAGTGGTCAACAGTTTCCGCAAGGTACGGAAAGCAGTTTCGCACTCCTCTGTCCATTCAAACTTGTGATTCTTCTGCAACAAACTTGTCATAGGCTTCGCAATCTTGGAGAAATCCGGAATGAATCGGCGATAGTATCCTGCTAAGCCTAAGAAACTTCGAATCTCACCGACGGTTGTAGGAGCCTTCCACTCCATCACTTCCTGCACCTTACTGGGATCAACTGAGATGCCTTCTTCAGACAAAATGTGGCCAAGAAAGTGTACTTTCTTCATCCAAAACTCACATTTACTGAACTTCGCATAGAGCTTATGCTCCCTGAGTCTAGACAAAACAATCCTCAGATGTTCTGCATGGTCTTCTGCATTTTCTGAATAGATCAGAATGTCATCAATGAACACCACCACAAATTTGTCCAATTCTGGCATAAACACTGAGTTCATCAAACTCATGAAGTATGCTAGAGCATTCGTCAGTCCAAAGGACATGACAAGATACTCATATAAACGTATCTGGTTGAAAAAGCAGTCTTTGGGATATCTTGCGGTCGGATTCGGATCTGATGATAACCTGATCTCAAATCAATCTTGGAAAACACTTTGGCTCTGGACAACTGGTCAAAAAGGATATCTATTCTGGGTAACGGATACTTATTCTTAACAGTCACAGCATTGAGCGGACGATAATCCACACACATACGTAAAGACTTATCTTTCTTCTTAACGAACAGAGCTGGGCAACCCCATTCTGACACACTAGGTTGAATGAACCCTTTGTTCAACAGTTCCTTGATCTGGGTTTTGAGTTCTGCTAATTCATTGGGCGGCATACGATATGGCCTCCTAGAGATTGGTGCAGTTCCTGGTAACAACTCTATTGCAAACTCCACTGCTCTTTTGGGTGGTAACCCTGGTAACTCATCCGGGAAAACATCTGGAAAATCTCTGACAACTGGGATTTTGGAGAGGTCTTCTATAGCAGAGTGCAAGATAGGTCAACAAAATCGGCACCTCGAGGAAGAGATACACGAAGTTTGTTACCTGTCCGACTATCGGATAAGGTAAGAGTTCTGTTTGCAGTGTCTAATACCGCATTCCACATTCTCATCCAACTCATACCTAAGACTACATCCATACTTAGTCCTGGCAGGACTACTAAATTGGCTCCAAATTTATGCCCTCCAATATCGATGGTTGCATTACAAACCATCTGTCTAGAACACGCTACTCCCAACGGAGCTTACGCGAAACCCATAATCCATTTCAGACACTTCTTGATTATGCTTTTGTGCAAATGCCTTGCTCATAAAAGAATGCGATGATCCAGTATCAAACAAAACAACTGCAGGATGATGGTTCACGAGACACATACCGGCAGTCACGGGTTCTCCTGCACGAGCTTCTTCAGCAGTCATATTATGCAGGCGCGCTGGGTAATTGGCCTGCTGCTTCTTCGGGTGTGGGCAATACCTTGCAAAGTGCCCTTCTTGATTGCAATTGTAACATGGCCCACGAACTAGAGGCTTGCTTCCAGCTGAGCTGCCTTGACCTGCTCGAGTTTGATTGGCCGCTATCTTGTATGGCCGTTGACCACGCTGAGCTTGCTGCTGACCCTTCTTCTGAGGCGGCCTGAAACGAGCCCCAGGTGCTGGTGGTCGATATTGAGAACGCTGGACTGGTGGTCCTCTAGGTTGGGATGGTCCAGACTCTAAGGTCCTCTTCCTGGCCTTGCTGGCAGTATGCTTGTTATTGTGATTCTCCTGAATCAAGCAGTCACTGATAAAGTCATTGAAGATGGTACGGGACGAAGTGCCCACTGATTTTCCCATCTTGGTGTTTAGCCCTCTCTTGAAACTAGCTATCTTCTTAGCATCGGTGTCAACAAAGTCCGGGGCATAACGAGACAAGGAGTTGAACAAGTGATGATACTCGGTCACAGATCGAGTTCCTTGTGTTAAGCTCATGAACTCTGCCACCTTCATCTGGGTCAAGCCTGGCGGAATATAATGCCCGCGAACAGCCTCCGCGAATATCCTCCAGGTAACAGGTGTACGGGCAGGATAGGTGGTACGGTGATGTCCCCACCAGATTCCAGCCGGTCCTTGTAGCTGATGTGCAGCATACTCCGCCTTCAACTCTTCTGTAAGCCTGAGTAGCCGAAATTTCTGCTCCATAGTATGGAGCCATTCTTCCGCTTCCAGAGGTTCTGTGGCTTCTTTGAAGATCGGTGGCCTTGTATCCAGAAAATCCTTGAATGAGCTGTACTGATTTGGCTCTGGGCGTTGATGGCCCTGTGCCAAATTCTCCCGCAGAAGTGCCTCAATGTTGCGCTGACTCCCCAGAAATTGAGCAAAGAGTTGCTCGGCCGTGGGTGGTGGTGGAGGTGGTGGATTGCGGTTCTCTCTGTTATCATCATTACCACCACTACCGCCTGCTCCACTGCGAGTCGTCGTCATCTGCATGTATCGATAGCAATGATCATTAGGCGATGTTGCCGTTATCGTAGAGAATAATAAACCATGCCGACGAAATTATTCGGAAAATGAATTTGCCAAACAATTGCAGAGGCATAATCGATTTCAATCCACATCGCAGCATCACATAATAAAAGTGCTCATCATATAACATGCAAAAGCCAACATAACATCCACAGATGCCCATACATATGGGACTTTTAAAGGTCTCGTACCACACGTGCACAGGTCCATAACACAACCTTACATCATCACGATAACCACAAAAGATCAAGCGCGAAGGATATGCGACAAAAGGTTACTACGCGCCAACACTATCTAGTCTACTCCCTATCGGTGTCATCATCATCATCATCATCACCGCCATCGTCACTCGAGATATCCGAAGAACCACTAGACGAAGCACGGGGATCCGGGTCCTCCTGAGCAAAGAGGGGGTTCCTCTCATTCTCGCGGCGATGGATCTCCTCATGTAGGCGGTCATTGTAATCCTGGAGATGGTGAAGCTGTAACTCCAGGTCTCCCACCTGAAGCCTGAGAAGCCTGTTCTGCTCGGTTGCACGCATGCCCTCAAGACAAACACCGCGAAGCGACTCCTCGGTCTCGGCCATGATCGTGGATAGGAAAGTCGTCATCCCCTGCTGATCACTAAGCTGCTGTGCCGTCTCCTGCTCCCTCTGACGAGCCTGGTCCCTCTCGACAGTCATATGCGCTAGCTGGGTGGTGAGAAGGTCTATCTCTGTAGCATGCTCCTCCTGACTCTGGTGATGTGCAGCTATCTCCTCATTTAGAATATGGTCCAGGTGGTCGTAGCTACGTGACAAGCACCATAGGTAGCCATGAGTGCAGCCATAGCACTCCCAGCTGGTCCTGCGCAGTGCTCTCGCTCCAAAGAACTGGCCTCAAGTACGGTGGCACCTGGCTGACGCCACACCGACTGGTAAGGGTCTGCCGTAGGAAAGATGCTAGCAGTGGGCTTGCGCAACCACCTCCGGGTGATCCTCCATAATGTCCCGAAGAACAGTATAGGCAACCCTGTTAGCTCCATCCCACGGGGTCCTACCCTGTAGTGCGAAGACCCGGCGGCACCATACATGATCCTGCGGATCACGGCTGGGCACGTCCACCTCAACTGTGTACATGTAGCGATCCTCGGAAAGCTGAACACGATGCCAATCATACTGCGGCTCCTGGCCCTCCTGGTATCCAACCAAGTGCAGCACCCTCCACAAAATGGTAGGCATGCCGAACTCCTCCAGAAAGTCCTCCGATCCCTCAGCAGTCCAGGGTCCCAGCATATAGTTAGGCCTCTTGCCTCCGGTCGACTTACGGGCTGTACGCTTGGTGCGGGCCATCTGAAAGAAGTTTATCCACATAGTTTTTAAATAGTTGAGAACAACTTTTATTTTAAAGAAACGGGACGGATAACATAAGGAAGGAAGTAAGATTAATGCAAAATTGTATGATCATGATGCATATGCGTAACATACGTCCTCACTGTCTAACAATCTAACGGCTAGACGGTGGCATACAACGTTCTCTCATAGCGTTAACTAACGTACTACACGTTCGCAAGTTAGCGTACCTGCAGAAAATCATTTCAGCCCTGCCCACAGTATGAATATTATGCATTGCTGAAATTAAATCTAATACTGACTTAGGTGCACACCCAGTATACACGTAAGCAGTATATGCACCCATCAAATGAAATACTCCCACAATTAAATACTTTCGCTTGTACTCGTGTGCATACGGGTACAGGCTCCAGTACCAAACTAGCTCTCCCCTAGACCAACGTGTTTCGGTCATGCTCTCACAGCTCCCTTATTACCTTGGCGTAGAGGCATTTGATCCATACATTACTATTCGAAGAATAGCACCCATACAATTTCACCCTTGCCGTATGGACGACAGAACACAGAATTTAGATATGATGCACGACCCCCAAGTTAGTACTTACATAGCCACCTAAGATCCTATTGGGCATAAGGACTTGGTCATTGGCACACTCTAGTTTTAATCTTTGCAAATTTTCAAATCCTACTATAACTATAGGTTGACAATTACCGTTTTGTCTTTGTAAGATACTGTTTTTCAAATACACTTATGAACAGTACACTGAACTATGCTCCGATGCCAGCTGTAACAGAACCGACCAATTTGCACCAGATTAAGCACTGAGATCCCTGCTTGGCGCAGGCTCATCAAGTACTTAAGCTCGTACAAACCCGGTAGTCCGGAAATCTCGAAGGATTTCAAATCATTTACAACATTCAGCCAAGATCGTACTACACTTCAATGACCTGCCCCACAAGTTAACATCACAGTTCTACATAGTTCAATAACATCGGAGTTCGAAACAATATTACAAACCATAGTTTTGAAAAGTAGCAGAAGCAACATAGACTTAAACATAAGTTTGGATTGTTCTTAATACAGTGCCAACATTCTGACCAGGCCCACAAAAGCATCAGATAAGATAAGTGGTGACCATGCCCCTGGTCTAGTCCTCTCCCATAACCGGGTACAGGCAGTTCTCGCAGTAGCCAAAGAAGCATTGGCCATCTGCAACAACAGGGAATAAAACCCTGAGTACAAGAAGGTACTCAGCTAGACTTACCCGTCATAAACCATAAATAATGAGACTCCAAGGATCATGTAGGCTATATAGGTGGGGTGGCCACATAAACTCCTTTGCATGAAAGCTTTTGTAAGTAAAACTCAGTGTAGAGTGTCGGCAATTGCTTTTAATAATTAATCCTACCTTACTAGATTTGCACCTGATCTATAACAAGCACTTGACTCTTATACAAGCAAGAGTGACTATTTCATCAATAGCCTTTCAGATTCCATAACCATCTTTAGTTCCATAAATTCTACGGGTGATGATCTATAGTCAACTGCTCACAGTCCAGGAGCGATGACAATTATAATCGATTCCTACCAGCTGGGGATAAAATGTCTCACACTCGCCCGGCACAATCCGGCTACGGCAGTCGTAAGCTACTAGTCAGGAGATTCGAGAACACAACGCGCGGGACGGCCATGGGCCCTTCTACACCGGGGGTTATCTCAGTGCCAGGTCGCTCAAGCTATAACTGCCCACGGTCATGCCAGGTTGATCAGGCCCTGCCTGCCCTCGGACCATGCCTGGTTGATCAGAATAGTTGCCCACGGTACAGCTGAGGCCCTGGGTTAGGCGTCAACATCTCCGTCACCGGCTCGAATAACCTTACTCGGCTTCGCGGGAGGTACTCAGACCTACTCCGTTAAGTGATCGACGCGTTCAATTTGACTGAAGGGACATTCCCGAACGGGTCCTAGGCGACACAGACGGGAGACTAGTAGCACACAGAACCCATGTCCTGCTGCTCTTACATCCCGCCCGGCCTTAGATTAATTATCCCATGGTTATTTCTATGATAGCACAGGCTAATCATGATCAGTATCCACCTAATGCAGGAGACAGAAAATCACCCGGCTTTTACCGATCTAAGCAGGGCTAAGCATATAACTAGCCTAGACCTAAACAGGGATATCAAGATATAATTGCAGGTGGGCAAGGATGAGTAATAATGCATCAACGGTAGCAATAAATTCCTATAACCTAATGCAACATTCATCATCAGGTTAATTGTAAGACATTTGCAAACCGTAGGAGTTAGAATGCTCCGGGGCTTGCCTTTCTCAAAGTCCGACGGACGGTGGTCGCGACACTCTGGTAGTTCTTCGGAGTCGGTCCCTCCGGCCTCCTCGGTCAGCGTCTCTGCCTGGCTGGGTTCTTCCTGGGTCGACTGGTTCGGGGTCTGCTCCGTTGATCCTGTATGATGCATAACATGTATGAATAGGATGAATGCACACAGAATGCATATGTGATGCATAGGATTAACAGCAATTAGCAGATAAGCACATGTCATCTACTGCATTCTCTTCAACAAGGTAGTCAACATCATCCTAATGTTTATAACAGACTTTACCATCTAACCATCCACTTAATCCTTCACAACCAACTTGTTAAGCTACATAATCACCACAGCAAGACTAACTTAATGAATTTATTTTCCTCTAAATACTTTGCTGAAATAAATTCATTTAACCATGCCTACAACAGCAACACATCCTAGACAGCTTCAGAAAAATCTACAAACATTACCATAGATTAATACTATGCAAAACAGTCCACTGTCAAAATTTTAAGCCATTTGGACCTAAACATTGTTCCCTATAAAAAAGACAAATATTAGGGTGAAAAGGTCCTTTGAACTACACATCCTAACACAAGGTGTCAAACAACAAATTTCATATTTTTCTTCGAAACATCTTAGCACAAGAGCAGTATACAAAAATTATCAGGTTCATATTCATCATATTTTAATTACTACAAATTTTACAAGAAAACAGCATTTAAACATTTTAAATGCTACTGCAAAAGTATTTCATAGAACAACTTCATATTATATTTTTTCCTAAACTACTCATCTACACAAACCTAACAAAACTGGAATCACATTTTTTTGAGTTATACAGAATTAGTTATGCATTTTCCATGTTAACAGCAATTTCCTATATTAAATTAAACTGCATATAAAAGTATCACCAAAAATGCGTTTAACATTTTTCATAGATAGATCTACTCATGCTTAACACAACAAAATTTGTTTCATAGGATTTGGACTTAAAATGAACCTTGCTTGAATTTTTGAAGCCTTTACATAAATTTTGGAAAACTCATTTTAATGAAAACCCTATCCTAAACGCTACGGACACCCGGAAAAAAGCACCCGCAGACACAAGCAAAAACGCTTCGCGCACCCAGATATTTCGAGCGCTATTGCACCCAGACTCCTCTCCTTCTCTCTCCTTCTCACTGCCAAACGGGACCGGCTGGTCAGTGACCCCACGCGTCAGCGGTCAACGGGCCCACGCGTCAGAGGCAGCGTGCTCCCGCCGGAGTTGACCGGCTCTAGCTCGCCGGCGGCGAGGTTTTCTGGCGACACCAACCCTACCACTAGACTCACCAACGCGAGGCGGACACAGTCGGCTAGGTCGCTTGGCCAGAGCATCACCGGAGCAAGCTTGACGGCGGCAATGGCGGAGCGGCGGCGCGGCAACACTACGGTGCGGCCTTGCCCGGCTATTCCAAGGCTCGGCGGCGTGAGCATCGACTCAAGCACTCCCTAAGCTACCTTCCCAGGCTCATTGAGGCCTCGCCGGCCTCGGCATTGCTCGGCGTCACGCAAGGCGGCGGTCCGCGACGGACATGGCGGCGGCACGACTCTGTTCCGGCCGAAACAAAGCCAAGAGAACGGTCTCCATCTAGCCCTAAGCACCTACAAAGGTCGAGGAGGTGAGAACTGGGCTTGGTTTGAGATGGTTTGGCCGGAGATGGCCGGACCACGCTTTGGTCATGGCGGCGGCCATGGCGAGAACCCGAGGATGACATTCGACGTTCTGCCGGCTAGAGAGGAGAAGAGGGGAAACCAACCCTGGCTGATGAAAGAGGAGGTTAAGGCGGAGAGGTTGGCGGGAGGAATCGGGCGGCGGTGCGGTGAGAAGCGAGTAATCGCTCGCCGGAGTTCGGCGGGCGGCGGCGGCGCTATGCACTGGAGAAGATGGAGTGGAGCGAAGCGAGCGAGAGAGTGGGCTTCTGGCTTGTGAGCACGAGGCGGAGAGGGGGCAAAGGGAACGAAGGGCTGGGTGCAATGCACCTTGCCACTTCCCGTCGGGTGGCTCCCGACCGGACGAGGCGGCGGCAGGTATCGCCGGCCACGCGGCGGGCGAGCAGGGGGGCAGCGGGGCGACGTGGCGAGTTCGGCGCAAACCACTGGCGACGTAGTCGGTGGTTTGGTCGGCCGGCAAGGCGGTCTCGCGGTGGCGAGGCGGTTTCTGCCGGCGGTGGCGGGCGGCGCGCGCGGGGAGGAAGAAGGGGGCTGACAGGTGGGTCCCTCTGACAGGTTTAAACTAATGAGGTTTTGTTCAAAACTTTGATGCTCCATAACTCCCAAACTAAGCTGAATTAGGAAAAGGTCCTAAAAGCAAAGTTTCTTAGAATTTTGCAAGGAACAAATCATCTTTAAGGCTCATGTCCAAATTCTGCTTAGAAAAAGAAATTTACTTCTAATCTATTTTTCTAATGCAAGAAATCATAATTTAAAGGCCTTTTCTGAGAAAGTGCTTTTAAGCAAAGTTGTTTCTCTCAACAGGGTCTACAACTTTGTTTTAAGGCACTAGGTCAGAAATAGAAAGCAAAACATGGATCTACTAGAGACTAAGCAAGGACTTAAACACTCATACAAACAAATGCATGAAATGATGAGATGCTATGCTCATGCTATGTCAAATTATGCATTTTAGGATTGCTTAACACCTAGGGTGTTACAGCGGGCGCCACCCCACTAGGGCCCAAATGGGTCCTGGTGCGTGGGCTCGTCTCCTGGTGGGTTCATTCTTCAAATTTGGTCCAAATCCTGCATTCAAATAAAAATCTATGGACATGTGGAATTTGGTTAGTTTGAAACCTATTTGACTACATTTCATGCCTTTTGGTGGACTTTAGGGCCAATTGTTGATGGTAAAACAGGTGTTTAAGGACCATCAACAAGCTCCCCCAAGCTAACCTGTTGCTCGTCCTCGAGCAACAATGTGGTTTAAGCATTGAGCATGAAATAGATAGCAACTTAAGATGTATGCAAGTGCATATTGTATAGTGAGAAATAACTTAGCATATATCATTAATCATAGCAATGTGGGGCTTATAGCTTTTTCACTTCAAACATGCAAGAGTGAAATAAAGTAGTAGATAGGAAACTTTTATCTTGCTTAGGTTTGACTAAGATTTTTGTCTGGAGGTTTTAAGGTTTTCAAAAGATAAAAACTTGCTTAAGTCCTCCAAGATTCACTCAGTCACTCAATGGTGTTTAAATCCTCACTTAGGCCAAATTGTAGCCTCTCCTACTTCTAAAGAATGATATGTGGAGTTATAGGAAGGCTAAGAACCATGAGCAAATTGGCTGATGTTTATTGCTAAGCTAGACACTCAGATCATAAGGAGCAGCAAATCATAGAAATTGATCAAGATGTGCATGTGTGGTTATGTGGAAGTGTATAGAGGGATATTTCATAATCCTTCCTAGTTAATTTCTGGGGTCTAGAGCTAATGATAACTCTCTCTTTTTTTCGATACATAGTGAGTAGACAAAAATGTCTCCTCATATTTTCTTAGGACATAGTCCTCTCTTGAGCTACTTTGCTCTTTTTTTGAATACATTGTGAGTAGACAAAAATGTGTCCTCACATTTTCTAGGACATAGTCCTCTTTTGAGCTACTTTGGTCAATATCTTTTTCTCTTTTTTTTAGCTCTAGATTTCCCCAGATTATCTATAGGAAAGGATTTTTGAAATGAGTAGGGAAAGGGAGAGAAATGCTTATTCCCAGTGTAGGAATAGCATAAGCCTAGCAATGGGACGTTTGGCAAGGTATTGCATATCTCTAGTGTAGAGAATGAGCAATTTATTTGGTGGTTGCAAACTTCCAAAGTGGAAAGTAAGCAATATGGTGGGTGTGTGTGTATCTTGATCAAAAGATATGATAAGCTTCTCTACTAAGATCTATGAGGTCTAACAAAGCTCAACACAAACAAAGCTCTTTGTGGTTTTGATTAACAAATATTTGGCTGGTGGTGGGATGGGATAAAATCTAGGAGGAACTTTTAGCAAGGTTTTCATAATTTTTAAAAGAAATCCTCCAGATTAGGTCCTAATTTCACCTTAGCAAGTTTAAAGAATTACTCCATTTCTTACTAACTTTATTCACTAAGCATGATTTCAGTTTAAGCATGTGCAACCCACAAAAGCTACAACTTAGATAAGACCAGTTATTCAAACCATAACAATAGCATTTGCATGACATATTTCAAATCTTATTCAGGTTTCAACTTGTTTAAGCAGATTTTATCGATTTTATTCATGGAATGGTTATTTAGGCAAGCATGTGACATTCAAAAGATATAGAATTTAAGAACTGAATGTAAAGTGTAGGCTTGAGACATACCTTATTGGAGCGGGAGTCTCCCCCAAGCTGGCTTCTTGCTTGGTGAAAGATCTTCTTCTCAGTCGGAGCTCTTGTTCTCATTTTATTAAAAGGGAAACTATCTAATGTTGTGAAAAGGGAAACTATCCTATTATGATATTTTATTGTTCTAACTAAGTTAACATATACCTATGCATGTAACTAATGATAGCTGATTTTTTTTAGTTACATGCATGACATATGTTATTTATTCGAAAAGGGAAAATTGAAGGGAAAATTAAACGTAAAACCATACCTTAGGTCCATGGAGTTTCATCCTTATCGGGTGGATCTTCTTCCTTGGGCACTTCTTCTCTTAGTACTCCATCGGGTTCTTCTTCTTTTGGCACCTCTCCTTTGTTATGTGAATTACACAACTCAGGAGGAGGTGGTTCTTTCTTTCTGCTCCACCTTGTTCTTGGGCGCCTCTTCTTGGTACGAACGGGTTTTGCTTCCTGCATGTTAGCGGCATATGCGGGGCCTCGGAAGAAAGAGAATATTTCCTTCCTCCCTCCTAATGTCATTTGCATTTTACCACTTCCCACATATATGCAAGCATCAACATTGTTCAAGAAGGGTCTATCTAAGATTAGAGGCACATCTTTCCTATTTCCCATCTCTAGTATTATGAAATCAGCAGGAACATAGGAACCTCTAATATGAACAGGTAAATCATTAACTATTCCTTCTACATAGCAAGTGGATTGATCAGCTAGCACAACATAGGCAGATGTGGATGACATGGGTGGAAAGAACGAGTTTTCATAGAAATCTTTAGATAAAATGTTCACACTCGATCCTAAATCACACAAGGCATTTTTAAAGACTTCACCAAAGATTGAGCATCTAATTATGGGACTACCAGGATCACCCTTTTTAACAGTCATGGTTTGATCTTCATAATAGTTAAAATACTTTATTTCAACCATATTTGCAGTTTCCATGTCAGGTTTAGCAGGAATTTTGCCAGATTCAAAAGATGGTATGATAGCAGCAAGTTGAGCTAATTGGGTTTCTAACATCTTATTAAAGCTTAATTGATTTTTCAGAGCAGATGAGAAATCTTCCAATTTAGCATTTATATTCTCAAGGGTTTTATCATTCGACATTAATTTCTTATTCAAGAAATCAGTAGTTCTACCTTGTGAGTAAACTAAATTTTTCAAGAATGAGAAATTATCAGAATTTTGAAAATTAGAGCGGGGGAATGAATTGTTACCTTGAGAATTTGCAGGCTGATTCCATCCTTGATTCTGTTGACAGAAACCGTTGTTGTTGTTGATGAAGTTCAAATCTTCATGTAGCTCGGGGCAGTGGCTCCCAGAATATCCGGTTTCTCCACAGACTTCACAAGTCATGTAGGATTCCAGAGATTGGCCACTCTCTTGTTGGTTTATCTTTTCACAGCTGTCCAGCTTCTTTGCCAGCAGGTCCATCTTGGCCACGATCATGTCGGCTTCCTTAAGAGAATGTATACCTCGTTTACGGGGCTGCAGTCTCTCGTCATTCCATCCTTGGTTCGACACCATTTTCTCTATGAGAGCCTTAGCATCTGCAACATTAAGAGAAAAGAATGCACCGCTGGCGGCGGCATCCAAATGGCTTCTAGAGAGTGGGGTTAGGCCATGGTAGAGTTCTGGATCAATAGCCAGTCCTCCATACCGTGGTGCGGACAAGCAGCGACATAATCTTGCAACCTCTCAAGCCACAGGAATAGATTCCTCGGCTTGTTGCATAAAGCTGGAGATTTTGTTGCGAAGAGCGTTCGTCTTGCCCATCGGAAAGAATTTGGCGAGAAAAGCATTAGAACAATTGTCCCATGTGTCTATAGCGTTGCGATTGGTATAGAACCATTGCTTCGCTTTTCCTAGCAAAGAGAAAGGAAAGAGACGAAGATGGATGGCTTCTTGTGTTATCCCCTTAATGGTGAAGGTGCCGCAAATCTCCAAGAACTGTTGGAGGTGAGCATTGGCATCCTCATGAGCTTTGCCACAGAACGGGCTAGCTTGGACCATCGTGATCATAGCCGGTTTCAACTCAAAATTGAGGTTGGCATCGATCACGTCTGGTCCTATCGCTACATTAGCGGCAGAAGGAGCAGAAAACTCACGAATGGCCTTGTTGGCCATCGTGAAGATAGAACGAGATACGAAAGAAAGAAGTTGAAGAAGATGAAGGAAAAAGATAAGAAGGACTAAGGAAAGAAAGAATGGGGTAAGATGGGATTCGCTAAGCGGGAGCTTAAGCGAAGATAAATTCGACACGGACTCAACCGATACATCGATTGCCTTCCCCGGCAACGGCGCCAGAAATGCTTGTTGGTAGTTCTTAACTTCACTAAAGATAGAGCTAGGCACTATCCCCGGTAACGGCCTGGAAATGCTTGTTGACACTTACCAACGTCGTGACTAGGAGTAGACTATGGAGTCTATTCCTGGCAACGGCGCCAGAAATGCTTGAAGCAAGTCCAGTCACTATACCTAAAGGAGTGAAGCTAAAGCAGCTATCTACTAATGCCAATGGGGTTGTCAATCCCGACACTAGTAGGAGCTAGCTAGCGAGAATGCAATCTACCAGGAGGAGATTCTGCAAGCGCACAGAACTATCGTAGTAGCACTTCGCCTGGAAGTACCAGGTGTCGATTTATTTGATCCCAAGGAAGGCTAGGGTGGTGTATGAGTCGAGTCCAGGAGGGGATGAGAGTCGAAGATAAGAAAAAGGAAAAGGGAGAAGAGAGGAGATGAAAGGCTAGAAAGAATATATGGGTGGATAGGTAAGGATGAATGAAATGGCTAAGGTAAGGTGGATAACTAGGTAGATATAGAATGGGATAACTAAGGATAACTAACTACTAACTAATAACTACTCCTAGATAACCACGACGCAAGATAACTACGAAGCAAGATAGGCAAATGTCAATAAAGCAACCGAGTTGAGTAAAGTTTTATTCCTATCTTACCAAGTATCGAGGCGTACTAGCCTTTACCACTGACTTAGGTTGAACGCTAGCACAACGAGCCTTACTGTTAAACTGGGCCAACTACGTGGTGGAATTCAAGGCGCACAGGGCTATCACCACCTGCTTGCTACCACAGCTATCCGGGGGTAGAGCCGTATCTGAAGGTAAGTCTATAACTAAGCACCACGCTTAATTATATTCTAACTATCTCTACCCTAGCTTTGAATAGAGACACCCTTGTGGATGTCAGAGCAAATACTTGACTTAATAAGATAAACACTAAACTAACTAAGCAACCTATTGGCAAATATCAAACACTAAGCTCACTAGAGATTAACTACTATGGCTAAGTGAATTGATCTGTAGGGATAACTAGGTCACACTCAAGGTACTTGATAAAGTAGTACTGAAAGTAATACTGGAATAAAGATAAGTGTACCTGATATACAAGAGAGCAAACCAGACCAGAGACGCCGGGAAATCAACCGACCTCCGATGCCAGTCACTAGCACCCGCTTCTCTCCTAGCCAGCTCTACGCTACTTTGCCACTGGTCAGGGCTGAGCTGTGCTAAACTAAGAGCCGCGCTGTAGCGAGGGCACTAGAGCTATACTCTCTCTACTAGCTATCCTACTTGCCTAAGCTCTCTGAGCTCTCACTTGCTTCTTGCCTCTTGCTTTCTTGGTGTGAATGTGGTGTGATATGAAGTGATGCCTCAGGGGGGTATTTATAGCCTTGAGGAGTGAGGGGGGGTACTTATAGGGGGTAGCCAGCCGACCTAGGGCTAACCCTAGTGGTGGGCGCCAGCCCTAGGTGGCGGCCGCCACCCTCACAACTGTTCGATGCACCGCCTTTGCTTCAACGGCATCCAGGAGCTCCAGAGAGGCGGTGGTTAGGTCGGTTGCATGTCCAAGTAACCGCCATTTGGTCTTGATCCACGCCATTCCCTCCTGAGTCGTCCGATGCCACTGACCTAGTGACCAAGGGCCAGGATTTAGCCTTGGGGTGGTCACACGGATCAGTGACGTGGCAAGGGGGGAAGTTGGGCCTCTCCATGTGGCGGGCGCCACCTAGGGGTGGCGGGCACCACCCCACTAGGGCCCAAATGGGTCCTGGTGCGTGGGCTCGTCTCCTGGTAGGTTCATTCTTCAAATTTGGTCCAAATCCTGCATTCAAATAAAAATCTATGGACATGTGGAATTTGGTTAGTTTGAAACCTATTTGACTACATTTCATGCCTTTTTGGTGGACTTTAGGGTCAATTGTTGATGGTAAAACAGGTGTTTAAGGACAATCAACTCTATTCAAATCCCTAAAATCGATGCATACTCTGATCTTCCCAGTGTCTTTCTTCTCCACGGGCACGATATTAGAGACCCACTCCGCAAATCTGCATGGCTGGATAAACCGTGCTTGCAATAACAGGTTAACCTCCTCTTTAATCCGGTCATATATTGTAGAATTAAGAGGCGAGGATGTTGCTTGAAAGGCCTGAACCCCGACTTAATAGGAAGCCGATGCTCAACAAGTTCTCGGCTTAATCCAGGCATCTCCATAAATTCCATGCGAAACAATCAACATACTCTTTCAAAAGCGCGATTAATTTTAATTTATAATCGGCTTCAAGGTTTTGATTTACAAAGGTCGGCCTAGGCATGGAACCATCCCTAATATCTACTTGTTCTAAAGGGTCGGCCGATGTGAAACCTTGGCCCAACTTATTGAGCTCATCAAAGTCATCAATAGTTTCACAATTATCGGTCTTATAAGTCCGATACTGCTCAACACGATGCTTTAACCAATCAACATTAGCATCCACCATATTACATGATAATGTTGAACCGATTGTCGATCGGCTTTAAAGACACTAGTTCAAAACCTTCCCTAGTGACACTAACATATTGGAAATCAGAAAGGCCCCGACCAGATAAACAAGCGATAGTATCATGCCCCCCGAGCAAAGGAGCATCAGCCGTCGCTACATAAGCCGATGAATCTGAGTGCACTACTTCAACATCGTTCCCCACCCATTGAATGAGAAACTGATACAGGCTAAAGGAATGCACCGATTAGCATGAATCCAATCACGCCCGAGTATAAGGTTGTAGCTACCTTGTATGTCGGCGACGAAGAAAGCAGTGGCCAAAGTCTTGCTCCAACGGTCACTCCATGGATGCAACTCCTTGGCTCCCAATGTCAAGTCCTATGGTTTGATGGATAGATCTCTCTCTCAACTCCAGTGATAGTCATGTTGGTCTTGATCAGCTCTTCCTCAGTGCCACCAAGCTTTTGGTAAAGCGTATGGCATCAAGTTTACGATTGCCCCGCTGTCGACAGCATTTTGTGAACTGGTGTGCCATTGATGTGACCTTTTATATGCAATGCCTTAAGCTGATTGATTTATTCCTCTGGCTTCTGGAACACAACATTCTGCGTAGCGAAGTTGAATTTTGCCGCTGTCGAATCATCTCCGACCACGTAGTAGTCAGCCGATAAGTAAACCACGTTGACCTCCGCCTTCTCTGGGAAGGCTCATAATCCACCATCTCCTCATCTTGCTCTTCAAGTAATTCTTCACTGGTCGCGGCAAGACCAGCGGAGGAAACAGGGTCATTAAGATACGTGTCAGAATCTATCGGCATATCAGGAACCAATTCGGTCTTGGAATCTGGTCGGGTCGGCTCAGTTCCTAATTCAGCAGTAGCCGATTCAACCTGCTCGACCCCTAAACTGGTCGGTACCTGACCCGAGTTCGTCGAATTGGGGTCTGACCTGATTGGTTCCGAAGCCACTTCAGTAGATTCGGTATCCATGCTGGTCGGCTCAAGATCTGACCTGTCCAGCTCTACAATTGTCAAAGTCGGCTTATGGTTACAAGCCGGCTCTTCGCCTCCTCGCTTGCCCTGAGGGAAAAGAGGATGCGTCGAGTTAAATATATCTTCACTCATTTTCTCGAGCCGTTCCTGCCTCAGTTTGTTGCAGCGAGCTCTCTGCAGCTTCCTTCGTTGAGTTTTACTTAAACCAGGAGGGCACCACCTGGGCTACATGTACATGGGATCACGCTCAACAGGCTTTTCTACCTCTCCCCCGGTTGAAGTATTTTGAGCTTCTGGAACCTTTTCTGCAGTTGGTTCCTCAACCGCCATCGGCTCGGGTTCATTGGCAAGAGGGACCTCCATAGACCCGATCGTAATAGTGGGTACAGGATCGGGTCTGGTCGGAGAAATAATGGGGGACACTTTGCACTTTCTTAAGTACATAGATTTGTCGCATTGCGCCTTCCCTGTTTCCTGAGAGTTTAAGGTCCTTGACATGATCAGCCGATTCTGATTTGCGTTACTAGAGCTTGACCGATCACCTAAACGATCGAACACTGAGACCCTTGTAGGCTGATTGGCGGGCGTTCCCCATCCTGGTTGGTAGTACATATGTGCTGGCATAGGGTAAGGTAGCCATACTCCTTGAGGACCCCATTGTGGCGGTGGCAAAATAGGAGGGGCCCACTGATGCCAATAAGGGCCGGTCTTCAGTGCTGAAGATGCTGCCTGAGACACCATCATTTGCTTAGACTTTTCATCCTCACGCTTCGGAGGAGTAGACTCTCTCTTTTTTAATGGCCGATTCTGGGAATCGGCCTTTTGCTGTGTTGTACTTAGCCATGAGCTTGTCAAAGGTGCATGGCTCTCTAGCAACTTTCCCTTGCTCTTTTCCACATTAGTCTTCCAAATGCCAACTTCGGGCTTCTGTGGGACAAACGTGCGTAGGACATGCACTCTGGAGGGGATAGAGTCTTTAGAATCAACTAAACTGACTGCATCAGTCGATTTATTGGTTCCGTTGGGGTCAGGAGAAACCAGCTTGACCTGGTCGGCCTTCTGACCCAACTGCATTGGCTGCTTTGAAGATGAACCAGACTGGTCGGATCGAGAGCTCGACCTGGTCGGTCTCTTGAAGGACCGGATTAGCGACCAGAGGGGGGGTGAATGGGAGCCTCAAATTCAACTCGTGAATAGTATGGCCCTTGTCCCAGAAAGTCACCCCAAAAGCGAAGACTCGAAACGACCGGAGAGTTCACGACCTACTAGTAGGTGGATACCCTAGGAGATGTCCTAGTGGTGCAGCGGAACCTCCGGAGAAACCCCAAAACCAACTGCCAAAGCCACGGAACAAAACTGCACAATCAGCAGTTTCGCGGACTGTCCGGGTCAGGGTCCCGGACTGTCCGCTGAACGCCGACTGTCCGACACTGGGAGTCCGGACTGTCCGCCGGCAAAAACGCTGAAACCGAACTGTGTTGCAAGTCTGCTGGACTGGTCTCGGACTGTCCGTGGGTTTGTACCATGGACTGTCCGCCGTTCACTCGACAGTGAACAGTCTGGGGTCTGCGCCTGACCGAACCAGCCAAATCCCGATCCCCGGACTGTCCGCCGCTGGGGCGCGGACTGTCCATGGATGAACAGAAAGCACAATTCTGCTCGGGATAAAAAGGCAAATCAATCGGAGCTTCACCAAATCAAAAGGGGCTTTGATCAAACTTCTCCCAGGTGATCCTCTATGTATTGGGGTGCTAATCCTAAGAAATCATCGCACCAAACCAAGTCAATCAAGAGAGATTCGTGGATCACCGTAAAAGGGGAAGAACAAAGAACGAACGCGAAATCAACCCGATCTATGGATTCGTGAGATTAGGAGAGAATTCCTTCGGTAGAAAGAAGGGGCTCACGACCAAGAACGAATTGATTCAAGTGGAATCGAAAATCATCTCGCAGAGACGAAGAACGAGGCAAAAACTCCGGGAGATGAAACAACCAAAACGTGAAGAACACAACACACAAGACACATTTGATTTCAGCCGAAATTCCTCCACATGAGGAGACAACGAGAATACAGTCTCGTTTCCTCAAAAGATCCAAATACACAGAGGTATGATTTCCGTCTCTGTGGATCGCTTGCAGCGAGGTATGATTAGAACCTAAGCGAGGGCTAGAGAGCGAGAGTGCTCAGGAACAAATGACTGCAAGGATCGAGAGAGAGGAGGGGTGCCTCTCTTATTTATAGCCTAAAACAATAATCCCCTTACTACCCCTAGATACACGAGCGAAGCGGCCAACCCTAGGGGTATCCCGATCCAACTCTGCTGATAGTTGATCTGACGGCCACGCGCCCTCCTCACCTTTAGCTTCGCCTGGACGCAAGCCTCAGGATGCCGCCACGTGCCGCCCAATCGACCGCCGCGCCTACCTCGTGGATAGCCTCGCCTCCGCGCTAGCCTCTCCACGCCGCCACGCGTCGACCGTCCTTTTTGTGGACCTCCCCCCAGTTTTGAGGCCGAAACCGGGAAACCTGGGCCTTCCACTGCTTCTGAGGCCGAAACCGGGAAACCTGTCCTCATGCTGAGTTTTGTGGCCCAAACTCAGAAACCCGCGCGCCCAGGTTTTGAGGGCCAAACCTGGAAACCGTCCATGCCGAGTTTTGAGGCCCAAAAACTCAGAAACGGGCCACCCTGAGGTTTGAGGCCCAAACTCGGAAACCGTCGAGGGTAGCTTTTCGAGGCTCAGCTACCGAACCCGTGCCGTAGGCGGGATGTGCTTCGCACACCCCGAGTTCCAGCACCGATGCCGGAGCATGTCCAGCCTCCACGCCGGGCACAGTGCATTCGCCATCCTTTTCGGCCTCCCGCCATGTGTCACGACGCCATCACCTTCCTCCTGACTTGGCCGATGCACCGCACATCCCCATGTGCTCTTGCTTGTCAACGCCACGTGCCAGCTACTACCACAGCTGGTCCTCAGGTCTCCTGGTCCGTCGGTCCAAGCTCCACGTCCGCGGTCCTTCACCGTTCCATTCCGTCGCCACGGCACGTCCCTACTGACCTTCACCTCACCTCACCTTTGACCACGGTCTGAGCTTTGCAACCTGCACATCAACACGCCAAGAGACATGTTGCCCGTTGTCAATCATCATCACTCATGAAGGGAACCCCAAGGCACATATCACCTTGTTTCTCCATCTCCCCCTTGATGAGTGCAATCGTCAATTCATAGTATCCGTAACCAGAATAAAAGAAAAGCTAATAGATAGAACGGAGAAAACTTACTCGAGATGTCCAAAAGCCAAAGAAAGGCCGAAGAGGAACAACTCAAGATAAGCGAAGCTTGGTCCCCAAAGACAATGGGCACCGTTCGACACACCAAGCAGAATAAAAGGATACATGGGTGTATGCCGGGTCTCTGAGTGATGAGTGATTGTCAACTGGGATGATGCGCATGTTCTTCGGCTTGTTTGTGCAGGTGTCGAGCACGGATGCAGTGATCGAAGGCGAGGTGAAGGTCAGTAGTGACGTGCCGTGCCGATGGACCGAGAGTGGCGAGGGCGGACGTGAGGCTTGGACTGAGGGACCAGAGGCCCGAGGATCAGCTATGGTGGCTGGCAGCCTGTGGCAGCTAGCGAAGACTTGCGGTCATGTGTTGCCTGAGTCGTGGACTCGGGGACACGTGTCGGTGGACGGGGTGCACGGGAGGTGCATCCCCTCTACGACATCGGTTTTGGTGGTAGAGCCAGGGAAAAACCATCGGATGGACGGTTTCCAGGTTTGGGCCTCAAAACCTGGGCGTGGACGGTTTTCCAATTTGGCCACAAAACTCGGGCTGAGGGTTTCCGAGTTTGGCCACAAAACTCGGGCTGAGGACGGTTTTCCAGGTTTGGGCCTCAAAACCTGGGCGCTGAGGGTTTGCTGAGTTTGGCCTCAAAACTCAGATGCTGGTGGGCTGGTTTCCCGGTTTTTGGCCTCAAAACCGGGGTTTGGCTGGAAAAGGCTGGTTTCCCGTTTGGGCCACAAACCGGGGGTGCAGAGCGAGGGCGGCACGTGGCGGCGATCCGGAGGTTGCGTCAAGGCAACGCTTCGGTTTGTGCGGGCGCGTGTCCCTCGGATACACCTACCACTGAGTTGGTCCAGAATAACCCTAGGGTTTAGCTGGTTCGCTCTGTAATTAGAATAGAGAGGGGTAGAGTAGGAAATAGACTTAGGCTAGTAGTAGGATAAGTAGTCGGGAGACACCCTCCTCCCATTTATCTCAGTCATTTGCTCTTTCGCACTTAGGGTTTCCTGCTCTCCCATCCCTTGCTGTAGCTAGCTGAGACCCGCAGAGAGACTTGCCTCTGTGTACTGTTGATTCTGAGGAAGTGAGGCCGTATCCTCACTGTTGTAGCGTGTGGTAGCCACACGGTTGCAAATCCGTGGTTGTGATTCGCATTTTGTTCGTGCTCTTTGCGGGTTGCTTTTTCCCACGTTTTTCCCGTCGATCGATCTCTTTGCTCGGTGCATCTCTTGCAAATCCGTTTGGATAGAGTTGTTCTAGATCGTGAGGCACTTCTTTCCACCAAAGGAATCTCCTCCTCTAACCTCACGGTCTAGGAGATCGAGCGGTTTTAGTTTTGGATCGGTTTTTGCTTCTTTGCCACGAATTCTTTCGATTCCTCGATTGGGAGTTAGGTTCGAGCCATGATTCCCGTGGGATAGCTCACTAACATCCTTGGAACTCCTCACCCAAGTCTAAGCCTTAGGGCTTTTGATTCGGAGGAGATCGAGTGGATTTCGCGGAAGAACAGCACTGCGTCGGGGGCATCGGACGCTCGAGTTCTTGGCATCGGACGCTGACCCCTTTGGCATCGGACGCTCCGTTGCCACGTGCCAGTCTCTAACATTTTCAAAAGGCATCGGACGCTGCCACGGCACGCTCCGTTGTGCATCGGACGCGCAGAGTGAGACCCTCGGACGCTGAGAGTCTACTGTTCACAGCGTCCGATGGGTGTCCAGTAAGGTTTCTGTTTTGCACTTTTCGCATCGGACGCGTCCGTTGGTTAGGCATCGGACGCTGCCGCAGCGTCCGATGCTGCTGTGACTGCGCAGTTTCATTTCGCTGTTCGTTCGTGCGTCTCGATGTTCGATTTTGGTTTGTTTTTTTTTCGTTGGTTTCTTTCTAGAGTTGTGTAGTGTCCCGCTGTGCTTCTTGGAAGCATCCACCCAACATCTAGGGTCGTGGACATTAGCAAGCTCTAAGGGTTGTCTTTCGGGGTGATTCTCGGGACAGTGGCTACTAGTTTCTGAAAGGAAATTTGAAGCTCCCATTCACCCCCCCTCTGGTCGCTTTCTGGTTGCTTCTCGTCCTTCAATTGGTATCGGAGCAGGTTAAGGATCTTCCACCTTAGCCGGTTCCAGATCCACAGAAGGCGACATGGATCGCGGCGTGGGCAAACCGCCGTTCTTTGATGGGACGAACTATGCGTATTGGAAGATACGCATGTCGGCCTATCTTCAGAGAGCATGAGCTCTTCTGTTTGGGAGATTTGCAATAGGGATGATTACGTTGTCTTGGCTGCTCGTGTCTCTCAGCTCCAGATCGATGAGCACGAGGCCAATAGCCGGGCACGTAACGCTCTGTTCTCCTGTTTGAGCATGTCCGAGTTCGATCGTGTTTCTCACCTCCCCACGGCTCGCGAGATTTGGGCGACCCTCATGCGCTTCCATGAAGGAACCACTCAGGTCAAATCTCGCCTCTATGAGTCGCACAAGCGGGAGTATGAGAACTTTCGACATATGCCTGGCGAGAGCATAGAGAGTTTATTCGCTCGCTTTCAGGTCATTGTCAACAAGACGAGAGCAAACAGGAGCTATTGCCTTTTGACGATCATGAGAGGGCTTTGAAGCTTTTGCACACTCTTGATCGGTCGGTGTGGGACTCAAAGGTCCAGGCGATCATCGAATCGCCTAACTATGAGACCCTCACTTGCGATGAGCTCTTTAGTAAGCTCGATTCTAGTGAGATTGACGCCATGTCGAGGGCTTCTTATGAGAATACTTCTGGCCTGACTATGGCTTTGGTTTCTGGCTCTTCTAACCCCTCTGGAGGTTTTTGCTCTTTCGTCTCTCTTTCTGTCACAGAGGACCAGCTTGAGTCGTTGGGGGATGACGAGCTGGCAATGCTCGCCAACCGGTTCACGCGGTTCCACAACAACCGCATGAACCGTCGCCGCGGTGGAGGACGCTCAGGATGCTATGAGTGCGGCGACCCCGACCACTTCATCGCCAACTGTCCCAAGAAGAAGCATTCATCTGGGAAGGGCGATCATGGGCACAAGTACGACTCCAGCAAGCGCAAGGAGAAGTACGTCCCCGCGGGCACAAGCGGAGGGGCGGCTTCGACAAGGAGTACATCAAGAAGAAGTACTTGGAGAAGGCCCAGGCTGAGCAGCGTGCGTTCTTCGCCACGCTCAGCGACGTCGACGGCTCGGATGACGACTCCGCTTGCTCAAGCGATGACGAGTCCGAGAAGAAGAAGAGGATCGAGGACAAGCTGAACGGTCTCTCTGCTCTTCTTCGCCGACGACGACGGCTTCTGCACCATGGCACTTGGTGATGAGGTCGACGGCAAGCTGGAGCACTCCCCTCAGGACGACGACGACGACGCCTCCCAGGTATCCCTCACCCACGATGAACTCTTGCTGAGAATGAGAACTTACTGCCGCGCTCCTTAGTCAGGATAATTGCTTAGGCGTGCGTGCTGCTAGAGAGTGCAAGGAGTTTAGGCAGAAATGGGAGGACACGGTGAGAGAGCTTGAGTTTGCCAAGTCCACCGTGGTCGTGTCGGAGGAGGTTGAGTGTGAGATGTGCACCACGCACATGACTGACCTTCTCACTTTGAGAGGTAAGTATGCTGCGTTGGTAGGAGAGGTGGATGAGCTGAAGGCTAGACCGTCTCTGTTGGGTGCGTGCAAGACTTGTCCTGTCTTGCAATCTGAGTTGGCAGAGAAGATGCCAAGATTGTGTCTCTTGAGGAGGCCAACTCAGGTAGCACTTGTGTGTCCAAGTGTGCTTTGTGTGAGGGTTTGGAGATGGAGATTGCGAATGTCAAGCATGGCAAGATGCAAACCGAGGAGGAAAACACATACCTTCGGACCATCTTGTCATGGGTCTCTTGTAGTGAGCCGCAGCTCGGGATGATGATCTCCCAATTCAAGCGAGCTGCTGGAGGTCCCGGTGTAGGTCTTGCTTAGGGTGTTGATCTTTCTGTTTTTGGAAAGATTGGAGAGTCGAGTGGTCTGAATCCTAGTGAAGCCCAACTCCACCACTACTCCCAAACTTACCAAGCTTCCACCCAAAGAGCCTCTCAAACCTAACACCAAGGATGGGGTATTTGAGGACCTCCGAGAGCTCCACCCAAGAACCAAGTGTGGCATCCCAAACCCAAGCACCTAAAGAACAAGCTGGATACAATGCCACCTATCCAGGAAGAGTTGCCACAGAAGGGCAAAGTAATCCACACCCATAGCCATGAGTACCAACAACCCCTTTGCGCGCGGTGAGGTATCATTGTGACTTCTGTGGGAGAGATGGACACTTGAGCGAGTTCTGCTTTAGGCGCAAGAGAGAGGCGCGTCAATCTAGGGAGAAGAACAATGCGGACATGTATCATCCCTTCCAAGATGTACTTGTGTCGAATGTTCAGAGGAGTGCTCCGAGGAGAGCAGCTAGGCCAAGAGGTCCAGAACCTCAAGTTTCCAGGCCTACGCAGCAGATAGCTCCGTGGAGAGATGCTAGGCCTAGAGGCGCAGTACCTCAAGTTGCTAGGCCTAGGCCTCGTAGAGAGCGTGCCCTGCGGGAGCCTGCAGTTGTAGGCTATGGACCCCGTGGCGGAGGCTTTGTAGTTGAGCATTTTCCCCCACACCGCGTTTTGAGTATCGCGATGGACGCTCCTCCCTTAGCGGACCACGTTTTCCTCTACGTGGTGATCGCTCCTCTCGTAGACGTGCTAGGAATGGTTTTTCTGCTAACCGTTCTTTTGAGCAGCCGGCCCAACACTGGTATTCCCCTTACTTCACTAACCCCAGTGTTGGACCGTATGCTCACCCTATGTCTTTTTATTGATGTAGGTAAAACGGTTGGAGGACATTTCGTTGGTGGATTCCGGTTGCTCGAGGCACATGACCGGAAACGCCAAGTGGTTCTCCAGCCTTAGCCCTATTGCCGGAAAGGAGTACATAACCTTCGGCGACAATAGCAAAGGTAAGGTATTGTCTCGCGGGTCGGTGCGAGTTAATGAGCACTTTGTGTTGCGCGATGTTGCTCTTGTTTCTAACTTGCATTTTAACCTTCTTTCTGTTTCGCAACTTTTTGACGACGACTATGAGATTCGTTTTAAACCGAATCTCAGTCGTATTTTGGATCCTCAGGGCAATTTGTGTGTTTGATTTCGCCCTTTGGAAAAGTCTTTCGTGCGAATTTCTCGGAGTCTTTTGGCACTTTCTCGTTGTCTTGTGGCTGGACCTTCCTCCTCTGATCTTTGGAAGTGGCATAGGAGACTTGGACATTTGAGCTTTGACTTGCTTGCAAGGCTTAGTTCACTTGGCCTAATCCGAGGATTGCCCAAGTTGCATATGGAGAAGGATATTGTTTGCCACTCTTGTAGACACGGGAAGATGGTTGCCGCTCCCCACCATCCAGTGACTCAGGTCATGACCAAGCGCCCTGGAGAGCTTTTGCACATGGACCATGTTGGTCCGGCTCGGGTGAGCTCGGTTGGGGGGAAGTGGTATGTGCTTGTGGTTGTTGATGACTTTTCGAGATATTCATGGGTCTTCTTTTTAGCTGAGAAGACCGAGACTTTCTCCTTTGCTCGCAATCTGATTTTGCGTCTTCAGAATGAGTTCCCTTTGAACTCGATGCGAGCAATTCGGAGTGATAATGGTTCCGAATTCAAGAATTCAGATTTTGAGAAGTTTTGTAACTCTTTGGGTTTAGAGCATCAGTTTTCTTCCCCCTACACACCCCCCCCAGAATGGTGTTGTAGAGAGGAAGAATCGGACCCTTGTTGAGATGGCCAGGACGATGCTCGATGAGCATAGGACTCCTAGGCGATACTGGGCCGAAGCTATGAGCACTGCATGCTACATTTCCAATCGCATTTTTCTCTCGAGCTTTTCTGAAAAAGACTTCTTATGAGTTGCGTTTTGAAAAACTGCCCAAGGTGAGTTATTTTCGAGTTTTTGGTTGCCATTGTTTTATACTCAAAAAGGGCAACTTGGACAAATTTGAGTCTCAGTCTTCTGACGGTGTATTTTTGGGTTATGGTACTCACACTCGCGCATATCGTGTACTTAACCTTGATACTAACCGAGTCATGGAGACATCAGATGTCACCTTCGACGAGACCATAGTTTGTCCCTCTTCTCGTTTTGAGCGTGCAGGTGATCATGAGGTTGGTGAGCCTCTTTTTGATGACGAGGACGAGGGTGCTGAAGGTATGGATGATCCAGCACCCCCTCCACCTGCTGTGCCGCAAAGAGCGGCTTCTACGACGACTCACAGCCCCGACACATCTTCTTCCTGGGGGCTGTGGGATCCGCCACCCCGAGCGGTACCTTTTGTACCCGGGGAGGCACCAGCTGCTGTTGAGGGGGAGGCTACTTCAGCTCGGGAGGCGCCACGACACATCCAGCTCCAGCATCCGCCTCAGCAGATGATCGGCAGCATTGACGAACGGGTTACTCGGTCCAGGTCACAACACCTCTCTCACTTCGCTCATTCTGCTTTTGTTGCTAATTTGAGCCCGAGATGTTGGACATGCTTTGACGGATCCGGATTGGGTCAATGCCATGCATGAGGACTTAGAAAATTTTGAGCGAAATCGGTTTGGGTTCTAGTTCCACCTCCTCCTGAGTGTAAGCCTATTGGGACAAAATGGGTTTTCAAAAACAAGCAAGGAGAGGATGGCCACGTTGTTAGAAACAAGGCCAGGCTTGTAGCAAAGGGTTCACTACTAGAGAAATGGCCTTTGGCGATAGACAGATTCGGACATTAGCCTCGAATATTTTTGTGTCCGGGGCTAAAAGTTCTTTAGTCCCGGTTGGTAACACCAACCGGGACTAAAGGTTCCTTTTCCTCGAGGCAACCGAGAGGCAACCGGGGCTAAAGGGTCAGTGTTCTTTAGTCCCGGTTGGTAATACCAAACCGGGACTAAAGGTCCTACCTTTAGTCCCGGTTGGTATTACCAACCGGACTAAAGGACCTTTTAGTCCCGTTGGTAACACCAACGAGACTAAAGGTCCTTCCAGACACAATTTAAAAAGAAGGAGTATCCTATTCTGTTAGATGTAGTGTAGCTCAGTTGGTAACGCGCGCACGTGAAGGCTAACTGTGCGGTCTTGAGTTCGAATCTCCACAGCCACAACATTTTTTCGTTTTTATTCCAAACCTTTAGTCCCGGGTTGAATACTGTAGCAAACCTTTAGTCCCGGAACCGTAGTCCCGGTCCAGAACCGGGACTAAAGGTCCCTAGGACCCGGGACTAAAGGCCCATCCTCTACTAGTGGTTATAGTCAAAAGGAGGGGATAGACTTTGAGGAGACGTTTGCTCCTGTAGCTCGTTTGGAGGCTATTAGGATACTCTTGGCTTTTGCTACATCCAAAGGTTTCAAACTTTTTCAAATGGATGTCAAGAGTGCCTTCTTAAACGGCTACATAGAAGAAGAGGTTTATGTTGAGCAACCCCCGGTTTCGAAAATCCCAAGTTTCCAAACCATGTTTTTAAACTCCACAAAGCTTTATATGGTTTGAAACAAGCCCCTAGAGCCTGGTATGATAGGTTGAAAACCTTTTTGCTTGCTAAGGGTTTTAAAATGGGATGTGTAGATAAAACGCTCTTTCTCCTCAGGCAAGGCAAAGACACTCTCTTGGTCCAGATTTACGTGGATGATATCATTTTCGGTGGTTCTTCTCACGCTTTGGTTGCCAAGTTTGCAGATACTATGAGCAGGGAATTCGAGATGAGCATGGTGGGTGAGCTGACGTTTTTCCTCGGGTTGCAAATCAAGCAATCCCGGGAAGGGACGTTCGTGCACCAGGGCAAGTATACCAAGGACTTGCTGAAGCGGTTCGATATGGGTGAGGCAAGCCTCTTCCAACACCCATGTCGACGACGACTGCCCTGGATGCGGATGTGGATGGAGAAGCAGTGGACCAGAAGGAGTACCGCAGCATGATCGGGTCGCTCCTCTACCTGACGGCGACACGCCCGATATCCAGTTCGCGTGTGTCTGTGCGCGCACTTTCAGGCGTCGCCGCGCACTTCTCACCGTCAGGCAGTGAAGCGCATATTCAGGTACCTTCGTTTCACACCTGAGTTCGGGATTTGGTATTCTGCTTCCTCCACCCTGTCCCTCTGCGGCTATTCCGATGCCGATTTTGCTGGTTGCCGTATTGAGCGCAAGTCCACTTCTGGGACTTGCCAGTTTATTGGTTCTTCTCTTGTTTCGTGGTCTTCTCGCAAGCAGTCTAGTGTCGCCCAGTCTACCACGGAGGCCGAGTATGTTGCTGCGGCTAGCTGCTGTTCCCAGTTGCTTTGGATGATGGCCACTTTGCATGATTTTGGTCTGAGTTTTACTCGTGTTCCTTTGCTTTGTGATAGCACGAGTGCTATTAGCGTTGCTAAGAACCCCGTGCTTCACTCGAAGACCAAACACATTGATGTGCGCTTTCATTTCTTGCGAGACCACCAGGAGAAGGGTGATATCGACCTTCGCCATGTCGATACTCATCATCAACTGGCTGATATTTTCACCAAGCCTTTAGACGAATCAACCTTTAATCGGTTGAGGGGTGAGCTTGGTGTGTATTTCCCCTTTTAATTGGGGGAAACATTTTGGATCTTGTATATTTGACTGACTCTTTTGTCTTTCTTTTCTTTGCATTTCAGCATACGCATTTACATTCTGAGCTTCATGTTTATAATCACTAGAATGTAACTATGTTCTATGTAGTATGCTCCGATGCTTATGTTGATGCTTGTAGCTTATGCTCTTTCTGATCACTAGTACATGTTGTGAGCTGAGCTATTTTGAAATGGTGAATTTGCTTAATAACTTAAAATCTAAAAATGTTCACCATTGAGATATGCAACTAGCATGTGTAGGATGTGTTGAGTTCATTCGTGCTTTTCATATATGCTAGGTTGCTATGTCTCTAGTTCTGAGTCATTCACTTGCTTGATATATACATATCATGTTTATATTTTGAACCAAGTTTTAGTGAAATGAAAAGATCGAGATGGGATTGCTTGTCAACACATCACGGTATTGAGACGGTCTCTCATTGCACTTTGAGTTAAACTTGAGCCGTGTAGTGTATGACCGAAACCGTAGCTTTAAGCTTCTGATTGCTTCGGCATAGGCTTCGCTCGGTTGAAAAGTTAGGCATGACAAGCTTTCAACCTCTCGCAATCTCATGCTATTAATTGAACTTGTGTAATTTCACCGCTGCAACTCCGATCTGAATCTGAACTCACAAGTGTATGTTACATTCTTAAGCATGATGATTGAACTTTGCTAGGGGTAGTTCACCTTGTATACATGTTTAGCACTTGTTCAGACTCCTGTTTTTACATGGCTAGTGCTATTTTGATGGTGAATACCTTTTTGACTCAAAACTGCTCTTTTCTGCTCATGTGTTCATATTTCATATCTGGTGATCAGTTTGAGCCTTGCTGAGCTTGTATGCTATTGTTGAGTCATTGGAGTTATACTGTTTAGAGCATCTTTGCATTCTTCTGAATATATGCCTGAAGCTGCTAACGTGCATTTCTGACTTCATATGCGTGTTGGAAGGGGGAGTTTCTTGCCTTGATGCCTTTTCTTGATTGGTGCATTTTCAACTAAGGGGGAGAAATTGCAAATCATATACTCCTGGATGTTCAACTAAGGGGAGTTTTCGTTAAGGGGGAAAATTTTAAAATTCTTGTGCTCTTCTCTTATTGGACCCAAGGGGGAGTATTTCTAGTTGCTTTGCTTGCACGTATCGAGGGGGAGTTTGCTAGTTGTGTTGAGCCTTTGCCTCTGTCTTGAGGGACTAGCAAACGCTTTTCAGGGCATTTCAATCTCGTTTGGTTCTCTTTTGGTTTGGAGACTTCTCGATTGGTTCGGAGCGTTCTTGGCCGAAGGGCATTAGTTTCGAGCTTTCTTTGCTAGTTGTGTTGAGCCTCTGTGCCTCTATCTTGAGGGACTAGCATCTTGCTTCGATTTTCAATTGATGTTTGCTAGCGGTGTTGAGCCTGTTCTACCTCTTCTTGAGGGCTAGCTTTGCTTTGCTTGGTTGCGTCGAGCCGTTGCCCATGTCTTTGGGGACCAAGTTCTTTCGCTCTTTCCACTTGACCTTCTTCGGCTTTGCTATGCTTTTGGGTCATTTGGTTGAGTTCTCTCTTCTTCCTTCCTCCTTTTCTTCTCTTTCTCTTATGATTTGTGTTAGTAGTTGACAATGCACTCATCAAGGGGGAGATTGCGGATACATGGGTGTATGCCGGGTCTCTGAGTGATGAGTGATTGTCAACTGGGATGATGCGCATGTTCTTCGACTTGTGTTGTGCAGGTGTCGAGCACGGATGCAGTGATCGAAGGCGAGGTGAAGGTCAAGTAGAGACGTGCCGTGCCGATGGACCGAGAGTGGCGAAGGGCGGATGTGAGGCTTGGACTGAGGGACCAGAGGCCCGAGGATCAGCTGTGGTGGCTGGCAGCCTGTGGCAGCTACAAGCGAAGACTTGCGGTCATGTGTTGCCTGAGTCGTGGACTCGGGGACACGTGTCGGTGGACGGGGTGCACGGGAGGTGCATCCCCTCTACAACATCGGTTTGGTGGTAGAGCCAGGGAAAAACCATCGGATGGACGGTTTCCAGGTTTGGGCCTCAAAACCTGGGCGTGGACGGTTTCCGAGTTTGGCCACAAAACTCGGGCTGAGGGTTTCCGAGTTTGGCCACAAAACTCGGGCTGAGGACGGTTTCCAGGTTTGGGCCTCAAAACCTGGGCTCTGAGGGTTTGCTGAGTTTGGCCTCAAAACTTAGATGCTGGTGGGCTGGTTTCCCGGTTTTGGGCCTCAAAACCGGGGGTTGGCTAGAAAAGGCTGGTTTCCCGGTTTGGGCCACAAAACCGGGGGTGCAGAGCGAGGGCGGCACGTGGCGGCGATCCGGAGGTTGCGTCAAGGCAACGCTTCGGTTTGTGCGGGCGTGGCCGTCGGATACACCTACCACCGAGTTGGTCCAGAATAACCCTAGGGTTTAGCTGGTTCGCTCTGTAATTAGAATAGAGAGGGGTAGAGTAGGAAATAGACTTAGGCTAGTAGTAGGATAAGTAGTCGGGAGACACCCTCCTCCCATTTATCTCAGTCATTTGCTCTTTCGCACTTAGGGTTTCCTGCTCTCCCATCCCTTGCTGTAGCTAGCTGAGATCCGCAGAGAGACTTGCCTCTGTGTACTGTTGATTCTGAGGAAGTGAGGTCGTATCCTCACTGTTGTAGCGTGTGGTAGCCACACGGTTGCAAATCCGTGGTTGTGATTCGCGTTTTGTTCGTGCTCTTTGCGGGTTGCTTTTCTCCACGTTTTTCCCGTCGATCGATCTCTTTGCTCGGTGCATCTCTTGCAAATCCGTTTGGATAGAGTTGTTCTAGATCATGAGGCACTTCTTTCCACCAAAGGAAATCTCCTCTAACCTCACGGTCTAGGAGATCGAGCGGTTTTAGTTTTGGATCGGTTTTTGCTCCTTTGCCACGAATTCTTCCGATTCCTCGATTAGGAGTTAGGTTCGAGCCATGATTCCCGTGGGATAGCTCACTAACATCCTTGGAACTCCTCACACCAAGTCTAAGCCTTAGGGCTTTTGATTCGGAGGAGATCGAGTGGATTTCGCGGAAGAACAGCACTGCGTCGGGGGCATCGGACGCTCGAGTTCTTGGCATCGGACGCTGACCCCTTTGGCATCGGACGCTCCGTTGCCACGTGTCAGTCTCTGACATTTTCAAAAGGGCATCGGACGCTGCCACCGGACGCTCCGTTGTGCATCGGACGCGTCGGAGTGAGACCATCGGACGCTGAGAGTCTACTGTTCACAGCGTCCGATGGGTGTCCAGTAAGGTTTCTGTTTTGCACTTTTCGCATCGGACGCGTCCGTTGGTTAGGCATCGGACGCTGCCAGCGTCCGATACTGCTGTGACTGCGCAGATTCATTCGCTGTTCGTTCTTCGTGCGATCTCAGATTTGGTTTTGGGTTTTTGCGTTGGCTTTCTAGAGTTGTGTAGTGTCCCGCTGTGCTTCTTGGAAGCATCCACCCTACATCTAGGGTCGTGGACATTAGCAAGCTCTAAGGTTTGTCTTTCGGGGTGATTCTCGGGACAGTGGCTACTAGTTTCTGAAAGGAAATTTTGAAGCTCCCATTCACCCCCCCTCTGGTCGCTTTCTAGTTGCTTCTCGGTCCTTCACAGAAGATCAGAGCAACAACTCATCAGAGAGCAAAACTCGATCGAAATCAGAGCACAAGACTTGGTTCCAAAGACATGGGCAATGGCTCGACGCAACCAAGTCAGAAACAAGCTAGTCCTCAAGAAGAGGCAGAAAGGGCTCAACACCACTAGCTGAAAGCTAGAAACCAAAAGAAGACTGCATAAGAAGCAGCTACTGCTAGTCCCTCAAGATAGAGGCATAGAGGCTCAACACAACAAGCAGTAAGCCCAATACCAATCAAGAACCATCAAATAAGAGATGACTCAAAACAGGCAGAAAAACTCCCCTCACTCAAAGAACCCCCTCAGCAAGTGAAGCATAAGTTGCAAATTGTCACCACAGAAAATAAAAAATCGAAAAATCTCATCATTGGAAACATTCTCCCCCTTCGGGGTAATTTGCAAACAAAAGAGAGGGGAAAGGAGCTCAAAACAGCAGAACGGAGTTAGGTCATGCCTATCGGAGTCAAGAAAATGCACATGAGTCAAAAATGCATGTTAGCAGCTTCAAGTATATACTCGAAAGAGTGAAAGAATGCTCTAAAGAGTGCTGATCCGACTACATAGCAGCATACACAAGAGCTAGCAAAGGCTCAAACTGATCACCGAAAACAAGATATGAATGTATAAGCCAAGTGAGCAGTTTTAAGCCATTCAGAAAGGAGTTTCACCATCAAATGAGCACTGAGCATGTATAGACAGGAAGTCAAACAAGTGCTTAATCATGTATACAAGGTGAACTACCCCTAGCAAGATTCAACCATCATGCTATAGAATGAAACATAGACTTGTGTTTTCAGATTTTATCGGAGAATTTGCAGCGGTTATTAACACAAGTTTAAATTCAGCATGTGATTGCGAGAGGTTGAAAGCTTGTCTTTGCCTAACTTTTCAACCGTGCTAAGCCTATGCATATGCAATCAGGAGCTTAAACCATCGGTTTCGGTATTACACTACACGGCTCAAGTTTAACTCAAAGTGCTATGAGAAACAGTCTCAATACCGTGAAGTGCTGACAAAGCAATCCTATCTCGATCTTTTCAATTCACTAAAACTTGGTTCATTTTAAGCAGAATATGAACAGTCCAAGCAAGTGAATGACTCAGAACTAGAGACATAGCAACCTAGCATATATGAAATAGCTCAAGTGACCTCAACACATCCTACACATGCTAGTTGCCAAACTCAATGGTGAACATGTATCAAGTTTTAAGTTCATTAAGCATGTTCAGCGTTCTGAAAAATTAGCTTAGCTCACAGATTTTAGCAGTGATCAAGAAGAGCCTAAGCTACAAGCATCATCATATATCATCGAAGCATACACTAATCAGAGCATAAATTCATTCTAAGGAATATAGACATGAAGCTTGAAATGAAAGATATATGCATGATGAAGTCAGAATCGGAGCCAAAATAAAACAGAAAGACTCAAGACCCGAAAATAAAAAGGATCAGAAAGTCAGTTTATTTTACAACAAGCTAAATGTTTCCCCCATCTAAAAGGGGAAACACACAGCAAGCTCACCTCTCAACCTACCAAAAGTTGAGAGATCCAAAGGCTTGGTGAAAATATCCGCAACCTGGTTATGGGTGTCTACATGCCTAAGATCAATGTCGCCTTTCTCATAGTGATCACGAAGAAAGTGAAAGCGAACATCGATGTGCTTGGTCTTGGAGTGAAGAACAGGGTTCTTTGCTACACTAATGGCAGAAGTGCTATCGCAAAGCAAAGGGACCCGACTGAAATCTAGACCAAAATCACACAATGTAGCAACCATCCATAAAAGCTGCGATGCAAAAGAAGCAGCAACAACATACTCGGCTTCAGTAGTAGACTGGGCTACGTTCGACTGTTTGCGAGAAGACCACGAAACCAAAGGAGAGCCAAGAAACTGACAATCCCTAGAAGTAGACTTGCGCTCAAGCCGACAGCCGGCAAAATCCGCATCGGAATAACCACAAAGCGAAAGAGTCGAAGAAGAAGAGTACCAAAGTCCGAACTCAGGAGTGTATCGGAGGTACCTCATGATGTGCTTGACCGCTTGCTTGTGGGAAGTCCGAGGGGACGCCTGAAAACGAGCGCACAGACACACAGAAAACTGTATATCTGGCCTCGTCGCTGTCAGGTACAGAAGCGAGCCAATCATGCTTCTGTACTCCTTCTGGTCAACCGGCTCTCCGTCCTGGTCCGCGTCCATCGCCGCAGTCGTCGGCATGGGCGTCGTAAGAGGCTTGGCCTCGCTCATGTCGAATTTCTTCAGGATATCCTTCGTGTATTTTCCTTGATGCACAAACGTCCCATCTCGGGTTTGCTTAATTTGCAACCCGAGGAAGAAAGTAAACTCACCCATCATACTCATCTCGAACTCCCTGCTCATAGTATCTGAAAACTTTGCAACAAGCGCATGAGAAGAGCCACCAAAGATGATGTCATCCACGTAATCTGGACTAACTAACAAATCGTTGCCTTGCTTGAGGAGAAACAAAGTTCTATCGACCCGTCCCATTTTAAAACCCTTGGAGAGTAAAAAGGTTTTCAAACGATCATACCACGCTCTCGGGGCTTGTTTCAAACCATACAAAGCTTTTGAAACTTTATAAACATGGTTTGGAAACTTGGGATCCTCGAAACCAGGGGGTTGCCTAACATAAACCTCTTCCTCTATATACCCATTCAAGAAAGCACTCTTGACATCCATCTGGTAAAGCTTAAAACCCTTCGAAGCAGCAAAGGCTAGAAGGATTCTAATGGCTTCTAAACGGGCTACAGGGGCAAAGGTTTCCTCATAGTCTATCCCCTCTTTCTGGCAGAAACCCTGGGCTACTAGCCTAGCCTTGTTCCTCACTACCATCCCATCCTCAACCTCTTTGTTTTTGAAAACCCATTTGGTACCTATAGGGTGGCATTGTGGTGGAGGTGGAACTAGGGTCCAAACTTGGTTTCGCTCAAAGTTTTCTAACTCCTCATGCATGGCATTGACCCAGTTAGAATCAGAAAGTGTGTGTCCAACATCTTTGGGCTCAAAAGAAGCAACAAATGCAGAATGAGCAAAGTGAGAGATTTCATACGCTCGCGACCGCGTGACTTGCTGGTCGATGCCGCCGATCATCTGACGCGGGGATGAACTTGCTGAACGCTTCGGGGCGCTTGCCTCGCCGAAGTCACCTCCCCCTCGCCAGATGCTGTCGCTCCCTCAGGTGCAGCGGGTGCTTGCTGGAGAGGTGGCTCTATAGGGCCCCAAGAAGAAGACGTCGTGGGATTAGGTCCTCGAGCTGAAGTAGACGTCGCAGGGTCGACGGGGGCAGCCAGTGGAGTTGGCTCGGGATCACCCCAATCGGCATTCTCCTGCTCCTCCTCCACAAAGATGGTCTCTCCCATCTCCTGTTCTCCTGCAACATCAAAAGCAGAAGAAACACAAGGCATAGTTTCGTTGAATGTGACCTCGCAGGTCTCCACTATCCGGTTTGTTTCAAGGTTAAGAACTCGATAAGCACGTGAATAAGAAGCATAACCAAGAACACCCCATCGGCAGAGCGAGATTCAAATTTGTCCAAATTACCTTGCTTCAGGATAAAGCACTTACACCCAAACACCCGAAAATGAGACACCTTGGGTACCCGTCCAAAACGCAACTCATAAGAAGTCTTTTTCATCAAAGCACAAAGAAAGATGCGATTTGAAACATGGCAAGCGGTGTTGATCGCCTCGGCCCAAAAATGCCTAGGAGTCCTATGCTCATCGAGCATTGTCTTGGCCATCTCAACAAGGGTCCGGTTATTGCGCTCAACAACACCGTTCTGTTGAGGGACATAAGGAGAAGAAAACTGATGCTCGATTCCATTAGAAGAACAGAAGGAAGCAAACTGAGAGTTATCAATCAGTACCATTGTCGCTACGAATAGCTCTAATGGTATCAGGGGGAAACTCAGTTTTCAACCTCAAAATCAAGTCACGAGCAAAAGAAAAAGCTTCATCCTTACCCTTCATAAAGAACACCCAAGAGTACCTCAAAAGTCGTCAACGTTCACTAGAACGTACCACTTCCCACCCGCTGAGCAAACTCGAGCTGGACCAACTGTGTCCATGTGAAAAAGCTTGCCGGGTTGCTTTGTCATCACCTGATTAACAGGTGGGGGAGGCAGCAACCATCTTCCCGTGACGACAAGGATGGCAAACAAGGTCCTTCTGAAACTTAAGCTTGGGCAATCCTTGGATTAGGCCAAGCGAGCTAAGCCTTGTAAGCAAGTCAAAACTCAAGTGACCGAGCCTCCTATGCCACTTCCACAGATCAGAAGAAGGACCAGCCATCAAACACCTAGCAGAGCCGAAAGAATGAGAAAAGTCGGCTCTAAAAACACAAAAGGAAAGGAACGATCCGACAAACAAGATCTCCCCGAGGGTCTAAAACATGACTCAAACCCTTCTTAAAACGCACTTCATAGTCATCCTCAAGAAGTTGCGAAACAGAAAGCAAGTTGAAATGCAAGTTAGAAACCAAGGCAACATCCTTAAGGACAAAGTTCTCATTGAGCCGAATAGCTCCATGAGAAACAACCTTACCTCTACTATTATCCTCGAAAGTGATGTACTCCTTGTGCATCACGGGGCTAAGGCTGGAGAACAATTCCTTCTTTCCGGTCATGTGGCGCGAACACCCAGAATCCATGAGCCACATGTTCTCCAACCGAAGTTCCTGCATCAATAGAAAGGCAAGAAGTGAGCATATGGCACAACACAAGGGTTAGTATACTGAGAAGGATACCAGTGCTGTGTCATAGGCCCAGAAAAAGTGTTAGCAGCAACACCAAGCTGTCCTCGTCCCATGGGTGGATAGCGATCACCACCGATCTGACAGGGTGGTCCGCTATGGAACGGAAAACCTCCAAACTGACCTACTTGTCACATTTGAGCAAAGCGATCACCACCATACTGAAAAGGTGGTCCGCTATGGGACTGAGCAGCAAAACCTCTTACACTCGTCTCATGATCGTATTGAGGACGACCGGAACCGCGACGGGCACGACCACCACCACGTGGTCTCGCTGCCTGGGGCCTAGCAACCTGAGGGGGTGCTCCTCCAGGTCTAGCGCCCTGCCTTTGAACTCCCCGACCTTGCACACCATGGAGAGGGTGGTGCCTGCCCTGGTTGTTCAGCTCCAACTCCTTCCTAGCATCTCTCTTCCTCCGAAAGCAAAACCTCTGGTGACAGTACTCGCACTCAAACCTCACCACTCTCTTGGTTGTTGGTTCCTATTGTTGCGAGGGTTGTTCACTCTGGCTGGCTGCTTGCCTCTCGGAAGGGGATCACTAGAGACGTTAGGAAGGGTGTCAAGTGTGTTCCTAAGATGGTTAGGTTTGGAAACCCACACATGCTTGCGAGGTGGAGCCTTGGGAGGTTCATCAAGAATGCCATCCTTGGTGATAGGCTTGGGAGGCTCAGGTGGGGTGATCTTGGTAAGCTTAGGGATAGCGGATGGCTTCTCACTCGGGTTCACTCCGCTAAACTCACCAATCTTGCCAAAGGTACTAGCGCCCTTCCCACCTGAAGCAAAGCCTACTCCCGAGCAATCAGTTCCCCTCTTGAACTGACTGATCATCATGCCCAACTGTGGCTCACTGCATGACACCCAACTCAGGATGGACCGAAGGTATGTGTTTTCCTCCTTGGTTTGCATCCTGTCATGCCGACAGTTGGCAATCTCAAGCTCCATCCCCACGCATCGCTCACATGGAGCGGACAAGGTGCTAATTGGGCTAGCCTTCAAGGCTTCAGCAAGCTTGGCACTAACTTCTACCAACTCAGTACGCAAGCGAGGACAAGACTTGCAAGCACCCAGTAAAGAAGGTCTCGCCTTCACTTCCTCCAGCTCCTTCTTCAGGGGGGACACTCTTTGCAATCACCCACCAAGTCTAGCCTACTCTTCAGCTCATCATACACCTCAATCAAAGAGGCATACATGGTTTGCAAGGTGGCAAAGTTTGTCATATGCATCGTGCACTCCTCTCACTCCTCCTCATCGGTCACCTTCACCTCAGACCTAGCAGACTCAAGCTCCTTAAGCGTCTCATTCATCTTAGCCTTAAACTCGTTGCGCTCTCGGATAGCTCGCTTGAGTTGCTTGTCCTGAGCGAGAACTATGTCGACGAGAGAATTGCGCTCACCGGTAAGACGATCGACAAGAGAAGAGTTTGATACCTCGGAAGCATCGTCGTCGTCGTCGTCGTCGTCGGTGTCGGCGTCCTTTGCCTAGCACTTGGAGTCCTCTTCGTCTAGGGCCATGGTGCACAAGCCCTTGGAGGAGTGGCCGAAGAAGCAGAGTCCGTTGAAGCATTCTTCTGTCTTGTGCTCGGACCCATCGTCGCTGGAGTCGCCGTCGGAGGTCTTCTCGCCGTCGCTCATGGTGGCGAGGAAGGCGCGCCGACCGGCATCGAAAGCCTTCTCCATGTCCTCTCGGCGGTAGCCCCCCTTCTTCTTCTTCCCGGCCTTGTTCTCTGGCTTGCCCTTGTGCGGGCAGTTCGCCATGAAGTGGTCTAGATCACCACACTTGTAGCAACCCTCGCGTGCGCCACCACGCCGACGATTCAGGTGGTTGTTGTGAAACCGCGAGAATCGGGTGATGGCGAGGGCGAGCTCATCGTCTCCAAGCGCCTCCAACTGCTCCTCTGTGACTGTATGCAAAGAAGAAAAGCAACAAGGGAGATGAACGTCGCAGAGAAAGTCGATCCACCCGTCCCTGAGACCAAGCTATGGTATGTGAGATGGGTTCTTCAGCTTGGCCTGAGTCAGTGATCGATCTCGGTGGACTTGAGCTTGCTGAACAGCTCGTCCACAAGGATGCTCTATGTCGACACCTCTCCCATACCCTCCGATCCAGTATGCAACTGCTGATCATATGGAAGATGAATGTAAAGAAATGGAAGAGAAGTCTCCATCCCCTGAGCCCATGTAGGTTTGTGAAGTCTCTTGAGTTCCTCTCTGAGACTCGCGGTTCACGTGACCCGTTGACTTAGATTGTGACCATCTGATGATGTGGAGACTCTAATGATGGATTCATCTCCGATCACACTTATAGCAATGAGAGCCCTCTCATGATCGTCATAGGGTAGGTTGGCCCGATTGGCACGCATCTTGTTCACAATCATTTGGAAACGAGCGAACATGGAGTCAATCGTTTCTCCCTCAAACTGAACAAAGTTCTCGTACTCTCGCTTGTAGGTCTCGAAGAGTCTGGTCTTGACATAAGCGGTCCCCTCGTGATAGCTTTGCAGCTTCACCCAGATCTCTCGTGCCGTCTCAAGCTCAGAGACACGTTCGAACTCAGGAAGGGAGATGCTGGCTAGAAGAGCTTTACGAGCCTTGGAGTTGGCCTCATGTTGGTCAATCTGGATCTGACCCACACGAGCCGCTAGGACTACATACTCAGCATTCTCGCATATCTCCCAGATAGAAGATCCGATGTTGTTGAGATAAGCACGCATCCGAATCTTCCAATAGGGAGAGTTCATTCCATCGAACCAAGGAGCCTTGCCGTTCCCTCGTTCTATGTCGCCCTTAGGATCCGAAACCGATTAAGGTAGAAGAGATCCTTAACCGGCTCTAATACCAATTGAAGGACCAGATTAGCGACCAGAGGGGGGGTGAATGGGAACCTCAAATTCAACTCGTGAATAGTATGGCCCTTGTCCCAGAAAGTCACCCCAAAAGCGAAGACTCGAAACGACCAGAGAGTTCACGACCTACTAGTAGGTGGATACCCTAGGAGATGTCCTAGTGGTACAGCGGAACCTCCGGAGAAACCCCAAAACCAACTGCCAAAGCCACGGAACAAAACTGCACAATCAGCAGTTTTGCGGACTGTCCGGGGTCAGGGTCCCGGACTGTCCGCTGAACGCCGGACTGTCCGACACTGGGAGTCCGGACTGTCCGCCGGCAAAAACGCTGAAACCGAACAGTGCTGCAAGTCTGCTGGACTGGTCTCGGACTGTCCGCGGGTTTGTACCACGGACTGTCCGCCGTTCACTCGACAGTGAACAGTCAGGGGTCTGCGCCTGACTGAACCAGCCAAATCCCGATCCGCGGACTGTCCGCCGCTGGGGGCGCGGACTGTCCGCGGATGAACAGAAAGCACAATTCTGATCGGGATAAAAAGGCAAATCAATCGGAGCTTCACCAAATCAAAAGGGGCTTCGATCAAACTTCTCCCAGGTGATCCTCTATGTATTGGGGTGCTAATCCTAAGAAATCATCACACCAAACCAAGTCAATCAAGAGAGATTCATGGATCACCGTAAAAGGGGAAGAACAAAGAACGAACGCGAAATTAACCCGATCTATGGATTCGTGAGATTAGGAGAGAATTCCTTCAGTAGAAAGAAGGGCCTCACGACCAAGAACAAATTGATTCAAGTGGAATCGAAAATCATCTCGCAGAGAGGAAGAACGAGGCAAAAACTCCGGGAGATGAAAAAACCAAAACGTGAAGAACACAACACACAAGACACGATTTGATTTCAGCCGAAATTCCTCCACACGAGGAGACAACGAGAATACGGTCTCGTTTCCTCAAAAGATCCAAATATACAGAGGTATGATTTCCGTCTCTGCGGATCGCTTGCAGCGAGGTATGATTAGAACCTAAGCGAGGGCTAGAGAGAGAGTGCTTAGGAACAAATGACTGCAAGGATCGAGAGAGAGGAGGGGTGCCTCTCTTATTTATAGCCTAAAACAATAATCCCCTTACTACCCCTAGATACACGAGCGAACCGGCCAACCCTAGGGGTATCCCGATCCAACTCTGCTGATAGTTGATCTGACGGCCACGCGCCCTCCTCACCCTTAGCTTCGCCTCGACGCAAGCCTCAGGATGCCGCCACGTGCCGCCCAATCGACCGCCGTGCCTACCTCGTGGATAGCCTCGCCTCCGCGCCAGCCTCTCCACGCCGCCACGCGTCGACTGTCCTTTTTGCGAACCTCCCCCCAATTTTGTGGCCGAAACCGGGAAACCTGGGCCTTCCCCCGGTTTTGAGGCCGAAACCGGGAAACCTGTCCTCAGGCTGAGTTTTGTGGCCCAAACTCAGAAACCCGCGCGCCCAGGTTTTGAGGCCCAAACCTGGAAACCGTCCATGCCGAGTTTTGAGGCCCAAACTCGGAAACCGGCCACCCCGAGTTTTGAGGCCCAAACATGGAAACCGTCGAGGGTAGCTTTTCAAGGCTCAGCTACCGAACCCGTGCCGTAGGCGGGATGTGGTTCGCACACCCTGAGTTCCAGCACCGATGCCGGAGCATGTCCAGCCTCCACGCGCGGGCACAGTGCATTCACCATCCTTCTCGGCCTCCCGCCAAGTGTCACGACGCCATCACCTTCCCCCCGACTTGGCCGATGCACCACACAACCCCATGTGCTCTTGCTTGTCAACGCCACGTGCCAGCTACCACAACTGGTCCTCAGGTCTCCTGGTCCGTCGGTCCAAGCTCCACGTCCGCCCTTCACCGTTCCAGGTCCGTCGGCACGGCACGTCCCTAATTGACCTTCACCTCACCTTTGACCACTGTCCGAGCTTCGCACCTGCACATAAACACAGCCAAGAGACATGTTGCCTGTTGATCGATCGCTCATCACTCAGGAAGTGAACCACAAGGGCACATATCAACCTTGTGTTCTCATCTTTTTTGTGTCACCCTGGTCTCAAAATATCTTTGTCTATGCAGGTGTCGTACTGACCCTGCAGTAATTATGAGTTTATTTTTGCCATTATCACCCTTCTCGAGCACCACCTTGCGCCTCGAATCGTTCTCAGTATTCGGTACGACCCGTGGTTCGCCGATAACAACAATCTTACCTCTGGTCATATCGGCTTGCTCTGGACGAATTAGAACAGCAGGGTTCCCTGCTTCCACCATGTGAACTGGGAAAGGGGTGGTACTGATCTGCTTCTCAGTAAGACTCAATCGTCCTTCATTGAGGGCCGATTGGACCTGTTGACGAAAAAAATTGCAATCATTAGTAGCATGAGAAAAAGAATTATGATATTTGCAATAAGCCCTTCTTTTCAATTCATCGGGTGATGGCAAAGTATAATTAATTTTAAGATAACCGAATTTAAGCAATTCATCAAATATTCGGTCACATTTGGAGATATCGAAAGTAAACTTTACTTCCTCACCCCGATTCTTTTGAATCGGTTTGAGGGAAGGACAAGTGACTAGTTTATTTTGTGCTGGCCATAAAAGCTCAGCAGCGTAACAATCTTTAGACTCATCGTCAGAACTATCAGAATTCATCTCAACAATATGTACGCCCGACCGATGAGTCTTATGAGGATCGTAAGGTTCTTTAAGGCGCGATTCCATTGAAACGGCCTTTTGCAAAAGCTGATTTACATTAAAGAAATCATGATGCTCGAGCTTATCTTTGATCTCCCGACGCAGACCAGCGAGACAAAGATTCGTTAGATCTCTGTCGGAGATCATCAAATGAAAACATCGGTTCTTAATTTCTTTAAAACGCTTAAAGAAGTCGACCACAGGCTCGCTACGTCCTTGTCGAACCGATGTGAGGTGTGATAACCTAGTTTCTTGAACCCCGTCATAAAAGTGATCATGAAATTTTTCTTCTAACTCGGCCCAAGAACCTATGGTGCATTCTGGTAGTGACGTAAACCAGGCGAAAGCCGTACCAGTAAGAGATAAAGGAACATGTCGTACATTCATATAATCTAAAGTACTAGCTTCGCCCATTTGTGCGAGGAACATGCTGATATGCTCCATAGTCATTTTACTACCGTCACCACTAAACTTATAAAAATCCGGTACCCTCCAACCGTCAGGTGCTTTCCTAAGATCAAAACACGAAGGGTACGGTTTAGAGTAAGTGGTCCTGGTAGGCTTGAATTGGACCCCCAAACTGGTCTCGAGAGACCTAGTTATCTCTTCTTTGAACCGATTTATGGCTCATCCAAAATCGGTGTCAGCAAGGTTAGGAGTGCCACTATGCACGGGATTGTGGCTTGGAGACTTCGATGGATTGGGCAACACTGTTCCCTGTCCTCAAGTTCTGTTTGTTGTTGTTCCCTTGTCGGTCTGTGCAGTCCGACCAGAGTTATGATGGGCGTTATTGACATTCGCCGAGGTACCGACTTCCCCGTGTCTGGTCTCAACAGACCCTGATTGCCCAAAATTGATATGTGAAGTCTGTCCTCTAAAAGAATTAAAAGGCATGCCGAACTATGGTTGCCTGATTGAAGATTCGGGTTCGACGGTTTTACCTTCTAATTTATCCATGCAATCACTAAGTAATTTAAACGAATGCTAAATAGTATTGGTAAGAGTTCTTGAAGTATCAACCAGCATTGCAGAATAATTAGCATGGGTAGGGTAAGAATCTTCAGGTACCTTAGCGTTTACCTTGTTAGTAGCGTCTTCAGCGGTTGTAGTTGACGTGGTAGGGATGATCTCGTTGAAGTCCGGCTCCTTGTCTTGAGTGACCCTGCCGCGTCGATCCTTCGAGCAGCTTTCCAGAAAGCCTCAAGACGGCGCCAAGCTTGGCCTGCGCTTGTTGCTTTAACTCCTCGGGGAGCTCGTCAATGCCCGTAGGACGGACGATGTTATCCTTATCAGTAGCACAGTCTTTGCCGCCCATGTTGGTAGTAGATGAAATTTCAATCTTCCCCAGTGGAGTCGCCAAAAAGTGTGTTGACGTCGGAAGTGATCCGAATCACACACCAGCAGGCTAGAACGCCCGAAGAGGTTGCGGATCAACCTGAGACAGCAAGGACTCTGGCTTAGTCGACGAAAACCGATCTAGAGAACCGGTCTAAGCCGATTTAGGTTTTACATCCCTGTGTTGATAACTCTAGAACTCCTCCCGGGAAGACCCGTGGGAGAAGCACGTAGAGGTTGTTCTAGACCAGCAGGTCCGCTAGAACGCCGTTGAGCCTCGCCGGGAGAACGACGCCGAACAGCAAAAGTAGAGAGAGGAAAAGGTTAAAAGGGATAGTAAGATTGGTTTTGATCGATTAGGGTTGGATGCTCAATCGGCCATGATACTCTAATATATATAGAGGGGGCTGGTCTTATCCCAATAGGAAACATCTCCAGATATGATCTCCAAGTTTCCTATTCGAATTCCATCAAAATATGGAATCCAAGAGTCCAATCCGTACTAGACAAGGTAAACCCGATCTCGCTGATCTTTGAATCGACTAAACCGGTTAAATGGGCTTTATAAATATCAGCCTAACTGATTATACCAATCATAGATTATTTTTACAAAGAAGGATCTTTGAATCGGCATCCGATTCGGCGTTCATCACCAATTTAAGACTTCCGACCAGCATTACCTGGTCGGAAATAGTATATAACTAGTCGGAATACCTTAAATGATCAGGTTTATCTTACTCAAAACATTCGACCCTCAATAAAAGATCAATTCAACCTCAAAATATTATGAGCCAAATACGTCTTCTAATTTCAATATTTACCTATGACACTTTTGAGTGTCAACAGTTTGTTTTGTAGTTCAATAGGATGCAAATGTGACTTGGACAAAGTCTAAGTGGTGATCCGATGATCAACACCTCAAACAAGACATTTGAAGCTTAGTAGAAGAATCACAAAGATCAAGCAAAGTCCAAGGCACAAGAATGGAACCAAGACGGCGCAAGAAATCGTGAAGAATCAAAGAGAAAGGGACATCAGACACTGCATCGGAAGCGTCGGACACACCGATGGCAAACCCTAGCTCGGGTTGGCGCTAGCAGAACCATCGAACGCACCGATGCTGCCACATCAGACGCACCGATAACACTGTGCGTCGTGCACAGCGTTATATCGGACGCTCTAGGAGTACATCGGACGCTCAGGACCCTGCGTCTGATGTCCATGCAGAGAGGTTCTAGAGAGGATCTGAAGACATCGGACGCGTCAGGTGTCGCCACATCGGACGCTGGTCAGAGTCCGATGTGACTCAGTGCCGGGCTGGCAACTAGCCGTTAATGGAGCATCGGACGCCCGTCCGATGGTCATGACTTCAACGTCCGATGCTACGCTGTGAAGTCCAATGTGTCCTTCCAATGGCTCTATTTGGTTGGGGCTCTATATATACCCCCATGGCCGGCCAAAACACATAGGTTGGAGCTCAAGGAGTGTACCAAGTGCTTAGACACATATTTAGTTGCTCTGAGCCACCAAAGTACTCAAGTGATATACTAGGTGATAGTGTAGGTGCTTTCCGAAGTGCTAAGCTAGTTAGACCATCGCTTTGTGCTTCCTCTAGGTGTTAGGCCTAGTGTTTTAGTGAGGTTAAACACCTCTTATCTACTGGTGCTTGCGTGCACTCGTTGTTGTACATCAGAGGGGCTTGTAGTCTTGCGAGACCAACCAACAAGCGTTTGTGGTGTGGCCGCCACCGTGTACCAAAGGGAACAAGGCCCTCGGCAGTTCGACCGAAAGCTTGATAGTGAAGATGGCGGGGAGTATCTGGGAGAGGCTTTGCCACGAATGGCTTAATCGGAGACCCACTTGCACGTGGGGAAGGCCTGGAGCTATCCATGGAGTTACCCGACCGGGAGCTTGGCCCTTGCGAGGGATTCCTTGTGAGGGGCTCCAACGATGACTAGGGGGAAGCTTGCGCGCTTCTCGATATCTCGGTAAAAATACCGGAGTCGTCGACAGGAGTTTGCATCTCTACCACACTCTTTAGCTTCCGCATTTACTTGCTACCTTTGTTGTCTGCTTTACCTTTCCTAGCTTAGTTGATAGGCCAGTTGATAGGTTCTGATCATAGGTTGCAAAACTCTTTTGCGGTAGAGATAGCAACACACGTAGCAAAACCTTAGTTGCACATTGGATAGTTTACTTTCTTGCATAGGTTTTTTGACTTAGGTGGAATTTAGAGGCCAATTTAGAGTAGTAGAAGTTTTAATTTGCCTAATTCACCCCCCCTCTTAGGCGTCACAGTCCTTTCAATTGGTATCAAAGCCAGTTGGCTCATTTGTGGACTCTTGGCTTCACTGCCTTCGAGCCGACGCCCCTAAGAGTGGTTGGGATGGATACCTCTAGGCCTCCGCACTTTGACGACACTAACTTCCCTTACTATAGTGCCACGATGGCTTGCTTTTTAGAAGCCATTGATCTAGGTGTTTGGAGAGTCACCCGCGATGGGATGAGACCCCCGAAAAATCCCATCAAGTTAACCACGGGTGTGATGAAAAAGAATTCATCTAAATGCTAGCTAAAAATTGCTTGTTTGAATATCTTAGCATGGATGTCTTTAACCAAGTTTTTACTTTTACAAAACATCTCATTAAATTTGGTTAAAACTACATGAGCTCCATGATGGTACAAGTAATGTGCATGAGCAAAAACATCACCTAAACAAAACACAGCTATGATTCCTTTAAAATGATGATAATGAGCTTGTTCGTGATATGTACTCTCGTTGAATCTAATTATCAATGAGCTCAATTCTATAGGAATCACAAAGCTAGGTGATGCAGATATTGTGAGGAAGATCAATCTCCGTGCTTCCAAAGAACAAGTATGCAACCATCATCACCATCCTCACCACATGGAGGACATGAGCACCATGCCCCCGGCCATTGTCATTGGCAAATTGGTGGCATTTGAGATGTCACGCAAGATGGGTCAAGAAGAAGCCGCTTCATCAAAGCAAAAGCATTGGTCTCACATGTAATGAGCACAAAAAGATGAAGGGCAAAAAGCAAGTTGAGCAAGCTCAAGCTCCTCAAGTGAAGATGAAGAAGAGGATGATGATGATGAAGAATCAAGTGATGATCAAGCCTCCACCTCATCCGACTCCTCCTTAGATGAAGAAGAAACAATCAAGCTAATGAATAGGATGAAGAGGATGATCCGCAAGCTCAAGTCAAGGGTGTGCCCATCACAATTGAAGATTGCCTCTTCACAATCAAAGAAGAGAGCAAAGGAAAAATGGATGCTATAGATGTGGCAAGAGAGGGCACTTTGTGGAAGATTGTCCAAAACAAAAGCCCACACCCAAGGACAAGAAAAAGAAGGGATGCAAGGCCAAAGCCCTCACCACCATCAAGACATGGGATGATTCATCAAGTGATGATGAAGCCCAACACAAGAGGCACGGTCACAAGCACTCATCATCAAGCTCCTCACGTGTGTGCCTTATGGCACGAGGTAACACAAGCTCTATCTCTAGTAATAGCGATAGTGATAGTGAGGATGAGCTACCTTCTATATATGAACTTGTGCAAGATAATCTCAAATATGCTAAAGCTTGTACTAGCCAACAAAAGAAAATCAATGCTTTAAAAGAAAAATAGATAGCTCTCAACAAGCCTATAATGCTATGCTTGAACAATATGAAACTTTTTCAAATTTGAATGTGAGCTATCTAACAAAATGAGAAACTTGAGGCTAGTGTAAGCACATGTGATAGCACAAGTAATGATGAGCAACTTGTTAAGAAAAATGAAAAATTAAAAGCAAAGTAGCTAGCACACAAGATGCTTACAAAAGTTTGCATGCTAAAATGGAAATTATGTGCAAACATTGTGATGAGCTAACTAACAAAGTTGCTAATCTTGAAACCATCGGAGCAAACCCCACCGAGGCATCTACTTTTAAGAAATCAATCTTTGATATGCCCAAAAAGGATTCCTCTACTTATTGCATTGATTTACTTGATTTAGACTCACCCATGTGCAAAACAGCATGTGTTGAGAATGTGATTGTAGAAACATGTACACAAGAAGTTGCAATGGAGAATGAGCTATTAAAGCAAGAAGTGGCTCGCCTCACCATGGACTTGACTCAAGCAAGAGGCAAGACAAACAAACCCGAACTCATCAAGATAACACCATCAAGGGAGTGAAGAATCTTGATGAGGAGCAAACCATGGTTTGTTATGTGTGCCACAAGGAAGGCCACAAGTCCTATGAGTGCAAGGTAAAGCATGGGGAGAGAAAAGAAGAAAAGAGAAAAACAAAAGCAAACAAGCAAGCTCTCCAACACCTACACCAACAAGGTGAACAAGAAGGCCTCCACACCTTATCTTTTGAAGAAGAAGAAGAATGACAAGTGGTGGCCGTCAAAGCAAACAAGCAAGCCAACAATGGGCCAAACGTATTTGGGTACCGAAGGACATTATCTCAACCATGAAGAGCACCAAAAAGGTTTGGGTCCCGAAAGGGAAGTGAGTAGTCAAGTGGACTACGGGGATTTTGGAGACTTGGCAAGTTTTGGGTGCATATCATGGGGTGCATCACATTGGATCATGTAATTGCCAAGTATCTTAGTGGTTATTATGGACCCAAATTCCCCTACCCATGTGAGGTAACTAGATTTAAATTCTTGCAAATCCTTTTTAGCATCTAGTTCCTTCCTTTGCCTAGATTTGCATTTGCATTTTTAAATTCTTGTCATGCATACACTAGGCTTATCATATGGTAGTTTTGCTCGATTTCATGTCTTATCTTTGGGGGAAACCTACATGGTTTAATTTGTTTAGGAGCACGACACATAGCTTCTTTTACTTTGTATTTATCTTATATGTGCCATAGTCCAAATAGTCGATAAACTACCTCGATTACCATCTTCAATTGGTGTCACATTTTTAGTGATGTCATATGCAAAATGGTAGTTTGACCTTACAAGTCAATGTGCATGTCTCCTACAAGTATTTCAAACTTGTATGCACACTTTTAGGGGGAGTTTACTCTACAATTTGGAAGCTTTGGGACTAACACTACCTTCAAGTTTATCATGTGTGTAGTAGTCTCATTGCAAGGAAAATGGATGTCCCCAGAGACAAGCATCGTGTGTGGCAATAATTCATTTGGTATCTACATGTGGTATTCCTAATCGATATCATTATGTTGATTTCTTTTGATACTCTTATATGCTTTCTCCGTGTATTGTATAAATTAAATTCCTTTGTGCATTAATTTGTGTTATGCATATGCTTTGCCTTACACTATATGTATGCAAACACTTAGGGGGAGTTTAGTTTGTTATATAATATAAGAGTCAAGTTTTGTGATGTATTCCACTCCACATAAAAAGGATCACAAAATTTGACTCTCCCTTGTGCTTCTAATATCTTCCTTTTCGGTGTTTTATTCCAAAGGGGAGAATTTGAAGGACCAAAAGCAAAGCCCAAACTAAAACAAAACAAAACAACAAAAATAAAAAATTCAAAATCTTCTATGGATAATTTTGGGAAGGTCCGAGAAAGGGAGGAAGTGGATTATGGACATAGGGGGAGGCTTAATTCAATAATGCCACAAAGGGACTCTATGGCAATGGCAAGATATGTTATTAAATATTGTTTCAATTTGGTATCTTTAAACATCACATGATCTTGCCTTTGCATTGCATCCTAGCAAGAAGATTGCATTTTAAATTTCGCATCTATTATTTGCTTGCTTTGGTCGTGTTGTCATCAATCACCCAAAGGGGGAGATTGTAAGGAAAATGGCCTAGGCCCATTTGACTTTGGATTTGGTGTTTGATGATCAACACAACCATATTGGACTAATGTTTTGCAAGTGTTTGTTTTGTAGTCAATAGGATGCAAATGTGACTTGGACAAAGGCTAAGTGGTGATCCGATGATCAACACCTCAAGCAAGGCATTTGAAGCTCAGTAGAAGAATCACAAAGATCAAGCAAAGTCTAAGAGACAAGAATGGAACCAAGACGGCGCAAGAAATCACGAAAGATCCAAGAGAAAGGGACATCGGACGCTGCATCGGACGCTGGCTTAGAAGCGTCGGACGCACCGATGGCAAACCCTAGCTTGGGTTGGCGCTAGCAGAAGCATCGGACGCGCAGATGGTGCCACATCGGACGCACTGGTAACACTGTGCATCATGCACAATGTTACATCGGACGCTCCAGGTGTACATCAGACGCTCAGGACCCTACGTCCGATGCCCATGCACAAAGGTTCGAGAGAGGCTCTGAAGACATCAGACGCGTCAGGTGTCGCACATCGGACGCTGGTCAAAGTCTAATGTGACTCAGTGCCAGGCTGGCAACTAGCCATTAATGGAGCATCAGAAGCGCGTCTGATGGTCACGACTTCAGCGTCCGATGCTACGCTGTGAAGTTCAATGTGTCTCTCCAATGACTCTATTTGATTGGGGCTCTATATATACCCCCATGGCCGGCCAAAACACATAGGTTGGAGCTCAAGGAAGTGTACCAAGTGCTTAGACACATATTTAGTGGCTCTAGCCACCAAAGTGCTCAAGTGATATACTACGTGATTAGTGTTGGTGCTTTGCGAAGTGCTTAAGCTAGTTAGACCAAGGCTTTGCGCTTGCTCTAGGTGTTAGGCCTACTGTTTATTGAGGTTTAAACACCTCTTATCTACCGGTGCTTGCGCGCACCATTGTTGTACATCGGAGGGGCTTGTAGTCTTGCGAGACCACACCAACCGCGTTTGTGGTGTGGCCGCCACCGTGTACCAAAGGGAACAAGGCCCGCGGCGGTTCGACCGAAAGCTTGATAGTGAAGATGGCGGGGAGCATCTGGGAGAGGCTTTGCCACGAGTGGCTTAACCGGAGACCCACTTGCGCGTGGGGAAGGCCTGGAGCTATCCATGGAGTTACCCGACCGGGAGCTTGGCCCTTGAGAGGGATTCGTTGTGAGGGTCTCCAACGTGGACTAGGGGGAAGCTTGCGCTCTTCTCGATACCTCGCTAAAAATACCAGAGTCGTTGATGGGAGTTTGCATCTCTACCACACTCTTTAGCTTCCGCATTTACTTGCTACCTTTGTTGTCTGCTTTACCTTTCCTAGCTTACTTGATAGGCTAGTTGATAGGTTTTGATTATAGGTTGCAAAACTCTTTTGCGGTAGAGATAGCAACACACCTAGCAAAACCTTAGTTGCACATTGGATAGTTTACTTTCTTGCATAGGTTTTTGACTAGGTGGAATTTAGAGGCCATAGTTTAGAGTAGAAGTTTTAAGTTGCCTAATTCACCCCCCCTCTTAGGCGTCATGGTCCTTTCACCGCCGCCTCCGCCTTAAGCTTCTTAGCAGGAGAGGGGCCGCCTGCTCCATCTGACGCTTTGCCCTGAGGCCACCAAAGACAAATAGATCACATGACTATCGAATCAAATTTGAAGACAGGGGAATAAAAAGGGCTCGAGATACGAGTGCTTACCCCACGGGAAAGCGGATCTCCCCGAACCCGCTCGTGGGCTTAGGGGACGCGCCTCGACCTGAGCCGCTCCCAGATCCAGAGTCACGGGTAGGAGGCGAGGGCACGCCTTGCCCCCGATGACTCCTCGAGGTCTTCTTGCTGCGCCCGCCCTTGCTCGAGGGGGGGGGGGGGCAGTAAGCTCCGCTGAAGCTGACTGCCCCTGAGACCGAGGCCGCTGCGTCGAGAACGCGGGCGGGGGCGGCACCACACTCGACGGGCCTCGAGTCGAGGCCGGCGTCACATCAACGGACGGGCTTCGAGACGACATGTCGCCCTGCTTCCTCTCCTTCGGCTGCTCCAGGACGTCCTCCTGCGCAGGAGGAACGTCAGCTCGTGGATTGGAGCCCCATATGCGACAGAGACGTGCATCCATCCCCTCGTCATCCTCACCATCGTCATCCTCTTCGGACGAGGACTCCTCCGTCGACGATGATCTCCCGGATGACCTATTACGCCTCCGCTTCGCTCGACGCACATCGCGCTCTTGGCGTGAGAGGTTCTTCTTTTTCTTCTTTTTGTCTTTTTCCTCCTTCTCTTGCTGAGCAGCAAGATGTCTCATCTGTCGATCGACGGCGTCCTCCTTCACCAGGGGCGTCGAGGTTCGATAGTCGATTCTCCCATGCGTGGAAATATACAGAGTAAAGAGCAAGGACGAATGAAGGGAGGAAAAGAGGACGAAATCCAAAGGGCATTGCTCGAGGTACTCACCCAATCGAGGTGACCCTCGTCTGGCAGCATGGGGATGAGCTTGACCTCCTCCGGCTCGAAGACGCTGGAGACTGCTCCCCTCACCCTCGACGCACACTCTGCCTCGGGTAATTCCTCCCCGGACATCCGGCTCGCCTTGAGTAGCTCCGGCGCGACAGGGGGCCCCATCTTGTCCAGTCGCAAGGGGCGGGCCATCAAGGGGAGCACCCTCCACCGCTGGAAGGCCTAGATGACGATCACCGCTGTCAGCCCCGCCTCATGAAGCTTCTTCATCGCGCCCGAGAGCGGCTTCAGCCGCGGCTGTCGATCCGTCGCAACGCCGTACGACCAGTGAGCCAGGCGCTCGGAGATGAGGCACTCGGTGTACTCGAGGAAGTACCCCTCGTCGTTGCGAAGGTAAAACCATTGAGTGTCCCACTGGGCGTGATTGGTCATTAGCCCGGTGTGAACGTACTCGCGTGGTACCTTTGACTTGCCAGAATTTGACATGAAGTTAAGGGCACCGGCGCGGACGAGCTTCCTCACGCCCTTCTCTCCCGTAGAGGCGGTGAAGATCTCCCCCCTGAAGAGATGGAGCCACAGCTCCCAGTGTGGCTCCATCCCCAGATATCCCTCGCAAATCGCCGCGAAGATGGCGGCGTGGGAGATCGCGTTGGGAAAGAGGTTGTCGACCTCGACGCCGTAGTGGTGGAGGAGCGCTCGCATGAATCGGCTCGGGGGCGATCCGAGACACAGCCGATGGAACTTCAAAAAGCTAACGACGTAGCCCTTCGGCGGGTTCGGCTCCCAATCCGACCACGGCGGCGCCATCCATTCCGACTTTTCTCGAGAAGTGACGGGGCAGAGGAGCCCCGCATCGACCAACTCCTGCAGCCGCTCTACCGTCACCATCGATGGACGACACTCGTCGGTGGGCAGCACAATCGTCATCACTGCAGCGCAGATCTGTTCGATGGACGGGCGGCCGGGAAGATTCCCAATCTCTCTCTCTCCATCGTAGGTGAAACGGGCGCACGAGCTCTCGGTGGCGGTGGCAGGAAGGCAGAAAGCAGAGATGGGGAATGATTCGCCTCACCCCTCGTATTTATAGGGGCTAAGGCAGAACGAACAGATTCGACGGCGCGAGAAAAAATGGTAATGCCCCGCATTTAATGCGTTCACCTAACCGCTCCACGAAGCACGCAACAGGCACACATGTCGTCCTTTGTTGACATTCATTGGTGCAAATAGAATAAGAAAGATTTCGCAAGCGCACAGAACACGTGACACCCTAGTGTCAAGCACTGCATTAGGAACTACATTTAGCTACGAAAATGTACAAGCAATGCATTGCATCATTTCATGTGCATAAAGTGCTTTTGTCTTTTGTTGTTTATTTGGATTTTTGATTTCAATAAGACTTGGTTGTTTAAATGGATTTCTGTCTTGGCAAACAATTTTATAAAAAGGATAATCTTGAGTATAGCATTTCCTATATTTACACCTTGACTTAGTTCAATATAGTTTAATAATTTAAAAATGTGAGAACAAAATGACTTATAGCTCAAAAATTGGCTTTATTTGTGTGGAGTTGAGAAAATGATTTTCAGAAAAAGTGTCTTGTATGAAAGTTGCAGAGAAAATTATTTTGAGCAACTTTTATTTTGGGTTAAAGCCTAGTTTTAAGTTTTTTGAAACTGTTTTTGAGTGGTCAATGTTTGAAAAGGTTTTTGAAAAAGAAAAAGGAAATATTATTTTTCTCCCGGCGCCACCCTTCCGGCCCAACTGGCCTTTTCGGCACATCCAGCGCCGCGCCGGCCCACGCTGCGCGCCCCTCCTCTCCCGCCCGCGCCGCGCCGCGCGCGATCGGCCGCCGCGCCGTACGCTGGCCAACGGCCACGTGGCCGTCCCTCTCTGCCGCGTATCCGCTCTCCGCCTCTCACCGCGCGATCTTCTCCCGCTCGAGCACGCAAGCAATCGCGCTCGCCCACTCACCCGCGTCCTCGGCTGCTGCGCGCCCTCGTCCGCCGCGCACGCTGCTGCCTGCCCGCGTCGCCGTGACCCCCGCCACGACCACCATGACCGGCCGTCCACCCGCTCCGCCAAGCAAAACTCGAGCGCCTCCCTCTCACCGCTCCCTCACTCTCCATTCGCACACACCCGCCTGCTCTCTCTCCCTCTCCTATCCCGCGAACGCGCCGAGCACTCTACTGCTCGCCACCGTTCGACAGAGAGAGTCCGCGCCGCCATTCCGACCACCTCCGCTCGCCATTGTCCAATCCCTTGCGCACACCACCTCACCGCCATCTCGGACACCCAGTGCTCGCGCTAGCACCACCTCCCGAGCCTCACCGACGCCAGAACCGGAGGAGCTCCGCCGCGGGTGCCATTAACGCCGCCCGGAGCTCGAAGCCGTTCTTCCCCGACCGAAGCTCCACCACCTCCCTCCCTTGCCGACAAGCTTCATCATGCCAAGGCACGATGAGAACACGCCTCCGCGAGGTCTCTACCGCTCCCTAACTCCCTCCTATTCCCGACCGAGCACCGCCATTGTCCGCCATGGCCGCGCATGTGGTCAAGCTCCACCGGGGCATCCCGAGCCAAAACAACCCTTCTAGTAGCCTCCCTAGGGTTCACTTAAGCTATTGCCCCCGTCAATTTCACCGGCGACCGCCGGAAATGGCGTAGCCGAGCACTTCCACCGCCGCCGTCCGCCATCGCTCGCTGTCGGCGAGTTACGGTCGCGCGCTGGCCAAACCGACCGCACCATCCGATCCGCCTCGTCAAGGGGAACACGTCGAGCCTAGCCTCACCGCCGGCGACCTCGTCGTCGGCGAGCAAGCCGCGGTCAAACCCCTTCCCCTGCTCTGCTCTCTCTGACCGATGGGCCCCGTTGACCAGTGGGTCCCATGCGTCAGCCACCCCACGGTCCATGGACCGAGTCCACGCAGGCCCAGCCGGGAAGTTTAAATGTTTTTCCTTTTTGTTTTATTTCCCAGAAAAGTTTGTTATTTTTGTGTAGCAAGTTTTAATGGTCCAAATGAGATATTTTTAGTTTTGTTAGCTTGTTCATGAGTAGATCTATCATAGAAAAATATGAAAGTATTTTTGGTAAAGTTTATATTACTGTTTTTATTTAATTTAGTTTATGAGATTCTGTTTGGATAAATGAGTTTATCTGTTTTCTGAATGAGTTAATTCTTGGCAAAAATTGTGTAGGTTACTTATTATGTTATTATGTTATGTATCTAAAATGAATGAGGCACTGTTTCTGTAGAAAAAGTATCTGTTTAGGTTTAAATCCTTTTTAGCTATTTCTTAGAATAATTGTTAAGATGTTCAATATATAAAAAGTAAAATATGGGAAAATTTATGTAGTCTCTGCATGTTATATTCAAGCTGAGAAAAATGTTAAGCATAGGTTGTTGTATAGAAAAATAAGGAGTTGTTGTACACATGTGCTTTTCTGTGTTTTTCTTAGAAAATTCTTGCAGGAAAGAATATAATGTTTCTGATCATGGAACGTTCTTGACAAATATGAAATGTGGAATAGAACCAGGGAAAAATAGGAAAATGAGGTTGTCACCCTTTTCCAGTAGGGTTGTAGTTCAAATGGTTTAATCTGGAGTAAATTTGTTTATTTTGTGTAGGTTTATGTGTTTATGCTTTGACAGTGAATTTTCTGCAGTAGAGTGGTTATGAATAGGTGAAGCTAGGAAAAATATGAAATCGGTTGTTGACAGATTTTTATGTGAAAAGTTAGTTCAAAGCACCTTTTTAGTAGTTTATTTATCTTTTTGTATCTGCTGTTCTGTATTCTATTCTTGCTGAAAATTGTTCAGTGATGTCCAATTAGTGTTAGTTACCTTCTGGAATTTTTGTGGATTTTTATGAGTTCAGAAGAATGTACTTGCAGTTCAAACCTGAGTTTCTTTTGAATTAATAAATAGCTAATAGTTGAAATAATGGTTTGCTTTATGTGGTAATTAAGTGTTTTTTCTCAATGTCAAAAGTGGTTCAACAAGTTGGTTTTGTTTGTATGCAAGAAATGTTTGCATTTCATAACACCATATTTCGCACTGCACTTTATTTATTTATTTATTATTATCTACCGCATTGCAATAGTCGCACCGCACTTTATTTATTTATTTATTATTATATACCGCATTGCAATAGGATCAAAAATCCCGGAGCCCAGCCAGGAGCCAGGAGCCAGAAGCAAGCGTCGAGCAGGAGATCCCGGAACTGCTCCAAGACGAGGAGGTCGACCCCGCACAAGAGATTAACCTGCCTGAGTGCCCCGCTCACGAGGCCTTAGTCTTCTCTCAAGGCAAGCCCCGGAGCATTCTAAGTCTCCAAGTTTTTGCAATTAATTAATTGAGTATTTATATTGTGATGCATTAGGTATAGGAGTTGATTGAATCCTATTTGCTGCATTATCATTCCTTGATTATTGATTATATCTGCCTTGGTATCCTGTTATTATTATTATAAAGTAGAATTGCTTAGCCTGCTTAATAAAAGTAGTACTTAAGGATGTTTCCGTAATACCCCTGATGGATATTTACCGGATCACGGTTGGCTATATTTGCTATCGTGGAAAAGAACCTGAGTAGTAATGAAATACGGTCAACTGGAAGGCAAGGCACAAGTTTGGAAACTTGGGGCAGACCGTCCGTTGGATCGTGTAGGTTTGTATCGATGTTGGCCCTCGTTCATTTTTGAACGCGCCCTTTTACTTAGGGATATGTCGGTGCCGTAATCATCGACCCCAAAGCCGGTTAGAGGCTGTTCGGGCCGGTCTCAACCCGTGTCGCACCCTCTAGTATGGAAACACGATCTGCCGCGAAATGGCCATCGTATAGTTCCAAATGGGTGGTCCGTGCTGTGAGCCGCGACGATTACCACCACGAACAAGCATCGAGCGGTCACCCAATGCATGGACCCGACGGGGAAAGTGTGGGTTGGTATTAAAGGTCTTTCACCAGCTGGTTTGGAATTCGATTCGAGTCGCCGTCTCCCCCGGTTAGTGGGAAACTATGGCGAGCTTCACCACGATACAACTCCATGTGATGTTTAAGGTTCAACTAAAATGTGATTAAAGTCAACTGGATATGGTTATATTATTGATTGATAGTCCAGGTGCAAAAACCTAGATTAGAGTAGGTAGGTCTAAAACTTGACTGCTCATTGGTGTCATTAAATATTCCTTCTCTTAATTGGAGCTTTCTCAACTAAACAATCCTAGCTCCACCCAAAAGCCTTGCATACCCTTGGTGTCTTTATTTTCTGTTGGACGGGTAAGTCTAGCTGAGTACATTCCCATACTTAGGGTTTATCCCGTTTGATGCAGATGGCCAGGTGTACTACGGCTATTGTAAGCACTGTCTCTACCCCATGGAGGGTCATGAGGAGTAGGCCCAGGGCAGGGTCATCCAGAAGCTTCTCCTTTTCTTTTGCTGGACTGAGTGTTCTAGTGGCACATTATTTGAAAAAGGAGGAGTGAGTTATCAAAAACAATGTTTATTTGGGCCACATGTGTGGTGATCATGTTTCAAAACTTATTTCAGCTTCCGCACTTTAAAACTCAGTATTGTAATAACTCTTAATTCCGCACTCTGATGTTTAAATTCGGTTTCGTTTATCAGTGATGTATCCTCGAATGTAATACTTGAACGATGCAATCCTGTATGTTGTACGATGTTTGAAATCCTTCGAGATTTTCGGACTACTGGGGTTATATGGATTCAAGTACGGGTCGATGTCAGACGAATTTGACTAAGACGGTACTTGAGTTCTTATAATCAGGACGGTTCCGCGACAGCTTGGTATCAGAGCATGGTTCAAGTCATTGCATCCGAAAGGAGCTATTTTCAAACTAAAATGGGTATTTCAAAACTATTTTCAAAACTATTTTTAATTATTAAGTGTGCCCAGTCTTGTCCTTAAGCCCTACATTAGGATTCAGGTGGCTTAACTGCTAACAGGGTTCAGGGTTTTGCTTCATGCTGGATTTTTTATTGCTGGTCCGTTCTCGAGGGAAAAGAGAACGTGTTGATCGCGAAAACATGCATAAATGATTTTGTAAGATATGAGAGTATGACCGTCCAACCATCGGTCTAGGTGAGAGTTCTTATACCAAGTATTTTCAAAACTATTTTTAATTATTAAGTGTGCCCAGTCTTGTCCTTAAGCCCTACATTAGGATTTAGGTGGCTTAACTGCTAACAGGGTTCAGGGTTTTGCTTTATGCTGGATTTTTATTTGCTGGTTCATTCTCGAGGGAAAAGAGAATGTGTCGATCGCGAAAACATGCATAAATGATTTTGTAAGATATGAGAGTATGACCGTCCAACCGTCGGTCTAGGTGAGAGTTCTTATACCAAGTATGTGTGAGCTCCATGCAAATATATGAGGGTATCAATGTTTTGGGTATGTTTTCTGGATTGGTGCATGGTGTTTAGTGTTGGCTTCTATGTATTTGTGCATAAGAGCCAATACTCCGTATTTTTTTACCATTGGGATTTGCTTTGGGCTAAAATGAATATTCTGCAGGTACACTAACTACGTGATCGAGTAGATAACGCATGAGAGATCGTTCTTGCCACCGACTAGAACGTTAGGACTTACGAGTCATTATAGTGAGTGAGAACGTAAGTACGATCATGCATCATGTTTACATTCTTGCATTTACATTACCTCCCCTTAATTAAAAGTGGTCTCTTTTCTATAAAATTTGCCAAACTTAATATGCGTCTCACGCGAGCTCGAAACCCTTTTGTTTCTACAGATGGCCCGGACTAAGTTGACTGCTCGCAAGGCCACCGGAGGCAGAGGAGTTCCACGTCACCGCTTGGTCACGATGCTAACCAAGAACACGTTCTTGTCATACTTCGGGCTGCCGACCATCCTTTGGAGGAACCTTTTGATGTGTTTTGTGACGCATCCAAGATTGGACTTGGATGTGTGCTTATGCAAAATGAGAGAGTTATAGCATATGCTTCACGCCAGTTGCGACCACATGAAGAGAATTACCCGACTCATGACTTGGAATTGGCAGCCGTAGTTCATGCATTCAAGATATGGAGGCATTATCTTATGGGTAACCTATGTCACGTGTATACAGATCACAAAAGTTTGAAATACATCTTCACTCAGCCAGAGTTGAATATGAGGCAGAGAAGATGGTTGGAGTTGATCAAGGATTATAACCTCGAAGTGCATTACCACCCTGAAAAAGCAAACGTTGTAGCAGATGCCTTGAGTCGCAAGACTCATTGCAACTCCTTACAACCTTTGTTGGAAGATGCATTCAACATTATGCACCCCGTTGAAAGGTCCAAATTGGCTAGAGGGGGGGGGGGTGAATAGCCTAATTAAAAATCTACAAAAATTACTTAGGCAAACACTATTAGTATAACAAACGGCGAAGCTTTTTGCGCTAGCCTAATAGTGTGTTGCAAGCCACCTATCCAACAATTCTACCTAATATTTCTATGTCACACAATCTACTAGAGCTAATAACAAATGCGGAATAAAACAATCTAGCTCTAGCTCAAGTATGATATACAAAGAATGTGTAAGAACAAGTGTGTGTACAAGATATACTAAGCACAACTAACTAAATAAGATAAATGACAAGAGATAGTATCTACACAAAGAAATAGCTCAAAGTAAATACACAAAGTAAATGAGCTAGATAGAAGTGGTTTCACCGAGCCTTCAGGATCGTCTAGTAGAGAACCAATCACCGGTGAAATCCACTTGTGATGCCAGTCACCAAGAATATGAATATGAAGACCAATCACCAAGATGTGGAATCAATCACAATAAGCACACGGGACACCAAGATTTATCCCGAGGTTCACGTGCTTGCCGGCACGCTACTCCCCGTTGTGTCGACCAACACTAGGTGACTCGGTGGCTAATCGGCGCAAAGCCAAGCTCACAAAGAGCGCCACAGAATCTACCGCTAGTGAGGTAGCTCAATGACACGAGCAATCCACTAAGGATGCCTCTTGCCGCTCCGGCGAGGTGAGGCTCCAAACCTCTCACAATCTCGAACGGTGGTGGCCAAGAACAATCACCAATCTTGCCAACAACCACCTCAACACCTTCAAGCCGTCTAGGCACCGGCAAATGCCAAGAGTAACAAGAAAACTCAAAGCCGATGCGAAGAACTAGTGCCACTAGATTGAACTCTTTTCAAATCACGCACTAGATCACTCAATCTCACTAGGTTTAATCAAATCAACTTGGGAGATGAGTTGGGAGGCTTGCCAATGCTCACTAGTATGCTTAGGAATCAGAATATGCAAGGGTCAGTCCATATGAGCCAGCCAAGCCCCTTAAATAGGCCATCCAAGTTGGCCTAGCCGTTGGGCCAGAATCGGGGGCATCAGACGCTCCGATGCTCAGCCATCGGACGCTGCCCCTGCGTCCGATGCTCCGGATGGAGCCACGTGTCCCCCTGATATGAAATTTGCCCGTTAGATCCCAACGGTCATATCACTTCGCGCCACGGTTAAAGTGGCATCGGACGCGCGGATGCCAGGCATCGGACGTTCCGATGCTACTGCTCGATTCAGTTCAATTCTGCGTCACATCGGACGCGCCGGCACCTCCACATCGGACGCTCAACCCCGGCGTCCAAAGACACAACAGAAAGGTTCCAGAGAGGGCCAAAACACATCGGACGCGTCCGATGGTTCTGCATCGGACGTAGGCCAGCGTCCGATGCTCCCTGGAAAGCACGCTCGCGCCACGTCACCTGCATCGGACTCTGCAACAGTGATTCCTCAGCGTCCGTTGCCAGCGTCCGATGTTCCTTCAACTTCTGACAGAAACTAGGGTTAGGACGCTCAGCCAGCGTCCGATGCTCCTCGGACCAGCGTCCGATGCTCCTGAGCACACCACTTTACTTCCGAAAACCGCTGAATCCTGCCTCGCAAGCTCGGTAGGAGGGAGAGGAACTATACACTAGTTTCTCCCACATCTCCACAACTCCTTAACATCCCTTATCCCAAAGTGCCAAACACCACCAAGTGTACATCATCATATGCAAGTGTGTTAGCATTTTGCAAAGCATTTTCCAAGGGTTTTGTTAGTCACTCACTAGGTCTATAGCATCGATATGTTAGAGAACTCCTAGTGGCACTTGAACATCGCATAAGCCGTGAATAATCTCCTCTTAATAGTACGGCTATGTATCCTAAATGTGATCACACTCGCTAAGTGTCTTGATCACCAAAACAAAGAGCCCTATAGATATACCTTTGCCTTCAGGCCTCTTTGCTCCATCTCTACTCTTCTTCTTGCAATTCACCAATGGTAGAGCACTTGATCATTTGAGTTGCATATGGCCATCACCATCCTCCATGGTTTGCCACCTTGCTAGCTCCACCACTTGCTTGGTCACAATCCTTTCTTATAAGCTACACACATGCTTAGCAATAGGATTAGACCAAATAGGTTTCATCAATTAGTCAAAACCAAACTAGGGCTTTCAATCTCCCCCCTTTTGGTAATTGATGACAACCTATACAAAGATATGTGATTTAAATTGGTAACCACATTGATAGTATTAGCTCCCCCTACATATGTGCTATAGAGTTTGTTTCTAGATTTGGCACATATGTATGATTATGAAATGTGGATGAGCAACACTACCAATGATGATGCTAAGGCATAAGAATGGACCTTTGAAGCGTGATTACAATCAGAGTGCACATGATAAACCATCCTTAGCATCCTTTGTCACTAGACATACATCAAAACTCAAGAACCCCGTGAGATCAACATAATAATAAGGCTCTTGAACCACTTAAAAATACAAGTATGTCTAGTTATCATCCTATTCATGCTAGTGAGTCATATCATCAATCATGTTCTAACACTAGCATTCACCACATAAGCATGAATATCAAAATCAATAATAAATAGCTTATGCATTGCAATCAAACATATGAATATCACATTTCAACTGCAACATACATGTTTATGAGCTTGCTCCCCCTATTTGTATGCTCTGATCCCATTTGAAGGTTCATTAGCATGTTTCTTTTATCTTAGCATTTCTCTCCCATCTCCCCATATCTTTGTCATTATTTTCTCCCCCTTTGTCAACAATTATCATAAAAGTGGGGCAGGTTTTAATGAAAGGAGACAATCTTTGCATTATGAGATTCATATGTGGGGATCAAAACTAAGTCAAGTTATGGCTTAATCTAGCTCTCATTAGCATAGGATATTTAACACGGTTTGCTCTAGAGTAAGCTTCTTCACGCATCTTACAATGGTTATCTTACTCACGTTGGTTAAACACCCCCATTGCTCACTTACTAGACCAAACACTGGAGTTAAAAGCTCGCAAACGAGTTATATGCTACCACTAGATCAAGTCAAACATAGAAGCAATAGTGGTACCATATATACTTCAAATTCATTTGATTACCATGAATGAGCCTAAATAAGCAATGTGATGGCTATATGAACTAGATTACAACTAATAAGAATGAATGCACATGTCAAACAATTTCACCTTTGCTTTCTTGGAGGAGAGGCATGTCATAAGTGGGGGTGCATTCAACTCATGTTAGAGAAGTGTAGGATATTCAATTCGTTCCTTAGCATGCAAAACCTTCTCTCATCTAGTGGCATGGTGAAGATATCGGCAAGTTGATCATCAGTGCCCACACTCTCAATAGATATGTCTTTCTTTGCTTGATGATCTCTAATGAAGTGATGCCTTATGTCAATGTGCTTTGTTCTTGAATGTTGAACCGGGTTGGTGGCTATTTTGACGGCGCTCTCATTATCACATAGCAATGGGACTTGTCCAAACTTGACTCCATAGTCTTGCAATGTTGCTTTCATCCATAACAATTGTGCACAACAGCTACCCGCGGATATGTATTCGGCTTCGGCGATAGAGAGTGCAACACTATTTTGCTTCTTTGATGACCATGAGACAAGTGATCTTCCAAGCAATTAACAAGTGCCCGATGTGCTCTTCCTATCCACCTTGCATCCCGCATAATCGGAATTCGAGTATCCAATTAATTCAAATTGAGAGCCCTTGGGATACCATAGTCCAATATTTGGAGTGTGCTTCAAATATCTCAATATTCTTTTGGTTGGCTTCAAATGACTTTCTCTTGGTGAAGCTTGGAACCTTGCACACATGCACACACTAAACATGACATTCGGCCTTGTTGCGGTCACATAGAGTAGGCTTCCAATCATTGACCGATATAGCTTTTGATCCACCATGTCACCACTAGAGTCACTATCCAAATGTCCATTTGTGCCCATTGGAGTGGTTATTGCTTTTGCTTCATCTAACCCAAACTTCTTGAGCATGTCCTTGATGTACTTGCCTTGACTAACAAATGTGCCTTTCTTCATTTGCTTGATTTGTAGACCAAGGAAGTAACTAAGCTCTCCAATCATAGACATCTCAAACTATTTAGCCATCATTTCTCCAAACTCTTCACAAAAATCTTGGTTGGTTGATCCAAATATGATGTCATCCACATAGATTTGCAACACAAACAAGTCACTTCTGTGAGCATCTAGGCCCCCAGTGGGTTTCGGTGATTGGATGACAACGGTAAACTACTATGACTAACGTGTGTTTTGCAGAAACAATTGAGTTAGGTCATGGTAATGATGATCGTAAGGGCACTATGGTATTCATGCCTCTCTATTGATGGAATTCGTTCGGTTTTCAAAGGATGGACGACGAAGACGGTGATAGGCTAGCACTAAGTGTCACTTGGTGTTGAAGGACACTTAGAGTAGCATAGGTCTTTGTTTTATCTTTGGCCGTACTATAAAGAGGGGTTTGAATGGGTAGCTTGACCTAGGTGAGACTTTTGAGTTAGGTGTGGTGCACACTTGTTAACCAAAGCCCTAGGTAGCTTAGAAAGGTCCCTAAGATCATAAGGAAGAAAATTCGTGAAGGGAGCGTCGCAAACCGAAGTCGTTTCGGACTTCAAAATTTGACCGGACGCTTCAACCCTAATGACCGGACGCTGGGGCGTGCGTCCGGTCAGTTGGTTTGGCTAAGAAGCAGGCTTGGCTTCGACCGGACGCTCTTCAGTTTTCGACCGGACGCACCAGGAGGTGAGTCCGGTCGCGTCCAGAGAGGTTCCAGAGAGGGAAATTGATGACCGGACGCGTCCGGTCAGTGGTGATCGGACGCATGGGTGCGTCCGGTCAGTGTATCGTACTGGTGTCAGGGCTAACGTCACGTAGCCGTTAGACACTGACCGGACGCGTCCGGTCACCCCGACAGGTGCGTCCGGTCAGTGTGTAACTGGCTGGACTTACCTCTTCGTGCATGTTTTGAGTTGGGGGGTATAAATATGCTTCCCCCTCATTCATGCTGATTCTCTTGCTCATTTGAAAGGTTCCCAAACACATTGTGATTGCAAGTGAGTGCAAGAGGCCTAGTGAGGTTGAGAGATTTGATAGTTGAGTGATCAAACACCTCATTAGTGAGTAGAGAGTAGCAAGTGTGCATCCACCCATCTCATTAGCCTTGCGTTGGTCAAGTGAGAGTTCTTGCTTGTTACTCTTGGTGATCGGCATCACCTAGACGGCTTGGTGGCGATCGGAGAGCTTGGTGATCATCCGGAGGCATTGTGGATGACCCAAGCCAAGTTGTGACCGGTAGCGAGCGATTCACCGGGCCGGAGTGGCGAAGAATCAGCTCGTAGTGAGCACTTGATCCTTGCGCGGATCAAGGGGGAGCGATACCCTTGCGCGGGTGCTCCAACGAGGACTAGGGGGGTGTGCCGACACCTCGATACCTCGGCAAAAAGATCGTCGAGTCATCTCTACTCTTTACTTACGCATTTACATTCAAGCAATTCAATTCCGCATTACACTTGTTGTTCATCCCAAATTGAATTGCCATGCTAGAGTAGAATTGGCTTAGTGATAATCTTTTGTGCTATTGATTCTTGTCATACACACTTCTAGGCACTAGGGGGTTAATTGGGGCTTGATAGGTTTTGTTATTGCAAGAAGTTTTAGAAAAGCCCAATTCACCCCCCCTCTTGGGCATCTTGATCCTTTCAATTGGTATCGGAGCCTCGTGCTCTCGATTTAGGCTTAACCGCCTAGAGTTAAGATGTCCGGAGGTGATGGTCCACCTCCCATGTTCGAGGGAGACGACTTCCCATATTGGAAAATCCGTATGGAGTCGTACCTAGAAGCGGTTGATGTTAAATGCCTCAATGCCGCGATCACCGGCTTTGCCAAGCCCAAAGAAGGCACTAGCCTCACTCCTAATGAGGAGGAAAATGAAAAATGGAATGCAAAAGCCAAAAACATCCTTTTTAGAGGCATTTGCAAGGATGTGTTCAATCGTGTTCGGAACCACAAAAATGCCCATGATCTATGGGAAAATATTTGTGCGCTCCATGAGGGAACCAAGAGTGAGCGTGAGGAGCGTTATCATTTGGTTGTGCAAAAGATGAACTCGTTTGAAATGCTTGCTCATGAAAATGCAAACGAAATGTACTCACGCTTGAATGTTCTTGTAGAGGAGCTCAATGGTCTTGGCCTCACACAAATGCAACCATCCGATGTTGTGAGGAAGATCCTATGTGTCCTTCCCATTGACAAGTATGGACACATTGTGACCGTGCTACATCAAGGTGATCTTTCCACATCTACACCAACACAAGTCTTGGGGAAGATCAATGCTCATGAGATGTACATGCACATCACACCGAGTGGTGGCTCCTCCACCGACAAGAAGAAGGACTTGGCCTTCAAAGCAAGCCATGACAAGAAGGGCAAGTCCAAGGCTATTGAGGTGCATCATGAGAGCACAAGCGATGATGAAGATGATTCCAACATTGCTCTCATGGTGAAGAAGACCACCAAGATGTTGAAGAAGCTTCACAAGAATGGAGTCAACTTTGACTCAAGAAAGAAGAAATTCTTCACAAGTAGCAAGAGGAGACCAATCTCCGAAATGGATTGCTACAATTGCGGTGAGCTTGGCCATCTTGCCCATCAATGCACCAAGCCCAAGAAAGAGAGCTACAAGAACAAGAACAAGGGCAAGAAGTATGACTCATCAAGTGAAGATGAGAAGAAGGATGAAAAGCCCTACTACAAGAAGGATGGCAAGAAAAAGAAGCAATACCACAAGAAAGGTGGGAAGGCTTACATTGTTGGTGATTGGCTCACCGATATTGACTCCTCCGGTGGCTCATCAAATGAAGATAGTGATAATGAGAAGGAGAAGGTGGCCGCTCTAGTCATTGGCTCCTCTACACCACCATCACCACCGTCACCATCATCATCTACACACCTATGCCTTATGGCCAAGGGTGACCGGAAGGTACAAAACAATGATGACTCTAGTGATAGTGATAGTGATGGTGAATTTGAGGCTCCCACTTATGATGAACTTGTCAAATTGCTAAATGACTACTCTAAAATCATAAGAAAGACTAGAGCTAAAAATGAGAAGCTTGTTGATGAAAATGAATCTCTTGTTGAAAAGTGTGATCATGCTATTCATGCTAGTGATGAACTAAAAGATGAACTTGCAACTATGTCATCCACTATCAAGGAGCTCAAGTCCTCTAACAAGGAGCTCAAAGCAAAAAATGAAAAACTTGATAAGATGCATAGTGACCTTTCCACTAGTCATGCTTTGCTTAAGGAACAATATACTCAAGTGAAAGTAGACTATGATACTCTCACCATTGCTTATGATATGCTTTCACATGAGACACATGATGCTTCTAACCTTGTTGTTAAGTGTGACATAGCAACATCTTGTGAGGACTTGGTTAGTGAGCATGTTGAGCAAAGTGCTAGTGGCAAGGGCAAGAAAGTGGTTGAGGCCGATCACTATGATGACTATGTCAAGATCAAAAATGAGAATGCAAAGCTCAAGGTTGATTTAGAAAAGCTTTCAACCACCAAGCAAGTTATCATTCAATCTCATGACGATGAATATAGCATGACACTTGAGCTAGACATGCTAAAAGAAGAGAACAAGAGATTAAAGATGGAGAGGGACTACAAAATGACACCATCTCAAATGGAACTCCAACAAGAGAATGACAAGCTCAAGAAGGAGAAAGAGCACCTCACCACCGGTTTGAGGAACTTCACCAAGGGTCAATGTCTTCAAAGTGAGCTTCTCATGAACACCGTCATGAAGACCAATAGAAATGGCATTGGCTTTCTTGAAGAGAAGATGAAGCAACGCAAGAGCATCACTAAGCCAAAGAAGAAGAAGATTGGGAGATGCTATGAGTGTGGAAAGGAAGGACACTTTGCTCATGCTTGTGAGGAGCCAAAGCCCACACCCTTGCCCAAGCATGCTAGACCCTTTGCCTTCAATGCTCACTACATGCTTAGACAAGATTCTAGTGGCAAAGTGAAGGTTATGTTTATGGGGCCACCTAACAAGAATAGGCCAAGGCAAATTTGGGTTGCTAAGTCACTAGTTGAGAAAGTTAAGGGACCGCAACAAGTTTGGGTCCCGAAAGCTCAAGCTTGATTTCTTGTGTGTAGGTGAACTACAAGACCGGTGGATCACATTGGGTAATTGATAGTGGATGCACACAACATATGACCGGAGATCCCCGGATGTTCACCTCACTAGAAGAGAATGTCGATGACCAAGAAAAGATAACATTTGGTGACAACTCAAAGGGCAATGTCAAAGGATTGGGCAAAGTGGCTATATCAAACGATCATACCATCTCCAATGTGCTTCTAGTTGCATCATTAAGCTTCAACTTGCTATCCGTTGGGCAACTATGTGATCTTGGCTTTCAATGCTTGTTCACCGACAAGGAAGTGGTTGTAACCAAGAAAGATGATATACAAGTGATATTCAAAGGCTTTAGATACAACAATCTCTATCTAGTGGATTTTACCTCCGAAGATGCCAACTTGAAGACATGTTTGTTCACTAAGCAATCTCTTGGTTGGCTCTGGCATAGAAGATTAGCACATGTTGGAATGAACACTCTCAACAAGCTATTGAAGAAGGATTTGGTTAGGGGCTTGAAGGATGTCAAATTTGAGAAGGACAAATTGTGTAGTGCATGTCAAGCCGGCAAGCAAGTTGCAAATACACATCCAACCAAAGCTTTTGTGTCAACATCAAGAGAGTTAGAGCTACTTCACATGGATCTATTTGGACCAACAACATATGCTAGCTTGGGTGGAAATCTCTATTGTCTAGTGATTGTTGATGACTACTCTAGATACACTTGGGTATTCTTTCTTCATGACAAATCCGAAGCAACCCCTTCATTCAAGAAGTTTGCCAAGAGAGCCCAAAATGAGTTTGACTTGAAGATCAAAAAGATAAGAAGTGACAATGGAAGAGAGTTCGACAACACCCACATTGAGCAATATTGTGATGAAGTTGGGATCAAGCATGAAGTCTCCGCAACCTACACACCACAACAAAATGGGGTAGTTGAGAGGAAGAACCGAACACTAATCACCCTAGCAAGGACTATGTTAGATGAGTACACTACACCGGAAAGATTTTGGGCGGAAGCAATCAACACCGCTTGCTATGCATCAAACCGGTTGTTCCTCCATCGTCTCCTTGGCAAGACCCCCTATGAGCTACTCAACAACAAGAAGCCGGATGTATCCTTCTTTAGAGTGTTTGGGTGCAAATGCTACATCTTCAAGAAGCGCCAACACCTAGGGAAGTTTCAACGCCGATGTGATATTGGTTTTCTTGTTGGTTACTCATTGAAGTCCAAAGCATATCGAGTATTCAACCATGCCACCGGGATGGTAGAGGAAACATATGATGTGGAATTCGATGAATCTAATGGCTCTCAAGGAGAGCATGAAAATCTTGATGATGTAGGTGATGAACCATTGAGGGATGCAATGAAGAACATGCCGGTTGGAGTCATCAAGCCTAAAGATGATGATGATGATGTGCAAGTCATTGACAAGCCATCCTCATCACATGTACCACTTGATGATGACAAAGATGGGAGGGATCCAAATGAAGATACTCATGTCTCCCATGATCAAATGGTGGTACACGCTCAAGATGTTGATGCTCCACAAGCGGCCCCTCAAGTGGTTGATCGAAGGACTACTCCTCTACTACAAGCTCATCCTCAAGATCTCATCATAGGGAGTCCGACAAGGGGTGTAATGACTCGCTCTCAAAAACTTGCTTTATTTATGGAACATCACTCCTTTGTTTCTCTTGTTGAGCCTACCATTGTAGATGAAGCTCTAGGTGATCCGGATTGGGTGAATGCCATGCATGAAGAATTAAACAACTTCACCCGCAACCAAGTTTGGACACTTGAAGAGCGACCAAAAGGCGCAAGAGTCATTGGAACAAAATGGGTGTTTAGGAACAAGCAAGATGATCAAGGCAAGGTTGTTAGAAACAAGGCAAGGCTAGTGGCAAAGGGGTTCTCTCAAGTTGAAGGCTTGGATTTTGGAGAGACCTTTGCACCGGTTGCAAGACTCGAAGCCATTCGTATCCTCCTTGCATATGCATCACATCATGACATTAAATTATATCAAATGGATGTGAAAAGTGCATTTTTAAATGGCTTCATAAATGAACTAGTCTATGTTGATCAACCTCCCGGGTTTGAAGACCCTAGATATCCTAATCATGTTTATAGGTTGTCCAAGGCGCTTTATGGGCTCAAGCAAGCCCCTAGAGCGTGGTACGAGCGCCTTCGGGACTTCCTAATTGAGAAGGGCTTCACCATTGGGAAGGTCGACACCACACTATTCACCAAGAAGCTTGATGGAGAGATCTTCATTTGTCAGGTCTACGTCGATGATATCATCTTCGGGTCAACAAATGAAGCCTATTGCAAGGAATTTGGTGACTTGATGTCGAAGGAGTTCGAGATGTCGATGATTGGCGAGCTCACATTTTTCCTAGGCTTTCAAGTCAAGCAATTGAAGGAGGGGACTTTTATATCTCAAGAGAAGTACACAAAAGACCTCCTCAAGCGCTTCAACATGGATGATTGCAAGCCTATCAAGACTCCAATGCCAACCAACGGACATCTCGACCTAGATGAGGGAGGTAACCCGGTTGATCAAACTCTCTACCGTTCTATGATTGGTAGTTTGTTATACTTGACCGCATCTAGGCCCGACATCATGTTTAGTGTATGCATGTGTGCTCGTTTTCAAGCCGATCCTAGGGAATCACATCTCATAGCGGTGAAGAGAATCCTTAGGTACCTCAAGCACACCCCAAGCATTGGCCTTTGGTATCCCAAAGGAGCTAACTTCCAACTCGTTGGGTATTCCGATTCGGATTACGCGGGTTGCAAAATTGATAGAAAAAGCACATCCGGAGGGTGCCATTTGCTTGGGAGATCTCTAGTGTCATGGAGTTCAAAGAAGCAAAATAGTGTGGCCTTGTCTACCGCCGAGGCGGAATACATAGCCGCGGGTGCTTGTTGTGCACAAATCCTTTACATGAAGCAAACCCTTTTAGATTATGGTGTAGTTCTAGAAAGGGTACCTTTGTTGTGTGACAATGAGAGCGCGGTTAAGCTTGCTAACAACCCGGTTCAACACTCTCGCACAAAGCACATAGATATTCGCCATCACTTCCTTAGAGATCATGTTTCCAAGAAAGATATATCCTTAGAGGGAGTTAGAACCGAAGATCAATTGGCGGATATCTTCTACAGAGCAGGCCGGTCAGGGCAGTAGTCAGCAGGCTGTTACGCGCATTCGCGATCTCCTTACAGAGCAGCAGGTTCAGGCCTTCCTTCAGACAGAGGGTGGCGTCGTCCGGGTCCGCGGTCACGAGTACTCCCTTGACGACCCGGCTGACGTCCTCCCTCCGGACTTTCAGTTTCCGTCCGAGGCAGCTTCAGCCCTCGCCGCAGCTTCAGCCGGCGGTTCTGCTCCAGAGGCCCAGGCAGAGGGTCAGCCAGAGGACCAGCCAGAGGAGCAGCCAGCTCAGCAGCCTCTCCGCAGGTCTACCCGTACTCGCACTCAGGTTTCTCCTCGACCTGAGGGACAGAGGCGGGGTGGACGACCCCCTCCGAGGCCACAGGGACCCCCACCTGTGGAGCACTTGGACCTGCGGACAGCGACAGCACGTCAGGTGCAGGCTCTTCGTTTGATACCGTACGAGGAGTGGTTTCCAGCAGCCCGGCACCCTCAGGCAGCAGAGGGTTTTTACACAGTTATTCAGGAGGACTTCTATCGGGCCTACGTCAACAGTGGTGTGCACATCAGACCACACAGAGTTTGCTCGCTGGAGGCGCTTGTTGCAGTTGCTGGCGAGCCGATCCGCCCGATGCTATCCTACCTGCCAGGGTTAGCGGATCTTCTTGGTCGAGGTGGTTTGTACATTGAGGACTGGGTTCGACAGTTCTATGCCTCTCTGTGGATCTCCCCGGACCACCGGTTTCTTCACTTCGCCTTCAGGGGGAGGTCCTACAGGCTCTACAGCTCACGTGCCAGGGAGTACCTTGGTTTGACAGTCTATCCGACTCGTGTGCACACAGTTTGTTACGGACAGACAGAGCCACCCAGGCGACCACACGCAGGAGAGATTCCCCCCGCAGAGACAGTGCGTGCCTGCTTCCGGGAGCCGTTCGACGAGGGGTCCAGCCGGCGTCCTCGTGACTTGACGCCGACGGCCCGCCTCGTGCACGAGGTTATGAGGCGTACTCTTTTGCCCCGGACAGGTTACAGAGAGGGGTTGACCCGGATACAGATTTGGCTAGTTCACCACCTTGTGTCACAGCTTGAGTTCGATATTTGGGACGTCATTATTTCAGAGATGGAGGACACACTAGCAGAGGGCTTCAAGGGTCACCGCCAGCTTCCATATGCTCACATTATCTGTTTCCTTTTGCGGCGGATAATTCCTGGTCTTCTACCTGAGCTTCTTCAGTCGCCGACCGAGTTCCCTGAGTACGACACTCGCCAGCTTGCAGGGGCTCATCCCGACACTAGGCCCCGAGGTCCGCGCCAGAGGCCAGAGGTTCCTGAGACTGAGGCTCAGCAGGATGAAACAGTCAGTCAGTTGGCAGAGGCTGAGCTCGCAGCTCTTGAGGCAGAGGGAGAGGACCCAGACGACGACTTCCCGTCCGACAGCACCGACGAGGACTACGCTCCTCTTCCGAGGATGCGACCACAGGGTGCTCACGACTCCGAGGCCTCCTCCTCTCGTATGGCCGGCTCCGACCCAGCACTTCTAGCCATTCTCTCACGAATGGAGCAGCAGCAGTCGCGCCTTACCGAGGAGGTTCAGCGTCAGGCTGAGGAGCAGCGTAGACAGGCACAGGAGCAGGCTCGCCTAGCCGAGGCACAGGCAGTGGCAGCCGCACAGGCACAGGAGCGCCAGGACGCTCTCCAGAGGCAGATGATCCAGCTTCAGACTCAGACCCTAGCCTTCATGGAGAGGATGGCCGCTTTTCAGTTACCTCAGCCATCTCAGCTCCAGCTGCAGCAGTCCGGGCCATCGGCCTCGTTCTTCACAGCTCCCTCGTCGACGGTCTCGCCTTTCCCTCAGTACCCTCAGTGGTTCACGACCCCTCAGCCAGGGCAGCCGTCAGGGTGCACGCCGCTCCGCTCCGGATTCACTCCTCCTCAGACCGAGTCGATCCTCGTGACCCCTAGGACTTTGGAGGCTACCTTCAGTGAGCTCACCGGCCTGCCTACACCTCCTGAGTTTCAGTTGCCGGTGACCTCCGCTCCAGATCCAGCTACCGGTACCACAGAGACCATACCCTCCTCAGTCGCGTCGTTTGAGCCTCCGGTCTCTCAGAGTGCGACTTTGCCAGACAGTTCAGTGCCTGCGGCTTCGACGTCAGTGACAGTGGCCGTGACTGAGTCAGTAGACCCTCCTCCAGAGCCAGCGCTCCCAGCGCCAGACACAGCTCCCGAGTCAGCTGAGCAGACCCAGACGGCTTCTCCTCCACGTCCAGTGTCAGAGGGTCAGCCAGCTCTCAGTTCTTCGTCCGACGAGGCAGCTTACCTTGCTCAGTTCGAGACTCTGCCGCGCACCTCGTCGCCCGACTCGTCTGCTCCCATCCCGCCTACCGACCCTTAGGTTTTGGTCCTTGATGCCAAAGGGGGAGAGAGCGTATGTTAGTCTTAGGGGGAGCTTGTGAGAGGGTTTCCGATCTTTTGTGTGATCTTGCACTCATTCGCATGCATGTTTATCTTTTGGCACTTGTACGTTAATTGGATGTCTTTTGGTTGTGACATGTGTTGCTACTCTTGTTTTATATTCATGTCACTTGTTTATGCTCAGTTATGACATGTTATGCTTCACTCGTTATCCTATTCAGGTCATATGCTTATGCTCATTTACTTCGCTTCCGCACTCTTATACTCCGATAAATGAGCATGTTTCATAAGTACTTGTGTTATCTCTTATCATGTTGAGTACTTATGGTGACTTGGTTCGTATAAGCATGCCTAACCCCTTTGATCTTATTGTCACATGCTTATATGAATCAAGCATTTGAAAACCTCCTCTCTTTCAAACATACTTGAGGTTGTCATCAATCACCAAAAAGGGGGAGATTGTGAGCATCTAGGCCCCCAGTGGGTTTCGGTGATTGGATGACAACGGTAAACTACTATGACTAACGTGTGTTTTGCAGAAACAATTGAGTTAGGTCATGGTAATGATGATCGTAAGGGCACTATGGTATTCATGCCTCTCTATTGATGGAATTCGTTCGGTTTTCAAAGGATGGACGACGAAGACGGTGATAGGCTAGCACTAAGTGTCACTTGGTGTTGAAGGACACTTAGAGTAGCATAGGTCTTTGTTTTATCTTTGGCCGTACTATAAAGAGGGGTTTGAATGGGTAGCTTGACCTAGGTGAGACTTTTGAGTTAGGTGTGGTGCACACTTGTTAACCAAAGCCCTAGGTAGCTTAGAAAGGTCCCTAAGATCATAAGGAAGAAAATTCGTGAAGGGAGCGTCGCAAACCGAAGTCGTTTCGGACTTCAAAATTTGACCGGACGCTTCAACCCTAATGACCGGACGCTGGGGCGTGCGTCCGGTCAGTTGGTTTGGCTAAGAAGCAGGCTTGGCTTCGACCGGACGCTCTTCAGTTTTCGACCGGACGCACCAGGAGGTGAGTCCGGTCGCGTCCAGAGAGGTTCCAGAGAGGGAAATTGATGACCGGACGCGTCCGGTCAGTGGTGATCGGACGCATGGGTGCGTCCGGTCAGTGTATCGTACTGGTGTCAGGGCTAACGTCACGTAGCCGTTAGACACTGACCGGACGCGTCCGGTCACCCCGACAGGTGCGTCCGGTCAGTGTGTAACTGGCTGGACTTACCTCTTCGTGCATGTTTTGAGTTGGGGGGTATAAATATGCTTCCCCCTCATTCATGCTGATTCTCTTGCTCATTTGAAAGGTTCCCAAACACATTGTGATTGCAAGTGAGTGCAAGAGGCCTAGTGAGGTTGAGAGATTTGATAGTTGAGTGATCAAACACCTCATTAGTGAGTAGAGAGTAGCAAGTGTGCATCCACCCATCTCATTAGCCTTGCGTTGGTCAAGTGAGAGTTCTTGCTTGTTACTCTTGGTGATCGGCATCACCTAGACGGCTTGGTGGCGATCGGAGAGCTTGGTGATCATCCGGAGGCATTGTGGATGACCCAAGCCAAGTTGTGACCGGTAGCGAGCGATTCACCGGGCCGGAGTGGCGAAGAATCAGCTCGTAGTGAGCACTTGATCCTTGCGCGGATCAAGGGGGAGCGATACCCTTGCGCGGGTGCTCCAACGAGGACTAGGGGGGTGTGCCGACACCTCGATACCTCGGCAAAAAGATCGTCGAGTCATCTCTACTCTTTACTTACGCATTTACATTCAAGCAATTCAATTCCGCATTACACTTGTTGTTCATCCCAAATTGAATTGCCATGCTAGAGTAGAATTGGCTTAGTGATAATCTTTTGTGCTATTGATTCTTGTCATACACACTTCTAGGCACTAGGGGGTTAATTGGGGCTTGATAGGTTTTGTTATTGCAAGAAGTTTTAGAAAAGCCCAATTCACCCCCCCTCTTGGGCATCTTGATCCTTTCAACTTCCAATCTTCTTGGTGAAGAGAGTGGTGTCAACCTTCCCAATCTTGAAACCCTTTGATAGCAAGAAATCCCTCAATCTTTCATACCATGCTCTAGGTGCTTGCTTCAACCCATATAATGCCTTCTTGAGCTTGTACACATGGTTGGGCTTCTTCAAATCTTCAAATCCGGGAGGTTGCTCAACATACACTAGCTCATTGATGAATCCATTGAGAAATGCACTTTTGACATCCATTTGATAGAGCTTGATGTTGTGAGCACAAGCATATGCAAGTAAGATTCTTATGGCCTCCAATCTAGCAACTGGTGCATAGGTTTCTCCAAAGTCAATGCCTTCCAATTGAGTGTACCCTTGTGCAACCAATCTTGCTTTGTTCCTTACAACTATGCCATCTTCATCTTGCTTGTTCCGAAAAACCCATCTTGTGCCAATCACATTTGTATTCTTTGGTCTTTCCACTAACACCCAAACATCATTGCGGGTGAAGTTGTTCAATTCTTCATGCATTGCATTCACCCAATCAACATCCATCAAAGCTTCATCAATCTTGGTTGGCTCAATAGATGATACAAATGAGTAGTGTTCACAAAAAGATGTCAATCTTGATCTTGTTTGCACACCTCTTCTTATGTCACCAACAATTTGATCCAAAGGATGATCTCTTGCAATATGTATTTGTTGGAGCATTTGTTATGGTTGGGCACTTGCACTTGAACTAGCATCTTGTTGATCTTGAGAACCACTAGAGCTTGCAATATCATTGTCATGCATGGTTGGAGGAGAGAGTACTTGATCTTTGTCATCTTCTATGTCAATTACTTGCTTTGGCCTTTTATCACCAATGTCCATGTTCTTCATAGCTTCCACCAATTGTGTTCCTCTCACATCATCTAAATTATGTTGTTCTTCATGAGAGCCATTGGTTTCATCAAACTCAACATCACGGACTTCTTCAACTATTCTTGATGTGTTGTTCCACACTCTATATTCCTTGCTTGTAGTGGAGTAACCAAGTAGAAACCCTTCATCACATTTCTTCTCAAACTTGCCAAGTCTTGTGCCCTTCTTCAATATGTAGCACTTGCACCCAAAGACCCGGAAATATGCAATGTTGGGCTTTCTATCATTGAGGAGCTCATATGGTGTCTTCTTCAAGAGGGGGTGACAATAGAGTCGGTTGCTATAATAGCATGCCATGTTGATTGCTTTGGCCCAAAAAGAATCACTCACATTGTATTCACTAAGCATGGATCTTGACATGTCAATGAGTGTCCTATTCTTCCTTTCAACTATCCCATTGGATTGAGGTGTATACTTGGCCGAGAATTGATGTTTGATTCCAAACTCATCACATAGCTCATCAACTCTTGTGTTTCTAAACTCACTTCCATTGTCACTTCTCACTTTCTTGATGCTTCTATCAAACTCATTTTGACTCCTCTTGACAAAGGTTTTGAATATGCCAAATACTTCACTCTTGTCAAGGAGAAAGAAGACCCATGTGTATCTTGTATAGTCATCCACTATCACAAAGTCATACTTGTTTCCCCCAATACTTGCATATGTAGTTGGTCCAAACAAGTCCATGTGCAACAACTCAAGTGCTTGTGTAGTGCTCATCATTCCTTTATTGGGATGAGTGTTTCCAACTTGCTTTCCCATTTTACATGCACTACATAGCTTGTCTTTCTCAAAGTGGACATCTTTTAGTCCTCTAACCATGTCATGCTTCACTAGCCTCTTTAGTTGCTTCATTCCAACATGTCCCAAGCGCCTATGCCATAGCCAACCCATACTTGATTTGGTGAATAAGCATGTTGTCAATTGAGCTTCACTAGCATCAAAGTCCACCAAATAGAGGTTCTCATATCTAAATCCTTTGAAGACCAAATCACTTCCATCAACACTCACTATCTCCACATCATCAACCCCAAATATGCATTTGAAACCCAAATCACATAATTGTGCTTCAGACAACAAGTTGAAGTTGAGAGATTCCACTAATAGCACATTGGAAATGCTCAAGTCATTGGATATTGCAATCTTGCCCAAGCCTTTGACCTTGCCTTTCTTGTTGTCACCAAATGTGATAGCATCCGCATGATCATTGCCACTAGTGTTGATTGATTTGAACATTCTACCATCTCCGGTCATGTGTTGAGTGCACCCACTATCAAGCACCCAATGCCTTCCTCCCGCTTTATAGTTCACCTACAAAAGAGATCAATTCTTTTTAGGTACCCAAATCTTTTTGGGTCCTCCAAGGTTAGTTACCAAGCTCTTGGGCACCCAAATTGCCTTCTTCTTTGGGCCAACCATGGGTGCACCAATATACTTAGCCTTCACACCATTAGTGCCCTTTGTAAGCATATAACAAGAATCAAGTTTAATATGAGCATTGTTCTTGTTCTTGTTAAAGCAATTTTGGTCTATGTGCCTGGATTGCTTGCAATTATAGAAATACCGACCATTGCTCTTCACAAAACTAGTCTTGTGAGGAGCAAAAGCGGCCTTGCCCTTCTTGGGGGTATAGCCAAGTCCCTCCTTGTTGAGTGGACATCTTTGGCTACCCAAGCACTTAAGCAAGCGGGCATCTCCACCATAGGCATTGCCTAAAGCATGAGTGAGCTCATACACCTTGTTCTTAAGGTTCTCATTTTCTACCACTAATGATGAATCACATGTAGTAGAAGTAGACATTTTAGTTGAGCTAGATGATGATGCATTGGTGGGAGCAACAATAATAGGAGCATAAAAAGTTTCATCAAGAATATCACATGTTACTCCTATGTTGCATGTCTCTACAACATCCTCAATCTTACTTTGATCAAGGAGGGAGGAGTGGGCTTCCTTAAGCCTAGTGTGAGCTTGGTCAAGCTTCTCATGGGCTTCCTCTAGCCTCTCATGAGTGGACTTGAGCTCATCAAAGGATTGCTCAAGAGCCTTGTTGGCCTTGCGCAATTCTTTGCACTCCTTCCTCTTAGTCTCAATGTAAGAGTGAGCATCTTGTAGCATGCTCATGAGGTCCTCCTTTGAGTATTCCTCATCATCATCACTATCACTCTCACTATCACTCTCATCGGATGATACCTTAGTGGCCTTAGCCATGAAGCATGTCGATGGAGTGTTGAAGATAGAAGGCTTGCTTGATATTGCAAGACTAGCCATAGCCTTCTTCTTGGTGGTCTTCCTTTCATCATCACTAGAATCATCATCATCGCTTGAGGAAGCATCACTATCCCATGTCACAACATATGAACCACCCTTCTTCTTTCCCATCTTCTTCTCTTTCTTTTCTTTTCTTTCTTTCTTGTCTTTCTTTCTTGTCTTTCTTCTTCTTGTTCTTCTTGTCATCATCATCTTCATCACTAGATTGTGGACAATCCGCAATGAAGTGATCCTTGCTCTTGCATCTATAGCACCTTTTAGTTGTGCTCTTTGTTGAATCTCATCTCTTTCTTGCTCCATAGCCCTTCTTCTTCATGAACTTGCCAAATCTCTTCACAAAGAGAGCCATTTCTTCATCATCTATCTCACAACCACTTGAGCTTGCTTCATCATCACTTTCTTCCTTCTTTGACTTGCCCTTGCTCTTGCTCTTGGAGGATGAAGCTTTGAATGCCATGGTCTTTTTCTTCTTTTCTTCTTCTTGGGCTCCCCCATTCCTTTCCACACGGTATGTGTCTTGTGTGACCACATCACCTAGTACTTGGTTTGGGGTTACCGTATCCAATCCTTCCCTCACTAGGATAGCCACCAAAGTATCAAACCTTGGTGGCAAGCATCTCAAGAACTTGTGAGAAAAGTCCTTGTCCTTTACCTTCTCTCCCAAGGCTTTCAAGTCATTGATAATGACTTGCAACCAGTGAAACATCTCCGGTATGCTTTCATCATCTTGCATCTTGAACATGGCGAGCTTGTCCTTGAGAATATATAGCTTGGCTCCCTTGACCGCCTTGGTGCCTTCATATGTTTCCTCCAATCTCTCCCATATCTCACTTGCTCTTTCAAGGTCCTTGATTTGCTCAAACACCTTTGTGTCAAATGCTTCATAGAACAAGTTGATTGCTACATCATTCCATTGAAGCTTATCTTCTTCTCTTGGAGTGGGACTTGCGGTGTCAATTACCGCAAAATCATGCTCAATCACTTCCCAAATCTTTCTATTCATTCCTCTTTCGAATGCACACATCTTCCTCTTCCAACAATCAAAGTTGGTGCCGTCAAAATGTGGTGGCTTCCCCATATAGTTGATTTGAGCCATTTTAACACCGGAGGATGTTAAGCCTCAAACAAACGGTGACCACGGCTCCGATACCACTTGAAAGGTCCAACTTGGCTAGAGGGGGGTGAATAGCCTAATTAAAAACCTACAAAAATTACTTAGGCAAACACTATTAGTATAACAAACGGCGAAGCTTTTTGCGCTAGCCTAATAGTGTGTTGCAAGCCACCTATCCAACAATTCTACCTAATATTTCTATGTCACACAATCTACTAGAGCTAATAACAAATGCGGAATAAAACAATCTAGCTCTAGCTCAAGTATGATATACAAAGAATGTGTAAGAAACAAGTGTGTGTACAAGATATACTAAGCACAACTAACTAAATAAGATAAATGACAAGAGATAGTATCTACACAAAGAAATAGCTCAAAGTAAATACACAAAGTAAATGAGCTAGATAGAAGTGGTTTCACCGAGCCTTCAGGATCGTCTAGTAGAGAACCAATCACCGGTGAAATCCACTTGTGATGCCAGTCACCAAGAATATGAATATGAAGACCAATCACCAAGATGTGGAATCAATCACAATAAGCACACGGGACACCAAGATTTATCCCGAGGTTCACGTGCTTGCCGGCACGCTACTCCCCGTTGTGTTGACCAACACTAGGTGACTCGGTGGCTAATCGGCGCAAAGCCAAGCTCACAAAGAGCGCCACAAGAATCTACCGCTAGTGAGGTAGCTCAATGACACGAGCAATCCACTAAGGATGCCTCTTGCCGCTCCGGCGAGGTGAGGCTCCAAAACCTCTCACAATCTCGAACGGTGGTGGCCAAGAACAATCACCAATCTTGCCAACAACCACCTCAACACCTTCAAGCCGTCTAGGCACAGGCAAATGCCAAGAGTAACAAGAAAACTCAAAGCCGATGCGAAGAACTAGTGCCACTAGATTGAACTCTTTTCAAATCACGCACTAGATCACTCAATCTCACTAGGTTTAATCAAATCAACTTGGGAGATGAGTTGGGAGGCTTGCCAATGCTCACTAGTATGCTTAGGAATCAGAATATGCAAGGGTCAGTCCATATGAGCCGGCCAAGCCCCTTAAATAGGCCATCCAAGTTGGCCTAGCCGTTGGGCCAGAATCGGGGGCATCAGACTCTCCGATGCTCAGCCATCGGACGCTGCCCCTGCGTCCGATGCTCCGGATGGAGCCACGTGTCCCCCTGATATGAAATTTGCCCGTTAGATCCCAACGGTCATATCACTTCGCGCCACGGTTAAAGTGGCATCGGACGCTCCGATGCTACTGCTCGATTCAGTTCAATTCTGCGTCACATCGGACGCGCCGGCACCTCCACATCGGACGCTCAACCCCGGCGTCCAAAGACACAACAGAAAGGTTCCAGAGAGGGCCAAAACACATCGGACGCGTCCGAAGGTTCTGCATCGGACGTAGGCCAGCGTCCGATGCTCCCTGGAAAGCACGCTCGCGCCACGTCACCTGCATCGGACTCTGCAACAGTGATTCCTCAGCGTCCGTTGCCAGCGTCCGATGTTCCTTCAACTTCTGACAGAAACTAGGGTTAACCATCAGACGCTCAGCCAGCGTCCGATGCTCCTCGGACCAGCGTCCGATGCTCCCTGAGCACACCACTTTACTTCTGAAAACCGCTGAATCCTGCCTCGCAAGCTCGGTAGGAGGGAGAGGAACTATACACTAGTTTCTCCCACATCTCCACAACTCCTTAACATCCCCTTATCCCAAAAGTGCCAACACCACCAAGTGTACATCATCATATGCAAGTGTGTTAGCATTTTGCAAAGCATTTTCCAAGGGGTTTTGTTAGTCACTCACTAGGTCTATAGCATCGATATGTTAGAGAACTCCTAGTGGCACTTGAACATCGCATAAGCCGTGAATAATCTCCTCTTAATAGTACGGCTATGTATCCTAAATATGATCACACTCGCTAAGTGTCTTGATCACCAAAACAAAGAGCCCTATAGATTATACCTTTGCCTTCAGGCCTCTTTGCTCCATCTCTACTCTTCTTCTTGCAATTCACCAACGGTAGAGCACTTGATCATTTGAGTTGCATATGGCCATCACCATCCTCCATGGTTGCCACCTTGCTAGCTCCACCACTTGGCTTGGTCACAATCCTTTCTTATAAGCTACACACATGCTTAGCAATAGGATTAGACCAAATAGGTTTCATCAATTAGTCAAAACCAAACTAGGGCTTTCACCCGTTATGCTGAATAATATCACCTTACAGTGCACTCTAGAAAGTGACATCATCGAAGGACAAAAGACCGACGAAGAAATCCGTCAAATTAAGAAGAGGTTGGAAACCAATAGTTCGTTGAACTTCAGAACAGATGAACAAGGGATTTTATGGTATAATCGAAGGTTGATTGTTCCCAAGAACACAGAGCTGAAAGAAAGAATTCTGAATGAAGCACACAATTCGAAGTTGTGTATCCATCCAGGAAGTAGTAAGATGTACCAGGATCTGAGAACAAGCTATTGGTGGTCAAGGATGAAGGAAGAGGTTGCAGCTTACGTCGCGAAGTGCGATACTTGCTGCAGGATAAAGGCTATACACCTGAGACCTGCCAGATTGTTACAACCTTTGTCAATTTCGGAATGGAAATGGGAAGAGATTAGCATGGATTTCATCACAGGTCTTCCAACCACTCAAAAAGGACATGATTCTATCTGGGTTATCGTGGATCGGTTATCCAAAGTGGCTCACTTCATACCAGTTAAGACTACACATCGGCTGTCGGTGTTTGTTAACCGGCAACTCATCTTGAGTAATCTCAGACGATTTGTTCGGTGGGGATCGACATTCATAGGACTCGGCGAGTACACAGGGACAGCAATTTATACTGGTTCAGGCCGCTAAATAGCGTAATACCTTACGTCCAGTGCGGCGTGTGCCTTGTGTATGATTATGATTCAATGTTCCCTCTAAGCCCGCGCCTGCTTCCCCTTATATATCCGGGTGAAGCATTGCACAGACCGAGTCCTAGTCGGTTACAACAGAGGAGTCCTAATCTAATTACAAGACTTCCTTTAAGAACTCGACTAAGATACAGTGAGAATCCTAATCCAAGTACGCTTCGTATCAAGTCTTTGGATCTCTCGTGCCGTCCGGGATTAGTCGGAGGGATCATCTTCTGATGATATCTCTAACATCCTGGTCCGTCAAGCCCCCGAGCTCTTCATCATTTTCTCAGATCATTATCTTCTGGTTTCTCTTTGAGAATCTCCGAGTAATATCTTGAGAAATCTTGAAGTGCTCCGTAAGTAAAGAACTTCCATGGCGTGCACTTTTTCCTGAAAAGTGCACCCATAGGGTGTAGCCCCCGAGCCTCTTGTTATTTATAATAACTTTGAGGATCTTTTGAGCCTTTTTCGAGTAATTCTTGGGTAAGAAAAAACATTTTCTTTATAGATTATACCCTGCAGCCCCCGAGCCTGAGTTCCGAGTCCTTTAGTAGTCGGCACTTGGGATCTTCAGAAATATATGAACAGATAATCTATTAAAGAATTGAGGAGTCGGATCATGGCACCAATTCATTGCTTAAACTGTCCGATTAATAAATATTCAACTTCAGGTGGGTAATGTTTTCAACAAACATCCCGTATCACCCCCCACTGAATAAAAATAACCGTGAGGCCAGCAATAATTGACTGGTGACTGTTCCAACTGTGTGTAATAATGATGTTTGTCATTTTCTGCAACTGCAAACTTTGTCGTCTTTGTCTTGATGTATGTGTTGGAAATAGCTCTGTTACCAATACCGAGCTTCACATGCACCACAGTACATTGGTTGAATTATTGCTCCAGCGGTCGCTTTTGTTGATGAACCATGTCCATAGACCAAGAAGAAACCTCCTATAAATATCCTACCTGGGAAGCAAGGAGTTCATATCCTTTAGGAGTGTAGAATTTCTCTTAGTCCCATGAGGTTTATAATAGTGATAGCAGAGATGGCCGAGCCCCCGGGTGTCTTCCTTATGTAAAGTAGATGAAGTGCCCAGAAGAACTCTTGTGAAGGGACCATCCGCTAGGGTGGTTTCCAAGTGGTCGCGAGCAGAGGGATACAGAGGTGCGCCTAGAAGAACTCTTGTGACTACCACTCGTAGATAACCTCGGAGTCACAGGTTGTCAAAAGGATGCCGAGGGTGATGGCCTTGCCCGGAGTTCCTTGAGTACTGGGGTAGCACCTGAGATCCACCTTGGGATGCACAGAAAAGATAGTGTCTACCCAAGGTTCTGTGTCTGCTTTACTGCGTCTCACTGAACCCTGTCCTTGGTGCAATAGGCATCAAGGCTCTGTACCTTGATTACACTAAAGTAGCGTTTTACATCCTGATTGTACTTGTGCTGGTAATTGCTGTATCTCAAGATGTTGCCATGTATCTCTGTTGTAATTCCAAGTAATAATAATGAATATCCGGGTACTTGGACTGCTTTCCGAGTCCTCTGTTCTGTTCTCCGAGTACTAAATGTATCTTATGAAAGAAGGAAACTTGTCTGTTTATTGTATTCCTGTTCTCTGTCTCTGACGCCGTCTGACACATACTCCCAGTCGTTAGGGTTTTAGACGGTTCCATGACGCCGTTTAAGAAAGATGAACGGTTACTAAAACAGATCTATAATAAGCCGCCACCGGGCTTGTGTTTTCTTCACGCTTTCATCAAGCCATTGCCTTCAGAGCTAGAAATCCCTTAGCCAATTCCTCAGTTGATGCATAGAAAATCACTCGTCACCAACATGGGTCCGAAGAGACAGTCTGCTGCGGACAAGAAGAAGCCTAGGATCACCACCACCGGAAAGCCAAAGCACCCGAATCCTCCAACTGACGTCCTTGCCTGGAAAAAACCGGACACCATTGTGTCGGAACTGGCGTTCCTGGCGCAGCAAGGATTACTACGGGCACAACCTCTTGATGGATGGAGGGTACCCACCGATCACCGCGCTCCTGCCCCCAACACCACGGAGATCGTGATGTTCAAGTCCTTCGTGGAGCGGGGATTGGGGCTTCCTGCTTCTGATTTCCTTCGTGGCTTGCTGCATTACTATGGTTTGACTCTGAACCATATTACTCCTAATGCAGTTCTTCATATTGCAATCTTCACTCATCTCTGTGAGGCTTTCCTGGGAATTTGTCCCAATTTTACCCTTTTCCGCTACTTCTTCTGGTTTAAGTGTCAACCCAGTGATATTAACGTCGAAGTAGTCGGAGGGGCTAGCCTCCAGGTTAGATTAGAAGTAGCTAGTCAATATATAACTGTCGAGTTGTCAGATTCTGTAAAAGCCCGGGCTGCCGGGTGGTTCTACATGGGTAACCCACCGCCAGCTCTTCGTCGTCACGATGGATGGCCACCACAGAAGTGTCGTGAATGGAAAGAAAAGATCACTGCTGATAGATTAGAGGCTATCCGACCTCTTATTGATTCTATAGAGGCATTAAAGCTTGATGGCCTGACCGGGTACTCTGTCGTCCAAGATTTTGTTGCGCGGCGCATCCATCCTCTGCAACAGCGAGCCAATTTCGGCTTCGAGTACCTGGGTAAGGATGACCCGGGTCGCCACGCTGTCGAGCAGTTGGCAGACTGCGAAGTCCTATGGAGAGTGAACCGGCTGCTTAAGAGCCGTGAACACTTAGCTCCAGTGATGGCGACATTCTCCGCCATTAACCCTCCTCCTCAGGTGAGTAATTAATTTGTCATGTCATCGAGGTTTTGTATAGATATCCTTCTGAACTGACTAAATGCTCTTTTTCCTGTAGGGTCAGGGGAGAGATGACAATGATTGTCCTCCCCTGCCTCCGGCGACTGAAGAAGGTGGAGGCATAGTTTTGGAGGGTCCTATCCGAAGTGAGGATCTTCCCAATAAACCAAGCTCTCCTGAAGATCTTGACTGGCTTGACATAGATTCAACTGACTCTGATGTCATGCTTATAGACCCAGAAGCCGAGAGTAGCCGGAAGAGGTCACCGACTCCACTTCAAGATGCCGGGGAAACTATCCCAAAGAAGGCTCGTACTGGTAGGCGCCGTGCTGTTCGAAAAGTACTTTTGTCACCAGCTCTGGCTGAAAAGCACTATAATCCGGGTGCTCCTGGTAAGGGGAAACCCGAGTACTTTGTATTCCTTTTGGATTTTGATAAACTCTTGTCTTATATATGTCGCTGTATTAGATGCTGGAACTACTCAAGGGACTTCTAGCAGCACGATCCCTGAAGAATCTCTGGCTTCAGACCCGCTTCTGAAATAGCCTCTCTTGAAGCTACCAAAGCCATTGAAGCTCGGGAAGTGAGTTTTCAGCTTCTGTAGAGTGTTCACAGATTTCTGATACTGACATGAGTACTCATCTGTTTGTAGGAAAACGAAACCGGAGGCGACAGCCTCAAGTACCGCTCCTGATTCCCAGGCGGTAGAGGAGTCAGGATCGCTGGCCAAGGATGATTCTGACGTGCCGCCAACCTTTAGCCAGGTAGATCCACTGCCTAGCTCCTCTCCGTCCAAGTCTCAGGCCGATGCGGCTCTTGATGCGGATGTTCTCTCGTTGCCTCAGGTTGGTTGGCCTTACTCCATCTTTCGTTCTCGTGCTCAGCTGGAGTTTGACCGAGTGTTCAATGATTGGTTTTTCTGTACGCGACAGCCGGATGAACCAACCCTCGACATGGTCCTGATAGACATTGGCACAGAAGCTTCAGCTCAACAACAGGGAGGGTCCTTAGATGCGCCCGAGTCCTCGCGCCAGGGGGGCGACTCTCGATGTATCCGGGTATAATCAGGACCTTACCCGGTTGAAGGAGCTGAGTGATCAAGTGAGGGCTCCTGTTGAAGCTCTTCACCAATTTGTTGAGGTAAGATTCTCAATTCCTTCTTATCGTACTGTAGTCACGTCCGAGTACTCACAGTAGCGTTTTTATGTAGGCCTTTGACTTCAAGGTTAGGGATCAGGTCACCCGGATCCGCCAGGAGATGTCCCATGAGAACCAGAAGCTCCGGGACTATATTGCCCAGGACCAAATCAGTCAAAAGGTAGCCACCCAGCTTCTGCATAACCGCATCAATGAACTCCAAGGCAACCTCAAGGAGGTGGTCGCGGATCGTGATGCTGCAAACAACCGTGAGGTTGGGCTGATAGCTAAGGCCGCCTCTATGGAGCAGAAGATGAAGGAGCTGAAGAAGGCTTCCAAAAAGCAGCTTGAAGGTAAACCTTTAGTTTTCTGTATCAGTCGATTCCATAGTGTCAATCTGATTATATGATAGCCGACTGATATTTATGTAGATGCGAACAAGCTAGCGTCGGGGTGGCAGAGCACATTCAACCGGAAGCAAGCGGAGCTTGAGGAGGTATTTGCTAATGCGCAAAGTGCTCTTCAGGAAGCCAAATTGATGTGTGAGGGTGCTGACCGGGACCTTCTGCAGGCTCTGATGTCTACGAAGGAGTCGCAGGAGGCCCTCGAGTCCTCGCAAGCTTCTCTGAAGGCCTTGGAGCATGCCGTCGAGCCCATCCTGAACATGATTCCGGCGCTAGAAGGAGTTGAGGAGTCTTTGATTGATCAAGCCAAGGCTGCGCCTGGGCGGCTGGCTCAATATATCAAAGATATGTCGATTTTTGTGGTGCAAGGTCTGATGGCGACGCTGCGATTGCATCTGCCGTCTTTTGACTTGTCTGCTCTGATGACCCTCCCTGAAGGCAAAGGCGACGAGGACCTTGCAGCGACACAAGAGGAGGTGTAGACCGCGGCGGAGGAGTACTCGTAGATTTTAGATCTTGTAGAGTAATTTAGTCTCCTTGGTCAGCGCGGCTTGTATCCCCTGCAAACGATTATTATGAAATATCAAAAATATTGGTTACTTTTGAATCTCATGGGTTTCATATACGAGCAACTCCTTATTGCGAGAAATTTCTTGGGCAATAGGTTTACTTTATGTGGATGTATGACCAGGCGTCTGATTAGACGAGTCTATCCGAGTGCTCTCTAGCACTTTTATAGTGGGTCGTACGACTTTGTTTCTATAGTGATCATATAGAGAACGTAGTCTTGCCCGAGTACTACTCTTAGTACCCTTGTTCAAGGGATAATCCTGATCAGGCACCTCTTGAAGGACCGTAACCGTGGTTCCTTCTGGGTGGATCATATCCTCTTGATGATCGCAGCTTGGGTGCGAAGGTAGATGGACCTCTGTCCGGTAAATATGTAACAGGGTGGGTACTATTTCACCTTGTTATGCCTTATAGAAACTAGTATCTACTACGGCAGATACCATATTCACTATAGGCTGATAGCCGGGTGTTAAGCCGTACTACCTTGTGAGTTGTATTGAGCTCGAAGCTCGTAACTCAAGTATGGTTACCGCTGAACCAATCCATCCGATTAATATTAGATATTAGTCGGTGGTAAGCCCTGCTATTGCAGAGATTTTTATGCGACTGATTAGTCGTGATGAGATGTAGAAAAAGTCTGGATAATGTGTAAAGTTCTTGTTTCTGATGAACTCCAAACTTTAATAATATCCGACTAATAAATACAAATGCCCTGAGTCAAGATTGTAGCGTAGTCCTTAAGTATGGAATTTCTTCAAGTGCTCAATATTCCATGAATTTGGCAGTGGAGATCCATCTTCAGTGACTAGCTCAAATGACCCGGGTCTTGTTACTTTGGATACAATGTAAGGTCCTTCCCATGGACTCATAAGCTTGTGGCGCCCTGTAGTATTGTGAATTTTCTTCAGGACCAGGTCGCCTACTTGAAAACTGCGGTGATGGACGTTCTTGTCGTAGTAGCGCCTCATCCCTTGAAGGTACCTTGCTGACTGAAAGAGTGCGGTTAATCGGGCTTCTTCGATGCTGTTGACTTCTAGCCGCCTGGTGTCATCAGCTTCGCCTTCGTTATAGTGCTCTGTTCGTGGGGCGTTCCAGATTAAGTCAGCCGGAAGGATTGCTTCAGTGCCATATACCAAGAAGAAAGGAGTTTGGCCTGTTGCCCGACTTCGTTGTGTCCGTAGCCCCCAGACTACTTTAGGCAATTCTTCGACCCACTTTCCGCCGTGATCTTTTAGGAGGTCGAAAAGTCTTGGTTTCAGTCCTGCGAGAATCAGGGCGTTTGCTCGTTCAACTTGGTCGTTGGACTGTGGATGAGCTACTGATGCATAGTCTATCTTGATTCCGCAGTTGCTGGCCCATGACTTGAATTCAGTAGCCGTGAAAGGGGACCCAAGGTCGGTGATGATTCTGTGTGGCATCCCAAAATGGTGAAAGATGCTCTGCATGAATTGTACTGACTTCGATGCATTGAACTTGACCAAGGGCATGTACTCGATCCACTTTGTGAATTTGTCGATTGCGACGTAGATGTATTCGAACCCACCTGGAGCACGCTTAAGAGGACCCACCTTGTCAAGTCCCCAGTATGAGAAAGGCCAGGATGGAGGAATGCAGATCAATTCATGTGCAGGTACATGCTGCTGCTTGGCAAAAAACTAGCACAATTGACAACGACAGACTAATTCTTCCGCGTCTTTTAAGGCTGAGGGCCAGTAGTACCCTGATCTGAAGATTTTTCCAACTAGAGTCCTTGAAGCCGCGTGATTACCGCAACATCCAGAGTGGACTTCATTTAAGATTTCCCTGCCTTCTTCTGGTGAGATGCATTTGAGGAGGATTCCTGATGAAGCTCCGCGTCGATATAGCTTGTCGCCGACTAAAACATAGTTTTTGCTGCGTCTGGTGACTTGCTCTGCAGTAGTTTTATCACTTGGCAGTTTATGCTCTTTGAAGTAGTCAATGAAGACTTGTGTCCAGACGGGTGCTAGAGTTAGAACCTCGAAGGATGGTGCTGACTCAGCCTCTTCCTTATCTTGGATTGACGGCTTGGATAATTCATGTACGAAGGTGCCATTAGGGACCAAGGCTCTGTCAGATCCTAATTTTGCTAGGATGTCTGCTGCCACATTGAGATCCTGGGTAATATGAATGAGTTCTAGCCCAGAAAAATGTTTTTGCAGCTTGCGGACTACCGCGCAATAGGCGTTCATTGTTTCCTTTGTGCAATCCCAGTCTTTGTTGACTAGGTGAATTACTATGGAAAAATCGCCATAAACTAGGAGTCGCCTGATGCCCAGTGTGATTGCTAGCTTAAGTCCATGGAGTAGCGCTTCATATTCTGCTTTGTTGTTGGTGGCGGGCCACAATATCTGCAGAACGTATTTGAGCTGCTCTCCGGCGGGTGATACTAGAAGTACTCCGGCTCCTACTCCTCCGAGTTTTAGGGACCCGTCGAAGTACATTTTCCAGTGGTCAGGAATAGCATTGTCTTGGATCTGTTGTATCTCTGTCCACTCGGCGCTGAAATCCGCTAGAGCCTGTGACTTGATTGCTTTCCTCGGAGTAAACTTGATGTTGAGTGCCCCCAATTCGACTGCCCACTTAGAGATTCTCCCAGTGGCATCGCGATTATGGAGGATTTCTCCCAGAGGAAAATCCGTGACGACTGTAATCTCATGAGCCTCGAAGTAATGCCGTAGCTTTCTTGAAGATATGAGTAGGGCGTAGAGTATTTTTTGTACTTGTGGGTATCTGATCTTTGAATCGGAGAGTACCTCGCTAATGTAGTACACTGGTTGCTGGGTGTGGTAGATGTGCTTGTCATCTTTGCGCTCAACCACGATTGCTGTGCTTACGACATGTGTGGTAGCTGCGATGTAAAGCATCATCGGCTCCCTGGGTTATGGTGGTGTCAGTATGGGTGAATTGGTTAGGTATCCTTTGAGTTGTTCAAAGGCCCTGTCCGCTTCTTCCGTCCACTGAAATTTATCACCGGCCTTGTGTAATTTGAAGAAAGGTAATCCCTTTTCTCCTAGCCGTGAGATAAATCGATTTAGTGCAGCCATGCACCCGGTGAGCTTTTGAACATCCCTGACTGAGGTAGGTGGTTTCATGTTGATGATAGCTGTGATTTGTTTTTGGCTAGCCTCGATGCAAGATGGCTAACAAGGAATTCGAGTAGTTGGCCCGAAGGTACTCTGAAGACGCATTTTGTGGGATTGAGTCTCCATTGGTATGTGCGTAGTCGGTTGAAAGTTTCCTCCAGGTCTGATATCAGAGTAGTCGGATCCTTTGTCTTTATGACCACATCATCGACATAAGCTTCTGCATTGCGGCCAATCTAGTCACCCAGACAATCTTGGATGGCTTGTTGATAAGTGGCTCCTGCATTTTTTAACCCAAAGGACATGGTTTTATAACAGTAGGCACCGAAAGGGGTTATAAACGATGTCTTGGGTTGGTCTTCTTCCTTTAGGGCAATCTGATGGTACCCGGAGTAGCAATCCAAAAAGGATAATAGAGCAGAGCCTGCGGTAGCGTCAACTATTTGATCTATCCTTGGTAATCCGAAAGGATCTTTTGGACAGTGTTTGTTGAGGTCTGTGTAGTCGACACACATGCGCCACTCGGCAGGGTTCTTCTTCTTGACCAACACTGGATTAGCTAACCACTCGGGGTGGAGGATTTCTCTGATGAATCCAGCTGCGAGTAGTTTGGCTATTTCCTTCTTGATTGCCTCTTTTTTCTCTGGTGAAAATCGTCGTAGTCTTTGCTTGATAGGTCTGGACCCTTCTTTTAGTTCCAGTTTGTGCTCAGCCAAGTTCCTTGGGACTCCCGGCATATCAGCCGGTTTCTAGGCAAATATATCTATGTTTGCTCTAAGAAACTTGGTGAGCGCGAATTCCTATTCTTCAGATAGATGACCGCTGATGACTGCCGTCTTGGAGGGATCACCGGTTTCTAGGTCGATGCTTTTTGTAAAGACTGTTGTTGATGGTTGGATAGTACCCGCCTTCTTGGTTGGGATTTCTGAATCTCCAGGCTTGGTATTATGCACCATCTGAGCGAGTTCTTGTAACTCCCGGGTGAGTTGAGCTTTTTCAACGATTTGGACAGCCTCTGTGTCACAATCAAATGATCGCTTCAAGTCACCTCTGAAAGTTAGGATTCCTTTAGGACCCGGCATCTTCAGGAGAAGGTACAGGTAGTGAGGTACTGCCATGAACTTGGCGATAGCTGGTTGCCCAAATATGGCGTGGTATGATGACTCGAAGTCGGCTACCTCGAAACTGATGTACTCAGTCCGGTAATTGATCTGAGTTCCAAAAGTTACGGGTAATATGATTCTTCTGAGTGGTACAGCCGCCTTTCCGGGTACTATGCCGTAGAAAGGGGCACTTGATGGTGTGAGCTATGTTGCGAGATCCAGATTCATCTTGCGTAAGGTGCTTGCAATGATGACGTTAAGTCCTGCCCCTTCGTCGATGAGTACCCTGCTCAAGGTAAACCCGGCGACCGTGGGATCCAGGACTAGCAGGTAGTGCCCTGCATTGGAGACGCTGGTCCATTGGTCCGCTCGGGAGAAGCTGATCGGGTGCTCAGACCAGACAAGGTATCTAGGAGTTGATGGTTTTGTAGACATGATCTCTCATAGCGAAAGTTTCTGAAGCCTCTTGGTGTCACTGGTAGTTACTCCCCCAAAAATGACATTTATAGTCCCTTTGGGGTGTTGGAAGCCACCGGTGTCTTGCGGAGGGTCCTCAGCTGTCTTCTTGCCTTTGTCCTTCTTGTTTTTGTTGAAGTAGGAGTTCAAGCCTCGCTCCTTGAGTTGTCGACAGTGTCTTGCCTGATGTCCGGCTTTCGGATGAAAAGGGCACGGTCCGTCGAGTAAGTCATCAAAGGTGAATGGCTTGTTCCCCTTCTTCTGAGGCTCCATGGCAGCAACAGTATTGTCTCCCGCCCTTTTCCGGGTGTTTTGCTGTGGTGCCTGGTTGCCTCTCTGGTTGTTCCCTCGATCACCCTGCGTGTTTCTGTCGGGGAAACGCTCCTGTGTACGTTCTTCTGTCGCCATCATGGAGTTTACGGGCCGATGGAACACGTCAGCGGTGGTCGGGTCCTGCTTGATGAAATCTTTGTAATTGTACCGTTCGCAAATGTCATTGCCAAATAGGTCAATTACTTCTCTGTCTGTGATGTCGGATACTGTAGAGCGGATCTCTGAGAAGCGCCTATAGTATTCTCGCATTGATTCGTTCTTCTGCTGCTTACAGGTTCTGAGTTTAGTCCGGGGATCTGATCTCTCTGGGACACCCACAAAGTTTTCGATGAAGATACGATGGAGTTGCTCCCAGGAGTCGATGGACTCGGGTTTGAGCCTGTCGAACCAAGCAAGCGGCATCGTTTCCAAAGCCATTGGGAGATAGAGTGCTTTGACGTCATTGCTTCCACCGGCCAGCTCAACTGCTTGAGCATACAACCTGAGCCATCGCTTAGGTTCTGTCTTCCCGTCGTACTTTGAATAGTTCCCGGGTTTGAATTTTCGCAGGAATGAGACTGCTCGGAGCCTTTGGGAGAAGCAGGGGAAGCGATCGACTGCGTCCGATGCTATGGTTGCGATTCCTCTGTATGAAGATTCAGCTCCTCCCTCGGCTTGATCAGGTACTCGGTGGCCTAGATGACTCCTTGCTGGGACTCGACCGAGTCGCTCTTGAACAGGCCGCCTCTGGCTCGGGTGGGATGAAGCTTGCTCATCAGCTAGGGACTCAAGATTCTGTCCTCGGAGTTGAAGTGCGGTCGTCTGAAGCATGACTAACCGTCGCTCTTCGTCGAGGGTGAGGTTGGCCTTGGCCCCCATCTCCATGGCTAGAGCCAGGATGTTTTGGTACGGAGTCTGGAAGACTTTATGGCCGGCGACCCTCATAAACTCGGGCTCGAGGTTACGGGAGCAGTTGGCTCGTCGACGATTGTGCTCGTTCTGTGACTGATGCTCCTGGTCACGTTGAGCGCAAGCTCGATTTTCCGCATCTTCCTCTAGACGCACCCGGGTATTATATTCCTCGAGTCGCACATTGTAACGGTCTACGGCTTCCTTGCGATGAGTTGCTCGCCTTCTGCGAGCTTCTTTAGCTTGATTCCTCCTGATTCTCTCAGCCTTTGCTGACTCGGTTTCTGCGGGCCCTTCTGGGTCGTTATCAGATATCATACTCAGAGTTTCATCATCCTGGAAGACATCCGGGGGGGTTGGGGGTCGTAGAGATGACTGATGCCCTGCCATGAAGACTTCACGAGTGTAGCCCTGGTTTGATGATCCTGGCGTAACCGATTCCAAAGTAGAGGTGCCGGAGATTAGTTCTGTTGAGGTGTCGAGTTCCTCAAATGGGAGCTGATGTCCGTACTGGTATGGAAGTTGCTGATCGATTGTGCCAACCAGCCTAGCCGGGGCTGGATGTATTGGCCAATGGACGATGTTACCCTCCCTGGTGGAGCTGAAAACGAGTCCTTGCTGAGCTCCAGTCAAAGGTATCTCTTGATACTCTTTTAACTTTGAGTCAATTAGGTCTTGGTAGTCTTGAGTTGAGTTCCGTGGTCCGAAGGTGATGCCATGTTTGATCTCCGGGTCCTTTTCATTCTCCGAATTTGAGTTTGAGTAGGAGTCGGGTACTTCAAATTGGCTCTCGGAATCTCGCGGATCTTTGACTGCGAGGTTTGCTAGGTTCTGAGTGAGATCATCTATCTTTGGTGTATCTTGCACTTCTGGATCAGTGTGAAGTTGTCGATGCAGCTTTCCTTGATCATCCGCGATGCAAGTCCATGAGCCAAAAACGAAAATTGATCCCGCCGAGAACATGTTGTTGTGGTTCGCCGGGCTCTTGGTCGTCGAATCGCCGAAAGCCCCTACCTGGCGCGCCAGCTGTCGGTGTTTGTTAACCGGCAACTCGTCTTGAGTAATCTCAGATGATTTGTTCGGTGGGGATCGGCGTTCGTAGGACTCGGCGAGTACACAGGGACAACGATTTATACTGGTTCAGGCCGCTAAATAGCGTAATACCTTACGTCCAGTGCAGCGTGTGCCTTGTGTATGATTATGATTCAATGTTCCATCTAAGCCCGCGCCTGCTTCCCCTTATATATCCGGGTGAAGCATTGCACAGACCGAGTCCTAGTCGGTTACAACAGAGGAGTCCTAATCTAATTAGAAGACTTCCTTTAAGAACTCGACTAAGATACAATGAGAGTCCTAATCCAAGTACGCTTCGTATCAAGTCTTCGGATCTCTCATGCCGTCCGGGATTAGTCGGAGGGATCATCTTCTGATGATATCTCTGACATCCTGGTCCGTCATCGGCCACACTAGTATGCGGACTTGTACATTCAGAACATCTTAAGGTTACATGGAATTCCTAAGAGGATTGTTTCTGATAGAGGACCCCAGTTCATAGCGCGTTTTTGGGAACAGTTGCACAAGGAGCTAGGGACTAAGTTGGTAACGAGTTCCGCTTATCACCCACAAACCGCAGGACAAACAGAAAGAGTGAATCAAATTTTGGAAGATATCCTCAGAGCTTGTGTTTTATCCTCGAGAGAATCATGGGAGAAGTGGTTACCCCTCGCTGAGTTCTCATATAACAATAGCTATCAAGAAAGTATAAAGATGGCACCGTTTGAAGTTTTATATGGACGAAGATGCAGAAGCCCGGTAATCTGGGTTGAATCAGGAGATCGAGGATTTTACGGGTCAGATTACGTAAAGGATGCCGAGGACATCGTGCAAACCGTACAACAACATATCAAGGCAGCACAGTCACAACAGAAAAGTTATGCTGATACACGAAGGAGACCCCTGGAATTCCATGTAAGAGATTATGTCTACCTTAAGGTCTCACCCATGAGAAAGGTCCAACGTTTTGGAATTAAGAAAAAGTTAGCACCCCGATATGTAGGACCATATCAGATCATAGCCAAAAAGGGAGAAGTAGCCTACGAAGTGCAGTTACCCCCAGAAATGAGCGCAGTCTTCCCCGTGTTCCATGTATCACAGTTAAAGAAGTGTCTTCGAGTACCTGAATGAGAAGAAGTCCAGATCCCGGATGTCACAATCAGATCATATCTGGAATACTATGAACAACCTTAGGAGATAGTGGATACCAAGACTCGAGAGACTCGCAACCGTGAAGTGAAGACGTACAAGATTCTCTGGAGCAATCACGGATCCAATGATGCCACTTGGGAAACTGAGGAGTACTTGCGCGTAAACTATCCCGCTTTTTATAAGGATTGGTACGTAACTCAAATCTCGGGACGAGATTTCTTTAAGGGGGGAAGGGTTGTGACACCCTAGTATCAAGCACTGCATTAGGAACTACATTTAGCTACAAAAATGCATAAGCAATGCATTGCATCATTTCATGTGCATAATGTGCTTTTGTCTTTTGTTGTTTATTTGGATTTTTTATTTCTATAAGACTTGGTTGTTTAAATGGATTTCTGTCTTGGCAAATAATTTTATAAAAAGGATAATCTTGAGTATAGCATTTCCTATATTTACACCTTGACTAAGTTCAATATAGTTTAATAATTTAAAAATGTGAGAACAAAATGACTTATAGCTCAAAAATTGGCTTTATTTGTGTGGAGGTTGAGAAAATGATTTTCAGAAAAAGTGTCTTATATGAAAGTTGTAGAGAAAATTATTTTGAGCAACTTTTATTTTTGGGTTAAAGCCTAGTTTTAAGTTTTTTGAAACTGTTTTTGAGTGGTCAAAGTTTGAAAAGGTTTTGGAAAAAGAAAAAGGAAAGATTATTTTTCTCCCGGCGCCACCCTTCCGGCCCAACCGGCCTTTTCGGCCCATCCAGCGCCGCGCCGGCCCACGCCGTGTGCCGCTCCTCTCCCGCCCGCGCCGCGCCGCGCGCGACCGGCCGCCGCGCCGTACGCCGGCCAACGGCCACTTGGCCGCCCCTCTCTGTCGCGTATCCGCTCCCGCCTCTCACCGCACCATCTTCTCCCGCTCGAGCACGCAAGCAATCGCCCTCGCCCACTCACCCGCGTCCTCGGCTGCTGCGCGCCCTCGGTCGCCGCGCACGCTGCTGCCCGCCCATCGCATCGCCGTGGCCCCCGCCACGACCACCACGATCGGTCGTCCACCCGCTCCGCCAAGCAAAACTCGAGCGCCTCCCTCTCACCGCTCCCTCACTCTCCATTCGCACACACCCGCCTGCTCTCTCTCCCTGTCGTCTCCCGCGTACGCGCCGAGCACTCTACTGATCGCCACCGTTCGGCACAGAGAGTCCGCGCCGCCGTTCCGACCACCCCTGCTCGCCATTGTCCAATCCCTTGCGCACACCACCTCGCCGCCATCTCGGACACCGGTGCTCGCGCTAGCACCACCTCCCGAGCCTCACCGACGCCAGAACCCGAGGAGCTCCGCCGCGGGTGCCATTGACGCCGCCTGGAGCTCGAAGCCGTTCTTCCCCGACCGAAGCTCCACCACCTCCCTCCCTTGCCGACAAGCTTCATCAGGCCAAGGCACGGTGAGAACACGCCTCCGCGAGGTCTCTGCCGCTCCCTAACTCCCTCCTCTTCCCGACCGAGCGCCGCCATTGTCCGCCATGGCCGCGCATGTGGTCAAGCTCCACCGGGGCATCCCGAGCCAAACCAACCCTTCTAGTAGCCTCCCTAGGGTTCACTTAAGCTATCGCCCCCGTCAATTTCACCGGCGACCGCCGGAAACGGCGTAGCCGAGCACTTCCGCCGCCGTCGTCCACCATCGCTCGCCGCCGGCGAGCTACGGTCGCGCGCTGGCCAAACCGACCGCACCATCCAATCCGCCTCGTCAAGGGGAACACGTCGAGCCTAGCCTCACCGCCGGCGACCTCGCCGTCGGCGAGCAAGCCGCGGTCAAACCCCTTCCCCTGCTCTGCTCTCTCTGACCGATGGGCCCCGTTGACCAGCGGGGCCCATGGGTCAGCCACCCCATGGTCCATGGACCGAGTCCACGCAGGCCCAGCCGGGAAGTTTAAATGTTTTTCCTTTTTGTTTTATTTCCCACAAAAGTTTGTTATTTTTGTGTAGCACATTTTAATGGTCCAAATGAGATGTTTTCAGTTTTGTTAGCTTGTTGATGAGTAGATCTATCATGGAAAAATATGAAAGTATTTTTGGTAAAGGTTTATATTACTGTTTTTATTCAATTCAGTTTATGAGCTTTTGTTTGGATAAATGAGTTTATCTGTTTTCTGAATGAGTTAATTCTTGGAAAAAATTGTGTAGGTTACTTATTATGTTATGTATTTGTAAAAAATGAATGAGGCACTGTTTCTGTAGAAAAATTATCTATTTAGGTATAAATTTCTTTTTAGCTATTTTCTTAGAATAATTGTTAAGATGTTCAATATGTAAAAGTAAAATATGGGAAAATTTATGTAGTCTCTGCATGTTATATTCAAGCTAAGAAAAACGTTAAGCATAGGTGGTTGTATAGAAAAATAAGGAGTTGTTGTACACTTGTGCTTTTCTGTGTTTTTCTTAGAAAATTCTTGCAGGAAAGAATATAATGTTTCTGATCATGGAACGTTCTTGACAAATATGAAATGTGGAATAGAACCAGGGAAAAATAGGAAAATAAGGTTGTCACCCTTTTCCAGTAGGGTTGTAGTTCAAATGGTTTAATTTGGAGTAAATTTGTTTATTTTGTGTAGGTTTATGTGTTTATGCTTTGACAGTGAATTTTCTGCAGTAGAGTGGATATAAATAGGTGAAGCTAGGAAAAATATGAAATCGTCTGTTTGACACATTTTATGTGAAAAGTTAGTTCAAAGCACCTTTTTAGCAGTTTATTTCATCTTTTTGTATCTGCTGTTTTGTATTTTATTTCTTGCTGAAAATTGTTCAGTGAAGTCCAATTAGTGTTAGTTACCTTCTGGAATTTTTGTGGATTTTTATGAGTTCAGAAAATTGTACTTGCAGTTCAAACCTGAGTTTCTTTTGAATTAATAAATAGGAAATAGTTGAAATAATGGTTTTGTTTTATGTGGTAATTAAGTGTTTTTCCTCAATGTCAAAAGTGGTTCAACAAGTTGGTTTTATTTGTATGCAAGAAATGTTTGCATTTCATACCACCATATTTCGCACTGCACTTTATTTATTTATTTATTATTATCCACCGCATTGCAATAGGATCGACAATCCCGGAGCCCAGCCAGGAGCCAGAAGCAAGCGTCGAGCAGGAGATCCCGGAACTGCTCCAAGACGAGGAGGTCGACCCCGCACAAGAGGTTAACCTGCCTGAGTGCCCCGCTCACGAGGCCTCAGTCTTCTCTCAAGGCAAGCCCCGGAGCATTCTAAGTCTCCCAGTTTTTGCAATTAATTTAATTGAGTATTTTATATTGTGATGCATTAGGTATAGGAGTTGATTGAATCCTATTTGCTGCATTATCATTCCTTGATTATTGATTATATCTGCCTTGCTATCCTATTATTATTATTATAAAGTAGAATTGCTTAGCCTGCTTAATAAAAGTAGTACTTAAGGATGTTTCCGTAATACCCCTGATGGGTATTTACCGGATCACGGTTGGCTATATTTGCTATCGTGGAAAAGAACCTGAGTAGTAATGAAATATGGTCAACTGGAAGGCAAGGCACAAGTTTGGAAACTTGGGGCAGACCGTCCGTTGGATCGTGTAGGTTTGTATCGATGTTGGCCCTCGTTCATTTTTGAACGCGCCCTTTGACTTAGGGATATGTCGGTGCCGTAATCATCGACCCCAAAGCCGGTTAGACGCTGTTCGGGCCGGTCTCAACCCGTGTCGCACCCTCTAGTATGGAAACACGATCTGCCGCGGAATGGCCATCGTATAGTTCCAAATGGGTGGTCTGTGCTGTGAGCCGCGACGATTACCACCACGAACAAGCATCGAGCGGTCACCCAATGAATGGACCCGACGGGGAAAGTGTGGGTTGGTATTAAAGGTCTTTCACCAGCTGGTTTGGAATTCGATTCGAGTCGCCGTCTCCCCCGGTTAGTGGGAAACTATGGCGAGCTTCACCACGATACAACTCCATGTGATGTTTAAGGTTCAACTAAAATGTGATTAAAGTCAACTGGATATGGTTATATTATTGATTGATAGTCCAGGTGCAAAACCTAGATTACGAGGTAGGTCTAAAACTTGACTGCTCATTGGTGTCATTAAATATTCCTTCTCTTAATTTGAGCTTTTCGCAACTAAACAATCCCAGCTCCACCCAAAAGCCTTGCATACCCTTGGTGTCTTTATTTTCAGTTGGACGGGTAAGTCTAGCTGAGTACATTCCCGTACTCAGGGTTTATCCCGTTTGTTGCAGATGGCCAGGTGTACTACGGCTATTGTAAGCACTGTCTCTACCCCATGGAGGGTGATGAGGAGTAGGCCCAGGGCAGGGTCATCCAGAAGCTTCTCCTTTTCTTTTGCTGGACTGAGACTTCTAGTGGCACATTATTTGAAAAAGGAGGAGTGAGTTATGAAAAACAATGCTTATTTGGGCCACATGTGTGGTGATCATGTTTCAAAACTTATTTCAGCTTCCGCACTTTAAAACTCAGTATTGTATAATTCCCGCACTCTGATGTTTAAATTCGGATTCGTTTATCAGTGATGTATCCTTACGAATGTAATACTTGAACGATGCGATCCTGTATGTTGTACGATGTTTGAAATCCTTCGAGATTTTCGGACCACCGGGGTTATATGGATTCAAGTACGGGTCGATGTCAGACGAATTTGACTAAGACGGTACTTGAGTTCTTATAATCAGGACGGTTCCGCGACAACTTGGTATCAGAGCATGGTTCAAGTCATTGCATCCGAAAGGAGCCATTTTCAAACTAAAATGGGTATTTCAAAATTATTTTCAAAACTATTTTTAATTATTAAGTGTGCCAAGTCTTGTCCTTAATCCCTACATTAGGATTCAGGTGGCTTAACTGCTAACAGGGTTCAGGGTTTTGCTTCATGCTGGATTTTTATTTGCTGGTCCATTCTCGAGGGAAAAGAGAATGTGTCGATCGCGAAAACAAGCATAAATGATTTTGTAAGATATGAGAGTATGACCGTCCAACCGTCGGTCTAGGTGAGAGTTCTTATACCAAGTATGTGTGAGCTCCACGCAAACATATACGAGGGTATCAATGTTTTGGGTATGTTTTCTGGATTGGTGCATGGTGTTTAGTGTTGGCTTCTATGTATTTTGTGCATAAGAGCCAATACTCCGTTATTTTTACCATTGGGATTTGCTTTGGGCTGAAATGAATCTTCTGCAGGTACACTAACTACGTGATCGAGTAGAACGAGTAGATAACGCATGAGAGATCGTTCTCGCCACCGACTAGAACGTTAGGACTTACGAGTCATTATTAGTGAGTGAGAACGTAAGTACGATCATGCATCATGTTTACATTCTTGCATTTACATTACCTCCCCTTAATTAAAAGTGGTCTCTTTTCTATAAAATTTGCCAAACTTAATATGCGTCTCACGCGAGCTCGAAACCCTTTTGTTTCTACCGATGGCCCGGACTAAGTTGACTGCTCGCAAGGCCACCGGAGGCAGAGGAGTTCCACGTCACCGCTTGGCCACGAAGCTGACCAAGAACACGTTCTTGTCATACTTCGGGCTGCCGACCATCCTTTGGAGGAACCTTTTGATGTGTTTTGTGACACATCCAAGATTGGACTTGGATGTGTGCTTATGCAGAATGGGAGAGTTATAGCATATGCTTCACGCCAGTTGCGACCACATGAAGAGAATTACCCGACTCATGACTTGGAATTGGCAGCCGTAGTTCATGCATTCAAGATATGGAGGCATTATCTTGTGGGTAACCTATGTCACGTGTATACAGATCACAAAAGTTTGAAATACATCTTCACTCAGCCAGAGTTGAATATGAGGGAGAGAAAATGGTTGGAGTTGATCAAGGATTATAACCTCGAAGTGCATTACCACCCTGGAAAAGCAAACGTTGTAGTAGATGCCTTGAGTCGCAAGACTCATTGCATCTCCTTACAACCATTGTTGGAAGATGGATTCAACATTATGCACCCCGTTATGCTTAATAATATCACCTTACAGTGCACTCTAGAAAGTGACATCATCGAAGGACAAAAGACCGACGAAGAAATCCGTCAAATTAAGAAGAGGTTGGAAACCAATAGTTCGTTGAACTTCAGAACAGATGAACAAGGGATTTTATGGTATAATCAAAGGTTGATTGTTCTCAAGAACACAGAGCTGAATGAAAGAATTCTGAATGAAGCCCACAATTCGAAGTTGTCCATCCATCCAGGAAGTAGTAAGATGTACCAGGATCTGAGAACAAGGTATTGGTGGTCAAGGATGAAGGAAGAGGTTGCAGCTTACGTCGCGAAGTGCGATACTTGCTGCAGGATAAAGGCTATACACCTGAGACCTGCCAGATTGTTACAACCTTTGTCAATTCCGGAATGGAAATGGGAAGAGATTAGCATGGATTTCATCACAGGTCTTCCAACCACTCAAAAAGGACATGATTCTATCTGGGTTATCGTGGATCGGTTATCCAAAGTGGCTCACTTCATACCAGTTAAGACTACACATCGGCCACACCAGTATGCGGACTTGTACATTCAGAACATCTTAAGGTTACATGGAATTCCTAAGAGGATTGTTTCTGATAGAGGACCCCAGTTCATAGCGCGTTTTTGGGAACAGTTGCACAAGGAGCTAGGGACTAAGTTGGTAAGGAGTTCCGCTTGTCACCCACAAACCGCAGGACAAACAGAACGAGTGAATCAAATTTTGGAAGATATCCTCAGAGCTTGTGTTTGTCCTCGGGAGAATCATGGGAGAAGTGGTTACCCCTCGCTGAGTTCTCATATAACAATAGCTATCAAGAAAATATAAAGATGACACCGTTTGAAGTTTTATATGGACGAAGATGCAGAACCCCGGTAAACTGGGTTGAATCAGGAGATCGAGGATTTTACGGGTCAGATTACGTAAAGGATGCCGAGGAGATCATGCAAACCGTACAACAACATATCAAGGCAGCACAGTCACGACACAAAAGTTATGCTGATACACGAAGGAGACCCCTGGAATTCCAAATAAGAGATTATGTCTACCTTAAGGTCTCACCCATGAGAAAGGTCCAACGTTTTGGAATTAAGAAAAAGTTAGCACCCCGATATGTAGGACCATATCAGATCATAGCCAAAAAGGGAGAAATAGCCTACGAAGTGCAGTTACCCCCAGAAATGAGCGCAGTCTTCCCCGTGTTCCATGTATCACAGTTAAAGAAGTGTCTTCGAGTACCTGAATGAGAAGAAGTCCAGATCCCGGATGTCACTATCAGATCAGATCTGGAATACTATGAACAACCTTAGGAGATACTGGATACCAAGACTCGAGAGACTCGCAACCGTGAAGTGAAGACGTACAAGATTCTCTGGAGCAATCACGGACCCAATGATGCCACTTGGGAAACCGAGGAGTACTTGCGCGTAAACTATCCCGCTTTTTATAAGGATTGGTACGTAACTCAAATCTCGGGACGAGATTTCTTTAAGAGGGGAAGGGCTGTGACACCCTAGTGTCAAGCACTGCATTAGGAACTACATTTAGCTACGAAAATTCATAAGCAATGTATTGCATCATTTCATGTGCATAAAGTGCTTTTGTCTTTTGTTGTTTATTTGGATTTTTGATTTCTATAAGACTTGGTTGTTTAAATGGATTTCTGTCTTGGCAAATAATTTTATAAAAAGGATAATCTTGAGTATAGCATTTCCTATATTTACACCATGACTTAGTTCAATACAGTTTAATAATTTAAAAATGTGAGAACAAAATGACTTATAGCACAAAAATTGGCTTTATTTGTGTGGAGGTTGGGAAAATGATTTTCAGAAAAAGTGTCTTATATGAAAGTTGTAGAGAAAATTATTTTGAGCAACTTTTATTTTTGGGTGAAAGCCTAGTTTTAAGTTTTTTGAAACTGTTTTTGAGTGGTCAAAGTTTGAAAAGGTTTTGGAAAAAGAAAAAGGAAAGATTATTTTTCTCCCGGCGCCACCCTTCCGGCCCAACCGGCCTTTTCGGCCCATCCAGCGCCGCGCCGGCCCACGCCGCGCGCCGCTCCTCTCCTGCCCGCTCCGCGCCGCGCGCGACCGGCCGCCGCGCCGTACGCCGGCCAACGGCCACTAGGCAGCCCCTCTCTGCCGCGTATCCGCTCCCGCCTCTCACCGTGTGATCTTCTCCCGCTCGAGCACGCAAGCAATCGCCCTCGCCCACTCACCCGCGTCCTCGGCTGCTGCGTGCCCTCAGCCGCCGCGCACGCTGCTGCCCGCTCGTCGCGTCGCCGTGGCCCCCGCCACGACCACCACGACCGACCGTCCACCCACTCCGCCAAGCAAAACTCGAGCGCCTCCCTCTCACCGCTCCCTCACTCTCCATTCGCACACACCCGCCTACTCTCTCTCCCTCTCGTCTCCTGCGAATGCGCCGAGCACTCTACTGCTCGCCACCGTTCGGCACAGAGAGTCCGCGCCGCCGTTCCGACCACCTCCGCTTGCCATTGTCCAATCCCTTGCGCACACCACCTCGCCGCCATCTCGGACACCCGGCGCTCGCGCTAGCACCACCTCCCGAGCCTCACCGACGCCAGAACCCGAGGAGCTCCTCCGCGGGTGCCATTGACGCCGCCCGGAGCTCGAAGCCGTTCTTCCCCGACCGAAGCTCCACCACCTCCCTCCCTTGCCGACAAGCTTCATCAGGCCAAGGCACAGTGAGAACACGCCTCCGCGAGGTCTCTGCTGCTCCCTAACTCCCTCCTCTTCCCGACCGAGCACCGCCATTGTCCGCCATGGCCGCGCATGTGGTCAAGCTCCACCGGGGCATCCCGAGCCAAACCAACCCTTCTAGTAGCCTCCCTAGGGTTCACTTAAGCTATCGCCCTCGTCAATTTCACCGGCGACCGCCGGAAACGGCGTAGCCGAGCACTTCCGCCACCGTCGTCCGCCATCGCTCGCCGCCGGCAAGCTACGGTCGCGCGCTGGCCAAACCGACCGCACCATCCGATCCGCCTCGTCAAGGGGAACACGTCGAGCCTAGCCTCACCGCCGGCGACCTCGCCGTCGGCGAGCAAGCCGCGGTCAAACCCCTTCCCCTGCTCTGCTCTCTCTGACCGATGGGCCCCATTGACCAGCGGGTCCCATGCGTCAGCCACCCCACGGTCCATGGACTGAGTCCACGTAGGCCCAGCCGGGAAGTTTAAATGTTTTTCCTTTTTGTTTTATTTCCCAAAAAAGTTTGTTATTTTTGTGTAGCACGTTTTAATGGTCCAAATGAGATGTTTTCAGTTTTGTTAGCTTGTTCATGAGTAGATCAATCATGGAAAAATATGAAAGTATTTTTGGTAAAATTTTATATTACTGATTTTATTTAATTCAGTTTATGAGCTTTTGTTTGGATAAATGAGTTTATCTGTTTTCTGAATGAGTTATTTCTTGGCAAAAATTGTGTAGGTTATTTATTATGTTATGTATCTGTAAAAAATTAATGAGGCACTGTTTCTGTAGAAAAAGTATCTGTTTAGGTTTAAATTCCTTTTTAGCTGTTTTCTTAGAATAATTGTTAAGATGTTCAATATGCAAAAGTAAAATATGGGAAAATTTATGTAGTCTCTTCATGTTATATTCAAGCTAAGAAAAATGTTAAGCATAGGTTGTTGTATAGAAAAATAAGGAGTTGTTGTACATATGTGCTTTTCTGTGTTTTTCTTAGAAAATTCTTGCAGGAAAGAATATAATGTTTCTGATCATGGAACGTTCTTGACAAATATGAAATGTGGAATAGAACCAGGGAAAAATAGGAAAATGAGGTTGTCACCCTTTTCCAGTAGGGTTGTAGTTCAAATGGTTTAATCTAGAGTAAATTTGTTTATTTTGTGTAGGTTTATGTGTTTATGCTTTGACAGTGAATTTTCTGCAGTAGAGTGGATATGAATAGGTGAAGCTAGGAAAAATATGAAATCGGCTGTTTGACACATTTTATGTGAAAAGTTAGTTCAAAGCACCTTTTTAGCAGTTTATTTCATCGTTTTGTATCTGCTGTTCTGTATTTTATTTCTTGCTGAAAATTGTTCAGTGAAGTCCAATTAGTGTTAGTTACCTTCTGGAATTTTTGTGGATTTTTATGAGTTCAGAAAAATATACTTGCAGTTCAAACCTGAGTTTCTTTTGAATTAATAAATAGGAAATAGTTGAAATAATGGTTTTGTTTTATGTGGTAATTAAGTGTTTTTCCTCAATGTCAAAAGTGATTCAACAAGTTGGTTTTGTTTGTATGCAAGAAATGTTTGCATTTCATACCACCATATTTCGCACCGCGCTTTATTTATTTATTTATTATTCTCCACCGCATTGCAATAGCAAGCGTCGAGCAGGAGATCTCAGAACTGCTCCAAGACGAGGAGGTCGACCCCGCACAAGAGATTAACCTGCCTGAGTGCCCCGCTCACGAGGCCTCAGTCTTCTCTCAAGGCAAGCCCCGGAGCATTCTAAGTCTCCTAGTTTTTTCAATTAATTTAATTGAGTATTTTATATTGTGATGCATTAGGTATAGGAGTTGATTGAATCCTATTTGCTACATTATCATTCCTTGATTATTGATTATATCTGCCTTGCTATCCTGTTATTATTATTATAAAGTAGAATTGCTTAGCCTGCTTAATAAAAGTAGTACTTAAGGTTGTTTCCGTAATACCCCTGATGGGTATTTACCGAATCACGGTTGGCTATATTTGCTATCGTGGAAAAGAACCTGAGTAGTAATGAAATACGGTCAACTGGAAGGCAAGGCACAAGTTTGAAAACTTGGGGCAGACCGTCCGTTGGATCGTGTAGGTTTGTATCGATATTGGCCCTCGTTCATTTTTGAACGCGCCCTTTTACATAGGGATATGTCGGTGCCGTAATCATCGACCCCAAAGCCGGTTATACGCTATTCGGGCCGGTCTCAACCCGTGTTGCACCCTCTAGTATGAAAACACGATCTGTCGCGGAATGGCCATCGTATAGTTCCAATTGGGTGGTCCGTGCTGTGAGCCACGACGATTACCACCACGAACAAGCATCGAGCGGTTACCCAATGCATGGACCCGACGGGGAAAGTGTGGGTTGGTATTAAAGGTCTTTCACCAGCTGGTTTAGAATTCGATTCGAGTCGTCGTCTCCCCCGGTTAGTGGGAAACTATGGCGAGCTTCACCACGATACAACTCCATGTGATGTTTAAGGTTCAACTAAAATATGATTAAAGTCAACTGGATATGGTTATATTATTGATTGATTATACTCAAGTGTATGTAATAGTCCAGGTGCAAAACCTAGATTAAGAGGTAGGTCTAAAACTTGACTGCTCATTGGTGTCATTAAATATTACTTCTCTTAATTTGAGATTTTCGCAACTAAACAATCCTAGCTCCACCCAAAAGCCTTGCATACCCTTGGTGTCTTTATTATCAGTTGGACGGGTAAGTCTAGCTGAGTACATTCCCGTACTCAGGGTTTATCCCGTTTGTTGCAGATGGCCAGGTGTACTACGGCTATTGTAAGCACTGTCTCTACCCCGTGGAGGGTGATGAGGAGTAGGCCCAGGGCAGGGTCATCCAGAAGCTTCTCCCTTTCTTTTGCTGGACTGAGACTTCTAGTGGCACATTATTTGAAAAAGGAGGAGTGAGTTATCAAAAACAATGTTTATTTGGGCCACTTGTGTGGTGATCATGTTTCAAAACTTATTTCAGCTTCCGCACTTTAAAACTCAGTATTGTAATAACTCTTAATTCCCGCACTCTGATGTTTAAATTCAGTTTCGTTTATTAGTGATGTATCCTTACGAATGTAATACTTGAACGATGTGATCCTGTATGTTGTACGATATTTGAAATCCTTTGAGATTTCCGGACTACCGGGGTTATATGGATTCAAGTACGGGTCGATGTCAGACGAATTTGACTAAGACGGTACTTGAGTTCTTATAATCAGGACGGTTCCGCGACAGAACACCATCATAGCATTTTACAGGGAGTATTCCAGGATCGTTATTTATATTTTACACAGGGAAGCAAGGGTCAAGAATCTGATAACTTACTATCATGCATCTACTAACTCGGAGTACTAATTAGACTAAAGCAGGAGTAATTGATAAATGATAATGAAAGCACATCAAAGAGAATTCAAAGATAAATGTATAGATAACTATAGTGGGAGGACAACGGGAGAGATCAAGGTTCCTATGTACTTCTCTATTACTTGGGTTCTGTGGATGCATGGGTGTATGCTGGATCTTGATATGATGAGTGATTGTCAACTGGTATGATGCGCATGTTCTTTGGCTTGTGTTGTGCAGGTGTTGAGCTCGGAGACGGTGATCGAAGGCAAGGTGAAGGTCAAGTAGAGCCTGGTATAATTTTAGACCTACCACTTAACTTAGGTTTGCACCTGAACTATTACATACACTTGAGTCGAATCAGTCAATAATATAACCATATCCAGTTGACTTAAATCACATTTTAGTTGAACCTTAAACATCACATGGAGTTGTATCGTGGTGAAGCTCACCATAGTTTCCCACTAACCGGGGGAGACGGCGACTCGAATCGAATTCTAAACCAGCTGGTGATAAACCTTTAATACTAACCCACACTTTCTCCGTCGGGTCCATGCATTGGGTAACCGCTCGATGCTTGTTCGTGGTGGTAATCGTCGCGGCTCACAGCACGGACCACCCAATTGGAACTATACGATGGCCATTCCGCGGCAGATCGTGTTTCCATACTAGAGGGTGCGACACGGGTTGAGACCGGCCCGAACAGCGTCTAACCGGCTTTGGGGTCGATGATTACGGCACTGACTTATCCCTAAGTAAAAGGGCGCTTTTAAAAATGAACGAGGGCCAACATCGATACAAACCTACACGGTCCAACGGACGGACTGCCCCAAGTTTCCGAACTTGTGCCTTGCCTTCCAGTTGACCGTATTTCATTAATACTCAGGTTCTTTTCCACGATAGCAAATATAGCCAACCGTGATCCGGTAAATACCCATAAGGGGTATTACGGGAACATCCTTAACTACTACTTTTATTAAGCAGGCTAAGCAATTCTACATTATAAATAAATAACAGGATGACAAGGCAGATATTAATCAATAATCAAGGGATGGTAATGCAGCAAGTAGGATTCAATCAACTCCTATACCTAATGCATCACAATATAAAATACTCAATTAAATTAATTATAAATAATAGGAGGCTTAGAATGCTCCGGGGCTTGCCTTGGGAGAAGACCGAGGCCTCGTGGGAGGGGCACTCGGGCAGGTTAGTCTCTGGCGCAGGGTCGGCCTCCTCGGTTCTGGGCAGCTCCGGAATCTCCTGCTCGACGTTTACTTCCGGCTCCTGGTCGGGCTCCGGGAGTGTCGATCCTATTGCAATGCGGTGGATAATAGATAAATAAAGTGTGGTGCGAAATGATGGTATGAAATGTAAACATTTCTTGCAAACCAACAAAACCAACTTGTTGAACAACTTTGGACATTGAGGAAAACACTTGTTTACCACTTTAAACAAAACTATTATTTTAACTATTTCCTATTTATTAATTAAAAAAAAGAGGCTAGGTTTGAACAACAAGTATATTTTTTTGAACTCAGAAAAATCCACAAAAATTCTAGAAGGTAACTCATACTTACTGGACCTCACTGCACCAATTCCAGCAAGAAATAAATTATTGAACAGTAGATACAGAAAGATGAAATAAACTGCTCAAAAGGTGCTTCGAACTAGCTCTTCTTATAAAAAGGGCCATACAACAGATTTCATAATTTTTCTAGCTTTATCTACTTGAAATCACTCTACTGCAGAAAATTTACTGCTAAATCATAAACACATAATTCTACACAAAATAAACAAGTTTATTCCAAAATAAATCCTTTGAACTACAACCCTACTCGAAAAGGGTGACATCCTCATTTTCATATTTTTCCCAGATTCTACTCCACATTTCATATTTGTCAAGAAAGTTCCATGATCAGAAACATTATATTCTTTTCTACATGAATTTTCTAAGAAAAACACAGAAAAGCACATTTGTACAACAACTCCTTATTTTTCCATACAACAACCTATTTTTAGCATTTTTTCTTAGTTTAAACATAACACACAAAGACTGCATAAATTTTCCCATATTTTTATTTTCACATATAAATCATTTTAACAAATATTTTAAGAAAACAGCTAAAAAGGAATTTAAACCTAAACAGATACTTTTTCTACAGAAATAGTGCCTCATAAATTTTTCACAGGTACATGACCTGACAAGAAACCTACACAAATTTTGCCATGAATTAAATCAACCAGAAAACATATAAACCTATTTATCTAAATAAAAGCACATAAACTGGATTAAATAAAAATAGTATAATAAACTTTTACCAAAAATACTTTCATATTTTTCCATGACAGATCTGCTCATAAACAAGCTAACAAAACTGAAAACACTTCATTTGGATTATTAAAACGTGCTACACAAAATAAACAAGCTTTTCTGGAAAAATAAAAGGAAAAAGAAAAATATTTGAAAACTTCCGGCCCAACTTGCGTGAACTTGGTCTATGGACTCAGAGCGGCTGACGTGCGGGGCCTGCAGAGTCAACGGGCCCACTTGCCAGCGAGGCGGAGCAGGGGAGCGGCGTTGACCGGGTGGTTCTCGCCGACGGCGAGGTCGCCAGCGGTGGGGGTTAGCTTGGGGTGTTCGCCTCGACGAGGCAGATCAAGTGGTGGTATTGGTTTGGCCAGATGACGCCCATAGCTCGCCGGCAACGAGCAAAGGCGGACGGCCGTGACGGTGGGGCTCGGCCATGTCATCTCCGGCGGTCGCCGGTGGAATTGAAGGAAGGCGGAGGACCAATGAACCCTAAGAGAGCTATTAGGTGGGTTGGTTTGGCCGGAGAAGCTCCCATGGCGCTCGGCCGGTGATGGTGGGAGAGCTACGGGTCGGTAGAGAGCAGGAGTATTGGTGTTCTCACCGTGCCTTGGCGTGACAAAGCTCGACGGGGAAGATGGGGCTCGGCGAAGGTTTGGGTGGTGTGGAACAACGGCGTGCACTCCCGGTCGTCGATGGCGGCCGAGAGGGGGCACCTCCCATTCCGGCGGTGGTGGGGCTCCGGCGGAAGGGAAGGCGGGAGCACCACGTGGTCCAGATGATGATGGAGTGGTAGCCGGAGCTAATCGGCTGGCGGTGGCTTGGTTAAGGTTGGAACGCGGTGGTGTTTGTGCGGTGGCGAGGCCCTCGGGGTGGCGTTCGCGTGTGAGAGCGAGGAAGGGAGAGAGAGCTGGTGAGAGCGATGGAGTGCGAGTGGCGAGTGGAAGAGAGAAGAGTGCGGGTGGCTTGGTTTTTGCCCTCGGGCTTGGCAGGACGGGCAGTCGTGGCGGGGCTCGGCGCGGCGAGCGGCGAGGGGCGGGGCGCGGTTGGCGAGGCGGCTCGGCAGGCGAGGCAGCGAGGGAGAGGGCGAGGGCGATAGCTGGCGTGATCGGGCGGAGAAAGATCGAAGGGGGAGTGGTCGCGCGGGATTTGGAGCAGGGAGTGGCGGCCACGCGGCGGCTTGGCCGGCGTACGGCGCGGCCACGGTCGGGGCGACCGGCGCGTCGTGCGCGGGCGAGCGCGCGCGCGTGCGCGGGCCGGCGCGGCAGGTGGCGCAGCGCGGCTTGGGCCGCCAGGCCAGATGGGCCGAAAGGCTTGCGCGAAAGAAAGAAAAACTCTTTTTCTTTTTCCAAACTTTTCCAAACTTTGACCATTTCAAATCAGTTTCAAAAACTCAAAACTAGGCTTTGACCCTTAAATAAAAGTTGCTCAAAATAATTTTCTCTACAACCTTTATATAAGACACTTTTTTTGAAACTCATTTTCTCAACCTCCACATAAATAAAGCCAATTTTTGAGCTTTAAATCATTTTGTTCCCACATTTTTAATTATTAAACCATATTGAACTAGGTCAAAGTGTCAATATAAAAAGTGTTATACTCAATATTATCTATTTTATAAAATTAATTGCCAAGACAGAAATCCATTCAAACAACCAGGTCTTATAGAAACCGAAATCCAAATAAACAACAAAAGGCAAAAGCACTTTCATGCATATGAAATGATGCAATGCATTGCTTATGAATTTTAGTAGCTAAATATAGTTCCTATTGCAGTGCTTGACACTAGAGTGTCACAGCCCTTCCCCCCTTAAAGAAATCTCGCCCCGAGAATTGGGTTACATACCAATCTTTATAAAAAGCGGGGTAGTTTACGCGCAAGTATTCCTCGGTTTCCCAAGTTGCATCATTGGGTCCGTGATTGCTCCAGAGAATCTTGTAAGTCTTCACTTCTCGGTTACGAGTCACCCTGGTTTTGGTATCCATTATATCCTGAGGTTGTTCATAGTACTCCAGATCTGACCTGATGGTGACATCTGGGATTTGAACCTCTTCTCGTTCGGGTACTCGAAGACACTTCTTTAACTGCGATACATGGAACACGGGAAAGATCGCGTTCATCTCCGGGGGTAACTGCACTTCGTAGGCTACTTCCCCCTTTCTGGCTATGATCTGATATGGTCCTACATATCGGGGTGCTAGCTTTTTCTTAATCCCAAAACGTTGGACCTTTCTCATGGGTGAGACCTTAAGGTAAACATAATCTCCCACTTGGAATTCCAAAGGTCTTCTTCGTGTGTCAGCATAACTTTTCTGTCAGGACCATGCTGCCTTGATATGTTGCTGCACTGTTTGCACAATCTCTTCAACATCCTTTACATAATCTGACCCGTAAAATCCTTGATCTCCTAATTCAACCCAATTTACCGGGGTCCTGCATCTTCGTCCGTACAACACTTCAAACGGTGCCATCTTTATACTTTCTTGATAGCTATTGTTATATGAGAACTCTGCGAGGGGTAACCATTTCTCCCATGATTCTCCCGAGGAAAGTACACATGCTCTGAGGATATCTTCCAAAATTTGATTTACTCTTTCTGTTTGTCTTGCTGTTTGAGGGTGATAGGCGGAACTTCGTACCAACTTAGTTTCTAAATCCTTATGCAACTGCTCCCAAAATCGTGCTATGAACTGGGGTCCTCTATCAGAAACAAGCCTTTTGGGAACTCCATGTAACCTCAAGATGTTCTAAATGTACAAATCTGCGTACTGGTGTGGTCGATGTGTAGTCTTGACTTGTATGAAGTGAGCTACTTTGGATAACCGATCCACGATAACCCAGATAGAGTCATGTCCCTTTTGGGTGGTTGGGAGACCTATGATGAAATCCATACTAATTTCTTCCCATTTCCATTCTGGGATTGGTAGCGGTTATAACAATCCAGCGGGTTTCAAGTGTATTGCCTTTATCCTGCAGCAAGTATCGCATTTCGCGACATAAGCTGCAACCTCTTTCTTCATCTTTGGCCACCAATACCTTATCCTCAGATCTTGGTACATCTTACTACTTCCTGGATGGATAGACAACTTTGAATTGTGGGCTTCATTAAGAATTCTTGCTTTCAGCTCTGTGTTCTTAGGAACAACCAACCTTTGATTATACCACAGAATCCCATGTTCATCTGTTCTGAGGTTCAACGAACTACTGGTTTCCAACCTCTTCTTAATCTGACAGATCTCTTCATCGGTATTTTGCCCTTCGATGATATCACTTTCTAGAGTGCACTGTAAGGTGATATTGTTCAGCATAACGGGGTGCATAAGGTTGAATCCATCTTCCAATAATGGTTGTAGGGAGTTGCAATGAGTCTTGCGACTCAAGGCATCTGCTACAACGTTCGCTTTTCCAGGGTGGTAATGCACTTCTAGGTTATAATCCTCAATCAACTCTAACCATCTTCTCTGCCTCATATTCAACTCTGGCTGAGTGAAGATGTATTTCAAACTTTTGTGATCTGTATACACGTGACATAGGTTGCCCATAAGATAATGCCTCCATATCTTGAGTGCATGAGCTACGGCTGCCAATTCCAAATCATGAGTCGGGTGATTCTCTTTATGTGGTCGCAATTGGCGTGAAGCATATGCTATAACTCTTCCATTCTGCATAAGCACACATCCAAGTCCAATCTTGGACGCGTCACAAAACACATCAAAAGGTTCCTCCAGATTCGGTTGAACCAAAACTGGCGCAGAAGTCAACAAGGTTCGCAGAGTGCGAAATGCTGCTTCACACTCTGGAGTCCATTCGAACTTCTTGTTCTTCTGAGTTAGACGAGTCATAGGCTTTGCGATCCTTGAAAAATCCAGAATGAACCGACGGTAGTATCCGGCCAATCCTAGAAAGTTGCAAACCTCATGTACGTTAGTGGGTGCTTGCCAATCCATAACTTCCTGTACTTTCGTGGGATCCACAGAAATTCCTTCCTCTGAAAGGACGTGTCCGAGAAAGGGTACTTTCTTTAACCAGAACTCACACTTGCTAAACATAGCATACAACTAGTGCTCTCGAAGTCGGGTTAAGATGACTCGTAAGTGCTCAGCATGATCCTTCTCATTTTCAGAGTATACCAAGATGTCATCAATGAACACCACGACAAACTTATCCAATTCAGGCATAAAGACAGAATTCATCAGATACATGAAATGTGCTGGTGCATTTGTCAGTCCAAAAGACATAACTAGATACTCATAGAGTCCATATCTGGTGGAGAAAGCTGTCTTTGGTATATCTTCTCTTCTGATCTTGATTTGATGGTAACCTGACCTTAAGTCAATCTTGGAGAACACTTTTGCTTTTGATAACTGATCAAACAAGACGTCGATATTCGGGGTAAGGGATACTTGTTCTTTATAGTTACTGCATTCAGAGGCCTATAATCCACGCACATTCAAAAAGTTTTGTCCTTCTTTTTCACGAAGATGGCGGGACATCCCCAAGGTGACGAACTAGGGCGTATCAAACCTTTATCCAAAAGCTCGTGCAACTGAGTTTTAAGCTCTGCCAACTCGTTAGTCGGCATCCTATACGGCCTCCGAGAAATAGGTGCCGTTCCAGGAATCAACTCTATAGCAAACTCCACATCCCTATCCGGTGGTAGTCCTGGCAACTCATCAGGGAAGACATCTGGAAACTCACACACTATCGGGATCTCAGCTATCTGCTTGGCCATGATATTGAACAACACTCCTATCTCATGGGGGTTTCAGGGTAACTTGAACCGGAAAGAAGACCCACTCTGGGGACTCACCATGGAAACTACTCGCTCTGCGATGTCAAGATTGACCTTCCAGAGTTTCATCCAACCCATACCCAAGATTACATCCAAACCAAGGCCAGGGATTACTATGGGATCCACTATGGCCTTTTTATCCCCAAAAGTCATTTCCACTCCTTTAGCCATTTTACGAGCGGAGAGAACAGCTCCGGCGGAACTGATCTGGTATCCCCGATCCAACTCTACTAACCCAAGATTACTCCTTATAACAAAATTCTCACTTATGAAAGAATGCGATGCTCCAGAATCAAACAACACAACTGCAGAGTATTGATTAACAAGAAACGTACCATCGGTGACAGGCTCTCCTTCTGGCACTTCTTCAACAGTGGTCTAATGCACATGACCCGCGCGAGGTTGAGGCCCGGTGTACTGCTTCTTTGGCCGAGGGCACTGACGTGACAGGTGTCCGGTCTGACCGCAGTTGTAGCATGGTCCAATCACATATGGGGTCTTGGGACCTCCTGCCTTTGCTTTGTTCTACATCAGGGGAGCAGTGTAGGGCTTCTGGAAACTCGGACAGGAGCGGTTGGTAGTTATCTTCCTCTGCGGGGGACGAAACCTTGCTCCTGCAACTGGCAGTCGATACGGGGTGCGTGCTCCGAAAGGGGTCCTCTGTTGAGACGAACCTCCTTCGTTCGCACGATGATGAGTTTCTGTCGCCAGCCTGCTTTCATTAGCTTCTTGGTTCAGGCAGTCATTGACAAAGTCACTGAAGGTGGTGCGGTGACTATTTCTCATCTTGAAGAGCATGGTGGCCCTCATGCCACGCTTGAAACTTGCAATCTTCTTGGCCTCAGTGTTCACGAAATCTGGGGCATAGCGAGACAGGTTGTTGAAGCCATGGAGATACTCTGACATGGACTTGGTTCCCTGGGATAGCCTCATGAACTCCGTAACTTTCATCTCCATCAAACCACAGGGATGTAGTGGTTGTGCATAGCAGTAGAGAACTGATCCCAAGTGACCGGTGCATTAGCTGGCAGGGATGCACGGTACTAGGACCACCATAATCTTGCGGGTCCCTCCAACATATGTGCGGCATATTCCACCTTGAGATCTTCAGTCAAGCGGAGCAGGCGGAACTTCTGAGTGATGGAGTTGAGCCATTCATCTGCTTCAAGCGGTTCGGTGACTTCCTTGTACACAGGGGGACGAGTGTCCAAGAAGTAACGGTATGAGCTGTACTGCTTGGGCTCTGGTCCTTGGCGCTGTTGGTGCTGCTGCGTGGTGTTATTGGCGATGTTACGGAGGGTGGCCTCCAGATGCCTCTGCATCTCCTCCATATTTCTCTGGCTACCCAGAAACTGCCTGAAAAACGCTTCCGGCGTCATCGGCAGCGGTGGGGGTGGTGGCAGATTCTCCTCCTGCCCTGACCCCTGTCCACGTTGGCTGCGAGTGTGTGCCGGCATCTGCATGTCCCATTAATAAGCAATCATTAGGTGATGTCACATTGATCATGAATAAATACTGCGTTGTACAAAATTCGAAAATTTAGCACACGACCAAGTATAAGTACTCATTTCCATACAACATCACAGAACAAATTGCTTGAAAATAAGAAATGCAAACGACGGATTTCCACAAATGGTGCCAGATCGAAGTCTGGACTTTGTCCAAAAGCCGTACATGCCATCATACAACTTAAACATAAAACCAACACATGTTCGGGTTACATCATCAGCGAGCATGCTCGAGATATACAAAAGAAAACGACTCCTAAGAAGCTAGCGCTCAAGCATCTCCGGCGGCGGATGCGGCATCCTCCTCACCGGCGTCCATCATCGGCTCGTCGGCGTGGTCCTCGTCGTCTGAAGAAGGCTCTGGACCAAGCACTACCCCGTCCTGGGGCTCCTGGGCCTCATCTGCTGGGGCCTCGTCAGCTGCTGGGGCAGCGGCCTCCTGTGCTGCATGATGCATCTGGTGGACTGCCTCATGGAGCTGGTCGATGTAGGCCTGTTGGTCGTGCTCTTGCTGTATCAGGTGATGGGCACCCTCTCTGAGCTGGTCAAGCGCTGTGCGGGCCTCGTCTTGCTGAAAAGCTATCGTCAAGTACATCTGCTCGGCGACAGTCCTGGCGGTGGTCTCCGCTCCTGCGGTGGCACGTGCATCGTCACGCTCGAGAGTGAGCTGATGGATCTTCTCCTGTTAATGGGCTACCTCGGCGTCAAACTCCTCCTACAGCTTCCTCTTGCTCTGGTAGGTGGCGGTGAGGGTAAAGGACATGCTCTCCAGGCTGCGCTCCAAACTCTCACATACACCCATCAATGCTCCGCTGGCGCTCATCGCGGACGTCTCGCAGTAAAACCTCTCCTCCGCACCTCCTGTCAGAACCGACTCCATGGTCTGCCTCCAACGCAATGAAAAAAGTGATCCACGAGGAAACACTCCTGCCATAGCACTAGCAAGGTCGGCGGGAAAACGGGCGATGATGTCCTTCAGCACTAGATAAGCTGCCCTATTGGCACCATCCTTGGCACAACTGCCTCTGGTGATCTCTGTCCATCCTGACCAGTGGGGCTTGGCAGGCAAGGCTTTGACCTTGATCTGCACCATTACCAACGAGTCCTGCCCATAGATCTCCTTCTACCAAGAGTACCTGGGCTCCTGTCCTTCCTCGTATCCCACTGCCTGCAGAATGCTCCAAAGGTTGGTCGGCAGCCCGAAGTAAGACAAGAACGTGTTCTTGGTCAACTTCGTGGCCAAGCGGTGACGTGGAACTCCTCTGCCTCCGGTGGCCTTGCGAGCAGTCAACTTAGTCCGGGCCATCTATAGAAACAAAAGGTTTCGAACTCTCGTGAGACGTATATTAAGTTGGCAAATTTTATAAGAAAAGGGACAACTTTTAATTAAGGGAAGGTAATGCAATGCGAGAATATAAACATGATGCATGATCGGACTTACGTTCTCACTCACTAATAATGACTCGTATGTCCTAACATTCTAGTCAGTGGCAAGAAAGATCTCTCATGCGTTATCTACTCGTTCTACTCGATCACGTAGTTAGTGTACCTGCAGAAGATTCATTTCAGCCCAAAGCAAGTCCCAATGGTAAAATAACGGAGTATTGGCCCATATGCACAAAATACATAGAACCCAACACTAAACACCATGCACCAATCCAGAAAACATACCCAAACAATTGATACCCTCGTACATTATTGCGTGGAGCTCGCACATACTTGGTATAACAACTCTCACCTAGACCGACGGTTGGACGGTCATGCTCTCATATCTTACAAAATCATTTTATGCATGTTTTCGCGATCGACACATTCTCTTTTCCCTCGAGAATGGACCAGCAAATAAAGATCCAGCATGAGCAAAATCCCTGAACCCTGTTAGTAGTTAAGCCACCTGAATCCTAATATAGGGCTTAAGGACAAGACTGGGCACACTTAATAATTTAAAATAGTTTTGAAATACCCATTTTAGTTCGAAAATAGCTCCTTTCGGATGCAATAACTTGAACCATGCTCTGATACCAGCTGTGGCGGAACCATCCTGATTATAAGAGCTCAAGTACCGTCTTAGCCAAATTCGTTTGTCATCGACTCATACTTGAACCCATATAACCCCGGTAGTCCGGAAATCTCGAAGGATTTCAAACATCATACTACATACAGGATCGCATTGTTCAAGTACCACATTCGTAAGGATACACCGTCGATAATCGAAACCAAATTTAAACATTAGAGTGCGGAATCATAAAAGAGTTATTACAATACTGAGTTTGAAATTTGCTGAAGCTCAAATAAGTTTAGAACACGACCACCACACATGTGGTCCGAATAAACAATGTTTTTGATAACTCACTCCTAGCGAGGCAGAGCAGGGGAGCGGTGTTGACCGGGTGGTTCTCGCCGACGGCGAGGTCGCCAGCGGTGGGGGTTAGCTTGGGGTGTTCGCCTCGACGAGGCGGATCAAGTGGTGGTATTGGTTTGGCCAAAGGACGCCCATAGCTCGCCGGCGACGAGCATTGGCGGACGACCGTGACGGTGGGGCTCGGCCATGTCATCTCCGGCGGTCGCCGGTGGAATTGAAGGAAGGGGGACGACCAGTGAACCCTAATAGAGCTATTAGGTGGGTTGGTTTGGCTGGAGAAGCTCCGGTGGAGCTTGGCCTCGTGCGCGGCCATGGCGGCGCCCATGGCGCTCGGCCGGTGATGGTGGGAGAGCTACGGGTCGGTAGAGAGCAGGCGGATTGGTGTTCTCACCGTGCCTTGGCGTGACGAAGCTCGACGGGGAAGATGGGTCTCGACGGAGGTTTGGGTGGTGTGGAACAACGGCGTGCACTCTCGGTCGTCGATGGCGGCCGAGAGGGGGCACCTCCCGTTCCGGCGGTGGTGGGGCTCCGGCGGAAGGGAAGGCGGGAGCACCACATGGTCCAGATGATGACGGAGTGGTAGCCGGAGCTAATCGGCCGGCGGTGGCTTGGTTAAGGTTGGAACACGGTGGTGTTTGTGCGGTGGCGAGGCGCTCGGGGTGGCGTTCGCGTGCGAGAGCGAGGAAGGGAGAGAGAGCTGGTGAGAGCGATGGAGTGCGAGTGGCGAGTGGAAGAGAGAAGAGTGCAGGTGGCTTGGTTTTTGCCCTCGGGCTTGGCAGGACGGGCAGTCGTGGCGGGGCTCGGCGCGGCGAGCGGCGAGAGGCGGGGCGCGGTTGGCGAGGCAGCTCGAGAGGCGAGGCGGCGAGGGAGAGGGCGAGGGCGATAGCTGGCGTGATCGGGCGGAGAAAGATCGGATGGGGAGTGGTCGCGCGGGATTTGGAGCAGGGAGTGGCGGCCAGGCGGCGGCTTGGCCGGCGTACGGCGCGGCTGCGGTCGGGGCGACCGACGCGTCGTGCGCGGGCGAGCGCGCGCGCGTGCGCGGGCCGGCGCGGCGGGTGGCGCAGCGCGGCTTGGGCCGCCAGGCGAGATGGGCCGAAAGGCTTGCGCGAAAGAAAGAAAAACTCTTTTTCTTTTTCCAAACTTTTCCAAACTTTGACCATTTCAAATTAGTTTCAAAAACTCAAAACTAGGCTTTGACCCTTAAATAAAAGTTGCTCAAAATAATTTTCTCTACAACCTTTATATAAGACACTTTTTCTGAAACTCATTTTCTCAACCTCCACATAAATAAAACCAATTTTTGAGCTATAAATCATTTTGTTCCCACATTTTTAATTATTAAACCATATTGAACTAGGTCAAAGTGTCAATATAAAAAGTGTTATACTCAATATTATCTATTTTATAAAATTAATTGCCAAGACAGAAATCCATTCAAACAACCAAGTCTTATAGAAACCGAAATCCAAATAAACAACAAAAGGCAATAGCACTTTCATGGATATGAAATGATGCAATGCATTGCTTATGAATTTTAGTAGCTAAATGTAGTTCCTAATGCAGTGCTTGACACTAGAGTGTCACAACAACTATGCTTTATGGTTCATTTAATATCATTCTATACATTAGTTGATGGTATAATATTGACATTAAGAACCGTCAACAAGTTCCCCCAAGCTTACCCTTTGCTAGTCCCTTAGCAAAGTAAAACTCAACAATGGATCAGCAGTTGCTGCAATATCTGCACTTCTAACAAGTACTGATGCATTCAAACAGAATTTCTCATTTGGATTAGAAAAAGATATCATATTATTCATCATGGGGCTTAGTACTTTACCTTCAATCTTGAGTAATTGAAAGATAGATCGATCAAATATAGCACTATGTCTCTAGCTCTTTCACTTCACTATTATCCCGGAGTTTTTATGAATTTTCAAAAATCTTAAAAATATATGTTGCTAAATTAAACAATAGATCCAAAGAGAAAGTCAACCACACCATTGAATCGAGAAGTGCATGTGTATGGAAAATGGAGGCGGATGCTCTTTTGAATATATCACTCTCTTTTGTTTATTAGAAACACATGGCTATCAGGCTAATTCTACTGGCGGACACGTGCCATTTTTTCTGATATTCATATTTTCTTATTCTCTTTTTTTCGAGGTTCCTGACACTTGTCATTTTTTATTTCCTCGGATCTCTCTTTTTCTTTGGGGTTTGAGACACTTGTCCCTTTTTATTCCTCGGATTTTTTTTTCAATAGCTACATGCTTCCAACAAACTTTTGAGAGGACAACAATAGATAATCATGAGTATTTATGCGGAAGATGGATGAAATATGTAAGTGATCTCAATTCAATAGCATGATAACTTCTCATAGGGTCATCAAAGCTTAATTTAACCCAATGCAATTATTGTCATATTAATATTGGAAACTCTTCGGAACTCTAGTGTTGTTTCAGAACAAGATAACAGTAGCTCAGATCATCACATATCATATCTGTCAATTACCTAAACTCTGGATCAAGCATTTCATACCCATATATTTAATTTCATTTTAAGGTATTATTAATTTTTAAACATAGGAGAACTCGTGCTTGAAAGCTAGGTAGTAGAAACAAATACAATAGAGCAACTATTCATCATTTCCATTTTAAGAAATTAGAGAGAGAGTTCTTCAGATTTGACGTGCTTTATTTATTTAATCTAACACACACCATAATGTATTACTTAAAAATATTAGGATAGTAGTAAGACATACCTGAATCACGAAGATAACGGGGGTGCACCTCCCCCAAGCTCGATGTTGTTGTAATAGTGTTGAGCCTTCATGTGCTCACATTTTTTTTGTATTTTGAATTTATTTATAGAAAGAAAACTTAAGAGGATAAAGATACTAACCTGGATACACGGGGGTGCTTTCTCTCAAGCTGAATGTTTGACGTAGTCGTTCGATCTTGCAATGTAGCGGACTGGCGGTGAAAATATTCTTCCTCTATCGGAGCCTTGATTGATGTTGATGGTTGTTCAAACACTGCTCCAACAGTGGATGGAACATGCACTTTCTCGTCAGCTTTTCTTGGTCTTTCAATCCTGTGAAACTCAAATAGACAACAAAACTTGTGGAACAGATTAAGCTCTAGTGGTTGGCCACTCAAGCCTTAGTTATACAGAGTTTCAATAAGATCTCTTTCTCAATATTTTTTATTTTAATATTTTTGAAGATGCAGTGACAGACTAACAAAATGAATGCATTTTTATTTTTATTTTTTATCCCACCACGGTGAATATTTCATGTGGGTTTTTACATAATTATTCACATGGGGCTTTAGGTTTTATGTAAAATATTTTTATTCTTTTTTTTATGCAATGCTAATGTAGAAAAGTAAATATGCTATGGACAAATAATGATGGAAAGTAAACATGCAAAAATGAAAACTAATGCAGAAAAGATAAATATGGATAACTACCGATTTACCTTTCGGCGAGGGTTCAATGTTTTAAGTCCTCTGAAGAGGACTTCTCACCATGTTCATTCGTGAGGTGCATCATTTGATCCCGATATGTAGACCTTGATAACTACACCTCTTGATATGGTGTCACTCATGTTCTATGTTCGCCCAGCAATTTGAAGTGAAGCATTAGTTGTGGAAGCTGGAAGCATCTTGCTTAGTGTGCATGTTCTTGTAGATTCAGGACCTTCACTCTGTAGAATTTGGGAGTTGACAAACTCCTCCATGTTTTGCTCAAGAGTGTGTCCTTCTCATAAAGACAAGGTAGAGATCAAGTGCATGGGCTCTGTCGGTGGAAAAACTCCAACAGAACCAAAAGTTTCCTTCATTCCTCTCTAACCTTAGGCACATTGAACAAGATGATCTTGTTGTTTATGTGTTCTATTCAATCTTAACATGAGTCATAGGATCAAAAGATGAGCATAAAAGTAGCATCGTAAAATATTTAACAGATCAGATTGCTTAACCCAAGGAAGGATAATGTATTCATAATGTGTCGATCTTTTCATGATTGTGATATATCATCTTCCAAAGGTTAGATGCACAACATTTTAGCTCATTTAGTTAAGATAGTGAGATTCAAGAGAGTAAAGCTAAGAACAAAGAGTAAAGAACTGAACATGTTGAGTTCATTAGGTTGGATCAAGTGAGGTGCAACTTAAACATGTTTGGTTCTTTATGTATGCGCATACTAGAATCAAGGAGAAGCCTTTAAAGTGATGATCACTTACCTTGAAATGATACTTTATCATTGAAGAGTGATTGCGTCGAACCACCTTGTGGAACCTTCTCTTGTCTAGCTGGTTGTGTTCATGAATGGCTTGTCTTCTCTTGTCTATCTCACAGTAGGCCAGTTGAGTCTTGTTCTCAACAGGTTCAGACGATGGAGACTTTGTCAGCTATTCTTTGATTTGTAGACTCGGGTACTATCTCTCCATCTTCTAATTCTTGTAGTGCAGTGGCTTCGTCCTTCATGATGTAACCCTCAATTCCTGGCAGTTGGTTCTTCCATCATCGGTTGAGTCAACGTCTTCTCTTGGTTTTCTTCGGCTACTCATAAGTGGTGTAGTTTTTGAAGAAGCAGTAATCCTTTTGATCAAAGATCCAAAAGTGGACGTCTCCAGGTCCGACATAAATGACACATTGGTGGTGTTCAAGAACGATCTTCCAAGAATGAGTGATGGATCATATTCTTCTCCTTAGCTGGGGCAGCGTCTAGTGACTTGTACTAATCAAAGTGGTGAGTAGGAGGTCAAAGTGTCTTGAAGCTGGATTTCTCCTTCCTACCCTTGATCATGAAACAAATCTAGACAACAGAATTGTGTCTCCCCCAAGCTAGCTTATGAAGTAGGTGGATATTTCTTCAACAACATGTTCATGAGTTTAAATTGTAGACCTTGTTGTTGTTCAAGTTGTTCCACCTCATCCCCCAAACTAGCTCTTGTGTTGCAATGATTAGAAGTGAGGAGAATTTTCACTGTTTGTCTTCATAGTGAACCACCAACAGACTTTCTTCAAACGAGCGTAGTGGCATATCGTCACCCTGATATTTGTTGTTGGTGTCGGTGTTGATGTCTTCGACAATGATGAGCATAGGCACAGATTGACCCATACGAGGTGAGTTGCATCCTGCTCGTCATCATTGTCCTGGCTTAGGCCTTCGGATGGCTCAAAGCATGGCTGCCTTTGATATCACTAGTGACTTGTCTGATGATGAGTTTTGTCTATCCGCGGGTTGAGTTTTCGATCTTTAAGTTCACACCATGCACAAGCAAACCTCATCTCCTACAAAATGTTAGTGAACACATACCTGAAGGATTGCACGGAATTTGAAACGTGGGATGTTGTCCATAACTCTTTTTTTATTTATCCATGCTAATGAAAAGATGATTTTAGGATTACTTTAGCATAGATTAGTATTTTATGTGTTGGCTGCATTTTGACATGGTTCAAGGCAAAAGATAACTTGCAGTAAAAGATAAACTTAAATAAACTTTAATACTCACAGTTCTTTCATCAATGATGAATGAGCTGAGTCTTCATTATGCAGTTCAGCGTATGCCTTGCTTCATCTCTGATGTGAATTCATCTCAGGACTTCCCCAAATTGTATTTGAGAGTTTTCTGAAGGGGTTAGTCCAACAAAATAACTAGTATCTATTCTAGCACTTTTTAGTTCAATACTCAAACTAGACTCCATGTTTAATTTGATTAAGGTAGGCTATTTAACCTAAGCACCATGCTTAATTTAAAAGCCTATGGAAGTATGATCAATACTTCCAAAACAAAACTTACTATCATCGACAAAGGTAGCATGAAGGCATAAAAGAGATTTATTCAGATAGAGATGAAAAAGTATGATCACTGTGAGGAATATTTTATTTTTTTTCTTTTTTTAGATGCAGATGACATGAATGCAGACAAAGGAACTAAAGATGATGTGGATTTGATAAAAGAAAACATAAACTAAATGGAGTGGATGAATGATTAAATGTAGAAATGCAGTGGTATGCAACAAATTAAAAAGATAACTACTCATAAAGTTTAAAGTCCATGAGCAAGACTGTCTCATATTGATCATACTTACTATGACTCACAACTGGGAATTTGTGAGTGGCGCAGCGTAAACATCTGTCACATGGGATGGGAGTTGAATTCTTGTGACGGGACCTTTTCTCCAATCTACACATGGTTAGAATAAATAATATATATGTATACACAAACCTGTGAGATGGCAGGGTTCCACGATTAATGATGGATCTTGAATGTTCAGGCACCCTGGGTACTTCATTCTTGTGGAAGCTTGCCATAAGGTCGAAACGGCATCTGATGTCCTGTCTATTCCACACTCAACAGAACAAGCGGTAATCCTACTAAAGCTAGTGGTACACTAAATTAGCAGATATCAAGATCAAAATCTTTACACCAATTGCTTTTTCGGTAATGGCGCCAAAAATGCTTGTTGACATTCGTTAGTGCAAATAGAATATGAAAGATTCTGCAAGCGCACAGAACACCATCGTAGCATTTTACAGAGAGTATTCCAGGATCATTATTTATATTTTACCACAGGGAAGCAATGGTCAAGAATCTGATAACTTACTATCATGCATCTACTAACTCAGAGTACTAATTAGACTAAAGCAGGAGTAATTGATAAATTATCCTTTGTTTTCCGTAACACTAACTTTACCCTCAAGCCAAGTTAAGATAGTGAGAGAGTTAAAAAGACGGCTTCATCACCAAAGGAAGGAAGAGCGCTATCCTAGTCACATCAAAGAGAATTCAATGATAAATGTATAGATAACTATAGTCGGAGGACAACGGGACAGATCAAGGTTCCTATGTACTTCTCTATTACTTGGGTTCTAAGGCAACAAAGATGAAAAGATATAGCTGTCATAAACATTGGCACTTTGGAGCAGCAGGTCCTTTCCAACTCTCGAAGAAGACTGGGAAAAAGGTAGTTGGGAGAACGCTGCCAAAAGTTGTACGAAACATCAATCAGAAAGTGGTGGACTACGAAGGCCCAACAGAGCTGTCACCCCTGGGGCTACCACAACTAACCGTGGGATTGAGCGCAACCTCAGGTAACCTATAGACTAAACACCATGTCTAATCTATCGATTACTACTCTAATTACCTAGGATAACTAGAGCACTCAATACGAACAAAGATCCCATGCCAAGATATAACAACTATACTAATCATATAATAAAGCACAAAGTAAATAGAGAAGATAAATATATTAAAGCATAAGTCTTACAAAGAAAAGATACAAAGACATACCAAAACTTTGAAGACTCCTCCGGAACCGAAGCGCAGCTCCGCTCTCCCTAACTCCCGACTAGAGCTAATCTATTACATTGGAAAGTCTATTCCTAATTCTCTAGAGAGGAGAGGTTGTCCTTTGAGGGACGCCTCTACAACTCCCTAATGATGATGTGTTGCCTCAGGGGGGTCTGGTGTTTATTATATAGGGGCTCCTGGCCTCCCCTCTGTTGATGTTTGTTAACGCAAATAGAATATGAAAGATTCCACAAGCGCACAGAACATCATTGTAGCATTTTACCGGGAGTATTCCAGGATCGTTATTTATATTTTACCACTGAGAAGCAAGGGTCAAGAATCTGATAACTCACTATCATGCATCTACTAACTCAAAGTACTAATTAGACTAAAGGAGGAGTAATTGATATATGGTAATGACACCACATCAAAGAGAATTCAATGATAAATGTATAGATAACTATAGTGGGAGGACAACGAGAGAGATCAAGGTTCCTATATACTTCTCTATTACTTGTGTTCTAAGGCAACAAAGATGAAAAGATATACCAGTCATAAACATTGGCACTTTGGAGCAACAGTACCTTTCTGACTCTCGAAAAAGACTGGCAAGAAAGTAGTCAGGGGAAGGCTGCCAAAAGCTCTACGAAACATCAATCCGAATGTGGTGGATTACGAAGGCCTAACAGAGCTGTCACCCCTGGGGCTACCACAACTATTCTATGGGATTGAGCGCAACCTCAGGTAATCTATAGACTAAACACCATGTCTAATCTATTGATTACTACTCTAATTACCTAGGATAACTAGAGCACTCAATACGAACAAAGATCCCATGCCAAGATATAACAACTATACTAATCATATAATAAAGCATAAAGTAAATAGAGAAGATAAATATATTAAAGCATAAGTCTTACAAAGAAAAGATACAAAGAAATACCAAAACTCTGAAGACTCCTCCGAAACCGAAGCGCAGCTCCGCTCTCCCTAACTCCCGACTAGAGCTAATCTATTACATTGGAAAATCTAAACCTAATTCTCTAGAGAGGAGAGGTTGTCCTTCGAGGGACGCCTCTACAAAAACTCCCTGATGATGTTTTGCCTCAGAGGGGTCCTGGGCTTATTATATAGGGGCTCCTGACCTCCCCTCCACCTTGGGCAAGCAATGTGGTACTAAATCCTTCGTCATATGCACATGGGCCTTAATGGGCCAAAACGCGTCGAAGAGGTCGGTTGGAGTGCGTTACGCGAAGGGGGGCGAGATTGGGCCCTATAGCAGACCGGTCGGCCCAAGGGGGAGACCGGTCGGTCTGCCTCTATGACAGGTGGGCCCCGCCTTCCGTGGGTCGCCTTCTCGCATCTTCTGGAATGTTCTAGAATCTTCCAAGTCGTATCCATCGAGGACTTTCGCTCCGGAACTCCAAATATAGCAAATCATATGTTCGTTTCGATCGTCTCGACGAGGTCTTCGCTTTGGTGTGCTCTGTTTCATCACTTGAGATACTTTTATATGGTAAAATATTGATAATCCTGCAAAGCAAGTGAGAACAACACAACTCGTGGAACTTGTTAGAATCAAACCCTACAACTATGCTTTATAGTTTATATAATATCATTTTATGCATTAGTTGATGGTATAATATTGACATTAAGGACCGTCAATAAGTTCCCTCAAGCTTACCCTTTGCTAGTCCCTTAGCAAAGTCAAACTCAACAATGGATCCGGAGTTGCTGCAATATCTGCACTTCTAACAAGTACACATGCATTCAAACAAAAGTTCTCATTTGGATTAGAAAAAGATATCATATTATTTGTCACGGGGCTTAGTACTTTACCTTGAATCTTGCGTAATTGAAAGATAGAACGATCAAATCAAGCACTATGTCTCTTGCTCTTTCACTTCACCATTATCCCAGAGTTTTTATGAATTTTCAAAAAGCTTAAAAACATATGTTCCAAATTAAACAATGGATCCAAAGAGAAAGTCAACCACACCATTGAATCGAGAAGTGCATGTGTATGGAAAGTGGAGGCGGATGCTCTTTTGAATATATCACTCTCTTCTGTTTATTGGAAACACATGGCTATCGGGCTAATTCTACTATCGGGCACGTGCCCATTTTTTTCTGATATTCTCTTTTTTTCGAGGTTCCGAACACTTGTCCCTTTTTATTTCCTCGGGATCTATCTTTTTGAGGTTTCAGACACTTGTCCCTTTTTATTTCCTCAGATTTTTTTTCTTTTTTTTTCAATAGCCACATGCTTCCAACAAACTTTTGAGTGGATAGCAATAGATAATCATGAGCATTTATACGGAGGATGGATAAAATGTGTAAGTGATCTCAATTCAATAGTATGATAACTTCTCACAGGGTCAACAAAGCTTAATTTAACTCAATGCAATTATTTATCATATTAATATTGGAAACTCTCCGGAACTCTAGTGTTGTTTAGAACAAGATAATAGTAGCTCAAATCATCACATGTCATATCTGTCAATTACCTAGACTCTGGATCAAGCATTTGCTACCCATATATTTAATTTCATTTCAAGGCATCATTAATTTTTAAACTTAAGAGAACTCATGCTTAAAGGCTAGGTACTAGAAAGAAATACAATAGAGCAACTATTCATCATTTCCATTTTAAGAAATTAGGGAGAGAGTTCTTCAGATTAGACATGCTTTATTTATTTAATCTAACACACACTATAACCTATTACTTAAAAACATTAAGATAGTAGTAAGACATACCTGAATCACGAAGATAACGGGGGTGCGTCTCCCCCAAGTTAATCCCTTCGATCGTATCGAGCCTTCATGTGCCCGAATATTTTTGTTCTTTTTCTTTTTAAGGGTGAGCCTTCATGTGCTCATATTTTTTTTATTTTGAAAACTCAAATAGACAACAAAACTTGTGGAACTGATTGAGCGTTAGTGGTTGGCCACTCAAGCCTTAGTTGTCCAGAGTTTCAGTAAGATCTCTTTCTCAATATTTTTTTATATTTTTATATTTTTTTATGATGCAAGAGAAAAAGCAACAGGATGAATGCATGCATATTTATTTTTATTTTTATGCCACCATGGTGAATATTTCATGTGGGTTTTTACACACCACTGAATTACTCACATGGGGCTTTAGGTTTTATGATGCAGTGCAATAAGTAAAATATTTTTATTTTCTTTTTTATGTAATGCTAATATAGAGAAGTAAATAGGGCTATGGAGAGATGATGATGAAAACTAAACATGCAAAAATAGCAACTAATGCAGAAAAGATAAATATGGATAACTACCGATTTTACCTTTTGGCGAGGGTTCAATGTTTTAAGTCCTCTGAAGAGGACTTCTCACCATGTTCATTCTTGAGGTGCATCATTTGATATCGATATGTAGACCTTGATAACTACACCTCTTTAGATGGTGTCACTCATGTTCTTCGTTCACCCAACAATTTGAAGTGAAGCATTAGTTGTGGAAGCTGGCAGCATCTTGCTCAGTGTGCATATTCTTGTAGATCCAGGACCTTCACTCTGTAGAATTTAGGAGTTGACAAACTCCTCTATGTTTTGCTCAAGAGTGTATCCTGCTCATAAAGACATGGTAGAGATCAAGTGCATGGGCTCTGTTGGTGGAAAAACACCAACAAAACCAAAAGTTTTGTTCATTCCTCTCTAACCTTAGGCACATTGCACAAGATAAACTTGTTGTTTATGTGTTCTATTCAATCTTAACATGAGTGATAGGATCAGAAGATGAGCATGAAAGTAGCACCTTAAAATATATAATAGATCAGATTGCTTAACCCAAGGAAGAATAATGTATGCATAATGTGTCGATCTTTTCATAATTGTGATATATCATCTTCCAAAGGTTAGATGCACAACATTTTAGCTCATTTAGTTAAGATAGTGAGATTCTAGAGAGTAAAGCTAAGAACAAAGAGTAAAGAACTGAACATGTTGAGTTGATTAGGTTAGATCAAGTGAGGTGCAACTTAAACATGTTTTGTTCTTTATGTATGCGCATACCAGAATCAAGGAGAAGCTTTTAAAGTGATGGTCACTTACCTTGAAATGATACTTTATCATTGAAGAGTAATTACGTCGAACCACCTTGTGGAAGCTTCTCTTGTTTAGCTGGTTGTTGTTCATGACTAGCTTGTCTTCTCTTGTTGTTGACGCAAAACGTGACACCTCGCGTCAAGGCACACAGCAAGCCGAACGAGGCTGGCTTCAATCGGGTGCCCGGAGCGTACTGAATCCGGAGACGTGCTAGTCGGTTTGACCTGAAAACCAACAAAGGATAAAAGTATGAAAATACCTTGGAACATGCCGGGTGAGACCAGACAGTTCCATATGTACGGCTTTGAAAGCCAATCACGACGGCACAAAGCTATAGAAGCTGTTTGTCGGAACGGATTTATAATGTCATTCGACAAGTATAAAAGATAAAGCTTGTGAACATATTGAATGCCGAACGCATAAGTAACAAGAAGATAAAAAGACAATTTGTAAATACAAATCTATTCAGATGACATATGCATAGGCTAATCCAGCTAGTCTGCCGCACGTCTAGCCTTCATAAACCCGTCAGGTGTAAATTCAAGCAAAGCTAATCCACCGCATGATACCACTTGCTATAAATCTACACCACTCCTTATAATTAGATTAATCCACCGCATGATACGATCTAATTATAAGAAGCTAAAAGCACACGTACATCTGGACAGACCTATAAAAACTCATTACTCGTGTAAGCTTAACCAGAATCGGCAAATTAGCCGAACTGGGGTCCATGAAGAAGAAACATACAAGCCAAGCATGGTTAAACTAATCTAAAACCTGCACCTGCCGCATGGCACCCAGCTCTATCAAAGCCTAAACATGATTGACATGCATGAACCCACGACATGTAACAATCTAGATTGAAAGTCAATTCGACCATTATGATCTTATAATCAGCAAAGCACAAACAAAACTCGTGCGACAAGACCGAACGAAGATCAATCTAGATTGGGCAAAAGGTGTTGTACGAATTAAATGAATAAAACATATAACACATGATAACTTGATGAATCTATTAGATCTGCCAAATCTAACAGAGCCGATAACTATTTTTACTCATGACTTAATCCGCCGCACGATACAAGGCATAAGCAAAAACTTCCCGTCATAAGCTTAAATCCGCCGCACGATAATAAGCTTAACATACGAGACTACTTGCATCATATCTAAACCCACCGCATGATACTAGACATGATAGCAAGGTTGCCGATACTTACGGAGGTCGACGGATCGATGATTCCTCTCGAAGAACTCGACGACACGACTTAGGGACTCGAAGATGGCACGGGGCCGGTTTGTATTGATATGGTTGTGAACAGTTTTACAATGGTCGAGGGTTTATATTTATACCCCGGACAAGACATGAATCCTAAATGATTACGACTTATACAACGAACTTTGGAAAGATAATTATTATTCCCATTGTTCCAGCGTCTTCCATCGTCATATACCTTCTCGTGCAAGCCTCCTTTACTTCCCGAATGAAGTCGCCATCTCTCAAGACAACCAACCACGTAGGCATTTGTCGAATCCCGAAGACTAGCCGACCGCCTGTCCGTTTACCGAATGCTTCCTTCACTGCTAACTGGGGCCCTCTTGTCATTCTTCGTGCGTGCGAAAATCTGGTGTTAACACTTGTCTATCTCACAGTGGGCCAGCTAAGTCTTGTTCTCAACAGGTCCAGACGATGGAGACTTTGTCAACTATTCTCTTGATTTTTAGGCTCGGGTACTATCTCTCCATCTTTAAATTCTTGCAGTGCAGTGGCTTCATCCTTCATGATTTCCACCTCAATTCCTGGTATTTGTTTCTTCCTTTGTCAGTTGAGTCAATGTCTTCTCTTGGTTCTCTTCGGCTGCTCATAAGTGGTGTAATTGTTGAAGAAGCAGCAATCACTTTGATTGAAGATCCAAAAGTGGACATCTCCAGGTCCGACATAGATGACACATTGGTGGTGTTCAAGAACGATCTTCCAAGAATGAGTGATGGATCATATTCTTCACCTTAATTGGTATAGCGTCCAGTGGCTTCTACTGATCAAAGTGTTGAAGCTGGATTTCACCTTCGTCTCCTTGATCGTGAAGAAAATCTAGACAACAGAATTGTGTCTCCCCCAAGCTGGCTTGTGAAGTAGGTGGATGTCCAAATTTCTTCAACAACATGTTCATGAGTTGAAATTGTAGACCTTGTTGTTGTTGAAGTTGTTCCACCTCATCCCCCAAACTAGCTCTTGTGTTGCACTGATTAGAAGTGAGGAGAACTTCCACTGCTTGTCTTCATAGGGAACCACCAACAAACCTCCTTCGGACGACACATAGATGTTATAATGTAGTGGTATATCGTCACCTTGATATTTGTTGTTGGTGTCGGTGTTGATGTCTTCGACAATGATGAGCGTAGGCATAGATTGTCCCATACGGGGTGAGTCGCATCCTGCTCGTCATCAGTGTCCTGGCTTAGGCCTTGGGATGGCTCAAAGCTTGGCTGCCTTCGACATCACTAGTGACTCGTCTGATGATGAGTTTTGTCTATCCACGAGTTGGTTTTTGGATCTTTAAGTTCACACCATGAACAAGCAAATCTCATCTCCTACAAAATGTTAGTGGACATATACCCGAAGGATTGTACTGAATTTGAAACATTGGTTGTTATCCACAACTATGTGTTATTCATCCATGCTAATGAAAAGATGATTTTAGGATTACTTTAGCATAGACTAGCAATTTTTATGTTGGCTGCATTTTAACATGGTTCAAGGCAAAAGATAACTTGTAGTAAAAGATAGACTTAAATAAACTTTAATACTCACAGTTATTTCATCAATAATGAATGAGCTGAGTCTTCATTATGCAGTTCACCGTTTGCATTGCTTCATCTCTGATGTGAATTCATCTCAGGACTTTCCCAAAGTGTATTTAGAGTTCTCTGCAGGGGTTAGTCCAACAAAATATCCAATGTTTACACTAGCAATTTTCAGTTCAATAATCAAACTAGACTCCATGTCTAATTGGATTAAGGAAGGCATTTTAACCTAAGCACCACGCTTAATTTAAAATCCTTTGAATGTACTCTCGAAAAGCACAACCAAACCAAAGCATACTATAGTAAACACATGTAGAATGAGAGCCTAAAAGAGATTTATTCAAAAAGAGATGACAGAGTATGATCACAGTGAGGAATTTTTTTTTCTTTTTTTAGATGCGGATGACATGAATGCATATAAGGAACTAAACATGATGTGGATTTGATAAAAGAAAACCTAAAGTAAATGGAATGGATGCAAGGATGATTCGAAGTAAACATGTAGTGGAATGCAAGAAATTAAAAAGATAACTACTCATAAAGTTTAAAGTCCATGAGCAAGACTGTCTCACCTCGATCATACTTACCATGACTCACAACTGGGATTTGTGAGTGGCGCAGCGTAAATATCCGTCATATGGGATGGGAGTTGAATTGTTGTGACGATGACCTTTTCTCCAATCAACACATGGTTAGAATAATATATATGTACGTATACACAAACCTGTGAGATGGCAGGGTTCCAGAAGTAATGATGGATCTTTCAATGTTCAGGCTCCCTGGGTTCTTCGTTCTTGTGGAAGCTTGCCATAAGGTCGAAACGGCATCTGATGTCCTGCCTATTCCACACTCAACAGAACAAGGGGTAATCCTACTAAAGCTAGTGGTATACTAAATTAGCAGACATCAAGATTATTATCAAAATCCTTACACCATTTGCTTCCCCGGCAACGGCACCAAAAATGCTTGTTGACGTTTGTTAACGCAAATAGAATATGAAAGATTCCGCAAGCGCACAGAACACCATTGTAGCAATTTACCGGGAGTATTCCAGGATCATTATTTATATTTTACCACTGAGAAGCAAGGGTCAAGAATCTGATAACTCACTATCATGCATCTACTAACTCAGAGTACTAATTAGACTAAAGCAGGAGTAATTGATATATGGTAATGATAGCACATCAAAGAGAATTTAATGATAAATGTATAGATAACTATAGTGGGAGGACAACGAGAGAGATCAAGGTTCCTATATACTTGAAAGGATCAAACAGTGCCTAGAGGGGGGTGAATAGGCAATTGAAAAATTCTACACACACTAAAGGTCAAACTGTCAGTAGCCAGTCGGAAGTTCCGGCAATTAGGGTCAGAACTTCTGGGAGTCGGAAGTTCCGGCGCTAACTGTCGAAAGTTCCGACACCTACGTGAAAGCTACAACAAGTGCAGAAATGAACTTTGAGCTAGAGCTTTCTTACAACCCCACAACCTAATCAAAGGGTGAGGGCGTAGAGACCCTTCCTCGATGCTGTATTGCCTTCCAACCGATGAACTTGTCCACCACCTAGTTATTAACTTTGAGAGAGAGAGAAGCAATACAAGTGATATATGCAATAATCTCAACAACAAGAAGCACACGAGACACAAGGATTTATCCCGAGGTTCGTCCACCCCACAAAGGAGCTCCTACTTCCTCGTTGTTGAGGTGACCACAAAGGTCGGAGTCTATTTCACCTCCTTAGCATCTCTCAAAGAAACCACAAAGGCTTCTTGAGCTTCTTCACTAGAATCACAGGGGTAAATACAAACACTTCGGGGAAACCAACACAAAGAGCAAGTTTCTCCCGAAGAACGCCTAGCCGGCTAGGGTTCCAAGAACCCAAGAGTAAAGAATGCAAAATCAACCGGCGTGACGAAGAACTCAAGTGCTCAAGCTTGCTAGATGTCAATCTCACTCAATCCACTAGCTCTCCACTCAAATCCTTGCAAGAATTGAAGTAGGGAACGAAGGGGAGAGTTGGGAGGAGCCTTGAATGCTTGTTGGTGGGTTTGGACAGAGTTAGGTCGACGTAAATGAGTTGGGTAACGGTTGGAATAGTGAAGAGGGGTATTTATAGGTCAACCCACGGGCTGCTGAAAAAGTGAACGTCGGAACTTCCGGTCCAGATCACGGAAGTTCCGGCGTCTACTGGAAACACTGTTCACAGAGGGTCAACGGTCACTTTTTAACATGGTCGGAACTTCCGACGCAGATCTCGGAACTTCCGACTTCAACTAGGAACACTGTTCTCAACCGGAAGTCCGCCTGGACTTCCGGCACGTCGGAACTTCCGAGCGATAACCGGAACTTCCGACGTTTCCCCGGGCAGGAGGCTGAGTGGGCTGAGAAAGCACTGTCGGAACTTCTGACATAGGACGTCGGAACTTCCGACACTGGAATGTCGGAACTTCCAACGCTGGGACGTCAGAACTTCCGACACTGGGAAGTTAGACCATAACTCGCTGGAACTCCCAGGGCCGGAACTTCCGACATTAAGGTCAGAACTTCCGACACTGGAAGTTGACAGCAGTAACTCCAAGTGCTCTTGAAGTGATTTTGTGTCTCTCTTTTGATTTTATTTTTATACTTGAGCACTCTATCCTCTTCAGACCACCTAACTTTGCATCCCTCTTTATAGTATGACATTCCTAAAGTCAAAGCAAATAGAAACGATCGATGCTCTTCTTCAAGTATAGTTTCCGCATGTTGATGATCGAATTGAGGGACTTCCTTTGCCTTACTTAATCTTTCCATTACTTCCATGGGACTAAAGCTACGAGTTATCTTCATTTAAACATGTTAGTCCCTAAGCTAAGTGTCATCAATACCAAAACCCACATTAGGGGGCCATTGCACTTTCAATCTCCCCCTTTTTGGTACTTGATGACAACCAACTTAGGCTTTGATAAGAGGATAAGTAAATTTAGCTTTTGAATTCCAACATTCACGGAAAGCTCCCCTTAACATATGCATGGTATTTGAATTCCATAGAATTGATATACATCAATCATTTGCATATGTTGAAAAGGATTGCTCCCCCTAAATCTTGCAATTCGTGGGGTGCCTAAGATGTGAGTGAGACAAGTATAAAAGACGTGATGCAATATGACATGTTATATCCATCAACAAAAGGAGAAAGTATGGACAAAGACAAGATAAATCAATATGAAGCAATTAGCCATACGCAAATAACATTTCATCATCATAAGTGAGATAAAGCACAAACATGTAGATAGATAATTATGCATAAATCTGTCCTACAAACATCCATCACACATTAATACATAGTTGTCCATCACTTAGTAGCACCACAAAAGAAGTTATTACAAGCCCAACGATTAAAAGTTTTGGAGGAACCAACTAGCCTATTACATAAAGATAAAGCCTGACACTCCCCCTTTGACATCAAATGCCAAAAAGGGCAGGCTGCATAGGAAAAACCATCATAGGCTACTCCTCGCCATCATAGTCCTCGTCACCACCATCCGAAGAATCATCCTGGCGTTGACGGCGATAAGGTGGGGTGGCCTCCTCCTCTTCCTCGTCCTCCTCTTCCTCCTTAGATGAATCATCACGAGCCACATCCTTGCCATGGGGGCGAGAAGAAGAGCCGTACTCTTCATCATAAATCTCATTGGGATCGCGAAAGGCACGAAGAGGGGAAGGAGGAAGACCGGCCTTCTCCTCCAAACGGCGAAGCCGCTTGTCCTCATGCTCCATAGAGTAGCAAAGCATCTCAAAGATCTTGCTAATAGCATGTTTGAAGCGCGAAGGCTTCTTGGCACGGTGAGGAGCAGGAGGAGAAGTGGGACGCTCACTGGAGGAACTATGAGAAGTTTCCCTTCGGGAGCGAGCACCGCAGGGCCCACCAACAACTGGACCTTTGCCCTTCTTTAGATCATTTATTGCAGTCTTGGAAATCTTGTTTGTGACGACTAGAGTGGAGTGCTTGGCATCACATGGAAACCTGAGACCGGACACTTGCTCAATAATATGCATGAGGTACGGGGCATATGCATAAAACCTGACAGTGTCGGTGCTGGCAATCCTAATCTTGGTCCAAATGAAGCCGGTGACCGAAAACAAAGTGAAGTCTTCCCAGAAACAGTTCAAAACTTTGGGGGTGTCATCGCGGAGCCAGGTCGAGTCACCAATCTTGGGATAAAGAGTCTGGCGAAAAATCAAGTTGAGCACAAAGAAAGATGATGAAAGATATGTGGTCTTCCCATAAGTGACAAATCCCCTGAGATACATATGCTGGAGCTCATTGAATGCCACATCCAGAAGATCATGAATATCAACAGTGGCATGATCACTACGCCCAAAGCCAAGCAGCCGGCCAAAAGTAGGAAGATCAATCTTGTAGTGCTTGCCCTCAGTCGTCCAATGCATGATAGGAATATCATCAACGATCTCATGATAATATGAAGCATAGAACTGACAAATTATCTCATTGTTCCAGTCCTTCTTGAAGGCAATGAGTTGATCGAGCTTAAGCTTCTCCAAATCCCGAACCATCTGCTGAAGTTTGGGCTCAGGGAACTGCCGGAGAGCCTGAGTGTCAATGCACTTCATTTGAAGAACAGGGGGCTTCCCTTTGGCCTGAAACTTGCTAAAGATGAGGCTTTCATAGAAGTCAAAGTGGAAGTGATGATAGAACCTGTCTTCCAGCCTGACATCCTTAGCATTGTCAGCATAGACATTGGTGGCCCGCCAATGCTCAATATCCCGAACCCTTGACCGGTAATTGATCTTCATATGGGGCTGCCATGCGCCGTCTGGGTTAGGAGCAAGCTACGTACGACGAAGCACCGGCATGGGGCCATCAAATGGCACCAAGTCGGTGTACGAAGCAGGCCCCTGAGGAGTGTGGGGGATCTCCACAGCCAGGGAGCGGCCAACACGATCAAGCCGCTCCTCGTCCGAAGACTCATGAGCCGCAGCAGCAGAGCCCCGAGCCCGAGAGGCACGGGGAGGAGCATCTTGGCGCTGCTTGGCACGCCTCTCGCAAGGAGCGCCACTGGAAGCATGCTTCGGACGACGACCACCACCACCTCTACCATCGGCATCCATGGGAGACACTGAAACGATAAAGCAAAGGCTAAGAGCCGATTCAAAGTTGTGGAGAACGTGAGCCAAGAGATGGGGAGACTACGGTTGTTCGGTCTGTTCAGCCAGGGTCGGAACATCCGACGATAACGTCAGCAGTTCCGACGGTCGGAAGTTCCGGCATGAATCTCGGAACTTCCGACCCTGTCAAAACGGACCAGGCTGAACTACCACAAGAATCGCCAAATCTAAGCACACAAACATCACACAAACTAGGACAAGATACGTAGAAGGGTGGAAAAACAAGCCACCACAAGGTACATTGATAAGAGGAGCGCGAGCACCACTATATACCTTGGGGAGGAGGGAGAAGCGTAGAAATCCAAAGAAATCCACTAGCCAAGCCTTCTCCCGGAGTAGATCTACCACTCCAACGGCTCCACCAAGCACCAAACGTGAAGAGCACCAAAAAAAACTTCACGAAACCACCATGACGTCCACTTAGGGCTTCAAGTCCTTCACAAAGGAGAGGAGAGGATGGAGGGAGGGGGGCGACGGGGAGGGGGGGAGGGCGGGGGAGGGGGGGCGACAGTAGGAGAGGCGACGGGCGACGGGCGACGAGCGACGGGGAGGGGCGACGGGCGAGGAGAGGGTTTGACTGGGGGGTGAAAAAGAGTGACTGAGGGAGAAGAGGGCGGTCAAAGTCTTTTTACCCCAAACCGGACGCCCGAACAGGTGTCGGAAGTTCTGGCTTGGATCTTGGAACTTCCGACGCTGGGAAAAACAGTTTCTGCGAACTCCAGGGTCGAAACTTCTGACAAAGACGTCGGAACTTCCGACTCTGGGGAAATTTCTTCGGCTGGCACCAGTGTCGGAACTTCCGACGATAACGTTGGAACTTTCGATGCTGATAAACAGGCTGCGGCTGGCACAGGGTCGGAACTTCCGACCATATGGTCGGAACTTCCGACACTTGGAAAATAGGAGGCTTAAAGAGATGAATGTAGTGCACTAGGATGGACACAACTTCTCAAATGTGACTAGATGTCAAGCAAGCATCACATAGCAATAGTCACTTTTGAGAAGAATATAGAATATAGATTTTGAAATTTGCACAAAAAAATTCACAAAAGTTTTGCATGCAAATACATGTGCAACATATCAAGCTAGGTTACTAGAATCAATGATATTTAGTTCACTCCTCAAAGCACAAAATCTTGACTCATCGAGGGGCTTTGTAAGGATATCGGCTAATTGATCATCGGTTCTCACATGTGTAAGTGAGATATCCCCTTTGGCTTCATGGTCTCTCAAGAAGTGATGCCGGATGTCTATGTGCTTTGTACGAGAGTGGTTTACGGGATTGTTTGCCAAATTAATGGCACCCTCGTTGTCACACAAAAAGGGGAATCTTGGTTACCTCACAACCGAAGTCTTTTAAGGTTTGCTTCATCCAAAGTAGTTGGGCACAACAAGCACCGGCCGCAACATACTCGGCTTCGACGGTGGACATGGCAACACTCGTTTGCTTTTTGGAGCTCCATGATACCAAGGACCGACCAAGAAATTGGCAAGTCCCGGAGGTACTCATTCGATTAATTCTACAACCACCGTAGTCCGAGTCGGAGTAACTGACTAAATCGAATGTGGAGCCCTTAGGATACCATAGGCCAAGATTAGGAGTGATGACTAAATACCTAAAGATTCTCTTAACCACCATCAAATGACATTCTTTCGGATTAGATTGATATCTTGCACACATACCAACACTAAGCATGATATCAGGCCTAGATGCACAAAGGTAAGGAGGGATCCAATCATGGAACGGTATACCTTTTGATCGATGGATTTACCCTCTTTGAGAAGATCATTGTGCACGGTTGTTGGCATTGGTGTCTTCATGGGCTTGGCCTTGTCCATGTCAAATTTCTTCAACATGTCCCTTGTGTACTTGGATTGGCATATGAACGTCCCTTCCTTAAGTTGCTTGATTTGAAATCCGAGGAAGTACGTCAATTCGCCCATCATAGACATCTCAATCCTATTTGTCATGATCCTACTAAATTCCTCACAATAAACTTCATTAGTACTACCAAATATTATGTCATCGACATATATTTGGCACACAAATATATCATTTTTGACATTGCGAGTAAATAAAGTGGGATCGGCCTTCCCTATCTCAAACCCTTGTTGGAGAAGAAAATCCTTTAGACAATCGTACCAAGCTCTAGGGGCTTGCTTGAGCCCATAGAGTGCTTTGGCAAACTTGTAGACGTGGTTGGGAAACATTGGATCTTCAAAACCCGGTGGTTGTTCAACATACACCAACTCGGATAGGGGGCCATTGAGGAATGCACTTTTCACGTCCATTTGATATAGCTTGAAATCATGGTGAGTGGCATAGGCAAGTAATATACGAATTGACTCAAGCCTAGCTACTGGTGCATAAGTTTCACCAAAATCCAAACCTTCGACTTGAGTGAATCCTTGAGCCACCAATCTTGCCTTGTTTCTTGTAACCGCGCCATATTCATCTTGCTTGTTGCGGAAGACCCATTTGGTTCCAATCACATTTTGATTTGCCCTTTCCACTAAGGACCAGACTTCATTCCGAGTGAAGTTGTTTAGCTCTTCTTGCATCGCCATCATCCAATCCGAATCATAGAGAGCATCTTCTACCTTGAGAGGTTCAAGAGAAGACACAAACAAGTAATGCTCACAAAAAGAAGCTAAACGAGAGCGAGTGACTACCCCACGTCGAATGCTTCCCAATATGTTGTCAACGGTATGGTCCCGTTGAACACTATGATGCACCCGAGGATGGGGTACTAGTGACCTCCTTTGAATAGGTCCATCTTCATCGTCTTCATCATCATCATGTCCTTGATCATTGAGAGGATCAAGATCAAGACCATGTGTGGAATTGTCTCCATTCGCTTGTTGATCACCTTGTCAAACTTGATCATCATCTTGATGTGGTACTTGAGCTTCATTTGCATTTCCACCAATCGGAGTACTTGATGCGGAAGCTTCACCATGCACATTTGAGTGCACATGATGAGTAGAGGAATCTTGGGGAACATGCACAAGCTCATCTTCATCATCTTGAATTTCAATGGGCCTCACATCACCGGTGGCGAGCTTCTTGATAGCTTGGGATGGAGGCATGTCATTACCTACAAGCTCATCATTGACTTGCTCCTTTTGAGAGCCGTCGGATTCATCAAAGGTCACGTATACCGTTAGTTCAATAGTGCTAGTGACATTATTGAACACACGGTAGCCATGTTCCTTAGTACCATAACCAAGTAGAAAGCCTTCATGTACCTTGGGTGCAAACTTTGAGCTTTTGGTTCTCTTGTTAAGTATGAAACATTTACTACCAAAGACTCTAAAGTAATGCACCTTCGGTTTGTTACCGGTTAGTAGCTCATACGGAGTCTTCTCTCTTAGCTTGTGAAGGTAGAGGCGGTTGATTGCATGACATGCGGTGTTCATTGCCTCTGCCCAAAAGTAATGAGAGGTCTTGTACTCATCCAACATAGACCTTGCGGCTTCAACAAGAGTTCAGTTCTTCCTCTCCACAACACCGTTTTGTTGTGGAGTGTATGGAACCGAAAACTCATGTTTGATGCCTTCATCATCAAGATACTCTTCTATGTTGGTGTTCCTAAACTCGGTCCCGTTATCACTTCTCACTTTCTTGTTTTTGAGCTCAAACACATTTTGAGCTCTTCTTGCAAACTTCTTGAAGACGCCTTGGGTCTCACTTTTATCTCCTAAGAAGAACACCCAAGTGAAGCGAGAATAATCATCAACAATAACAAAGCCATACTTATTGCCACCAATGCTTTGGTAAGCAACGGGTCCGATGAGATCCATATGTAGTAGCTCCAATGGTCTTGAGGTTGTCACGATGTTCTTTGTTGGATGCTTGGCTCCAACTTGCTTCCCGGCTTGGCATGCACTACAAATTCTATCTTTCTCAAAAGAGACATTCGTTAGTCCAAGATTGTGCCCACCCTTTTGAAGTTGGGCCAAGTTCCTCATCCCAACATGAGCTAGTCGGCGATGCCACAGCCAACCCATGCTAGATTTTGCCATTAAGCATGTCTTAGGTTCCACTTTACTAGTTGAAAAGTCAACCAAGTAAAGTTTTCCCTTCAACACACCCGTGAATGCAATAGAGGAATCCCTTCTTCTAGAGATGGTCACACCCTTATCCGTAAAGAGACAATCATAACCCATTTCACAAAGTTGAGAAATGGATAATAAATTGTAGCTTAACGAATGCACAAGTAAAACATTAGATATGGAATTATCAGTTGACATAGCAATTTTACCCAAACCGAGCACTTCTCCTTTCCCATTGTCACCAAACACAATGTTGTCACATGAGTTGTGGTTTGGTTGGAAAGAAGTGAACATATCCTTTGCCCCGGTCATATGATTGGTGCATCCACTATCCAACACCCAACTTGTTACACTGGAGCCATATTCCTACAAAACAAGATCAAGTTCTTGATTTAGGTACCCAAATAGATTTGGGTCCTAGGGGGTTAGTCACATAAGTTTTGGGCACCCAAACACTCTTCATGATCTCTCTTCTCTTGAGTGCACAAACATACTTTACAACTATCTTGCCATCCTTGCCCCAACAACACATATAATCACTAGCATAGTTGCGAGAGATGGGCACTTGTTGCTTGGGGGTTTCCACTTGCTTCTTCTTGTTGTTCTTGTCATTTGCAAGTGTTGTCTTTGGAATGACAACCTTGTTGGCCTTGTTTATGAGGTCAAAGAGAGAGGCCCCTTTGCTAAAGTTAACAAAGGGTACTTCATTGACCATCTTCCTTCCATTGGCTTTTCCATCATACTTACTATAGCCAATGCCTTCCTTGATGGAAGGATGCCTTGCGGTCTTGAGGATGTCCTTAGGTTGTTGCAACTTACATTTGCAACCATTCTTCAAGATCATGTTCAACCTATGGATCTCCTTGTCCTTCTTCTCTAACTCAACAAGGTTAGTTGCACAAGCATTTATATCAATTTTGTAACATCTTTTGCAACCTTGACTAGTTGAGGCATTAGAGCTATCGGAATCCTTAGAAGTAGTTGGAGAGGTGCTATTCCAAAGAGTATTGTAACTTAATTCAAGAGTTTGATATTTCTCTTGCAAGCTTGTGAGGCTTTCTTGAATCAAGCTTTCTTTATTCTTTAGATTAGCAATTAAGTCATTGTCCTTGGAACACTCCTTAGTCAATCTCTTGTGGGAATCATTGACTAATGATAGTTCCAAGGTCAATTTCTCAACCTTCAACTTCTCCTCGGCAAGAGAGGCTTCCAATGCAAGATTCTTTTCTCTCTCTTGAGAGATAATGTCACCTTTCATAGAAAGACTCACATTCTGACTCTCTATCTTAGTTAGTAATTTTATTATTTTAGGTCCACCTTTCTTTCCAAATTTCTTTATCATGTTTTGCTCATATTCAACTTCATCATCATCACTATATTCATCACTAGAGCAAATAGGAGAGTTAGGTGGTACCTTCTCATCCTTAGCCATGAAGCAAGAATGAGTGAAGTCATCATCAGAGAGGCACTCGAAGAGGCGTGATGAGGAAGTTGTTGAACCATTGTTGGTGAAGAGGCTTGGAGAAGAAGTCTTGTGAATAGCAATGTTGGCGACTCCCTTCTCCTTGTCCTTCCCTTTGCTCTTCTCATCATCACTTGTGTCATCATCTGAGTACCACTCTTGCCCAATATGAGCTTCACCTCTTCTTCCTCTTCTTTGCTTCTTGTCATCATCCTTATTGTACTTGTTCTTCTTCTTGTCACTTGTACAATCGGCTATGAAGTGATCATCCGCTCCGCACCCATAGCAATATCTCTTCTTTGCTTTCTTATAGTCACCCATACCACCTTTCTTGAACATTTTTCGTCTCATGATTCTTCTAAAGTTCTTGACAAGGAGTGCGGTTTCTTCATCAGAATCATCATCTTCTTCACTTGAATGATCATTTTGAGCTTTTCTTCTTCCTTCTTGATTTGCCTTGAAAGCCGCTACTCTATTGTTGCTTGCTTCTTGATCTTCTATAGCCTCATCATCAAGCACTTCATGATGCTTTATCTTGGCAAGCATCTCATGAGGTCCCATACTCTCATAGTTTGGTCTCTCCATTATGATGGATGCAAGTGTTTTGTTTTTTGCCCTATAAGCTCTCAATAGCTTTCTTGCCACCGAGTTGTCATCCCATTTTTTATCTCCAAGTGCTCTTATCTTGTTGATCAAGGTCATGTATCTATCAAACATTTGTTGAGTTGTTTCTCCACTCTTGATTGTGAAGTTCTCAATCTTTCCTTGAAGTAGCTCAATGTTGCACTTTCTTACACTAGCATCACCCTCAAATGATATCTTAAGAGTGTCCCAAATTTGTTTGGCAACCTCCATGCCATGGACCTTGGCGCTTTCTTCGGGTTTGAGGCATGATAGTATCAAGGAGGCGGCTTGAGCATTTTGTTGAATTTCTATAGCATCTTGAGCGGTGAACTCTTCTCCTTCGATGTGACTAGGTCCAATCTCAACTATCTCCCAAGCTCTTGCCGCAATGAGATGTAGCTTCATCTTGTGTGACCAATCGTTGTAGTTGATGCCGTCAAATGATGGTGGTTTGCCAAGATTGACACTAGGCATTTGAAAGACCTTGCTCATTTGGTTGTAGTCAAAAGATGTACGAGTGAAGTCTTTTCCACCTTTTCGATCATCTTCATTTCCACTACCTTTTGCACCATCCTCGTTTCCACTACCTTGAGGAGTTGACCCACCAACGGATGCATCATTCTTGTTGCTTAAGGTTTCCTTCAAGCTTTCTATCTCTTTTTGCATCTTGCTCAATTGGTCCTCGAATTGCTTTGCTTGATTTTCCATAATTTGCTTCGCAATCCTCTCGGCAATCGAGTTTAGCTCTTGCTCACTTAGAGTAGACATTGTTTTTCCCTCACGCGGTGAAGCGCTAACATGAGGGTTAGGCTCCGATACCAATTGAAAGGATCAAACAGTGCCTAGAGGGGGGTGAATAGGCAATTGAAAAATTCTACACACACTAAAGGTCAAACTGTCAGTAGCTAGTCAGAAGTTCCGGCGCTAACTGTCGGAAGTTCCGACACCTACGTGAAAGCTACAACAAGTGCAGAAATGAACTTTGAGCTAGAGCTTTCTTACAACCCCACAACCTAGTGAAAGGGTGAGGGCGTAGAGACCCTTCCTCGATGTTGTATTGCCTTCCAACCGATGAACTTGTCCACCACCTAGTTATTAACTTTGAGAGAGAGAGAGAAGCAATACAAGTGATATATGCAATAGTCTCAACAACAAGAAGCACATGAGACACAAGGATTTATCCCGAGGTTCGTCCACCCCACAAAAGAGCTCCTACTTCCTCGTTGTTGAGGTGACCACAAAGGTCGGAGTCTATTTCACCTCCTTAGCCTCTCTCAAAGAAACCACAAAGGCTTCTTGAGCTTCTTCACTAGAATCACAGGGGTAAATACAAACACTTCGGGGAAACCAACACAAAGAGCAAGTTTCTCCCGAAGAACACCTAGCCGACTAGGGTTCCAAGAACCCAAGAGTAAAGAATGAAAAATCAACCGGCGTGACGAAGAACTCAAGTGCTCAAGCTTGCTAGATGTCAATCTCACTCAATCCACTAGCTCTCCACTCAAATCCTTGCAAGAATTGAAGTAGGGAAGGAAGGGGAGAGTTGGGAGGAGCCTTGAATGCTTGTTGGTGGGTTTGGACAGAGTTAGGTCGAAGTAAATGAGTTGGGTCACGGTTGGAATAGTGAAGAGGGGTATTTATAGGTCAACCCACGGGCTGCTGAAAAAGTGAACGTCGGAACTTCCGGTCCAGATCACGGATGTTCCGGCGTCTACTGGAAACACTATTCACAAAGGGTCAACGGTCACTTTTTAACATGGTCGGAACTTCCGACGCAGATCTCGGAACTTCTGACTTCAACTAGGAACACTGTTCTCAACCGGAAGTCCGCCTGGACTTCCGGCACGTCGGAACTTCCGAGCGATAACCGGAACATCCAACGTTTCCCCGGGCAGGAGGCTGAGCGGGCTGAGAAAGCACTTTCGGAACTTCCGACATAGGACGTCGGAACTTCCGACACTGGAACATCGGAACTTCCAACGCTGGGACGTCAGAACTACCGACACTGGGAAGTTAGACCATAACTCGCTGGAACTCGCAGGGCCGGAACTTCCGACATTAAGGTTGGAACTTCCGACACTGGAAGTTGATAGCAGCAACTCCAAGTGCTCGTGAAGTGATTTTGTGTCTCTCTTTTGATTTTATTTTTATACTTGAGCACTCTATCCTCTTCAGACCACCTAACTTTGCATCCCTCTTTATAGTACAGCATTCCTAAACTCAAAGCAAATAGAAACGATCGATGCTCTTCTTCAAGTATAGTTTCCGCATGTTGATGATCGAATTGAGGGACTTCCTTTGCCTTACTTAATCTTTCCATTACTTCCAAGGGACTAAAGCTGCGAGTTATCTTCATTTAAACATGTTAGTCCCTAAGCTAAGTGTCATCAATACCAAAACCCACATTAGGGGGCCATTGCACATTCAATACTTCTCTATTACTTGTGTTCTAAGGCAACAAAGATGAAAAGATATAGCAGTCATAAATATTGGCACTTTGGAGCAACAATACCTTTCTGACTCTTGAAAAAAGACTGGGAAGAAAGTAGTCAGGGGAAGGCTGCCAAAAGCTCTACGAAACATCAATCCGAACGTGGTGGACTATGAAGGCCTAACAGAGCTGTCACCCCTAGGGCTACCACAACTATTCCGTGGGATTGAGCGCAACCTCAGGTAATCTATAGACTAAACACCATGTCTAATCTATCGATTACAACTCTAATTACCTAGGATAACTAGAGAACTCAATATGAACAAAGATCCCATGCCAAGATATAACAACTATACTAATCATATAATAAGCATAAAGTAAATAGAGAAGATAAATATATTAAAGCATAAGTCTTACAAAGAAAAGATACAAAGAAATACCAAAACTCTGAAGACTCCTCTAGAACCGAAGCGCAGCTCCGCTCTCCCTAACTCCCGACTAGAGCTAATATATTACATTGGAAAATCTAAACCTAATTCTCTAGAGAGGATAGGTTGTCCTTCGAGGGACGCCTCTACATAAACTCCCTGATGATGTTTTGCCTCAGGGGGGTCGTGGGTTTATTATATAGGGGCTCCTGACCTCCCCTCCACCTTGGGCAAGCGATGTGGTACTAAATCCTTCGTCATATGCACATGGGCCTTAATGGGCCAAAACGCGTCGAAGAGGTCGGTTGGAGTGCGTCACGCGAAGGGGGCGAGATTGGGCCCTATAGCAGACCGGTCAACCCAAGGGGGAGACCGGTCGGTCTGCCTCTATGACAGGTGGGCCCCGCCTTCCGTGGGTCGCCTTCTTGTGTCTTCTGGAATGTTCTGGAATGTTCTAGAATCTTCCAAGTCGTATCCATCAAGGACTCTCGCTCCGGGACTCCAAATATAGCAAATCATATGTCCGTTTCGATCGTCTCGACGAGGTCTTCGCAATGGTGTGCTCTGTTTCATCACTTGAGATACTTTTATATGGTGAAATATTGATAATCGTGCAAAGCAAGTGAGAACAACACAACTCGTGGAACTTGTTAGAGTCAAACCATACAACTATGCTTGATAGTTTATTTAATATCATTTTATGCATTAGTTGATGGTTGTTTACACCAGATTTTGGACCAAAAGGATTATCATTTTGTAAGCACAAACGGCTGGTTTATTAAGGAAAGAATCGGCCAGAAAAATTAAGAAGCTTATATGGGTTCAAGCGTGACCAGGAGAATTCATGTGGACCAATGTGACAGGCTTCAAAGATGTGTCGGGCTCGGCCAAGGAGTTCAAGTCCGGGTCGTCTTTTATTTTACCTACTATGTAACCTAGTCAAGTTAGGACAGGAGTCAACCGGGTTATAAATAGCTAGAAACCCAATTTTTGTAAAATAATAATCCAATCAATCAATACATCGGCCACCGGCCAAAACCCTAGGAGTAGGAGTAACATAGATCTCGGTGAGACCTTCAATCAGGTAGGGCTGCATCGGCTTCGACCGACCTCCGGTTTGCTTGTAAGTTTCACCAATGGCTCATGTCATTGCACAATAAGGCTGTATTTGGCATCAACCAAACTCTTATTAAGCTATGACATGGCTAGTTATCGGTCTAAGATCGCCTTTCGTAAGACTGTCTTGACTCTGATCAATCTCTTACTTTAGTCGATCTTGACTAGTTATCGGCTCTATTGGTTTGGCAAGCTAATTGATTCATCAAGTTATTGATGTTGTATATGCTTTAATTTGTTTCTTTATGTTTTAAACCACATCTTGCTCAATCAAGATTGACAAAGTAGCTTAAGCCCAAAAGATTCTTAGTGTCGGCTATCCTAAGGTTTTACATGCTAACAATAGGGAGAATAGTGGATTCAAGCTTTTCATCGACTATTTCGTCAATCTTGATTGTTACATGTTGTGCGTTCGAGATATCCGATAGAACTATGATCTTGATCTAAGAACAAGTAGATTTGATCTTGCATGTCTATTATGGCTGTATTCTCGAACCCCACTGATATACATGGTAGATTAGATTTGCTTGATCTTAAGTCGAATCGTGGTTCTAACGGATAGATCTTGTTCGTGCCTCATGGACCCTGTATCAGCTAAAATAGCCGATCCAGTTATGCCTTCTTCATAATGTGTACTTTTGAATGGCCTGGAATTTATGTATCTACTCGTTGCATCGGACGTGATCTAGTCTGGTCATCATTATGGCTGCATGGAGACACCCCACTATTGATGTTTAGACTATTTTATCGATCTATTTGTTATTATGGCTGCATGGAGACACCCCACTGTTAACAAATAGAACTGACTGTGCAATTAGTCGATACGTTGGTTTCATGTCGTTTAAACATTCACATAGATCTTTATTCTGCTAATATACTTAGGCTTATCGGCTATTTATCTGTTCCGAATACTTCTTTACATATATCACAGCCGTTTTGCCTTATATATTTTCAATGCTTTTATGCAATTTCTTGGGAATTGACTTTGTAGTCAATATCCTAATAACAAGTGAACTATATTGGAGCCGAAAATTTGGAACTGTCAGGAACAAAGCCGGCAGGTTCCACAATTTGACAACTTTTTCTTCTCCATGTCAATTGCAGGTCAAATTGACTGGCACGCCCAAAGTCGATCTCACTAAGATTCGGCACCGCGATTTGCTGAAGGTTCAGGAGGTCAGGACTTTGCTCCATACGCCATCTGAGGACCGTGCGTTCGAGTGTGTTGGTGTGACTGACCGCAATTTTGCATCAACACATTCTTTTGGCACGCCCGGTGGGACACAATCGCCTCATCATGACAATCAGTAATGATGAAGTGCTAAACATGACGATGGAGGATCTCCCAGATGAGGTCCAACGCTTGATTGAACAGACTCTTGAGCAATATCGGGGTATGTGTTTGTTGAGCTTCAGCAAGACCAGAGACAAAAAGATTATTCAGAAGACTCATCTTCCAAGGGTGATTCTGGAAGGGCATGAGGATCCAATGATCCAGATACAACACAATGCTATGCGAGAAGTGATGAGCAAAGCCATGTCTACTACTCTGATGAACCACAATGAAGTTTTCCTCAACAGTCTCGCAAATGCCATTAAGGAGGCCTTCAACTTAGGCGATGATAGGAGGGGTCCAGTATATACCATGAGAAACAATCAAGAAGCTGGAACCTCTACTGGACCTCAGATCAATGGTCCGAATGGCAATAGAAACTAGATGATGGTTAGCCCTGGGGGCGCAACACCGCAGCCGATGCAACAGCTGAATATGAGTAATAATATATACTCATCGGCTACAAAAATAGCTCCTCATGCAAGACGTATTACCAGGGATTTCAATGCACCACCATATCAAGGGAGCGTGGCACCTGGTGATATTCCTCATGGATATCATTATGTCTCAGATTTTTATACCTTGGATGCTCAGGAGAACCCGGGATATCATGGCAATACCTTCGGGGGGCAGAACATCGACTATCAAAGGCCCGTGAATCAATTTGATCAACTGATGAGTCGGGTAACTGATTTGGTTCAAAAGCAATTTGGCTTAACGCCAAAATCTACAATGACTGGCTACAAAAAGCCATATCCAGAGTGGTTTGATCAGGTCATTCTTTCTCCAAGATATAGAATCCCTGGTTTTACCAAATTCACAGGAACCAGCTCAGTAACAACCATGGAACATATAACCCAGTTTCTAGTCCAGCTTGGGGAGATTGGCGATGAACCAGCACTTAAAGTCAGAATGTTCCCTTTATCTCTATCTAGTTTGGCTTTTTCATGGTTTTCATCTCTGCCACCCAATTCCATTCAAAGTTAGGAAGATTTGGAAGACAAGTTTCATAAATACTTTGACTCTGGAGTATTGGAAAAGGGCCTGGTAGACTTAATCGATACAAGGCAAGGAAATAATGAGACTGGATGCCAGTACCTTCAGAGATTCAGAGAGATGAAGAATCAATGCTATTCCTTATCATTGTCGGATCCAGAGGTGGTTAGCATTGCAATTCGAGGATTAATATCTGCCATCAGAGAAAAAATCGGCTTTGGTTGTAACAATATGGCCGATTTAGCTAAAAAGGTGGCAAATATTGATACTCAGAATCGGTACAATCAAGTTTTTAAGCCCAAAAAGGCCTACAATACAGAGAGTCATTTCTTCCTACATGACGAAGACAATAATTCGAGTGATGAGAGTGAGGCTGAAGTGGCTGCTGTGGACTGGGCTTGGAAGAATAACGAGTACATGCCTTGGGCAAAAGCTAAGAGTACCGAGAAAGATGTAAAATATAGCTTTGACATCACCAAGGCCAACAAGATATTTGACTACTTGCTAGAGAAGGGTCAAATCAAGTTTACTGGGAATCACAGTATCCTATCGGCTGAAGAGCTCAAAAATAAGAGGTACTGCAAATTTCATAATTCTGGTACCCATACTACTAACGATTGCCGAGTTTTCAGAGATATGATCCAGAGGTCTATCGTTAAAGGAAGGGTAGGCCTAGAAAAGGCAAAGGGCATGAGCATCAATGGCCATCCTTTTCCACAGAACATGGTGACTCCTGCACCTCGGAGTGAGATCAAAGTGTTGACTTCTGACAAAGCCAAGGCAGCTGGAACGGTTGATCCAAAGAAACAGCTAACAACCAAGGAGTATCAGGAGATGAAAGGGAAGAAAAAATGGCAACGTCAGAAAGAAAGGAGCCAAATGCAAAGGGAAAGGGATGAGCAAGAATATCAAGAGTGGCTCGAAGAGGAAGAGTATAGGAGGTCTCGTGAAGAAGAAAGGCGTATCAGAGATGAAGAAAAAGAATCATTGGGACTGTCCTTTCTTCAGACATTGTTGCAATGAAGGACTAAAGCTTCCTACTCTTCGTAATTACCCAGAATGCAGTGATCAGTATTGGGAGTATAGGCAGTCGAGAGACAACCGCCGATCTATACATGAAAGATTAAGACTTGAAAAGACAGATTGACGCATAAAAAATGAAAGTGTTCATAATCGGCTTGGAGTGAGATTAGCCGATCGTGACCATCCTTGGCAAGAGAGGCAACGGTGTCCTGGTGGTTTGACAAAAGCCAGAAGCGACGGGTTCAAAGACTTAGAAATGACGAAATCCAGAAGAAGAAACCCAAAGTTTGGCAAGTAAAATAATTAGCCGATAAGGGTGAGTCATCAGCTAATATTGCTGCACTGTTCATGCTACCTACTGAGTTTAGGTCCTCTAATCATGAAGAAGAATTTGGTGACAAAGAAGCAATTGCTCAGTGGATCTATCAAGCAGAAGAGGCCACGTTTCAAAAACCCGAGAGACATTCCCATTTGAAAGCTTTGTATTTGAAAGGGTTTGTTGATGGAAGGCCTCTGAACAGGATGTTAGTTGATGAAGGGGCAGCTGTTAATTTGATGCCATATGCCACCTTTAGAAAGCTTGGCAAAACTATAGAAGACTTGACTCAGACCGATATGAGGTTGACTAACTTTGCTGGCAACGTATCGGCTACTAAAGGTGTTGTATGTGTCGAGTTGATGATTGGCAGCAAGAGTATGCAGACTACCTTCTTTGTGGTCGATGCAAAAGGATCCTACAGTGTGCTTCTTGGAAGGGATTGGATCCACGCCAACTGTTGCATTCCATCTACCATGCATCAGAATGTGATTTAGTGGATCGGCGACACCGTGGAAGTGGTACCAGCTGATTCAACTGTTAGTGTTGCTTATTCAGACCCTGATGTTTGGAACTTTGACAACGTGGATTGCTTTTCTGGAAAGATTCTTGAAGAAGGCTTTCTCAAGACATCTGATGATAGCCAAGAGCCGATCCAAGCAGTCAGCTTCAAAAAATGTATTTAATGGATTATACGATCAATGAAGATGAGAGTAAGATGGGTAAGAGTTTCACATCGGCTGATGAAATGGAAGCAGTTGATATTGGAAACGGTGATAAGCCAAGGTTGACATATATCAGTGCCAAGTTGGATCCCAAATTTAGGCAAGAACTTATTACATTGTTAAAAGAATATAAAGAATGTTTTGCTTGGGATTATTCTAAAATGCCTGGTCTTTTTCGATCATTGGTTGAGCATCGACTACCTATCAAACATGGGAGTCGGCCTGTAAAACAACCTCTGAGGAGGATTAGAGCACAAGTTATGGCTGATGTGAAAACGGAAATGACTCGGCTTTACGAGGCTAACTTCATTCGGCAATGTAGATATGCTGAATGGATATTTAGTATAGTCCCTGTGTATAAGAAAAATGGAAAAATGAGAGTTTGCATTGCTTTCAGGGATTTAAATAAAGCTACTTCGATGGATGGCTACCCAATGCCAGTGGTAGATATGTTAGTCGATGCAGCAGTAGGATATAAGGTGATTAGTTTTATGGATGGCAATGTTGGTTATAACCAAATATGGCAGAAGAAGATATACATAAAACTGCATTCAGATGTCCGGGAGCTATAGGCTTATATGAATGGGTGGCCATGACTTTCGGGCTTAAAAATGCCAGTGCAACTTATCAGAGGGCTATGAATTATATCTTTCACGAGTTGATCGGCAGAATTGTGGAGATTTACATTGATGATGTAGTTGTTAAGTCCAGGGATTATCAAAGGCATTTTAAGGATCTTAGAGATACTCTTGAGTGTGCAAGGAAACATGGGTTAAGGATGAATCCCCACAAGTGTGCATTTGGAGTATCAGCTGGTTAGTTTTTGGGGTTTATGGTACATGAAAAAGGGATTGAAGTTGGTCAAAAGAGTTATGATGCAATTGACAAAGCAGTACCACCAACCACAAAGACTCAACTGCAATCTTTGATCGCTAAAATCAATTTCATCAGAAGGTTTGTTTCGAATCTATCAGCCAGAATTTTACCGTTCTCAGTTTTGTTGAAATTAAAAGATGACCAAGAATTTAAATGGGGAGATGATCAACAGAAGGCATTTGATGAAATTAAGGAATATATGAAGTCTCCACCAGTTTTGATTCCTCCTCAAAAAAATAAACCTTTTAAGTTGTATGTATCGGCCGACAATCATACAATTGGGTCAGCCTTGATGCAAGAATTCGAAGGTAAAGAAAGAGTGGTGTTCTATCTCAGTAGAAGGTTACTTGACCCGGAAACAAGATATTCTCCTGTTGAAAAGTTATGCTTATGTTTGTACTTCTCGTGTACCAAGCTTCGACATTACCTGTTATCTTCCGAATGCACGGTGGTGTCAAAGTTTGACGTAATTAAACATATGTTATCCATGCCTATTCTAAATGGGACGATTGTCAAATAGATTCTTGCATTATCAGAATTTGACTTGAAGTTTGAATCGGTTAAAGCGGTTAAAGGTCAGGTAATAGCCGATTTTGTTACTCATCATCATAAACAAGAGATTGAGACTTTAGATTTTACCCCGTGGGCTTTGTTCTTTGATGGTTCCAATTGCAAGCAAGGTGGGGGCATTGGTATTGTTCTTGTTTCTCCTCAGGGAGGAAATTTTGAATTTGCTTTTTCAATTGATCCAACCTCTACTAACAATCAAGCTAAGTATGAAGCACTTCTCAAGGGACTTCAGCTTTTGTGTGAGGTAGGGGCCGAGACTGTTAAGATTTTTGGAGATTCTCAATTAGTGATTAATCAATTGCTCGGCCTATATAAGTGCAAAGATGACATTCTGAGGAAGCATTATGAGAAGTGCCTTGAGTTGCTTGATTCTTTCTCTTCTGTTGTCATAAAGCATATTCCTAGATGTCAGAATCAAGAAGCTAATCGGTTAGCTCAAAGTGCTTCTGGGTATCGGCAAATCGTTGAAATACTAACTGATGAGATTGCTGATAGTGATGATTGGAGGATTGAGATTATTGAATACTTGAGAAACCCATCGCGACAAGTATCCAGAAAATTGAGATATAAGGCTACGAAGTTTGTCCTTCTTGACGATCAACTTTATCATAAAACAATCGATGGTGTACTTCTTAAATGTGTCAATCAAGAAGAGGCCAAAGTTCTAATGGGAGAAATCCATGAAGGAATTTGTGGTGCACATCAGTTTGCTCATAAAATGAAGTGGATGATCAGAAGAGCAGGATATTTTTGGCCGACCATTTTAGAAGATTGTTTTAAATACTATAAAGGATGTCAAGAATGCCAAAGATTTGGTAATGTTCAGAAGTCTCTGGCATCAGCTGTGAATCCAATCACAAAACCATGGCCATTTAGAGGATGGGGAATAGATCTGATTGGCCAAATATTTCCGGCATCTAGCAAAGGGCACAAGTTTGTGTTGGTAGCAACTACTATTTTACTAAATGGGTTGAAGCTGTTCCTTTGAAGGAAGCTTCATCAGCTACCGTAGTTGAGTTCATCAAGGAGAATATCATCTACCGATTCGGTGTTCCTCAAACCATTACCACAGATCAAGGAAAGATGTTTACATCAAAAGAATTTGAGGATTTTGCTACTAGCACAGGTTTCAAGTTGATTAACTCATGTCCGTATTATGCCCAAGCTAATGGGCAGGCTGAAGCTTCTAACCAGATTTTGATCAAAATCATTAAGAAAAACGTCAAGGAGCATCCAAAAAAGTGGCATTCAATACTCAGTGAAACCTTGTGGTCCTATAGAATGGCGTGTCATGGTGCGACTAAGTGTTCACCATATGAGTTGGTCTACGATCACGAGGCTGTATTGCCTTGGGAGATGAGTATGGGGTCCAGAAGAGTATCACAACAAAATAATTTGAAAGCCGATGAATATAAGCATCTCATGATGGACAACCTTGATGATTTAAATTTTCATCGGTTAAAAGCTCTGGAGAATATTAGAGCTCAGAAGTTGAGAGTGGCTAAATATTATGATCAAAAGGTTAGGGAGAAGAAGTTTAATGAAGGGGACTTGGTTTGGAAAGTCATTTTGCCTATTGGAACTAAGGATAGCAAATACGGTAAGTGGTCACCAAATTGGGAAGGCCCTATCGGATTACCAGATGTGCTCCTGGCAATGCTTATTTCTATGAGACTCTAGAGGGTATCGAATACTTCAGAGCGGTTAATGGGAAATATTTTAAAAAATATTACCCTAGTATCTGGGTGGATCAGTTATGACTAATCGATCTGGCCGGTGACCAATGTGTATGTTTCGTCATTAGTATTCACTTGATAGCCGATACTAATGTATCGCCTTCAGAATAAAATAGCCGATATGTGTTGTGTCACCTTTGACGGTGAAATAAATAGCCGATGCAAGCGAGGCATCGCCTTTAGCCCAAAAATATAAATTCAAAGATTTCTGAAGTTAGGAAACCTCGATGGGCCTCATCGCAGAAAAATTATAAAGGATGCAGAAATTTCATTATATTCATGAGAAGATTTCTTATACAAGAGGTTGATTCTAATGAACTACTCAAAGACTTTATCTACTATAATTACAGAAGAGGTGGACTCTGCTATCTCCCCGGCTGCTCCGTCAACACCATCGAAGTGCACTTCCATGGCGTGGCTTATTTCCGGGGTAACTTCAAGACCACCCAAGTCTTGGCCAGTGTAGGCTTGGGCAGCCCCGAGAGCCATGACGGCGCCATAACGGACACCGTGGAGGGCGACCTCATGTACCCTTTCGGGGATGTTGGTTATCCTCTCTGCAACGCTGTCACCGGTGGCGTTCACGGAGTCGGCCGCTTCGTTCCCTGCCTCTTGAAGGGCCTCCAAACGCACGGTCAGGTCTGTGGAGTAAACGAAACACGTCGGAGTTGAGCAAGGGAGATTCAATTAGATGAAAATTCTTCGGAGAAAAAGGGGAAATACCGGCGACGCGTGCATCAGACTCGGCGCATTGTTGAACCGCCCAGGAGGCCCTCGCCTCTGCCTCCTCCAGCGCCTTTTGGAGTTGGGCGATGTGGTCTTCAAGGAGGCAGTTCCTGATGGTGGCCTCCGAGTGAAGGTTCTGCATTTCCGTCATCTGACGGTAATGGCAAGCGGCGGCATTGGAAGGGCCTTCGTCGATCCTGGATGAAGATAGAAAAAGGAATCAAGTCAAGCTTTGAGAAATGATGAAGACTAGAATTGATTGGGCATAAAGGAAAACATGCCTAATGCGGCGCTGAGGGCGGTGGTGAGAGTTCACTTCCTCCTCTGCAGGACGCTTACCACGGTTGTTATCTGCCATTGGAGGGGGAAGAGAGAGGCTTTTGGAAGCAAAGGCTTTTGGTGAGAAAGAGGGTTTTTGATGGAAGGCAAAAGCAAGCAGAAGATGCGTTCTGAGTGTGACGGAAGATGGAGACGAAGGGGAGATTTATATTAGAAGATTGTGTCTCAGAAGGGGAAAAGATGCCGCTTCGTATAATGTGTGCAGAGTACTCGAGTGAGATGTTAAATCATAACACGGTTTTCAAGAGAAGAGCAGCCGTCTCACATTGATCGTCAAGATTCTGTTCATACTGTTTGAGATATCGAAAGGAAACAAAGAAAAGGACTCAAAATTTTTGGAATAAAATAAATTTCATCCCAAAATTGCGGGGCATGTGTTTACACCAGATTTTGGACCGAAAGGATTATCGTTTTGTAAGCACAAACGGCTGGTTTATTAAGGAAAGAATCGGCCAGAAAAATTAAGAAGCTTATATGGGTTCAAGCGTGACCAGGAGAATTCATGTGGACCATGTGACAGGCTTCAAAGAGGTGTCGGGCTCGGCCAAGGAGTTCAAGTCCGGGTTGTCTTTTATTTTACCTACTATGTAACCTAGTCGTGTTATGACAGGAGTCAACCGGGTTATAAATAGCTAGAAACCCGATTTTTGTAAAATAATAATCCAATCAATCAATACATCAGCCACCGGCCAAAACCCTAGGAGTAGGAGTAACATAGATCTCGGCGAGACCTTCAATCAGGCATGGCTGCATCGGCTTCGACAGACCTTCGGTTTGCTTGTAAGTTTCACCAATGGCTCATGTCATTGCACAATAAGGCTGTATTTGGCATCGACCAAACTCTTGTTAAGCTATGACATGGCTAGTTATCAGTCTAAGATCGCCTTTCGTAAGACTGTCTTGACTCTGATCAATCTCTTACTTTAGTCGATCTTGACTAGTTATCGGCTCTATTGGTTTGGCAAGCTAATAGATTCATCAAGTTATCGATGTTGTATATGCTTTAATTTGTTTCTTTATGTTTTAAACCACATCTTGCCCAATCAAGATTGACAAAGTAGCTTAAGCCCAAAAGATGCTTAGTGTCGGCTATCCTAAGGTTTTACATGCTAACAATAGAGAAAATAGCCGATTCAAGCTTTTCATCGACAATTTCGTCAATCTTGATTGTTACATGTTGTGCATTCGAGATATCCGATAGAACTATGATCTTGATCTAAGAACAAGTAGATTTGATCTTGCATGTCTATTATGGCTGTATTCTCGAACCCCACTGATATACATGGTAGATTAGATTTGCTCGATCTTAAGTCGAATCATGGTTCTAACAGATAGATCTTGTTCGTGCCTCATGGACCATGTATCGGCTAAAATAGCCAATCTATTTATGCCTTCTTTATAATGTGTACTTTTGAATGGCCTGGAATTTATGGATCTACTCGTTGCATCGGACGTGATCTAGTTTGGTCATCATTATGGCTGCATGGAGACACCCCACTGTTAACAAATAGAACTGCATGTGCAATTAGTCGATACGTTGGTTTCAGGTCGTTTAAACGTTCACATAGATCTTTATTCTCCTAATATACTTAGGCTTATTGGCTATTTATCTGTTCCGAATACTTCTTTACATATATCACAACCGTTTTGCCTTATATATTTTTCAATGCTTTTATGCAATTTCTTGGGAGTTGACTTTGTAGTCAATATCCTAATAACAAGTAGCTATATCAGAGTCGTACAATTTGGAACTGTCTGGAACAAAGCCGGTAGGTTCCACAATTTGACAACTTTTTCTTCTCCTTGTCAATTGCAGGTCAAATTGACTGGCATGCCCAAAGTCGATCTCACCAAGATTCGGCACCGCCATTTGCTGAAGGTTCAGGAGGTCAGGACTTCGCTCCGTACGCCCTCTGAGGACCGTGCGTTCGAGTGTGTTGGTGTGACCAACCGAAATTTTGCGTCAACAATGGTATAATATTGACATTAAGTCAACACCCTGCACCTTGAGCAACGTGATGTGGTACTAAATCCTCCGCCATGTGCACATGGGCCTTAATGGGCCAAGATGCGTTGAAGAGGTCGGTTGGAGTGCGTCACGTGAAGGAGGAGAGCCTTCCAAGTGGGCCTAGGCCGGCCGGCCTAGGGGTGGGGCCGGCTAGTCCAACATGTCAGTCGTCGGGCTCCGCCTTCATCGTGGTGTCTTCTGGAACCTTCCTTATTTCCCTAATGCGACTTTCCATTCGTTTACGCCATTCGTCGTGTTGGAGTAGGACTCTACCTCTTTCAATCTGCTATAAAACTCTCTGGGAAATAGTAATTCACCAAAGTTGTGGAATCTGTCAGTTTAGCCCCTGGATTATGTTGCTTGGTGATCACTCCAGGTTGTTCTAGAAGCTTCCAAGTCGTATCGAACAAGGACTCTCTCGTCGGGACTCCAAATATAGCAAACCATATGTCCGTTTCGATCGTCTTGACGAGCTCTTCGCAATGGTGTGCTCTATTTCATCACTTGAGATACTTTTATATGGTGAAATGTTGATAACCCTGTAAAACAAGTGAGAACAACACAACTCGTGGAACTTGTTAGAATCAAACACTACAACTATGCTTTATGGTTCATTTAATATCATTCTATGCATTAGTTGATGGTATAATATTGATATTAAGGACCATCAACATCCTCTCAGCTCTCATCCGTTGCACGAGCCCACCACGATCGCTGCTCTGCAATAGTTCTCGCCTAAAAAGACGCACCCAGACGAAGGAATCATCTCCACGGCGGATCCTTCCTCAGGAAGTAAAAACGGGCTCCGACCTATTTGAAAATCTCGAGGTAGCGCAGGCTAACCCTCGAAGGGTTCTTACAGCCGACCTCGAGTACCCGAGTTAGGGACGCCAAAGGGGAGCTCACTCGGAGCCTTGCTCGAGAACGAACTCTCGAGACCCCTCACGCGTATCCAAGGCAAGACAAATGGGTCGCCATGGAATCTCCACGTGGAGAGGCATCGAGCCGCCAGCTCCTATCGAATGGAGCCGGTATCCAGGCATCCACGTGTCCTGCTTCAATGAGACTGTCTCCGGGCCACAGTCAACCCCTATCGAATGGGGCACGAGCTCTCACTTGGATTCCCCTGTTACCAGCTCACCGAGACATCGAGACTCGCCTAATCGAGGGTAGTACGATGCTAATCACCTCACACCCGATCAAAAGGGCTCGTGGGAAGGTCGTTGGAGCTAGCAATGCCCTAAGCTGCACGAGGCTCGGGAGCTCGACTATGCTTGACACCCCTCGACGAAAGAGGGTCGAACTAACTCAGGAAGTAAAACGGGCTCCGGCCCATACGAAAAATCTCGAGGTAGCGAAGGTTGACCCTCGAAGGGTTCGAACAGTCGACCTCGAGTACCCGAGTCAGGGACGCCAAAGGGGAGCTCACTCGGAGCCTAGCTTGAGAACGAACTCTCGAGACCCCTCATGTGTATCCAAGGCAAGAGAAATGGGTCGGCATGGAATCTCCACGTGGAGAGGCATGGAGCCGCCAGCTCCTATCGAATGGAGCCGGTATCCGGGCATCCGCGCGTCCTGCTTTAATGAGACCGCCACCAGGCCATAGTCGACCCCTATCAAATGGGGCACGAGCTCTCACTAGGATTCCCCCGTTACCAGCTCACCGAGGATGTCGAGACTCGCTCAATCGAGGGTAGTACCACGCTTCTCACCTCACACCCGATCGAAAGGGCTCGTGGGAAGGACGCTGGAGCTAGCAACGCCCTAAGCCGCATGAGGCTCGGGGGCTCGACTACGCCTGGCACCCGTCGACGAAAGAGGGTCTAACTAACCCAGGGGATCAACAGCTCAAGGCCCGCCGCGGCTAAGAGCCATCACCTCGACTCAAGTTGACTCAATCTTGAAGGAGAATCAACTGTATTTGACCCCACGCGCGACAAGCAACATGAAGTAAATAAAGCCCTCAAAGGAGTTCTTCCCACTCCTCCGAGGCCTCGGGGGCTACCCCCGCGGGGAACGCTCGCGCGCCCCCCACGGAGAAGTTATGAAGTACCTTGCGCTCTTAATTTATGACCCCCAGCTCGAGTGCCAGCACTCGAGTAGGGGCTCGAGGGCTACTGTCGGGTACATAGAAAAGGGGTACCCCAAAACCTGGACAAAGAAAAGCTAAACCTCACCAAACCCACTATCACTTTTCAGCGCTAACTGTCAAACCAACCCAAGCGCCAAAACCATACTGGGACGGCCCACGAACGGGCCTCGATGGCTCAGTCCGCAACACCCTCGAGGAGTTCCTTCTCGGGAGAAATCCAGTCCGTCCGAGCGAATGAGGTAGTCCTCAATTACGGAATTCTCCCAAGCGAACGAGGCAGTCCTCGATTACGGAACTCTCCCGAGCGAATGAGGCAGGCCTCGACCGCTCGCCGCACACCTCCTCGGACACCCCTTGAGCACTCCTAGAGCACCCCTCGAGGAGCACCCCTCGAGCATTCCTCCGGCACCCCTCGACACCCCTCCAGAGGCGGCCCTCGATTACGGAACTCTCCCGAGCGAATGAGGCAGGCCTCGACCGCCTCGCCGCACACCACCTCGAGCGCCCCTCGAGCACTCCTAGAGCACCCCTTGAGCACCCCTCGGGCACTCCTCGGATACCTACCCCTCTGTATGACTCCAGGAGCATTAAATGCACAATACCTACCTCCTGTACGACTTTAGGAGCAATAAATGCACCCACCTACTCCCATCCAAATCGTATGGCTGGAGCGCATGCCACAGTAAGTTGTACCTAGGTCAACTCTTACTTTCACCGCCCATACCCGGGAAACGAGCAGCTCGTACAACACTATTAAACCATATCGTGCACTGTGCCACGTCAGGCACCTCCTCGAGGTACCATTGTCAACACATCTCCCGTATTTTCCGGACTCGACCCTGTCCACGCAGGCCTCAACCACCTCGACCACCCCCTCGAGCAGGACTCCGTCAAGACAGGTCAACACTACAACAACTCACGACGCGACATCTCCAGCATCCCGCACGACCGCGCATGGGCACCGACGTGATCGGCATCGCCTCTCCAACGTCATCGTCCGGACAGCCGTGACATGGCGCACGTCACAATAGGGCGGGCCCATTCCCTGGGTGTACGCTGCTACAGCAGCACCGACATGATCGGCATCGCCTCGCCAACGTCATCGTCTACGATAACCGTAGAACTCATGTAACCTTGTGCCTCCTCTTCGCCTATAAAAGGGGACACCAAGGCTTAGGAATGTGCAGGTTAGAAGTTCAACAACACACAAGCACTCAAGCTTCCAACAGTTCACAAGCCATCATCCCTCAAACCACCATAGCCTAGGACTCCAGAGCCCGGTTCTCTAGTTCAAGCTCCTTCCTTCACACCCCCCCGTTCTCTCTCACACTTGTATTCACCCCTGTACAAGCACTTCAGTGTAAGATAATACAAACTCTCTCCCCCACTGGACGTAGGGCTTTCTCTTGCCCGAACCAGGATAAATCGCCTGTATTCTTCTTGCATCACCATCCGGATTAGGGAGCATGCAATCACAAATTCACTCGTTGGTGTAGACCCCCGGGGTTCAAAACACCGACACGAAGATAATTCAAATCATCGCGAGAACGGTTCTCTTAAAGAATGTCTTGATTCCCATTATGAAGTAGTCGAGGATGGCATGTCAAGCGATGCCATAGATGGAGAGCTAAGCCACATGGAAAATTCTATCTACTCCCCTACTATGGTCACAAGTGACACAAACCATGAACCCATCTCTAAACCCATCCTTGACCTCGAAGATTCCTTCCCAGTCTCATGAAGATCCTAGAAATCTACAAAGACAATCAAACCATAGGAGTCATGAAGACCATAAGGATGATCAAGAGATGTTACGATAATGGCTAGAATGTGTAGAATGGATGGACAGGGAAGAAGCCTTAATGGAATCCAACCTTGGTTTAGTTTCAAATGGCGAGTATTCAACTCCCTTTGAAAATGAGGTTCATCCATTTATGGAAGAGGACCTAGATGAGACCAATCCAAGTGAAATTATGAACATTCAGATTGGAGACAAAGATGACATCAATGAGCATGGAATCTATTCCATAACCATCTCATTAAATCCTTGCTCATATGAGACATCTCCCCAATCGATTGGTCTCTCCAACCTCACCACATTCGAGTTCTTCAACCCCCTCTTCCTTTCTGTTTACAAAAACTTCAAAAGGGTGGTTGTAGATGCGTATGTTTATCACAAGTATTGTAGATCTCGTTGTGCTCTTAAGTTGGTGTTGGAGGGGAAACCACTTCACCAAATCACAACTTGAAGGTTTCTCAAAGACAAGCTCAATGTCCTAAAACAAGCACTTTTTAGATCTTAACATGACTGTTCACCTTTCTGCTACACTGCCCATGTGTAATGAGCATAGGGATATAATTGTTAAAATGTTCCTTCGGGTATTTTTGTCACTAACCTTTCTAGGTCTGGAGCAAAAAGATCGAAGGAATGACAAACACAAGGTATGTCCAACCAATCATCATGCAACATTGACTTCGTAAGAACATCTCTTGCCATATTGCTATGTAGGTTGTCCCTACCTTTAAGACATGCTCATGTGCTATACACTAATCATGCTCTCTCATCACCATTTGAGTAAATCTCTTTAATGCTTTCATGTTACCTTTATTTTCTATAGTATATGTTTAAGTTTGAAGTACTTTCATACATCTCTTAAATTAAGCATGGTGCCTAGTTTAGGAGTGGTGATCTTGCTTTCAAAGGCTTTTAAGTTAAGCGATTAGGTTAAAATGCCTTCCTAAATCAAATTAAACGTGGTGTCTAGGTTGATTTTTGAGCCGATAGTATGCTATAGTGGATGTTGGATATTTTGTTGGACTAACCCCTGCAGGAAAACTTTCAATATCAATTTGGGAAAGTCCTGAGATGAACTCACACTGGAGAAGAAGAGAGACACTTCAACAACTTGCACAAGGGAAATACAGCCCATTCATCATGGAGAGATGAGATCCATGGAACAAGAAAGTTGAGTGCCGAAAAACAATACCTATAATCACAACACTCACTCCATGGAAGTAGGTGAACAAGTTTGAGCCGGGCCACTAGAAGACAAAGACCATCCTGGAGGCACTCGAGTAGCAGCTTCAATTTCAAGTCTCTTGTCAACCCAATAATTAATGGAAAACAAGAAAGGTTGACAAGAAAAAAACATGCAACTACCTCTGCATCCTCATCACTCAGGCCCAATGTAAGATAAGCAAGAGAAGACAAGTTGTTCATGAACACAACCAGTTGGTCAAGAGAAGCTTCCATAAGGTGTTATGGTACCATCACTCTTCAATGATTAAGGTAACATCTCAAGGTAAGTGACCATCACTTTAAAAGCTTATATTTAATTCTGGTATGCGCATAAATAAAGAACTAAACAAGTTTAAGTTACACCACACTTGATCCAACCTAATCAACTCAACATGTTCAGTTCTTTGCTCTTAGCTTTACTCTCTTGGTCTCACATTTTACACATATGATCTAAAAAGTTGCACATCCAACCTTTGGAAGATGATAGATCACAATTAGATAGATACATTATCATAAATAGATTATCCTTCCATTGGTTAAGTAATATGATCTGTCAAATGTTTTGAGATATTCATGCTCATCTTGTAATATTATATCACTCATATTAAAACTGAGCAGAACATATAATCAACATTTGTATTTGGTTCAATGTGCCTAAGGTTAGAGAAGTATGAATAAACTTTTTGGTTTTGTTGGTGTTTCTCCACCAACAAAGTCCATGCACTTGATCTTTGCCTTGTCTTTATGAGCAGGACACACTCTTGAGCAGAACATGGAGAAGTTTGTCAACTTCCAAATTCTACAGAGTGATGGTCCGGATCTACAAGAATATGCACACTAAGCAAAATGTTGCCAGCTTCCACAATTAATGCTGCACTTCAAACTGCTAGGCAAACGAAGAATATGGGTGACACCATATCAAGAGACATAAACAAGAAGGAATGATGGAAGACGTTATAGTCAGAATTAGAGGTCATGAAGTCCCCACAGACTTCTTGGTCCTCGACATGGGAGAAGACGATGATGTCCACCTCATCCTAGGAAGATCGTTCCCCTACACTTCAAGTGCAATCATTTACATGAAGCAAGAGGAAATCCATTTTTACTTTCCTGAAGAAAAGGTATGATGCTACTTCATCAACTACATACCCAATAAAGCATCCAAGAAGAACAAAATTGAAAGACGCCGCTCTCAATGCCAAAGAAGACAAGTCATCAAGAATGAAGAGGCCAATCATGAAGAAGCAGCTCTCGACGCTATCCCAGAAAAGAAAGAAACCTCAAGATAGTGAACCACAGGAAGTGAAGACTCAGACCAAGAAAGTATGAAAGAAAAAGTCTACACCTAAGAGGTACAATCAATAACAACTTTCCAAACGTCTGACATACCTGGGAGGTCTGAACCAAGGGAAGGTCCGGTTCGTCAGACCTAAATATCTGAACCTTCGCCAAAAGGTAAAAATCGGTAGTTAATTCATAATCATTTCTTGCATCATCATATTTAATTCACAAATATTTTAATTTCTGCATTGCATTAGAAAATAAAATAAAAACATTTTACTTATTGCACTACACCATAAACTATGAAGCCCCATGTGAATAATTCTATGGTGTGTAAAACTCATAGGAATGTTCACTGTGGTGGCATAAAAATAAATTTCCATGCATTCATCCTGTTGCATTTTCTCTTTCATCATAAAAATATTAAAATACAAAAATATTGAGAAAAAGATTTTACTAAGATTCTGGACAACTAAGACTTGAGTGGCCAACCACTAACGCTTAATAAGTTCCACAAGTTTTGTTGTCTATTTGAGTTTCACAGGACCTAAAAGACCAAGAAAAGCTGACAAGCAAGTGAATGTTCCATCCACTATTGGAGCATTGTTTCAACAACCATCAACATCAATCAAAGCTTTGATAGAGGAAGGACATATCCACTGCCAGTCTGCTACATTGCACGATCAAACGACTACGTCAGCATCCAGCTTGGGGGAAAGCACCCCCATGTAGCAACGTAAGTATATTTATTCTCTTAAGTTTTTCATATTATAAATAATTTCAAAAAATGTGAGCACATGAAGGCTCACTCTTAAAAAGAAAAGAACAAAAAAATGTGGGCACATGAAGGCTCACCGTTAATTAAAAAGAACAAAAAATATGGGCACATGAAGGCTCAACACTATTAAGGGAACCAGCTTGGGGGAGTGCGGATACATGGGTGTATGCCGGATCTTGAGATGATGAGTGATTGTCAACTGGTTTCATGCGCATGTTGTTTGGCTTGTGTTGTGCAGGTGTCGAGCTCGGAGACAGTGATCGAAGGCAAGGTGAAGGTCAAGTAGAGACGTGTTGTGCCGATGGACCCGGAGCGGTGAAGGGCGGACGTGAGGCTCGGACTGACGGACTGGTGGCCTGAGGATCAGCTGTGGTGGCTGACAGCCTAGGACAGCGACAAGTGAAGACTTGCGGGTGGACGGGGTGCACGGGCGGTGCATCCCTCTACGGCTTCGGTTTGGTGGTTGAGCCCTAGAAAAACCACTGGGTGGATGGTTTCCAGGTTTGGGCTTTAAAACCTGGGTGCTGGCCGGTTTTCGAGTTTGGGCCTCAAAACTCGGGCTGAGGACGGTTTCCAGGTTTGGGCCACAAAACCTGGGCGATGGCAGGTTTCTGAGTTTGGGCCACAAAACTTAGCCTTGGGACTGGTTTCATGGTTTCAGCCTCAAAACCGGGGGGATGTCCAGGAAAAGGACAGATGACGAGTGGCGGCACGTGGCAGCATCGGGTGAGGTCGCGTCGAGGCGAAGCTACCGGATGTGTGGGCGTGGCCGTCAGATGGACTACACTTTCAGTTGGACAGGAATACCCTTAGGGTTAGCCTGCTCGCTCATTAGCAGTAGTGGTAGAAGGGGAATAATTGTATTAGGCTATATTAGGGTTTCCTGCTTCCCATTCCCTGCTGTAGCTACTGAGATCTGCGGAGACGGCTAATCATAGCTCTGTGTTCTTGAGATTTTGAGGAAATGGGACCGTAGTCTCGTTGTCTCCTCGTGGGGATGATTTTCGGCTCGTAATTGAGATTGTGATTCATGTTCTTGAGTTGTTCTTCGCGTTTTGCTTTTTGTCTCAATTTTTCCGTCGCTCGATCTCCCTCTATGTTGCATCTTTTTCGAATCCACTTGAACCAACTTGTTCTTTGAAGTGAGGAGATCATTTCCACCGAAGGAATTCAACTCAAACCTCACGAACAAGTAGATCAGGTCGATTTGAGTTTCGTGGTGACTTTTTCATTCTTGCACCATTCTCTTCGATTTCCCGGAGTTCGAGTTGATTTGAGTGGATGATTTCTTAGGACTAGTCTTCCAACTACCTACTGATCATCTTCTCCAAGTTTGGGATCAAGGGATTTTGATTTGGATCGAATTTGAGAAGATTTGGGATAGGGGCGATTGAAATCGCCCTCTCTGGGTGCTCGCGGACAGTCCGCCGTGGGTGCTCGCGGACAGTCCGCCGTGGGTGCCGCGGACAGTCCGCGCATCGGGGTCCAGCCGTAGCAGTGGCTGTTTGCCTCGTTGTTTTTCTCCTCGGGTGACCGGCGGACAGTCCGCCGTTGACAGGCGCGGATAATCCGGGCCCGAGCAGGAAGGTTTCAGCAGCTTTGCTATTTTGGCTTTTTGGCCGATGGACAGTCCGCCAAGGGACCGCGGACAGTCCGTCCTTGATGCGGACAGTCCGGGACCAGCAGTCCGGATAGTCCGGGATCCTGCTGTGTGTTGGTTTCCAGTGCGTTTGCTCTCCTGGCTTTTCAGCTTCATTTCCGGACTTCTCGTTTGCTCCTAGGGTTCATCAAGGAACCTCTCTAGGTATCTTTGCTACTTGTTAGCATAGGTATTTGGAGGAATCCCTATGTAGCTCTCCATCTACGTTTGGGAGTAGGTCTTTTGGGCTTGAACTCGACTTGGAGTTTGTGAGCTTTTGGATTGCTCTCTTGTGTGGTGCCTCGCTGTGATCCTAGGGATCATCCACCTTCTCTTTGAGGGTCGTGGGCATCACGGTTGCGTTCGAAGCATTTAAGGTTGATTTATGGGACAGAGGCCAGAGTTTCGAAAGAAATTTTTCGGCTCCCATTCACCCCCCTCTGGTCGCCTTGCTTTAGCATTCTCGGTCCTTCAATTAGTATCGGAGCGGGTTAAGGATATTCCACCTTAGCCGGTTCTAGATCCACAGAAGGCGACATGGATCGCGGCGTGGGCAAACTGCAGTTTTTCGATGGGACGAACTATGCATATTGGAAGATACATTTGTCGGCCTATCTTCAGAGCATGAGTGCTTCGAATTGGGAGATTTGCATCTTCGCCAATTACGTTGTCTTGGCTGCTCGTGTGACTCAACAGCAGATCGATGAGCACGATGCCAATAGCCGAGCCCGTAATGCTCTTTTCACTCGTTTGAGCATGTCTGAGTTTGATCGTGTCTCTCGCCTCACCACAGCTCGGGAGATTTGGGCGACCCTCATGCGTTTTCATGAGGGAACCACTCAAGTCAAAACCCGTCTCTACGAGTCGCACAAGCGTGAGTATGAGAACTTTCAACACATGCCTGGCGAGAGCATAGAAAGTTTATTCGCTCGCTTTCAGGTCATTGTCAACAGGATGAGGGCTAACAGAGAGCTTTTGTCGTACGACGATCATGAGAGAGCTCTCAAGCTCCTTCATACTCTTGATCGGTCAGTGTGGGACTCCAAAGTTCAGTCGATCATCGAATCGTCTAACTATGAGACTCTCACTTGCGACGAGCTCTTTAGCAAGCTCAAGTCCAGTGAGATTGATGCCATGGCGAGGGCTTCTTATGAAAATCCTTTTGGACCGTCGATGGTTTTGGTTTCTGGTTCTTCTGCTAACCCCTTTGGAGGCTTTGCAATTTCTTCTCTTTTGTCTGTTACAGAGGAGCAGCTGGAGTTCATGGGAGACGACGAGTTGGCTTTGCTTGCCAACCGGTTCTCGTGGTTCCACAACAGCCACATGAACCGTCGCAGCGGAGGAGGACGAGCTGGATGCTACGAGTGCGGTGTGACAGAACCGACCAATTTATAAGAACACAAGTGCGAAAACCTCTGCCGGAGCAGCTAAATTAGTACACTTGAGCCCATATAAACCCTGTAGTCCGTGAAATCCTAAGGGATTTCAAACTTTCCCAACATCCCAACCAAGATCGCATGGTCAAGCAAATACAAATCATGTCCACGGAGTTTTTCCAGCGAAAATAATATTACAACAGAGTTCACAGATAATAATACAAGTTGAGTTCCATTCAATTTAGAAGAAACAACATAGCTTTAAAATTAATACCATAACATAAGTTGAAATACTTTGCTAGCTTGAGTGACATCCTCCAACAACAGCATAAGAGAAGAAGTATGGAACTGCCGAGCCCACCGACACTGGCCATCACCTTTCGGGAGGCCCAACCTTCACCTGCAACAAGGTGGGATAAACCCTGAGTACTCGAATGTACTCAGCTAGACTTACTCGTCATAAACCAGAAATAAAGTGACACCAAGGAGTATGCAAGGCTGTATTAGGGGTTGGCTATACTTACCTTTTGACCTAAAAGCATTTTCATTATTAGATAACCATCATTAGAGCATTAGCAGTCAATTTTATATAATTAACCTGATTAACTAGATTTGCACCTGATCTAGAGCAATCACTTGGCTAATTAATCAAGCAAGAGTGACTATTTCATCAATAGCCTTTCAGATTCAGTACCACAACCACCTTTAATTCCATAAGTTACTACGGTAACACATGCCCAGTCAAGTTACTCACTGTCCAGGAGCGATGGCGATTATAATCGATTCCTACTCAGCTGGGGATAAAATGTCGCACACTCGCCCGATCACACCTTGTTAGGTAGCCGTCGGCTGCCACTCAGGAAATTCGAGAACACAATTCGCGGGACGGCCATGGGCCCTTCTACACCGAGGGTTATCTCAGTGCCAGGTCGCTCAAGCTATAACTGCCCATGGTCATGCCAGGTCGATCAGGCCCCGCCTTCCCTCGAACCATGCCAGGTTGCTCAAAATAGTTGTCCACGGTACAGTTGAGGCCCTGGGTGTTAGGCGTCAACATCTCCATCACTCGGCTTCACGGGAGGTACTCCGACCTACTCTGTTAAGTGATTGACGCGTTCAAAATGACTGAGGTGTGCCTTCGTGGGTCCTAAGCAACACAGACGGGAGACTACTAGCACACAGAACTCATGTCCTGCTGCTCCTACTTCCCGCCCGGTCTCAATTTAATTACCACATGGTTATCTCCATGATAGCACCAGGCTAGTCATGATCAGTATCCACTTATATGCGGGAGTCAGGAAATCACCCGACTTTTACCGGTATAAGCAAGGCTAAGCATATATTCAAGCCTAGACCTAGCAGGGATATCAAGATAATAGTTGCTGGCGGACAAGGATAAGTAAGTAATGCATCAACGGTATCATTCAACTCCTATAACTTAATGCAACAATCATTATACTGACTCGATTGCATTTATAAAAGAATGGTAGGAGACTTAGAATGCTCCGGGGCTTGCTTGGGAAACAACACTTATGCTAGTGTTAGTTGGCACCAACTTTGGGAACATCACCGCTCTAGGAACTTGTGGGGTTCGTCAAACACCTTCTTTAGGATGGCCACCGAACCACCATCCTCAGGCTTAGCTCAAACATCACGGACTTCACTTCCCGCATTGATCATCTAGCGTACCTAGCATAAGGTGCACAATGCATATGTATGAACATAAGGGATATAACACATGATGCAACATAAGGCACACAAGACAACTATAACAAGATCTTTGGATGTAGTACCTAATTTAATTTAACTTAAGCTAGTGCAAGACACTAACAAACAATTAAGTTGCACACACAAGTCACACTTCTCAAGCTACAAACATCCAAATAGGGCAAACTAAGACTTTTTGGAAAGCTAACAAGATTTCCTACAACTTATTTATAATCATCTCAAGTTAATTAAGTAGTTATCAAAGTCAAACAATACAAACAAGCAAATCTGTCCAGACTTGGACAGATTCTAAACCATAACTTTAAACACATGTAACTCAAGTTCTAGACCACCAAAAATAGTGATCAAAGACAATTTAGAAAGCTTATGAAAAGTATTACAACTATTCTATTAACATGAACACAATATTCATAAGTTAAATTAGCCAAATAATTCACTTTATCAGGTCTGCACTGAAAGCCTGCAAATCCTGACAGTGAACGTCTAAAAACTATAACTCCCAAACCACTTGGCCTAAAATCATGACATTTCAGGACAAGCAAGATATAGGAATTATCTACAACTTTTGTATAGACCACATCTACAGAAAACATAATTATCATCACGAACTAATCACCATATCAGAAACTACACATGCAGTCATTTCAGCAATTTAGTAAATCTACTTTGCTAATTATTTGGTTAACATGTGAGCACACATATGAGCTATGAACAACATCAAATGCTTATAAACATGAGCACACATCATTTACCTCAAATCAATATGACAAAGATAAGCAAATAGACATATACATATTGATCCATTGCTATATTTCTATTAACTAGATAATTATTAAACATAGGCATTATCAATAAGTGATATTGCAAACATATAATTTGGGCCTCATATTCTTACGGGTGATAGACAATGCCAAATCATGATTACTGTAAAAATATCACATGCCCAGGTATTATAATTTATTTATAAAAAACATGGCAAGTCTAATTCACAAAAATGCATGTGAGAGCAAAATAAATCTACAAATCATATTTTCTATAAACACATAGCCATGATAAAATTACCTAAGCTACCACAGTATTATAAAGGGCAGTGGAACCACCATTTCTATTTTTACATGCAAACATTTACCATAAATAATTTTAATTCGTTTAATAGGCTGCAAGCAAAATAAATTCATAACTGAAACATACATGCACCAATAAATCTGAAATTTTTATCACAATACACATATAACAAGACAAGCCTACCATAAAACTTTCACAGCAAACTAAGCAATACAACAGCAGATATGATTTTCTCCCTATTTAAACCTATTTAACACAAATCAATCATCATAGCAGAAACTTTCCGCTAACATACATCATTTTATATATCCACTGGATAGAGCTATTTGCAAGGATTCCAAAAAGTCCGCATATGCAATTTTTGGACAAACACACAAATTACTACGCATTTTACAAATTTCCATCAGATTTATTAATTAAACAAAAACGTGAATAAAACACATTTTGCATCTGGGACCCCTGGATCTTCACAAATTAATTAGGGAGCAATTAGTAAATCTAATGAGTCATGCAACATTACATAAAAATCCACAAAAGAGTTTCCGCTTCGCTAGGATACCCTTTCACCATGGTTTCACGGGAGATGGACCGAACCCGACGGGAAGGACCGAGCTCGTCGCTGGGGAGGCCGGGGCTGGCTAGGGTTTGGGCGCTGGCCATGGTCGCTGGCTGGGGGCACCCTTGCCGCTGCTACTGCTGACCTGCTGGCGGCGCCCTGGCCAGAGCCACGCGGAACAGAGCGCGCTAGAAGCGTCACGGCTCTTCTGCAGGGCGCAGGAACGAACCGGTCAGCAGAAAAGGGAAAGGGGAAAAGAGAGGAAGGAGGAGCATGGACCTGCTAGAGGGCTGCTTGCTGCTTGCTACTTCCTGCCAGAGCCGACCGCGGCCAAGGGGACGTCGTGACCCGGCCTGCGAGCTGCGCGCAGGAAGGAGGGGGAAAGGAAGGGGAGGAGGAAGGTGCTGCTTCACTGCTCTTATCCATGAAGGAAGGAAAGGGAAGGAGAGGGCAGGTCGGAGCTCAGAGGAGCGGGCGGCCATGGCTCCTGCTGCCTCTCTTCTGCCCTTTTCTCTGGAGTTCGGCAAACAGAGAACAAGGGAGAAAGAGCGTGGAGAACAAGGGAGAGGAGCCGAGTGGGGGAGGAGAGGACCCGGCTCGGCTTTTGAGGAGAGGGGCGCAGGTCTCGGCCGGTGTTGGTCGGCCATGACAAAGTTGCGACAAATTTCTTCCGTGAAATTTTCCCCAAATTTCTTTCCCAAAATGGCATGTTTCCGGGAACTTTTGGTCAAACTCCAAAATTGCAAACACTGCTCAAACGGACTCCGATTTCGATGAAACTATTTTTTTGTGTCCCCGTCTCGACGAGTACTCTGACTTTCATTAAAGGCACTCAGTCAAATTCCCATTGGTTTGCCCGGTAACGATCGTCGATGGCAGCTTTGCGGTGACCGAAATTCCAATTTCGCAGTACAGACTTAACTGATTTCTGGAACCCGAAAACTGCATTGTATCTCATCTTGCAAGCTCGTTTTCGCTATTTTCGGCATCGATCCAGGTCTCGGCCATAAAACGAAATTTGTTCCTTTCGATCTGTACTACAACTTTTGTTTAGGGCGCACTGACATGCGAACATCCAAAAATACGGTTCAATCACGGTCAAAGCAGTCACCCGGTAGGATCCGAATTAGGGTTTCTCGTCGGTCGGAACATTTTCTGGCCATCTGCTCAACATGGAACTTTCATAACTTTTGGTCATGAGTCCATATAGAGTTGATTGGGCATAATTGCAAGACTTGATTAAACTCAAATGATCTCCTTTACTCAATTTGTGATTCTAGGCCAAGCTGTAACTCGTCATTTCATGTGACTTTTTGATTCCAAACATCGTGAAACTTTTCCACTAGTTACTATAGACAAGAACTGAGGTGGGTCACATGAAAAATCCATCTTTAGCATTAATTGAACATTCATAAATTAGCAGTCATTATTAACTAGCTTAGTTAATATTTCCCGAATAAATCATACTGAGGTTCCATCTCTGAAATTGATCCCAAAACTTCTGTCATCACTGACCATACTTGAAATCATCTCTTGAACATCACTGGACATACCATGTCTGTGCTTCAACTGACTGCTCAACTGACGGCGAACACCTGAGGTGTTACATGCGGTGACTCGGACCACTTCATCACCAACTGCCCGAAGAAGAACAAGCAAGCTTTTGGCAAGGGCGATCGTGGCTACAAGTACGACTCCGGCAAGTGCAAGGAGAAGTACCTCTTCGCAAAGCACAAGCGGAAGGGCGGCTTCAACAAGTACATCAAGGAGAAGTACTTGGAGAAAGCCCAGGCCGAGCAGCGTGCTTTCTTCGCCACGCTCAGCGACGTCGACGACTCGGACAACGACTCCACTGCATCAAGCGATGACGAGTCCGAGAAGAAGATCGAGGACAAGCTGAACAGTCTCGACTTCTTCGCCGACGACGAGGGCTTTTGCACCATGGCCCTCGGCGATGAGGTCAACAGCGAGCTGGAGGAGATCCCTCGGAACGACGACGATGATGACTCCTCCCAGGTATCTCAGACCCCCGATGAACTCTCTGCTGAGGTCGAGAAACTTACTGCTACCCTTCTTAGTCAAGACAAGTTGCTTAGACTTGCTGCTAGAGAGAGGAAGGAGTTTAGACAGAAGTGGGAAGATGCGGTGAAGGAACTTGAGTCTGTCAAGTCCACCATTGTAGTCACCGAGGAGGATGAGTGTGAGATGTGCTCCAAGCACATGACTGACCTTCTCACTTTGAGGGGGAAGTATGTTGCGTTGGTTGGAGAGGTGGATGAGCTTAGAGCTAGACCCATTTTGCTCGGTGCATGCAAGTCTTGTGCAGGCTTGCAATCTGAGTTGGTTGAGAAGGATGCCAAGATTGAGTCTCTTGAGAAGGCCAACTCAGGTAGCACTAGTGTGTCTAGGTGTGCTTTGTGTGAGGGTTTGGAGATGGAGATGACAAATGTGAAGCATGACAAGATGCAAACCGAAGAAGAAAACACATACCTTCAGACCATCTTGTCATGGGTTTCTAGTGGAGAGCCGCAGCTTGGCATGATGATTGCCCAATTCAAGCATGCTGCTGGAGGTCCAGGTGTTGGCTTTGCTCAGGGTGTGGAGAGTGCTACCTCTTTCGGGAAGATTGGTGAGTCTAGTGGTCTTAAGCCAAGTGAGAAGCCCAACTCCACCACTACTCCCAAACTAACCAAGATACCACCCAAAGAGCCTCTCAAGCCTAACACCAAAGATGGAGTGTTTGTGCAACCTCCAAGAGCTCCACCCAGGAAACAAACATGGGCTCTAAAACCAAACCACTTGAGGAACAAGCTAGATACCATGCCACCTATCCAAGAGGAGCTCATGCCACAAAAGAACCAAGTGATCCACACCCAATACCGTAAGTACCAACAACCCCCTATGAGAGCGGTGAGGTACCATTGTGAGCACTGTGGGAGAGATGGACACTTGAGGAACTTTTGCTTTTGGCGCAAGAGAGAGGAGCGTCATGCAAAGGAGATGAACAACACGGACATGTACCATACTTTCCATGATGTACATGTGTCGAATGTTCAAAGGAGGAGTGCTAGGCCTAGAGGTCCAATGCCTCGAGGTCCTAGGCCACAAGGAGGTTTTGCCCGACGGGATCCTAGTTTTGTAGGCTATGGACCCCGTGGCAGTGGCTTTGTTGTTGAGCGTTACCCCCCACCGCATTTTGGCTATCGCGGTGAGTGCTCTCCTCCTAGCGGACCACGTTTTCCTGTGCGTGGTGATCGCTTTCCCCGTAGGAATGCTAGGAATGGTTTTTATACTGACCGTTCTTTTGAGCAGCCGGGACAACACTAGTATTCTTCCCGTTTTACTCACCCCAGTGTTGGACCGTATGCTCACCCTATGTCTTTTTATTGATGTAGGAAAGTAGATTGGAGAATGTTTGGCTTGTGGATTCCGGATGCTCAAGGCATATGACCGGAAACTCCAAGTGGTTCTCCAGTCTTAGTCCACTCAACGAAAAGGAGCTTATTACCTTCAGTGACAATAGCAAAGGTAAGGTGCTATCCCGTGGGTCTGTGCGAGTCAATGAGCATTTTGTGTTGCGTGATGTTGCTCTTGTTTTGAACTTGCATTTTAACCTTCTCTCTGTTTCTCAACTTTTTGAGGATGACTATGAGATTCATTTTAAGCCGAATCTCAGTCGTATTTTAGATCCCCAGGGCAATCTTGTATGTTTGATTTTGCCCTTTGGAAAGTCTTTCATGCGAATTTCTCAGAGCCTTTTGGCATTTCTCGCTGTCTTTGGGCGGATCCTCCTATGATCTTTGGACCCAGGGCATAGGAGAATTATGGTCACTTGAGCTTCGACTTGGCTTGCCAGGCTTAGTTCACTTGGCTAATCCGAGGATTCGCAAGTCCACATGAGAGAAGGTATCTTGTTTGCCATCTTGTATACATGGGAAAATGGTTGCGCTCCCCACCATCCTGTTGAATCAAGTGATGACCAAGCTCCCTGGAGAGATTTTTGCATATGGACCTTGTAGGTCCGGCTCGGGTGAGCTTGGTTGGTGGGAAGTGGATGTGCTTGTTGTTGTTGATGACTTCTTGGGATATTCATGGGTTTTCTTTTTTAGCTCAGAAAAACTGAGACTTTCTCTTTTACTCGCAATCTGATTTTGCGTCTTCAGAACGAGTTCCCTAAGAACTCGATGAGAGCTATTCGTAGCGATAATGGTTCCGAGTTTATGAACTCAGACTTTGAAAAGTTTTGTAACTCTTGGGGTTTAGAGCATTAGTTTTCTTCTCCCTACACACCGCCACAAAATGGTGTTGTAGAGAGGAAAATCGGACCCTTGTTGAGATGGCTAGGACGATGCTCGATGAGCATAGGACTCTTAGGCGGTATTGGACCGAAGCTATTAACACTGCATGCTATATTTCCAATCTCATCTTTCTCTGTGCTTTCTTGAAGAAGACCTCTTATGAGTTGCGATTCGGGAAGCAACCCAAAGTGAGTTATTTTAGAGTTTTCGGTTGCCACTATTTTATACTCAGAAGGAAAATTGGACAAGTTTGAGTCTCGCTCTTCTGATGGTGTATTTTTGGGCTATGTTAATCATACTCGTGCATATCATGTACTTAACCTTGATACTAACCGAGTCATAGAGACATCCGATTTATCCTTCGACGAGACCATGCATTGTCCTTCTTCTAGATTTGAGCGTGCAGGTGATCACGAGGTCGGTGAGCCTCTTTTTGAAGATGAGGAAGATGGAGCTGAACAGATGGATGACCCAGATCTTCCTCCACCTGCTGTTCCTTGGGGATCGACTTTGACCACGACTACTCACGGCCCCAACCCATCTTCTTCCACTACATGGGGGTCGGTCGATCCACCACCTCGGGGTTTGCCGGTGATACCCGAGGAGGCACCAGCTACTGTTGAGGGGGAGGTCACTTCAGCAAGGGAGGCACCATGACACATTCAGCACCAACACTCTCCAGAATAGATGATTGGCAACATCGACAAACGTGTCACTCGGTCAAGGTCACAACAAATCTCTCACTTTGCTCATTCTGCATTTGTTGCTGATTTTGAACCCCGAGAAGTTGGACATGCTTTATCTGATCTGGATGGGTCAATGCCATGCATGAGGAGTTAGAAAATTTGAGAGAAATCGGGTTTTGGGTTCTTGTTCAACCTCCTCCTGAGTGTCACCCTATTGGGACAAAATGGGTTTTCAAAAACAAAACAAGGAGAGGAAGGCCATGTGTGACAACAAGGTCAGACTTGTAGCCCAGGGGTATAGTCAGAAGGAGGGGATAGACTATGAGGAGACTTTTGCTCGTGTAGCTCATTTGGAGCAATTAGGATCCTCTTGACTTTTGTTGCATCCAATGATGAGGGATGGCCCGATCTTGCGAGAGGTAGTCATAGGTTCGATTGGTGGAGAACTCGACGTTGGCGATCTGGCTTCAAATCAGACATGATTTGAACCCTGCAACCGTTACACCACTACTCTATTGGTTATCAACCAAGTACAACTTGATTGACCTCGCCAAGAAGGCTATTCCTGCAAGCGAATCGAAGAACACAAGGAAGAAGGTAAAAACACGCAGTCTGAAATTGCAAATATGAATCTCGTGAATATCAATAAAGGGGTTCAAGAACTTGGTTCCAAAGGACTAATCGACACAGTGGAGGAGATCAAGAACGGGGACCCTGGATCACTGTAAAAGGATTCGACACCACAGTTACAATGAACGATTCAGTTTCTCAATGGAAAACTAAACACTAAACAAAACCCAAGACCTAACGACAATGACGGTGGCTTATTATAGGGTTTAGGTCATCGCCCCAGCTGGACGCGCCCCCTAATGGGCTCCAAGACGATACACGGTTAATCGGACCAAAAGACGGTGTCGCAGCATCCTGGCAGATTCTGGATGCTGACTTGTTTCGATGATTTCCATTGACTCCGAATGTATTTTGACGTGATTCCAAAGCCATTGGTTAGCTTATCAAATTATCTTTTCAAGCATATCTGGTTCGTCGAAAACAGAGTCCGTATGCGTCCGAGGCGTTGATTTTACCCGGGACTGCTCCTGAATTCCGAGGGTGACGTGGTAGCTGAATTGGAGACGGATTGCAACTTGGGGAAGACCATGGCGTCGGTGTGTCCAGCGTGGCGATGTCCTCATCATCATTGATGAGGGATGGCCCGATCTTCCGAGAGGTAGTGATAGGTTCGATTGGTGGAGAACACGACGTTGGTGATCTGGCTTCAAATCAGACACGATTCGAACCCTGCAACCATTACACCATTGCTCTGTTGGTTATCAACCAAGCACAACTTGATTGACATCGCCAAGAAGGCTATTCCTGCAAGCGAATCGAAGAACACAAGCAAGAAGGTAGAAACACGTAATCTGAAATTGCAAATATGAATCTCGCAAATATCAATAAAGGGGTTCAAGAACTCAGTTCCAAAGGACTAATCAACACGGTGGAGGAGATCAAGAACGAGGGCCCTGGATCACAATAAAAGGATTCGACACCACAGTTATAATGAACGATTCAGTTTCTCGATGGAAAACTAAACACTAAACAAAACCCAAGACCTAATGACAATGATGACGGCTAATTATAGGGTTTAGGTCGTCGCCTCTGCTGGACGCGCCCCCTAATGGGCTCTAAGACGATGCACGGCCTATCAGACCAAAAGATGGTGTCGCAGCACCCTAGTAGATTCTGGACGCTGACTTGCTTCGATGATTCCTGTTGACTCCGAATGTATTTTGATGTGATTCCAAAGCCATTGGTTAGCTTATGAAATTATCTTTCTAAGCATATCTGGTTCATCGAAAAAGGAGTTTGTATGCGTCCGGGGCGTTGATTTTACCCGGGACTGCTCCTGAATTCTGAGGTTGACGTGGTAGCTGAATTGGAGACGGATTGCAACTTGGGGAACACCATGGCGTCGGTGTGTCCAGTGTGGCGATGTCCTCTTGATCCTCCCTTTCTTGAATTGGAGTCGTCCTCGACTCCATCTTAGCGATGTCCTCATCATCCCCTCCTTCTAGAATTGGAGTCGTCCGCGACTCCATGTCATCTCCAAGCTCCTGGAAAAGGTTAGTGACAGCACAATGCGAAACACAAGGGATAGGATCATGTGCAACAACACTAACATGTCGACAAAGCATAGTATAACAAGGAGCATCATTATTATCACATAACTCAGCAGTTGTAGCTAGAAAAACACCTCCTTTTAATTTAATCTCATTATTTTTAGCAATGTTTGTTGGAGGTTTATTTTTATTTTTAATCTGTTTAGCATGTTTTAATAATATCCATAGGAGACAAAGGCAGCAAAGTAATTTTCTTGTCCTTATGTATGATAGTGTATGTATTAGTTCTACCATGGTGTAAAGCATCATTATCAAATTCCCATGGACGACCTAACAAAATGGAACAAGCTTGCATAGGGACAACATCAAAATCAGCAGTATCATGATAAGAGCCCGTGAAAAAGCTAATGCGTGCTGATTTAGTTACCTTAGTCATACCATTATTATTGAACCATTGAAGTTTATATGGATACGAATGTTTTCGTGTGGTCAAGCCAAGCTTTTCAACCAAATCTGAACTCACCAAGTTGTTGCAACTCCCGCCATCAACGATAGTGAGAGCACGACAACCCTGCACAATGAGATACATGTGGAACAAATTGTGGCGTTGGATCTTTATCTCTTCTTCGTCATGTCCCACACGTGTACGCAACACATGCTGCACAAGAAGACTAGGGTAGTCTACGGCAGCAGCAATAGAGTCAATGGTGATGGTCTCCTTGTCTTGATCGTCCTCGGTGGAATCTGCAACAATGTTAGCAGGAAGAGCTAAATCATCTTCAACATCACTAGTACTTACATATCCATCCTCGGTAGCAATGAAAGCGCGACGACTGGGGCAATCCTTCATGACATGTCTCATGCCTTTGCATCGGTGGCAAATGATTTTAGAGCTGGACGAGGAAGAGCTAGTAGATGCACCAGGAGTGGCACCTTTCTTTAGCTGTGGAAACTGCACATTAGACAATTTACTTACCCCGGAAGAAGCGGAAGGTGTAGATGGCTGGGGCGTGACAGGAAGCTTGGGCGTCTCCGACTCGGAACGTTGTTGAAAAGTCCTCCCATTGTTATACCTGAAAGGCTGGTGTTGTTGTTTGCGTCCCTATACTTCTCTTTCAGCTTTAAGAGAAAGATGATATAATTGGCTGAACCTGTTCCAATCTTTGTAATCAAGAATATCCTGGATATCACGATTCAAACCACCAAAGAATCTAGCACCAGCATCATTATCATCTTCATGTATACCACAACGTGCTAAACCAATAAGCAATTCTTGATAATATGCCTCTACTCCTTTATCACCTTGTTTTTAAAGTTTGTAATTTCAAACGTAAATCACGTTGCTAATAAGGAGGAGCAAAACTAGATTTTATACGTTGCTTTAAAGCATTCCAAGTTTGAGGCACAGCAGCAGCAGCATTATTAGCATTGCATAGATCACTCCACCAGAACAAGGCAAAATTAGTAAACTCACTAGTAGCAAATCTAACTCTATGCTCAGCAGCAGGAACATTATGAGAATCATTTTTTTGTTGAACAGCAAGTTTCAATCTAAATATGTCTCTGGATCCATATTACCAACAAAAGGAGGTACACTAAATTTAATTTTAGCAAAAGGATCATTATTATGATTATTACCTCCCATACCGCGAGGATTAAAGTTGAGGCGGCGACGGGGACCAGCGTCAGCATCCACATCTTCATCACCAAAATCATCCACATCTTCGTCATCACGATGAGGTTGAGGGCGTTGCTCAAGCTGTTCAATGCGGTTGATCATATTGTTCACGTTGCGCGTCAGCTCGGTCATAAGGTCGTGTTGTTCATTCATGAATGTTGTAAGCTCGCCCTTGGACACGCACTCATTGAAGTCCGTCGGAATTCCTGTCATTGTTAGAAGATAGAAAAAGACAACAGCAAAGTATTATCGCTATCAACTAAAAGGATCCGAGTGGTGGTGGTGAATGTGAAATGCAAAATCACAAGCGGCTTACCACCGTCTTGCCTGTATTCTTACCAACGCCAAACAAGATCAAACCAAAGTGATGAAGCAATCTGTTGTTGAGCGTGGGTAACAGTTGCAAGAGGAAACTGTGCTGACAGAAGTATATGTGGAGCTATGGGTAGGCACAATATGACAGCAAGGATTAGCAATTAACGAATGCAGATTAGCAAAGTTCAATAAGTATCCAAAGCACAAGTCACAATTTCTAGCTAAGACGTGTGTAGACGTAGCGCAACAAGATGAAAAAAAAGCACGATGGAAAGTTCTCTGAAAAGCTTGCAGAAACCTTGACAATTTTTTCTTTATTTTCCCGAATTGTTTTGGGAATTTTGAGGGGACTAACCAGGGCGAGGATAAGTTTGGGTCGGCTCCAAACGGTGTCATGAAGCTTCACAAAAAAATTCAGATTTTTCTGATAAACGAGCGAAAAGTTATGCCTGTTTTACCGAAGGTATCTCTAGTTACGTTTTCCAGAAGGCACAACACGAAAACGGCAGTTAGGGCAAAGCGACCGTAAACTCCAACACCGATCATAATAGCAAGCGTCCTTATGACTAATAGCAGTAGGTAGATGCTAGATGATGTAAGGAGGGCTGCGATGCAGGCAAAAATTAGAGCGGTTGGCAACCTATCTAGGGTTTGCGCGGCGGTGAGAATTTACACAAGGCGGCTAGCGGGGCAAGTCGAGTAATGTGGTGTCTTCGACTTTATGTTTAGGAACGGTAGATGGGAACAACGACGGGCACGTTGAACTACGACGACGAACACAACCTAATGGGCCCCTGCTGGACGCGTGAAAGCCCTTGTTTGGTTTTGGCTAATTGATGAAACCTATTTGGTCTAATCCGATTGCTAAGCATGTGTGTAGCTTATGAGGAAGGATTAAGACCAAGCCAAGTGGTGGAGCTAGCAAGATGGCAACCATGATGGTGATGGCCATATGCAACTCAAGAGATCAAGTGCTCTACCTTTGGTAAAATGAAGAAGAGAAGAGATGGAGCAAAGAGGCCTGAAGGCTAAGGTATAACCTATAGGGCTCTTTGTTTTGGTGATCAAGACACTTAGCGAGTGTGATCACATTTAGGATACATAGCCGTACTATTATGAGGAGATTATTCATGGCTTATGAGGTGTTCAAGTGCCACTAGGAGTTCTCTAACATATCGATGCTATAGACCTAGTGAGAGACTAACAAAACCCTTGATAAATGCTTTGCAAAATGCTAACACACGTGCACAAGTGTTGGAACACTTTGGTGTTGGCGCATGGGAGCAAGGGTAGAAGTTAGAAAGTGAAAGATGAGTGAGTTAGGGCATCGGACGCTGCTGGTGGCAGCATCGGACGCTGGGCCGAGCGTCACCACTGACAATTGTTGAGGGAGCATCGGACGCTGGCGACGGACGCTGGCAAAACACTATTGCAGAGTCCGATGGTTATGACATGGCGCGAGCGTGCTTTCCAGGGAGCATCGGACGCTGGCCTACGTCCGATGCCGATCCATCGGACGCGTCCGATGTGATCTAGACCTCTCTGGAACCTTTCTGTTGTGTCATCGGACGCAGGGGTTGAGCGTCCGATGTAAAGGTGCCGGCACGTCCGGTGTGACGCCAAAATGAGCTGAAAAGAGTGAGTGGCATCGGAGCGTCCGATGCCTGGCATCGGCGCGTCCGATGCCACTTTAACCGTGGCGCGAAGCGATATGACCGTAGGGATCTAACAGGCAGTTTTCATAGCAGGGGGACACGTGGTGCTCATCGGAGCATCGGACGCTGGGGTAGCGTCAGATGGCGCCGACACCGGCACGTCCGATGCCTCTATTTCGGGCCCAACGGCTAGGCCGTCTTGTGTGGCCTATTTAAGGGGCTTGGCCGACTTGCTAGGCATCCCTCTTGCACTTTTTGAATCCTAAGCATTCTAGTGAGCTTTGGCAAGCCTCCCAACTCATCTCCCAAGTTGATTTGATCAAACCAAGTGAGATTGAGTGATCTAGTGCGTGATTTGAAAAGAGTTCAATCTAGTGGCACTAGTTCTTCGCATCGGCATTGAGTTCTCTTGTTACTCTTGGCATTTGCTGGTGCCTAGACAGCTTGGAGGTGTTGTGGTGTTGTTGGCAAGAGAAGGAGATTGTTCTTGGCCACCACCATTCGAGATTGTGAGAGGTTTTGGAGCCTCACCTCGCCGGAGCGGCAAGAGGCATCCTTAGTGGATTGCTCGTGTCATTGAGCTACCTCACTAGTGGTAGATTCTTGTGGCGCTCTTCGTGAGCTTGGTTTTGTGCCAATTAGCCACCGGGTCACCTAGTGTTGGTCGACACAACGGGGAGTAGCGTGCCGGCAAGCACGTGAACCTCGGGATAAATCTTGGTGTCCCGTGTGCTTATTGTGATTTCACATTCTTGGTGATTGGCATCACAAGTGGATTTCACCGGTGATTGGTTCTCTTCTAGACGATCCCGAAGGCTCGGTGAAACCACATCTATCTAGCTCATTTACTTTGTGTATTTACTTTGAGATATTTCTTTGTGTAGATATTATCTCTTGTCATAGATCTTATTTAGTTAGTTGTGTTTAGCTTGCTTAGTATATCTTGTACACACACTTGTTTCATACACTTTTTTTATATATCATACTTGTGCTAGAGCTAGATTGTTTTATTCCTCATTTGAGATTAGCTCTAGTTGATTGTGTGACATAGAAATATTAGGTAGAATTGTTGGATAGGTGGCTTGCAACACACTATTAGGCTAGCGCAAAAAGCTTCGCCATTTATCATACTAATAGTGTTTGCCTAACTAATTTTGTAGATTTTTAATTAGGTTATTCACCCCCCCTCTAGCCAATTTGGACCTTTCAATGCGCCCCCTAATGGCCTCTAAGACGATACATGGCCCATCGGCCCTAATGAGTCCGTATGCGTCCAGGGCATTGATTTTACCCGGGACTGCTCCTGAATTCCGAGGGTGACGTGGTAGCTGAATTGGAGACGGATTGCAACTTGGGGAAGACCATGGCATTGGTGTGTCTGGCGTGGCGATGTCCTCGTCATCCAAGGGTTTCAAACTTTTTCAAATGGATGTCAAGAGTGCCTTCCTAAACGGCTACATAGAAGAAGAGGTGTATGTGAGAGAACCCCCCGGTTTCGAAAATCCCACGTTTCCAAACCATGTTTATAAACTTCACAAGGCTTTGTATGGTTTGAAACAAGCCCCTAGAGCTTGGTATGATAGGTTGAAAACCTTTTTGCTTGCTAAGGGCTTCAAAATGGGATGTGTGGATAAAACTTTTTTTCTCCTCAAGCAAGGCAATGATACTCTTTTGGTTCAGATTTACGTGGATGATATCATTTTCGGTGGTTCTTCCCATGCTTTGGTTGCCAAGTTTGCAAAGATACAATGAGCAGGGAATTTGAGATGAGCATGATGGGAAAGTTGACATTCTTTCTCGGGTTGCAAATCAAGCAATCCCAAGAAGGAACGTTTGTGCACCAGGGCAAGTACACCAAGGACATAGTGAAGAAGTTCGATATGGGTGAGGCCAAGCCTCTTCCAACACCCATATCGACCACGATGGCCCTGGATGCAGACGTGGAGGGAGAAGCCGTAGACCAGAAGGAGTACCGTAGTATGATCGGGTCGCTGCTGTACCTGACGGCGACACGCCCGGACATTCAGTTCGCGGTCTGTCTTTGCGCACGATTTCAGTCGTCGTCGCGCACCTCTCACCATCAGGCAGTCAAGCGCATTATGAGGTACCTTCATTTCACTCCTGAGTTCGGGCTTTGGTATTCTGCTTCTTCTACCCTCTCTCTTTGCGGTTATTCTGATGCTGATTTTGCTAGTTGCCGACTTGATCGCAAGTCCACTTCTGGGACTTGTCAGTTTTTGGGCTCTTCTCTCGTATCTTTGTCTTCTCGCAAGCAGTCTAGTGTCGCCCAGTCTACCACAGAGGTTGAATATGTTGCTGCAGCTAGCTGCTGTTCTCAATTGCTGTGGATGATGGCCACTTTGCATGATTTTGGTCTGAGTTTTTCTCGAGTACCCTTGGTTTGTGATAGCACGAGTGCGATTAGCGTTGTTAAGAATCCTGTGCTTCATTCTAAGACCAAACACATTGATGTGCGCTTTCATTTCTTGTGAGACCACTATGAGAAGGGTGATATCGACCTTCGACATGTCGATACTCATCATCAGTTGGCCGATATTTTTACCAAGCCTTTGGACCAATCCACCTTTGCTAGGTTGAGAGGTGAGCTTGGTGTGTGTTTCCCCTTTTAGTTGGTGGAAACATTTTGGTTATTGTATCATAGACTGACTCCTTTTATTTTGGGTTTTAGTCTATCTTTATTTTGTTTTGTTCTTGTTTAGTCTTTGTTTTTCATCATATTTGCATCTTTACTTTTTCGAGCTTCATGTCTATAATCTTTAGAATAAATCTATGCTATGATTAGTGTATGCTCCGATGATATATGATGATGCTTGTCGCGTAGGCTCTTCTTGATCACTGATACATGTTGTGAGCTGAGCTATTTTTTCAGAACAGTGAATATGCTTAATCAAACAAAAATTTGAAACTTTTTCACCATTGAGATTAGCAACTAGCATGTGTAGAATGTGTTGAAGTTACTTGTGCTATTCCTATTTGCTAGGTTGCTATGTCTCTGGTTCTGAGTCTTCACTTGCTTGATATGTTCATATTGTATCTGTTAAAATTGAACCAAGTCTAAGTGAATTGAAAGATCGAGATGGGATTGCTTGACAGCACATCACGGTATCGAGACTGTTTCTCATTGCACATTGAGTCAAACTTGAGCCGTGTAGTGTAAGACCGAAACTGTTGCTTCAAGCTTCTGATTGCTTATGCATAGGATTAGCTCGGTTGAAAAGTTAGACAATGTCAAGTTTTCAACCTCTCGCAATCACATGTTGAAAACTCGAACTTGTGTATAATCACCGCTGCAACTCCGTTAAAATTGAAAACACCAGTCTATGTTTCCTTCTATAGCATGATGATTGAACTTTGCTAGGTGTAGTTCACCTTGTATACATGTTTAACATTTGCTTGACTTCCTGTCTATACATGTTTGGTGCTATTTTGATGGTGAAACCCTTCTGAATGGCTTAAAACTGCTCACTATGCTCATATGTCATATTTTGTATTCTGTGATATGCTTGAGCCTTTGCTGGCATTTATACTTGTTGTTGAGTAGTCGGATCAGCACTCTTTGGAGCATCTATTCACTCTATTGACTATATACCTGAAGCTGCTAACCTGCATTTGTGACTCATATGCATTTGCTCTTTCCTTTCAGGCTTCCTTGTTTAGCCTTGTTTTGTGCATTTTCATCTAAGGGGGAGAAATTTGACAAATCATGTCCTAGTTGTGTGCATTATTCAACGGGGAGTTTATGTCCAGGGGGAGCTTTGCTCATTTTGCTTTGACGAGTTGGTTTCTTGAGAAGTTTTCGATGATTGGTTTGGAGCAGTTTTCAGCTAGTTGTGTTGAGCCTTTGCCTCTTTCTGGAGGGACTAGCTGGTTTACTCATTTGTGGCTTCCTTGCTCTGAACTTCTCACTAGTGGTGTTGATGAAGGACCGAAAGTGCTACCAGAAAGCGACCAGAGGGAGGGTGAATAGGAACTTCAAGTTTCTTTTCAGAAACTTGTTGCCACTGTTCCGAGAGTAAACCCCAAAAGCAAACCTAGAGCTTGCGAGTGTCCACGACCCTAGATGTAGGGTGGATGCTTCCAAGAAGCACAGCGGGACACGACACAACTCTAGAAACCCAATGCAAAAACCGGAAATCAAAACTGACAACGGATGAACCAGCTGCGAATGAAACTGCGCTGAACACACCTAACCAGACTCTGCCTGCGTCCGGTCAGTGACAACCGGACGCGTCCGGTCTGGGAAAAACGATTCTGGACCCTTACTGTTCACGACCGGACTCACTGAAGAGATGCGTCTGGTCGAGAGTTGAGCGTTCGGTCACAAGAATACGAACCCAATGAACAGTGTAAGGAGCGCGTCCGATCACTTCCACGTTGAGCGTCCCGTCAAATAGCAGAACCGAAACCGCTCGGCCTTCAACGACCGGACGCACTGTGTCAGCGTCCGATCGTTGAGCAGAGAGCGTCCGGTCACCCCGACACAGCCCCGATTGTTCACCGATTTCACTCGATCTCACCCAAAACTAAACCTCTAGGGTTCAAACTTGGTGAGAGGAGTCACAAAGAGTATAGTGAGCTACTCCTACGAGATCATGGCTCGAACCTATCTTCAAATCGATGAATCAAAGAAAATCGGGAAGAGAGGAGAAAAGTTGATTCAAAACGAAAACCAACCGATCTACTTGTTCGTGAGGTTTGAGGTAAATTCCTTCGGTGAAAGTGATCTCCTCACGGTAAAGAACAAGTTGATTCAAATGGTTTTGCAAACGATGCAACATAGAGAGAAAACGATCGACGGGATAATCATGAAGAAAACGAAGAACGCGAAGAACAAGTTCAAAACGCGAATCGAACCACGAATTGCCAGCTGAAATTCGTCCCCACGAGGAGGCAACGAGATTATGGTCTCGTTTCCTCAAAAAGCAAATACACAGAGGTATTGTTCACCGTCTCTGCGGATCTCAGTAGCTACAGCAAGAAATGGGACAGAGGAAACCCTAGAAAGCAAATAGAAAATTACTGAGAGCAAATGGGAGGTGGGTGTCTCCCTCTACTTATCCTCATTCTAGTTCCCACTCGACCCCTAACTAATTACAGAGCGAACCAGCTAAACCCTAGGGTTATTCTGGACCAACTCGAAGTGGATGCTGATCCGACGGCCACGCCCGCACAACTGGTAGCGTTGCCTCGACGCAACCTCACCAATTGCCGCCACGTGCCGCCACCGCTCTGCTCATCCTTTTCCCGGACTTCGCCCCCGGTTTTGAGGCCCAAACCGGGAAACCAGCCTTCACGACCAACCCCCGGTTTTGAGGCCCAAACCGGGAAACCAGCCGTCCATCGCCTGAGTTTTGTGGCCCAAACTCAGAATCCTGCCAGCGCCTAGGTTTTGAGGCCCAAACCTGGAAACCGTCCTCAGCCCGAGTTTTGTGGCCCAAACTCAGCAAACCCGCAGCACCCAGGTTTTGTGGTCCAAACCTGGAAACCGTCCACCAGATGGTTTTTCTGTGGTTCAACAATCAAACCGACGCTGTAGAGGGGATGCACCGCCCGTGCACCCTGTCCACCGACACATGTCCCCAGGTCCTCGACCCGAGCAACACTGTGCCCCGCAAGTCTTCGCTCGTCGCTGTCCCAGGCTGTCAGCCACCACAGCTTATCCTCAGGCCACCGGTCCCTCAGTCCAAGCATCTCGTCCGCCCTTCATCGCTCTCAGTCCATCGGCACGGCACGTCTCTACTTGACCTTCACCTTGCCTTCGATCACTGTATCCGTGCTCGACACCTGCACACCACAAGCCAAAGAACATGCGCATCAAACTCGTTGACAATCACTCATCACTCGAGTCTCGGCATACACCCGTGTCTCCGTAATCTCCCCCTTGATGAGTGCATTATCAACTAACAACACAAATCATAATGGAATAGAAGAAGGAAGAAGAAGGAGAAGTACAGAACTCGTCCAAATGACCCAAAAGCATATCAAAGCCAGAAGAAGGTCAAGTGAAAGAGCAAAACAACTTGGTCCCCAAAGACATGGGCAACGGTTCGACGCAACCAAGCAAAACAAAGCTAGCCCTCAAGAAGAGGTAGAACAGGCTCAACACCGCTAGCAGTAAAGCTCGATACCAATCGAAAAATCAATTGAAATTCAAGCCAAAATAGAGCTAGCCCTCAAGAAGAGGCAAAAACGGGCTCAACACCGCTAGCAAGAAAGCTCGATACCAATTGAAGAATACCAACTGAAGAGCAGAAAAGCTCGATACCAATTGAGAAACACATCCACAAAGCAAACTGCTAGTCCTCAAGATAGAGGCACAGAGGCTCAACACAACTAGCATAAAATCGCTCCATACCAATTGAAAAAACTCCATAAATACATCAAGCGAGCAACTCCCCCTCTAATAGTGCACACAACTAGGATATGATATGATTTCTCCCCCTTATGATTTGGCAAGAATTTCTCCCCCTTAGTTGATAATGCATTATCAAGCAAATTTCTCCCTTCCAAAATGCATATGAGTCAAAAATGCAAGATAGCAGCTTCAGGAGTATAGTCAATAGAGTGATAAGATGCTCACATAGTCCTGATCCGATGACTCAACAATATACACACATGCTATTCAAACTGATCACCAAATACGAAATATGAACATATGAGCAAAGTGAGCAGTTTTAGCCAAAAAGCATTCACCATCAAAATAGCACTAAACATGTATAGACAGGAATTCAAACGAGCGCTAATCATGTATACAAGGTGAACTACTCCTAGCAAAGTTCGATCATCATGCTATAGAATGAAACATATACTTGTGATTTCAGATTTTAATCGGAGTTGCAGCGGTGAAATTTCACAAGTTCAAAATTCAGCATGTGATTGCGAGAGGTTGAAAGCTTGTCTTTGCCTAACTTTTCAACCGAGCTAAGCCTATGCAAAAGCAATCAGAAGCTTAAAGCATCGGATTCGGTCATACACTACACGGCTCAAGTTTAACTCAAAGTGCAATGAGAAACAGTCTCGATACCGTGATGTGCTGACAAGCAATCCCATCTCGATCTTTTCAATTCACTTAAACCTTGGTTCAATTTAATCACAGAAAATGAACATACCAAGCAAGTGAATGACTCAGAACTAGAGACATAGCAACCTAGCATATATGAAAAGCATAAGTCATTTCGACATATTCTACACATGCTAGTTGCCAATCTCAATGGTGAACAGTTGCAAATTTTAAGTTTATTAAGCATATTCACCATTCATAAAATAGCTCAGCTCACAACATGTATCAGTGATCAGAAAGAGCATAATCTACAAGTATCATCATATAGCATTAGAGCATACTAGATATAGCATAATCGCATTCTAAAGATTATATACATGAAGCTCGAAATGCAAAAATGCATGATGAAATGCAAAGACTAACTTATCAGAAATGAAAACAAAACGAAAGAAAAAGAGTCAGTCTATGATACAGTAACCAAAATGTTTCCTCCATCTAAAAGGGGAAACACACACCAAGCTCACCTCTCAACCTTGCAAAAGTTGATTGGTCCAAAGGCTTAGTGAGAATATTTGCCAACTGATGATGAGTATCGACATGGTGAAGGTCGATATCACCCTTCTCATAGTGGTCTCGCAAGAAATGAAAGCGCACATCAATGTGTTTGGTCTTGGAATGCAGCACGGGGTTCTTAGCAACGCTAATAGCACTCGTGCTGTCACAAAGCAAAGGAACGCGAGAAAAACTCAGAACAAAATCACGCAAAGTGGCCATCATCCAAAGCAATTGAGAACAGCAGCTAGCCGCAGCAACATACTCAGCCTCTGTGGTAGTCTGGGCGACGCTAGACTGCTTGCGAGAAGACCAAGATACAAGAGAAGAACCTAAAAACTAACAAGTCCCAGAAGTGGACTTGCGCTCCAGTCGGCAACCAGCAAAATCGGCATCCGAATAACTGCAAAGGGAGAGGGTGGAGGAAGCTGAATACCAAATCCCAAACTCTGGAGTGAAGCATAAGTACCTCATAATGCGCTTGACCGCCTGACGGTGAGAGGTGCGCGGCGATGACTGAAATCGCGAGCAAAGACAAACCGTGAACTGGATGTCCGGGCGTGTCGCCGTCAGGTACAGCAACGACCCAATCATACTCTGGTACTCCTTCTGGTCCACAGCTTCTCCATCCTTGTCCGCATCCAGGGCCGTCGTGGTCGACATGGGTGTCGGTCTGAGGATGGTTTCCAGGTTTGGGCCACAAAACCTGGGCGATGGCGGGTTTTCTGAGTTTGGGCCTCAAAACTCAGCCTGAGGACTGGTTTCCGGTTTCAGCCTCAAAACTGGGTGGAGGTCCAGGAAAAAGGATGGACGACGAGTGGCGGCACGTGGCGGCATCATGTGAGGTCGCGTCGAGGTGAAGCTACCGGATGTGCGGGCGTGGCCGTCGGATCGACTACACTTCGAGTTGGACAGGAATACCCTTAGGGTTAGCCTGCTCGCTCATTAGCAGTAAGGGTAGACGAGGACTAATTGTATTAGGCTATATTAGGAGAGGCAACCCCTCCCTCCAAACTATCTCAGTCATTTGCTATTCACCTATAGGGTTTCCTACTCCCCATTCCCTGCTGTAGCTACTGAGATCCGCAGAGACGATTAATCATACCTCTGTGTTCTTGAGATTATGTGGAAACAGGACCGTAATCCCGTTGTCTCCTCGTGGGGATGATTTTTGGCTAGTAATTGAGATTGTGATTCGCGTTCTTGAGTTGTTCTTCGCATTTTGCTTTTTGTCTCAATTTTTCTGTCGCTCGATCTCCCTCTACGCCGCGTCTTTTTCGAATCCACTTGAACCAACTTGTTCTTTGAAGTGAGGAGATCATTTCCACCGAAGGAATTCAACTCAAACCTCACGAACAAGTAGATCGGGTCGATTTGAATTTCATGGTGACTTTTTCATTCTTGCACCTTTCTCTCCGATTTCCCGGAGTTTGAGTTGATTTGAGCGGATGATTTCTTAGGACTAGTCTTCCAACTACCTAGTGATCATCTTCTCCAAGTTTGGGATCAAGGGATTTTTATTTGGATCGAATTTGAGAATATTTGGGAGAGGGGTGATTGAAATCGCCCTCTCTGGGTGCTCGCGGACAGTTCGCCGTGGGTGCCGCGGACAGTCCGCGCATCGGGGTCCAGCCAGAGCAGTGGTTGTTCGGCTCGGTGTTTTTCTTCTCGGGTGACCGGCGGACAGTACGCCGTTGACAAGCGCAAACAGTCCGGGCCCGAGCAGGAAGGTTTCAGCACCTTTGTTGTTTTGGCTTTTTGGCCGGTGGGCAGTCCGCCAAAGGACCGTGGACAGTCCGCCCTTGACGCGGACAGTCCGGGACCAGCAGTCCGGACAGTCCGGGATTCTGCTGTGTGTTGGTTTCCAGTGCGTTTGCTCTCCCGGCTTTTTAGCTTCATTTCCGGACTTCTCGTTTGCTCCTAGAGTTCATCAAGGAACCTCTCTAGTATCTTTGCTACTTGTTAGCATAGGTATTTGGAGGAATCCCGACGTAGCTCTTCATCTATGTTTGGGAGTAGGTCTTTTGGGCTTGAACTCGACTTGGAATTTGTGAGCTTTTGGATTGCTCACTTGTGTGGTGCCTCGCTGTGATCCTAGGGATCATCCACCTTCTCTTTGAGGGTCGTGGGCATCAGGGTTGTGTTCGAAGCATTTAGGGTTGATTTATGGGACAGAGGCCAGAGTTTCGAAAGAAATTTTTAGGCTCCCATTCACCCCCCCCTGGTTGCCTTGCTTTAGCATTCTCGATCCTTCAAAGGTGAAGGTCAAGTAGAGACGTGCTGTGCCGATGGACCCGAAGCGGTAAAGGGCGGACGTGAGGCTTGGACTGACGGATTGGTGGCCTGAGGATCAGCTGTGGTGGCTGACAGCCTGGGACAGCGACAAGTGAAGACTTGCGGGTGGACGGGGTGCACGGGCGGTGCATCCCTCTACGGCTTCGGTTTGTTGGTTGAGCCACAAAAAAACCACTAGGTGGATGATTTCCATGTTTGGGCCTCAAAACCTGGGTGCTAGCCGGTTTCCGAGTTTGGGCCTCAAAACTCGGGCTGAGGACGGTTTCCAGGTTTGGGCCACAAAACCTGGGCGATGGCAGGTTTCTGAGTTTGGGCCACAAAACTCAGCCTGAGGTCTGGTTTCCCGGTTTCAGCCCCAAAACCGAGGGGGTCCAGGAAAAGGACGGACGGCGAGTGGCGGCACGTGGCGGCATCGGGTGAGGTCGCGTCGAGGCGAAGCTACCGGATGTGCGGGTGTGGCCATCGGATCGACTACACTTCGAGTTGGATAGAAATACCCCTAGGGTAAGCCTGCTCGCTCATTAGCAGTAGTGGTAGAAGGGGAATAATTGTATTAGGCTATATTAGGAGAGGCAACCCCTCCCTCCAAACTATCTCAGTCATTTGCTATTCTCATCTAGGGTTTCCTGCTTTCCATTCCCTGTTGTAGCTACTGAGATCTGCAGAGATGGCTAATCATACCTCTGTGTTCTTGAGATTTTGAGGAAACGGGACTGTAATCCCGTTGTCTCCTCGTGGGGACGATTTTTGGCTCGTAATTGAGATTGTGATTCGCGTTCTTGAGTTGTTCTTCGTGTTTTGCTCTTTGTCTCAATTTTTCCGTCGCTCGATCTCCCTCTACGCTGCGTCTTTTTCGAATCCACTTGAACCAACTTGTTCTTTGAAGTGAGGAGATCATTTCCACTGAAGGAATTCAACTCAAACCTCACGAACAAGTAGATCAGGTCGATTTGAGTTTCATGGCGACTTTTTCATTCTTGCACCTTTCTCTTCGATTTCCCGGAGTTTGAGTTGATTTGAGCAGATGATTTCTTAGGACTAGTCTTCCAACTACCTAGTGATCATCTTCTCCAAGTTTGGGATCAAGGGATTTTGATTTGGATGGAATTTGAGAAGATTTGGGAGAGGGGCGATTAAAATCGCCCTCTCTGTGTGCTCGCGGACAGTTCATCGTGGGTGCCGCGGACAGTCCGTGCATCGGGGTCCGGCCGGAGCAGTGGCAGTTCGCCTCGGTGTTTTTCTCCTCAGGTGACCGGCGGACAGTCCGCCGTTGACAGGCGCGGACAGTCCGCCGTTGACAGGCGCGGACAGTCCAGGCCCGAGCAGGAAGGTTTCAGCAGCTTTGCTGTTTTGGCTTTTTGGCCGACGGACAGTCCGCCAAGGGACCGCGAACAGTCTGCCCTTGACGCGGACAGACCGGGACCAGCAGTCCGGACTGTCCGGGATCCTACTGTGTGTTGGTTTCTAGTGCATTTGCTCTTCTGGCTTTTCGGCTTCATTTTCGGACTTCTCGTTTGCTCCTAGAGTTCATCAAGGAACCTCTCTAGGTATCTTTGCTACTTGTTAGCAGAGGTATTTGGAGGAATCCCTACCTAGCTCTCCATCTACGTTTGGGAGTAGGTCTTTTGGGCTTGAACTCGACTTGGAGTTTGTGAGCTTTTGGATTGCTCTCTTGTGTGGTGCCTCGCTGTGATCCTAGGGATCATCCACCATCTCTTTGAGGGTCGTGGGCATCACGGTTGCGTTCAAAGCATTTTGGGTTGATTTGTGGGACAGAGGCCAGAGTTTCGAAAGAAATTTTTAGGCTCCCATTCACCCCCCCCCCCTCTGGTCGCCTTGCTTTAGCATTCTCGGTCCTTCAGGGAGATGCACCCCCGTTATCATCACGATTCAGGTATGTCTTTATTACTATCTTAGTATTTTTGAGTAGTAAGTTATAGTGTGTATTAGATTAAATAAATAAAGTGTGTCTAGTTTGTTCTAACAAGTTGATAATAAAAGAAGCAATCTCTCTCTAATATCTTAAAATGGAAATGATGAATAGTTGCTCTATCGTAATTTGTTTCCAGTACCTAGCCATCAAATACAAGTTCTCCTAATTAATAATGATGTTTTAAAATGAAATTTAATGCATGGTTAGCAAATGCTTGATCAAAGGCCTAGGTAATTGACGGATATGATATGTGATGATCTGAGCTACTATTATCTTGTTCTAAACAACACTAGAGTCCTAGATATTTCTCAATATTAAACATGATTAATAAATATATTCAATAAAGTTTTGTCGACCCCATGAGAAGTTATCATGATATTTGTTGTTTCGGGACCGAGACCCCGAAACAGCGGGATGTCACACGAGCGAGAGCGCGGAGCGAAGGCGAAAGTAGACGGAAGAGAGTGGGAAATTGGGTGAAGTGAACAGTGCTCCTCCTGCCCCCTTCATTAGGGGGCCGAGGGCTTTTTTTATATTAACCCAGATCAGTTTGAAAGTACAAGAATGCCCTTCCAACCACTCTGTTGCAATTACAAAGGTATCCTACTCAACTACTCTGTGGCTGTTTGCCGCCCTCAGTGACCCGAGGGGCAACTTCGTAACTCCGTCTCTTGATGGGCCCCGCGCCCCTCGGCTCCTTCTTCTGACCGGTGGACCCGCTCCCTTGGACCGAGGCTTCCGGTGACCTGCGAGAACCTGTGAAAACCTGAAGTCGTGAACGACTAAAGTTTCCGCCGAAGGCGCCGGGCTCCTTTCGTGCGAAAACAGCTCGGTCCGCTCGTTGCTGTTCTTTCGCACGAAAGCCGCCCGTCTGCGTGCTTTCGCTCGGGAGCCGCTTCTATGCCCGGGCTCCGGCCGTCTTGGCCCCTCCTCGCGTGGACGCGTGCTCCCGCGCGACGACAAGCTTTCGCGCGAATGCTTTCCTTCGCACGAAAGCTTCGTCCTACTTCGGTCTTGCTGGCTGGAGGCGAAAGCGTGCTTCTGCGCGACGACGTGCTTCCATGCGAAAGCTTCCTTTCGCACGAAAGCTCCGTCTTCCTTCGATCTCACGGGCTGGAGGCAAACGCGTGCTTCCACGCGACGACGTGCTTCCGAGCGAATGCGTACATCCACGCGAAAGCTCCCTCTTCCTTCAGTATTGTGGGCCGGAGGTGTAACACCCTAGGTGTTAAGCAACCCTAAATGCATAACTTAACATCTCATGAGCATAAAGCATCATCCTCTCATGTTGCATTCTTTCTTTTTAAGTGTCATTTCATGTATGCTCATATGATGCTCTGCTTGTTGGAATGCTTGTTTGTCTTGTTAGTGGAGTGCTTAAGTCTTCTAAGTAGTTGAACCTTGTTGGGGAGTCAAAATGAAGCTAGGTTTATGTTGGTCATGTTGGCTAACCAAGTCTCGTAACCCTAGTTGCCTTGATAGAGCCCTAGGAGTCCTTTTGTTTGACTAACTAAGACCTTCTTGATAGAAGCTTCGCATGGCTGTGGGCCCTTAACCAAAAGTGTGTAGAATTTAGAGTAGAACAAAAGTTGTTTAAAGCCCAACCCATGAAAATGGGTTTAACAAGGTGTTTTAGGACCCACAAGGCAGATTTGAGGGAGTTTAGACTTAGAAAATTTTCTAAGTCTCTAAGTGACCAAACAGTTTCGTGGAGCCAACTTTGGAGCTTTCTCGGGAGCAATCTAGGCCGAACCAGAGACCAATCTTGTAACCAAAGTTGTAGCTGACATGTAGCTCTAAGTAAAGGAGCAAGTGGTTTAGCGTTTCATCAAATGGATTAGGAGTTAATCGCGCTCAAAGTTCGGACCGTCAGTCGGCCATCGTTAACTGAATCGGGCGATTCAGTTTGAATCAGCCGGTCGTGGCCGACCGCGCGCAGAGCTCGCTCGCCGCGTGGCGCGTTCCGGCCGGGGACGCAGCGTCCGCGCGCGGCGTGGCAAGCATAAGCTGCCGCTCGCCCCGCTGCCCGAAGCCACGCCGCTCCTCCCTCCATTCTGTCTCTCTCTCGCTCTTGTTCCTCTCGCCGGAGCCCGAGCGGGGAGAAAGGGGAAAAGCTGCGAGCGCCGCCGCCGTTCGCCGCCGTCCCGCCGCCGCACCGTCCACCCAACCAGCTGCCAAGCCTCGCCGTGAGCCCCCGCACCCCGTGCTACCCTTAGCACCCTGTAGGAAGCCCTAGGTAAGCCCCGGGACGAGTCGCCGCCATGGCCGCCATGACCGCCGAGCTCGGTTCGTCGTGGCCGGCCTCCGTCCCGTGGTTCCGTGTCACCCTAGCGCTCGTTTAGGGGTTAGTGAGGTCCGAGGAGGAGGTAGAGGGTGATGGTTTAGCCGATTAGGGTTAGGAGCCCGCGGAACGCCGCCGTCCGCCATGACCGCCATGGCCGGCGCGCTCGGTCCGCCGTGGCCAACCCTCTTCGCGAGCTCAACCATCTGCCCTAGCTAGCGTTCTTGAATCGCCTCGGTATGCTGGAGCTAGTGGTGGTGACGGTTAGGCCGATTAGGGTCCGGAAGCGCGAGTGCGCCGTCGTCCGCCGCTTGCCAAGGTCGCCGGAGTGGCACCACCGTGGACATGGGTGCTCGAAGCTTGCGCCCTGGCTTCCGAGCCCTGGGCTAGGGTTATGAAGGTCGCCGGAGTAGATCTCGAGGGTCGGATGAGCCCGTCGTGGCCGGAGCCGGCCGGCGTAGCTCGCCCGCGCCGCCGTGTCCGCCATCGCCGTCGGCGAGCTCGATCCGCGTGTGTGCTGGGCCAGCCGAGGGTACCGACGGGTGCGGAAGGTTGAGGGGAGTCCGCCGGTGGGGTTGGTTTCGCCGGGGAGTTCGCCGTCGGTGAGCTCCGCCGTGGTCAACTCCTCCCCTGTCTCGGTGGGGATGACAGGTGGGGACAGTTTGACTCGGGGACCCGCGTGTCAGCGAGCCTGGTGTTGTCTGTGTGCACTAGTTCGGGTACCCGTAGCAGTTCTCTGTTTGAATGTTTTTCAGGTTTTGTTAAATAGTTTTCAGAAATTGTTGTAATGCTTGTTTAATTCATATCTTGCTAAATACAAATGCTAAGAAGGTGAAACAAGTTTTGTTAGGTTTGTTATGTTGAGGTCTATGCATGAAAAATATAATATGTCCAGTTTGTGGTGATTTTCTGTGTAGTTATATTTAATTCATGTTTAGGCTGAAATCTTGTTAAATGCATAGTAAATTGTATTTATCTCGGAAAAATGTGATTCTTGTTTTGTTAGGTTTGTGTTGAGGAATAGTTTCTGGGAAAAATGTAAAATGAGGATGCTCTGTGAAATAATTTGGCAGTAGTAATTAAAATGATTAAATGCTGTTTTCTTGTTTATTTTGTAGTAATTGAAATATGAAGAGTATGAGCTTGGTAATTTTTACTGACTGCTCTTGTGCTAAGAAGTTCAGAAGAAAATTATGAAATTTGTTGTTTGATACTTTGTGCAAGGGGGTGTAGTTCAAAGCACCTGTTCATGATAGAATTTGTCTTTTTCATAGGGGGTAGAGTCTAGGTCCAAATGGGGTGAAATTTGGACAGAGGATTAGATTAAGTGTTGTAAATCTCCAGTAATTTTTATAGATTTTTGTGAAGCTGTCTAGGATAGGTTACTGTTATAGGCCTACCTAACTAGATTTAATTCTACAAATAAGTAGAGGGTAATAAACCCGTTAAGCAACTTTGATGTGGTGACAACAAGACTTAGTAAGTAGTATGTTAAATTAAGTAAGTGAGTAACAGTAGATGACATATGCTTATCTCCTGAATTGTTACTCCATGTTGCATCACCATGCATCTCATGTGCATTCATGTTATTCATTCATGTACCGCATCATGCAGGATCGGTAGTGGAAGCCCAGGAGACGCCGGAGGAGCAGCGTCAGGAGGAGACACCCGAGGAGAGGATTCCGGAAGGAGACGCGGAAGATCTGCCGGAGTGCCGTGATCACCGCCCCGCCGACTTCGAGCGAGGCAAGCCCCGGAGCATTTCCTCCTACGGTTTGCAAATTACCGTTTACAAGTTAACCTGATATGATTGTTGCATTAGGTTATAGGAGTTGTGTGATACCGTTGCTGCATTAATTAATTATCCTTGTCCACCTGCAAATATTACCTTGTTATCCCTGATAAGTCTAGGCTCGTTTATGCTTAGCCCTGCTTAGACCGGTAAAAGTCGGGTGATTTCCTGTCTCCCGCATATAGGTGGATACTAAACATGTTTAGCCTCGTGCTATCGTGGAATATAACCATGGGATAATTAATCTGAGACCGGGCGGGATGTAGGAGCAGCAGGACACGGGTTCTGTGTGCTAGTAGTCTCCCGTCTGTGTCGATTAGGACCCGACGAAGGCACACCTCAGTCATTTTGAACGCGTCAATCACTTAACGGAGTAGGTCGGAGTACCTCCCGTGAAGCCGAGTAAGGTTTTTCGAGCCGGTGATGGAGATGTTGACGCCTAACACCCAGGGCCTCAGATGTACCGTGGGCAACTATTCTGATCAACCTGGCATGGTCCGAGGGCAGGCAGGGCCTGATCGACCTGGCATGACCGTGGGCAGTTAATAGCTTGAGCGACCTGGCATTGAGATAACCCCCGGTGTAGAAGGGCCCATGGCCGTCCCGCGATGTTGTGTTCTCGAACCTCCTGAAGTGGTCGCCAACGGCCACCTGGCAGGGTGTGTCGGGCGAGTGTGCGACATTTTGTCCCCAGCTGGTAGGAATCGATTATAATCGCCATCGCTCCTGGTTAGTGAGTAACTTGACTGAGCATGTGTTACCGTAGTAATATATGGAATTAATGATAGTTATGGTTGGTGAATCTGAAAGGCTATTAATGAAATAGTCACTCTTGCTTGATTAAGTAGTCAAGTGTTTGCTCTAGATCAGGTGCAAATCTAGATAATCAGGCTGATTACATAAAAGTGACTGCTAATACTCTAATGATGATTATTTAATAATAAAATGCTTTTATGCAAAAAGGTAAGTGTGGCCAACCCCAGATACAGCCTTGCATAATCCTTGGGGTTGTTTATTTCTGGTTTATGACGGGTAAGTCTAGCTGAGTACCTTCTCGTACTCAGGGTTTTGTCCCTTGTTGTTGCAGATGGGCAATGCTTCTTCGGCTATTGCGAGAACTGTCTGTATCCCGTCGAGGGCAGTGACTAGACCATGGGCATGGTCAATCCTTATCTTCCCTGATGCTTTTGTGGACTAATCAGGCATATGGCACCGTATTGTGAACTACGGACTTGTGTTTCAAAACTATGTTGCTTCCGCTTTTGAATTTAAACTATGGTTTGTAATAACTATTGAACTCCGATGTATTTGAACTATATGCGAACTGAATGTGGATCGTGGGCATGTACGCTAATCTATTACGATCTTGGTTAAAGTTGAATGACTTGAAATCCTTCGAGATTTCCGGACTACCGGGTTTATACGAGCTTAAGTACTTGTAGTCTCTGCGCAAGCAGCGATTCGGTGCTTAATCTGGTATAAATTGGTCGGTTCTGTCACAGCTGGCATCGGAGCGTGGTTAGCGTTACTGTTCATGATTCTATTTGAAAAACTGTATTTTCAAATAAAATTTCTTCATTGTCAAAACTTGTAGCTATAGTAGGTTCTGAAAAACCCTTCTTATAAAAATTTAGGTGTGCCATTGATCAAGTCCTTATGCCCAATAGGAACTTAGGTGGCTATTTAAGTACTAACTTTGGGGGTCGTGCATCATACTTATTTTCTGTTTATTCTGTCGTCCATACGGCAAGGGTGAAATTGTATGGATGCTATTCCTCGGAATAGTAATGTATGGATCAATTGCCTCTACGTTAAAGGTAATGAGAGTTGTGAGAGCATGATTGGACAACCGCCAATCTAGGGAAGTGCTTATATGATACCGACGCGTATACCTGTTCCACACAAGTATATGTGAAAGTATTGATTGTGGGAGTAATAATTTCTGATGGGTGCATATACTGTTTACGTGTATACCGGGTGTACACCTAAGTGAGTATTAGATTTAAATTTCAGCAGTGCATGATGTTCATACTGTGGGAAGGGCTGAAGTGAGTTTCTGCAGGTATGCTAACTTGCGAACGTGTAGTCCGTTTAATTAACGTTATGAGTGAACGTGTATGCCACCGCCTAGCCGTTAGATTGTTAGGCAGTGAGGACGTATGAAACGTGCATGCATCATGATCATTTAATCTTGCATTAATCTTACTTCCTTCCTTATGGTTTCCGTCCCGTTTTCCTAATAAAAGTTGTTCTCAGACTAATAAAAATCTATGTGTGGGTACACTTCTTACAGATGGCACGCACCAAGCGCACTGCTCGCAAGTCCACGGGAGGCAAAAGGCCTAACTACATGCTGGGGCCATGGACCGATGAGGGATCAGAGGACTTTTTGGGAGAATTTGGGATGCCCACTATCCTCTGGAGAGTTCTGCACCTGGTCGGATATCAGGAGGGCCAGGAGCCGCAGTACGACTGGCACCGTGTGCAGTTGTCAGAGGATCGTCACGTGTACACGGTGGAGGTGGACGTACCCAGCCGCGATGAGCAGGATCACGTCTGGTGCCGTCGAGTGTTTGCTTTGCAGGGGAGGACCCCCTGGGATGCAGCCAACAGGGTCGCATACACAGTTCTCCGGGACATCATGGAGGACCATCCAGAGGTGGTTGCCCAAGCTACCGCCAGTATCTTCCCGACGACAGATCCTTACCAGGCAGTGTGGCGTCAGCCAGGCGCTACCGTACTTGAGGCTAGCTCTCTTGAGAGGGAGCATTGTGCTGGACCAGCAGGGAGTGCGATGGCTGCTCTGATGGCTACTTACGGGTGCCTGTCGCGCAGCTATGATCATCTGGATCATATTCTTAGCGAGGAGATGGCTGCACAACATCGCCGGCAGGAGGAGCACGCTACAGAGATAGACCTCCTCACTACACAGCTAGCTCAGTTGACAGTAGAGAGAGACCAGGCACTTCAGAGGGAGCAGGAGACTGCTCATCAGCTTGCCATTCAGCAGGGGTCGACTACTTTCTTGGCCTCAGTCATGAGGGAGACTGAGGAGGCGCTTCGAGGAGTTTGCGTTGAGGGCATTCGTGTTTCAGAGGAGAACAGGCTGCTGAGGTTGCGAGTGGGAGACCTAGAGCTGCAACTCCATCACCTGCAGGACTACAACGATCGTCTGCACGAGGAGATCCATCGCAGGGAAAATGAGAGGAACCCCATCTTTCCCCAGGAGGATCCGGAGCCGAGTAGTTCTTCCAGTAGTTCTTCAGATATGTCTAGCGAGGACGGTGACGTTGGTGAGATCGCTAGAGAGTAGTCTAGATCGTATGCTTAGCGTCTAGATGGTCTTTTGCGTAAGTTGGCACGCCCGATCTTTTGGTGTGTTGGGCTGTATGTAAGCATGGGTAGCAGACTTATGTTATGTGTGAGAGACCTTGGAAAGACCCATATGTATGGACAAAGCTATGGATGATATGTTATCTTTTGCATGATGTGTTAAGTGATCTTGTTATGTGTTGATGCGATGTGGATTGAAATTCATTGTACCTCTGTCATTGTTTGGTGAATTTTTTTTTCCGAATAATTTCAGTGGGTGTGATTTATTGTTCTCTACAAGTTGCAACTTCGCCTAATGGTCGCTTACTATCCTATATGCAGATGACGACAACTCGTAGTGGAGCAGGTGGTAGTGGTGGAAATGAGGACCCCAGAGAAAACCGCAATCCACCACCTCCTCCACCACCAACGGCTGAGCAGCTTTTTGCTCAATTTCTTGGAAGCCAGCGCAACATCGAAGCTTTGCTGAGGGAGAACTTGGCCCAGGGACATCAACGCCCTGAGCCGAACCAATATAGTTCTTTCAAGGATTTCTTGGATACTAAACCGCCTATCTTCAAGGAAGCTACGGAACCGTTGGAGGCAGAAGAATGGCTGCATACTCTGGAGCAGAAGTTTCGTTTGCTCAGGCTCACAGAAGAACTAAAAGCAGAATATGCCGCACACCAGTTGCAGGGACCAGCCGGGATTTGGTGGGGACATCACCGCACCACCTACCCTGCCAATGTTCCCATCACTTGGAGGGTGTTTACTGCTGCTGTCCGAGGTCATTACATTCCGCCGGGTTTGACCCAGATGAAGGTGGCCGAGTTCATGAACCTGACTCAGGGGACTCGATCTGTTACGGAGTATCATCACATATTCAATTCACTGGCTCGATATGTCCCAGACTTCGTTGACACAGACGCTAAGAAGATTGCTAGTTTCAAGAGAGGCTTGAATACTAAAATGGGAAAGTCAGTGGGTACATCGTCCCGTACCAATTTCAGTGACTTCATAAGTGACTGTCTGATTCAAGAAAATCATAACAACAAGCATGCTGCTAGCAAGGCCCGGAAGAGGACCTTTGAATCAGGATCATCACAACCCAGAGGACCACCAGCTCAGCGAAATCTGTATCGACCACCAGCGCCGGGGGCACGTTTTAGGCCGCCGCAGAAGAAGAATCAGCCACAAGCTCAGCGCAATCAGAAGCCATACAAGATAGCTGCTGCTCAGGCTCGTGGAGGTCAAGGCAGTTCTTCAGGGAACAAACCATTGGTTCGGGGACCATGCTACAACTGCAACCAAGAGGGGCACTTCGCAAGATACTGCCCCTACCCAAAGAAGCAACAGGCCAACTACCCCGCACGCCTGCACAACATGACCGCTGAAGAAGCTCGTGCTGGAGAACCCGTGACTGCTGGTATGTGTCTTGTTAACCATCATCCTGCAGTTGTTTTGTTTGATACTGGATCATCGCATTCGTTCATGAGTAAAGCATTTGCACAAAAGCATGATCAAGAGGTGTCTGAAATGGATTATGGGTTTCGCGTAAGCTCTGTGGGGAGTAGTGTGTTGTCTAGGCAGATGGTCCGTGATGCAACCATCGACATCGGAGGGCATAAGTTTGGGGCTAATTTAGTAGTTTTGCCAGGGCTCAGTATGGATGTAGTCCTAGGAATGAGTTGGATGAGTATGTGGAAAGCGGTGTTAGACACTGCAGGAAGAACTCTTACCTTGTCTGATCCAAGGAGGGACAACAAGTTACGTATCTCTCTTCCTCGAGGGGCTGATTTTGTTGATCATAAATTCCAGTTGTTCGGGATTTCCCAGACGTCTTTCCAGATGAGTTGCTGGGTTTACCGCCCAAGCGGGCTGTAGAGTTTACCATTGAGCTGTTACCAGGGACTGCACCGATCTCGAGAAGACCTTATCGTATGCCGCCCAATGAATTAGCTGAACTCAAGACGCAGATTAAGGAACTTTTGGACAAGGGTTTCATTCAACCTAGTGTGTCAGAGTGGGGATGTCCAGCTTTGTTTGTCAAGAAGAAGGACAAGTCTCTGCGGATGTGTGTGGATTATCGACCGCTTAATGCCGTGACCGTTAAGAACAAATATCCGTTGCCACGGATAGATATTTTGTTTGACCAGTTATCCAGAGCCAAAGTATTCTCCAAGATCGATCTGAGATCAGGCTATCATCAAATTAGAATCCGACCACAAGATATCCCAAAGACTGCTTTTTCAACCAGATATGGCCTATACGAGTATTTAGTCATGTCTTTTGGATTGACAAATGCTCCAGCTTACTTTATGAGTTTGATGAACTCGGTATTCATGCCAGAACTAGATAAGTTTGTAGTGGTGTTCATTGATGATATTTTGGTTTATTCTGAGAACCCGGACGACCATGCAAAACATTTGAGGATTGTTTTGACAAGGCTACGAGAGCATAAACTCTATGCTAAGTTTAGCAAATGTGAATTTTGGTTGAAGCAAGTACAATTTCTTGGTCACATCCTGTCAGAAGAAGGAATCTCTGTGGACCCTAGCAAAGTCCAAGAAGTAATGGAATGGGAAGCTCCAACTTCAGTTGGGGAGATTCGGAGTTTTCTCGGTTTAGCAGGGTATTATCGTCGTTTCATTCCCGATTTCTCCAAGATTGCCAAGCCCATGACAAGTTTGCTTCAGAAGGATCAGAAGTTTGGGTGGACAGAGAAGTGTGAAACAGCTTTCCGTACCTTGCGGAAACTATTAACCACTGCCCCTGTCTTAGCTCAACCAGATATCGAGAAGCCGTTTGATGTCTTCTGCGACGCATCAAAAGTTGGTTTAGGTTGTGTTCTTATGCAAGAAGGCAGAGTGATTGCTTATGCTTCACGTCAGTTGAGAAAACATGAAGTTAGTTATCCTACGCATGACTTGGAATTAGCTGCTGTGGTACACGCTCTAAAAATATGGAGACATTATCTGCTTGGTAACGTCTGTAACATGTATACGGACCACAAAAGTCTCAAGTATATCTTTACTCAACCTGAACTGAATATGAGGCAGAGAAGATGGCTTGAGTTGATTAAGGATTATAATTTGCAGATACATTATCACCCTGGAAAGGCAAATGTGGTTGCTGATGCACTAAGTCGGAAGTCGCATTGTAATAACTTGAGGTTACAACCAAAGGATGAGTTTAGTCTCGTACACCCTGTGATCCTGCGTCACATCGAGCTACAGAGCACCTTAGTTGATCAGATTCTAGAAGGGCAGAAAACAGACAAGGGAATCTATTATATCAAGGAAAAGCTAAGAGCTACCACTGAACCCGTAAAACATTTCCGAGTTGATGATAAGGGAGTGTTATGGTTTGATAATCGCTTAGTGGTACCCAAGAATAGGGAACTCAAAAATCAGATTATGGAAGAGGCTCATCTTTCTAAATTGTCTATCCATCCCGGGAGCACTAAGATGTATCAAGATTTGCGTCCCAGATTTTGGTGGACCAAAATGAAGAAGGAAATTGCCGCATATGTAGCCAGATGCGACACGTGTTGTCGAGTGAAGGCCATCCACCTGAAGCCAGCCGGAACACTTCAACCTTTATCAATACCTGAATGGAAGTGGGAAGAAGTGAGTATGGATTTTATCACCGGTTTGCCTACCACTCAGAAGGGAAACAATTCAATATGGGTAATAGTAGACCGTCTCACCAAGACCGCTCATTTCATACCAGTTAAAACTTGTTATCGAGCACCAGACTATGCAGAGATTTATATCAATCAGATTGTCCGATTGCATGGTATACCCAAAGTCATAGTTTCGGATCGCGGAACGCAGTTTACTGCACCATTCTGGGAGAAACTGCAAAAAGAGTTAGGCACTAAGTTAATCCATAGTTCAGCTTACCATCCCCAGACTTCAGGGCAAACTGAAAGGGTAAACCAGGTTTTAGAAGATATGTTGAGAGCATGTGTGATATCCGCAAAGGGATCTTGGGAGAAGTGGTTGCCATTAGCAGAATTTGCTTACAACAACAGTTATCAAGAAAGCATTCATATGGCACCTTTCGAAGCTCTGTATGGCAGGAGATGCAGAACACCAGTGAGTTGGGTTGAACCAGGAGAACGTCGCTACTATGGAATTGACTTCGTTAGGGAAGCAGAAGAACAAGTTAGAATAATTCAACAACATATCGCAGCGGCACAGTCCCGACAGAAAAGCTATGCCGATAAGCGAAGAAGGCCGCTTGAATTCAAAGTGGGTGACTATGTGTATTTGAAAGTATCACCCATGAAAGGAGTTAGACGTTTTGGCGTGAAAAGAAAGTTAGCGCCAAGGTTTGTGGGACCCTACAGGATAATGGAAAGGAGGGGAGAAGTGGCTTATCAACTACAGTTACCTGAACATTTAAAGGCTATATTCCCTGTATTCCATGTGTCACAATTAAAGAAATGTCTTCGAGTTCCAGAAGAGGAAGTACAACCGGCCAACATCAAGTTACAATCCGACCTCACTTACTCAGTAGAGCCGCAACGAGTGCTTGATGAAAAAGAAAGGATAACTCGCGGAAGAATAGTGAAGCAGTATAAGGTATCTTGGAGTGAGCAAGATGATCGAGATGCCACTTGGGAAACAGAAGATTATCTAAGAGAAGTATATCCCCACTTCTTTAAAAAAATGGTTAGTAACTTAATCTCGGGACGAGATTCCTTTAAGGAGGGGAGGGCTGTAACACCCTAGGTGTTAAGCAACCCTAAATGCATAACTTAACATCTCATGAGCATAAAGCATCATCCTCTCATGTTGCATTCTTTCTTTTTAAGTGTCATTTCATGTATGCTCATATGATGCTCTGCTTGTTGGAATGCTTGTTTGTCTTGTTAGTGGAGTGCTTAAGTCTTCTAAGTAGTTGAACCTTGTTGGGGAGTCAAAATGAAGCTAGGTTTATGTTGGTCATGTTGGCTAACCAAGTCTCTAACCCTAGTTGCCTTGATAGAGCCCTAGGAGTCCTTTTGTTTGACTAACTAAGACCTTCTTGATAGAAGCTTTGCATGGCTGTGGGCCCTTAACCAAAAGTGTGTAGAATTTAGAGTAGAACAAAAGTTGTTTAAGGCCCAACCCATGAAAATGGGTTTAACAAGGTGTTTTAGGACCCACAAGGCAGATTTGAGGGAGTTTAGACTTAGAAAATTTTCTAAGTCTCTAACTGACCAAACAGTTTCGTGGAGCCAACTTTGGAGCTTTCTCGGGAGCAATCTAGGCCGAACCAGAGACCAATCTTGTAACCAAAGTTGTAGCTGACATGTAGCTCTAAGTAAAGGAGCAAGTGGTTTAGCGTTTCATCAAATGGATTAGGAGTTAATCGCGCTCAAAGTTCGGCCGTCAGTCGGCCATCGTTAACTGAATCGGGCGATTCAGTTTGAATCAGCCGGTCGTGGCCGACCGCGCGCAGAGCTCGCTCGCCGCGTGGCGCGTTCCGGCCGGGGACGCAGCGTCCGCGCGCGGCGTGGCAAGCATAAGCTGCCGCTCGCCCCGCTGCCCGAAGCCGCGCCGCTCCTCCCTCCATTCTGTCTCTCTCTCGCTCTTGTTCCTCTCGCCGGAGCCCGAGCGGGGAGAAAGGGGAAAAGCTGCGAGCGCCGCCGCCGTTCGCCGCCGTCCCGCCGCCGCACCGTCCACCCAACCAGCTGCCAAGCCTCGCCGTGAGCCCCCGCACCCCGTGCTACCCTTAGCACCCTGTAGGAAGCCCTAGGTAAGCCCCGGGACGAGTCGCCGCCATGGCCGCCATGACCGCCGAGCTCGGTTCGCCGTGGCCGGCCTCCGTCCCGTGGTTCCGTGTCACCCTAGCGCTCGTTTAGGGGTTAGTGAGGTCCGAGGAGGAGGTAGAGGGTGATGGTTTAGCCGATTAGGGTTAGGAGCCCGCGGAACGCCGCCGTCCGCCATGACCGCCATGGCCGGCGCGCTCGGTCCGCCGTGGCCAACCCTCTTCCCGAGCTCAACCATCTGCCCTAGCTAGCGTTCTTGAATCGCCTCGGTATGCTGGAGCTAGTGGTGGTGACGGTTAGGCCGATTAGGGTCCGGAAGCGCGAGTGCGCCGTCGTCCGCCGCTTGCCAAGGTCGCCGGAGTGGCACCGCCGTGGACATGGGTGCTCGAAGCTTGCGCCCTGGCTTCCGAGCCCTGGGCTAGGGTTATGAAGGTCGCCGGAGTAGATCTCGAGGGTCGGATGAGCCCGTCGTGGCCGGAGCCGGCCGGCGTAGCTCGCCCGCGCCGCCGTGTCCGCCATCGCCGTCGGCGAGCTCGATCCGCGTGTGTGCTGGGCCAGCCGAGGGTACCGACGGGTGCGGAAGGTTGAGGGGAGTCCGCCGGTGGGGTTGGTTTCGCCGGGGAGTTCGCCGTCGGTGAGCTCCGCCGTGGTCAACTCCTCCCCTGTCTCGGTGGGGATGACAGGTGGGGACAGTTTGACTCGGGGACCCGCGTGTCAGCGAGCCTGGTGTTGTCTGTGTGCACTAGTTCGGGTACCCGTAGCAGTTCTCTGTTTGAATGTTTTTCAGGTTTTGTTAAATAGTTTTCAGAAATTGTTGTAATGCTTGTTTAATTCATATCTTGCTAAATACAAATGCTAAGAAGGTGAAACAAGTTTTGTTAGGTTTGTTATGTTGAGGTCTATGCATGAAAAATATAATATGTCCAGTTTGTGGTGATTTTCTGTGTAGTTATATTTAATTCATGTTTAGGCTGAAATCTTGTTAAATGCATAGTAAATTGTATTTATCTCGGAAAAATGTGATTCTTGTTTTGTTAGGTTTGTGTTGAGGAATAGTTTCTGGGAAAAATGTAAAATGAGGATGCTCTGTGAAATAATTTGGCAGTAGTAATTAAAATGATTAAATGTTGTTTTCTTGTTTATTTTGTAGTAATTGAAATATGAAGAGTATGAGCTTGGTAATTTTTACTGACTGCTCTTGTGCTAAGAAGTTCAGAAGAAAATTATGAAATTTGTTGTTTGATACTTTGTGCAAGGGGGTGTAGTTCAAAGCACCTGTTCATGATAGAATTTGTCTTTTTCATAGGGGGTAGAGTCTAGGTCCAAATGGGGTGAAATTTGGACAGAGGATTAGATTAAGTGTTGTAAATCTCCAGTAATTTTTATAGATTTTTGTGAAGCTGTCTAGGATAGGTTACTGTTATAGGCCTACCTAACTAGATTTAATTCTACAAATAAGTAGAGGGTAATAAACCCGTTAAGCAACTTTGATGTGGTGACAACAAGACTTAGTAAGTAGTATGTTAAATTAAGTAAGTGAGTAACAGTAGATGACATATGCTTATCTCCTGAATTGTTACTCCATGTTGCATCACCATGCATCTCATGTGCATTCATGTTATTCATTCATGTACCGCATCATGCAGGATCGGTAGTGGAAGCCCAGGAGACGCCGGAGGAGCAGCGTCAGGAGGAGACACCCGAGGAGAGGATTCCGGAAGGAGACGCGGAAGATCTGCCGGAGTGCCGTGATCACCGCCCCGCCGACTTCGAGCGAGGCAAGCCCCGGAGCATTTCCTCCTACGGTTTGCAAATTACCGTTTACAAGTTAACCTGATATGATTGTTGCATTAGGTTATAGGAGTTGTGTGATACCGTTGCTGCATTAATTAATTATCCTTGTCCACCTGCAAATATTACCTTGTTATCCCTGATAAGTCTAGGCTCGTTTATGCTTAGCCCTGCTTAGACCGGTAAAAGTCGGGTGATTTCCTGTCTCCCGCATATAGGTGGATACTAAACATGTTTAGCCTCGTGCTATCGTGGAATATAACCATGGGATAATTAATCTGAGACCGGGCGGGATGTAGGAGCAGCAGGACACGGGTTCTGTGTGCTAGTAGTCTCCCGTCTGTGTCGATTAGGACCCGACGAAGGCACACCTCAGTCATTTTGAACGCGTCAATCACTTAACGGAGTAGGTCGGAGTACCTCCCGTGAAGCCGAGTAAGGTTTTTCGAGCCGGTGATGGAGATGTTGACGCCTAACACCCAGGGCCTACATGTACCGTGGGCAACTATTCTGATCAACCTGGCATGGTCCGAGGGCAGGCAGGGCCTGATCGACCTGGCATGACCGTGGGCAGTTAATAGCTTGAGCGACCTGGCATTGAGATAACCCCCGGTGTAGAAGGGTCCCATGGCCGTCCCGCGTGTTGTGTTCTCGAACCTCCTGAAGTGGTCGCCAACGGCCACCTGGCAGGGTGTGTCGGGCGAGTGTGCGACATTTTGTCCCCAGCTGGTAGGAATCGATTATAATCGCCATCGCTCCTGGTTAGTGAGTAACTTGACTGAGCATGTGTTACCGTAGTAATATATGGAATTAATGATAGTTATGGTTGGTGAATCTGAAAGGCTATTAATGAAATAGTCACTCTTGCTTGATTAAGTAGTCAAGTGTTTGCTCTAGATCAGGTGCAAATCTAGATAATCAGGCTGATTACATAAAAGTGACTGCTAATACTCTAATGATGATTATTTAATAATAAAATGCTTTTATGCAAAAAGGTAAGTGTGGCCAACCCCAGATACAGCCTTGCATAATCCTTGGGGTTGTTTATTTCTGGTTTATGACGGGTAAGTCTAGCTGAGTACCTTCTCGTACTCAGGGTTTTGTCCCTTGTTGTTGCAGATGGGCAATGCTTCTTCGGCTATTGCGAGAACTGTCTGTATCCCGTCGAGGGCAGTGACTAGACCATGGGCAGGGTCAATCCTTATCTTCCCTGATGCTTTTGTGGACTAATCAGGCATATGGCACCGTATTGTGAACTACGGACTTGTGTTTCAAAACTATGTTGCTTCCGCTTTTGAATTTAAACTATGGTTTGTAATAACTATTGAACTCCGATGTATTTGAACTATATGCGAACTGAATGTGGATCGTGGGCATGTACGCTAATCTATTACGATCTTGGTTAAAGTTGAATGACTTGAAATCCTTCGAGATTTCCGGACTACCGGGTTTATACGAGCTTAAGTACTTGTAGTCTCTGCGCAAGCAGCGATTCGGTGCTTAATCTGGTATAAATTGGTCGGTTCTGTCACAGGAGGCGCCAGCGGTCTGGGTACCATCCCAACAATAGCCCCTCATGGTCGGATGCGTAAGCATGCGAAGTTTGACCGTGTCCTTTCGCTAGGCGCCTACGCCCGCCCAAAAAACCTTTGCTTCGCTTCGAAGCCAAGTTTTTTTTTTGTTTTTTTAATTGGCTCTTCGTTTCACGCGCCTGAACGTCTTGTCGCTCCCCTGACACCGTGTAACGTCTGTCAGGCCGTTGCGATGCTTCGTATTCCGTGCCCAGATGTCTGTCTGTCTTCCTCAAAAACCGTGTACCGTATTGGCATGTCGTTGCGACGCTTCGAATCCCATGCCCGGGTGTCTTTTCGTCTTCCTAGAAAAACATGTGCTGCCTGCTCGTATAAAAGCGTGAGGGCTTCGGGCAGGGAGGCTACTTGGCCACTTGACGCATTCCCGCGCCCGTTGCCTCATGTTTGTGAAGCCTCACGCCATTCGCTTTGGGCGAAAGCTGCTGGTGCCTGCCTCATGTCATTCGCTCGAGCGGGAGCTGCTGGTGCCTGCCCCGATCATTCGCTGAGCAACGGTTGTGGTGCGTAGCTCTCTCTTGCCTTTGTTTCTTTTTGGGTTATCTCATGTTTCGAATCGGTTCTTTAATTTGTTGTGCTTTCGCCTGTGTCCTCTTTTCTTTTTATCCTTTCGCATGTATTCTTGTTTATTCATCTCTCGCGCCATGTTAGGTGGCGTCTTCCAGTTCCACGTCGACCTCGAGCTCGTCTAGCGAAAGCACAGGTGCTTCTGGGTCTTCTCACCACGAACATAGCGCTGAAGTGTTCGTTGGATCCGGGGGTGCTCCGCGGGTTCCGGGTCAGAGCGGGAGTTTGTCTGACGACGGAGACTCTGGCTTGGTTTCGGTTCCTACCGACTGCTCTTTTTACCTGGGCACTTCGCGAATGACAACTGCTGCTTTGGAATCGATGGCCGAAAAAGGGCCTTTGAGGAGAGACCATCTCGCTAAATGTCGTGTTCCTGGAGATGAGGAGGTGCCCATTCCGCGGCCTAATGAAGCTATTGTCTTTCACGACTATTTCGCTATCAGGTTGGATTTTCCGCTTGAAGAATTTGTCTTGGATGTGCTTTCGGGGTTTGGCATACAACTCCATCAGCTGACGCCGAATGCGTTTGTCAGGCTTGGCGTTTTCGCCATGGCGATGAAGATGCTTGACTGCACGCCACGAGCGGATGTTTTCGTGCGGTTTTATGAGATTCATCGGCGGCCGACGAAAGTGAACGACCCTTTCTTGGGAAGCAAACTACCCAGCGAGATTGGGTGCATCAACTTCGTTCCGCGGAAGACCCGGGGTAGCGTTTCTATTTCGCTTACTTATCGGAACAAGTGGCCAGATTGGAATCGCTTCTGGTTCAACTACCGAGTCTGCTCGGACAAAATAGTCTCCGCTGAGTTGAGTAAAGGGGAGAAGAAAGCTTCTCCGCTTGTTTTGGTTTTGGAGAGGTGCCCCGGGAGGCATCTTCCGCTCGTCGCGTTGAATGACAAAGAAGCCATTCGCTGCGGTGACGCTTTCGCGCTCACTGCTCGGTTCCAAATTAGCCAGGACTTGGTGGAAGAATGGATGGCTATCGGGATGAACCCGCTCTGCAGTGCAACTTCTTTTGAAGGTTTTTCTGACAAGGATGGGTATTGAGGCCCCCTTCTTCTTCTTGAGAGACCCGCGAACTTTGCTGATGATGAGTCTTTCGTGAAGCATATTGAAAGTGAAGCAAGGAAAATTTGTGGGTCGTATTTACGAAAGGAAAGCGAGTTCCAACTCGGCAACCTCGGCCGAAGTCGCCGCTTGAATCGGGCGTTTGATGCTATGGTTGTCAAGTACGCCGAAAGGCCCCTGCTTGACAAAAGCAAGGAGGAAGCTGAGGATTTGAAAGCGAAAGGCAAGGGCGTAGCTCGCCGTGGGGGCCGAAGCGGTGTGGTGCCTCGACGAAAAGCTGCCAAAGTCGGGGATATCCGCATCGGGCGTTTAGTTGCCAAACCTATGCTTAAGAGCCGAAAGGGAACGTTGGAGTCAATTCCCGACGTTGACCCTTTCGATCACCCGAGGGTGGTTAGTTTCTCCGCTTTCGTTTTGGCTTGATTATGCTTTTTGTCTTTCCTCTCGTGCTTGAGCTTCTGTCGTTCTTAAGGCTCACGCTGTGTGTTTAAAACGTTCTGTTTTTGGCGTGTTTTGCAGAGTGCATCTTACGCTGCTGAGATGGCTTCGAAAAAACGAATGTGCGCCTCTCGCACTCGGCGTTTGATGATGACGCCTCCGTAGCTGACCTTCCGACTTTCGCGAAGCTTGGCTCGCGGAAGACTTCGGGTCCGCCAGATGCTACGGAACGCCAGACCAAAAAGCCGAAGGTTGCGCGCCCCGAGCCCCTTGCTCGGGCCACCGGTGAGAAGGCGGCTCCTGGCGGGAAAGGGACCGGGTCTGGGAGCATGCCGGCTCCCGCTGCTGTTGATAAAGGTAAGTCGCAGTCTTCGTTGCAGTGCATTCGCCTGACGCAGGAGATGGTGGAAGGGCAACTTCTGGGTTTTGGGCGGTTAATTCTTGACGGGGTGCCTTCGGACTATGAGAAACCGTGTTTCTACACTGGCCTGAGCTCATCGAGCGAAACTGATGATGCGAAAGAAGAGTCTTATCGCATTGCTCATTCTTTGGGTGCAGCCTCAGATGCCCAACTCGCGTGCCGAGTTAACTATCGTCGGGCAGGGATCCTACCAGGCGGAAGTGAAGAAGCCGCTAAGTTTGTGGAGTTTTCGCAGAAGGCTTTTGTCGCGCCAGAGATCGAGAGAGACCTCCTTAAAGTTAGCAGTACGAAGCTCAACGATGCTCTGTCATTTCACTTGGCTAGCGTAATTGTTTGGTTTCGCTGTGAACCTCATGCCTCTTTCGCTTTCGTCTCATTTTTAACTTTTTGCCTTTGATTTGTCGCTATTCGCAGGCTGCTGTCATCGCTCGTAGCCAGAGCAACCAGGGTGGCCTCTACATTCGCAAGGTCGAGCGCGAGAAACAGGATCTTGATACTCAGGTGAAGAAACTCGCCGCCGATCTGGAGTCACAGACCAAGAAAGTCGAGGATGAGCGCACCTCCCGAAAGGCGAGCCAGAAGGAGGTTGAAAATCTCAAAAGGGAGATTTCGCAGCTGCGGGCTGCCCAGGCCGATAGGGAAAAGGCGCTTCTGACTTCCGCTGGGGAGGCCGTATCTCGCTTTCGCGAGTGCCTTCACAGCATCGGCGTCGAGGCAGAGAACCCCTCAGAGCACAACGTCGATAGCCTTATTGGCTGGATTCGATCCGAGATGGAATCGCTGGAGGGGCACATGGCCCTAGGCCGGTACTATGCTGCCGTCATGGGCATCAAGGCTATCGGTCATAGCCTTGTTGACGTCGGGTGCTCCCATATTTCGGACCTTTCGGTCAAGGAGGTAGACTACTACTGGCGAACCCCTGAGGTAGCGAAAGTCCTGGGCAAGAGATTTTTTGACGAATTCTGGCTGGCGGGTGGGAACGACATGTCCCTAATGCAGTCTGCCATGGGCCGCGGGAAGGTACTTTTGAGTGGCTGTTTTTGCTTTTGTTTTGCCCTTCTTTTTTGACTTGCGGCGTTGGTGATGCTTCTTCTCGCTTGCCCCTTTTGATGCAGACTCCAGAAGAGAAAGCCCACATCAGAAAGGTGTTTTTGGATTTCATCTCTGAAAAGCGAGCGCGTGAGGCCGAGCCGGAATATGAAGTGAGCCCCCCTCAACCGAATGAGGAGGTCCCCGAAAGCTCAGCTACCGCTGCTTCTCGTGACGCGAGCACTCCCCAAGATGCGGTAGACGAGTGACTAGGACATTCTTTTATGTACATCGGTTGTATTCGTAAAAACTTATCGTTGTTTTGTGACTTTGAACTTAGTCTGTGATGTTGCATTGAACAGGACGCGGGTGCGGGAACGCTGGACGTTCTTGATATCTGCCCGTTAATGATTAGATCCGGCGATCTTTGTGTTGGAGGTGATGTTTGGAGGAGCTTTCGCTCTAGGTTTCCGATCGCATCGCTTTCGTCATATTTGAAAAAACGCGCTAAGAAGATTGAGCAGACGGAAGAGCGCTTGCGAGTTTTTTATGAAAACTTTGATCGACGCGAGCTCGAGATGAGGCGGAAAAGGCGCGAGTCTCCGCGCGTGCTGCCAACTTCCGAGGACGGTTCGTCCGTTAAAGTGGAGCCCGAAGACGCCTCATTTTTGCCGGATGAGCGTCGATATAGTGTTTTCCTTGGGCCGCGAAAGTAGTTTCGGCGTTTCTCATTGGTTTGTTTGTGTTGTACAAAATTTGCAATGAAATGAGAAAGATTGGGTTGCTTTCTAACTCAATTTCTATCTTGCTGGTAAAATTTGCTTGAAGGGTGGCAAGGTTGAGGCCCCGCCCAAACGTGTCTTAGTCGAGAGGGCGGTGGCTTTTGCCCTAGTGCACTCTCGTTGTTGTCCCCTTGGCCGGTAGCTAGGACGCGCCTGTTGGTAGTTCTTAACTTCACTAAAGATAGAGCTAGGCAACTATCCCCGGTAACGACCCAGAAATGCTTGTTGACACTTGCTAACGTCGTTACCAGGAGTAGACTATGGAATCTATCCCCGGCAACGGCGCCAGAAATGCTTGTAGGAAGTCCAGTCACTATACCTAAAGGAGTGAAGCTAAAGCAGCTATCTACTAATGTCAAATGGGGTTGTCAATCCCGACACTAGTAGGAGCTAGCTAGAGAGATTGCAATCTACCTAGAGGAGATTCTACAAGCGCACAGAACTATCGTAGTAGCACTTCCCTGGGAGTACCAGGTGTCGATTTATTTGATCCCAAAGGAAGGCTAGGGTGGTGTATGAGTCGAGTCAAGGAGGGGATGAGAGTCGAAGAATAAGAAAAGGGAAAGAGAAGAAAAGAGGAGATGAAAGGGATGAGAGGCTAGAAAGAATATATGGATGGATAGGTAAGGATGAATGAAATGGCTAAGGTAAGGTGGATAAATAGGTAGATGAATAGAATGGGACAACTAAGGATAACTAATATAACTAACTAATAACTACTCCTAGGTAACTACGAAGCAAGATAACTACGAAGCAAGATAGGCAAATGCCAAACAAGCAACCAAGTTAAGTATAGTATTATTCCTATCTTGTCAAGTACCGAGGCGTACTAGCCTTTACCACTAACTTAGGTTGAACGCTAGCACAACGAGCCTTACTGTTAAACTGGGCCAACTACGTGGTGGAATTCAAGGCGCACAGGACTGTCACCACCTGCTTGCTACCATAGCTATCCGGGGGTCTAGCCGTATCTGAAGGTAAGTCTATAACTAAGCACCACGCTTAATTATATTCTAACTATCTCTACCCTAGCTTTGAATAGAGACACCCCTTGCGGACGTCAGAGCAAATACTTGACTTAATAAGATAAACACTAAACTAACTAAGCAACCTATTGGCAAAGATCAAACACTAAGCACACTAGAGATTAACTACTATGGCTAAGTGAATTGAACTGTAGGATAACTAGGTCACACTCAAGGCACTTGATAAAGTAATACTAAAAGTAATACTGAAAGTAATACTAAAGTAATATTGGAATAATGATAAGCGTACCTGAGATACAAGAGAGCAAACCAGACTATAGACGCCGGGAAATCAACCGACCTCCGATGCTAGTCACTCGCACCCGCTTCTCTCCTAGCAAGCTCTACGCTACTATACCACTGGTCAGGGCTGAGCTGTGCTAAACTAAGAGCCGCGCTGCAGCGAGGGCACTAGAGCTATGCTCTCTCTACTAGCTAACCTACTTGCCTAAGCTCTCTGAGCTTCTAACCTAGCTTTCCTTGCTTCTCTTGCTTCCTTGCTTTTCTTGCTTTCTTGCTTAAAATGAAGTGACGCCCCCAGGGGGGTATTTATAGCCTTGTGGAGTGAGGGGGGTACTTATAGGGGGCAGCCAACCGACCTAGGGCAAACCCTAGTGGCGGGCGCCAGCCCTAGGTGGCGGCCGCCACCCCCCTGGCCGTTGGATGCACCGTCATTGATCCTACGGTCTCCAGGGACTCCTCCAAGGAGGTTGCATGTCGGTTGCATGTCCAAATAACCGTCATTAGGTCATGATCCACGCCACTCCCCTCCTGAGCCGTCCGATTCAATCGACCTAGTGACCAAGGGCCAGGAATTGGCCTTGGGGAGGTCACACGGATCGGTGACATGGCAGGGAGTGGATTTGGGCCAACTCAAGTGGCGGGCGCCACCTAGGGGTGGCGGGCGCCACCCCCGTGAGGCCCAATTGGGCCCTGCTGAGTGGGCTTGGCCTTTGGTGGTTCAAATATCTAAATTTGGTTCAAATCCTGCATTCAAATCAAAATCTATGGACATGTGGAATTCGGTTAGTTTGAAACCTATTTGACTACATTTCATGCCTTTTTGGTGAATTTTAGGGTAAAATGTTGATGGTAAAACAGGTGTTTAAGGACCATCAACAAGCTCCCCGAAGCTAACATGTTGCTCGTCCTCGAGCAACAATGCGGTTTAAGCATTGAGCATGAAATAGATAGCAACTTAACATGTATACAAGTGCATATTGTATAGTGAGAAATAACTTAGTATATATCATTAATCATAGCAATGTGGGGCTTATAGCTTTTCACTTCAAACATGCAAGAGTGAAATAAAGTAGTAGATAGGAAACTTTTATCTTGCTTAGGTTTAACTAGGATTCTGTCTGGAGGTTTTTTTAAGGTTTTCAAAAGATAAAAACTTGCTTAAGTCCTCCAAGATTCACTCAATCACTCAATGGTGTTTAAATCCTCACTTAGGCCAAAATGTAGCCTCTCCTATTTCTAAAGAATGATATGTGGAGTTATAGGTAGGCTAAGAATCATGAGCAAATTGCCTAATGTTTATTGCTAAGCTAGACACTCAGATCATAAGGAGCAGCAAATCATAAAAATTGTTCAAGATGTGCATGTGTGGTTATGTGGAAGTGTATAGAGAGATATTTCATAATCCTTCCTAGTTAATTTCTGGGGTCTAGAGCTAATGATAACTCTCTCTCTCTCTCTCTCTTTTCAATACAGAGTGAGTAGACAAAAATGTGTCCTCACATTTTCTTAGGACATAGTCCTCTCTTGAGCTACTTTGCTCACTTTTTTTTATATCTCTCTTTTTTAGCTCTAGATTTCCCCAGATTGTCTATAGGAAAGGATTTTAGAAATGAAAAGGGGGAAGAGGGAGAAATGCTTATTCCCAGTGTAGGAATAGCATAAGGCTAGCAATGGAACGTTTGGCAAGGTATTGCATATCTCCAGTGTAGAGAATGAGCAATTTATTTGGTGGTTGCAAACTTCCAAAGTGGATAGTAAGCAATATGGTGGGTGTGTGTATCTTGATAAAAAGATATGATAAGCTTCTCTACTAAGATCTATGAGGTCTAACAAAGCTCAACATAAACAAAGCTCTTTGTGGTTTTGACTAACAAATATTTGGCTAGTAGTGGGATGGGATAAAATCCAGGAGGAACTTTTAGCAAGGTTTTCATGATTTTTAAAAGAAATCCTCCAAATTTTGTCCTAAGTTCACCTTGGCAAGTTTAAAGAATTACTCCATTTCTTACTAACTTTATTCACTAAGCATGATTTCAGTTAAAGCATGTGCAACCCACAAAAGCTATAACTTAGATGAGACCAGTTATTCAAACCATAACAATAGCATTTGCATGACATATTTCAAATCTTATTCAGGTTTCAACTTGTTTAAGTAGATTTCATCAATTTTATTCATGGAATGGTTACTTAGGCAAGCATGTAACATTCAAAACTTCAAAAGATATAGAAATTAAAAACTGAATATAAAGTGTAGGCCTGAGACATACCTTATTGGAGCGAGAGGCTCCCCCAAGCTGGCTTCTTGCTTGGTAAAAGATCTTCTTCTTCTCAGTCGGAGCTCTTGTTTTATTTTATTTTTAAAATGGAAACTAATCTAACGTTGTGAAAAGGGAAATTATCCTAATATGATATTTTATTAATCTAGATAAGTTAACATATACCTATGCATGTAACTAATGATAACTGATTTGTTTTTAGTTACATGCATGACATATGTTATTTATTTGAAAAAGAAAGGGAAATTTGAAGGGAAATTTAAAAGTAAATCTATACCTTAGATCCATGGAATTTCATCCTTATTGGGTAGATCTTCTTCCTTGGGTGCTTCTTCTTTAAGCACTTCATCGGGTTCTTCTTTTGGCACCTCTCCTTTGTCATGTGAATTACATAACTCAGGAGAAGGTGGTTCTTTCTTTCTGTTCCACCTTGTTCTTGGGCGCCTCTTCTTGGTACGAACATGTTTTGCTTCCTGCATGTTAGCGGCATATGCGGGACCACGGAAAAAGGAGAATATTTCCTTACTCCCTTCTAATGTCATTTGCATTTTACCACTCTCCACAAATATGCAGGCATTCACAGTATTCAAGAAAGGTCTACCTAAGATTAGAGGCACATCTTTCCTATTTCCCATATCTAGTATTATGAAATCAGCACAAACATATGAACCTCTAATATGAACAGGTAAATCAGTGACTATTCCTTCTACATAGCATGTTGATTGATCAGCTAGCATGACATAGGCAGATGTGGATGACATGGGTGGAAAAAACGAGTTTTCATAGAAATCCTTAGATAAAATGTTCACACTCGATCCTAAATCACACATGGCATTTTTAAAGACTTCACCAAAGATTGAGCATCTAATTATGGGACTACCAGGATCACCCTTTTTAACAGTCATGGTTTGATCTTCATAATAGTTGAAATATTTTATTTCGGCCATATTTGCAGTTTCCATGTTAGGTTTAGCTGGAATTTTGCCAGGTTCAAAAAATGGTATACTTGCAGCAAGTTGAGCTAATTGGGTTTCTAGCATTTTATTAAAACTTAATTGATTTTTCAGAGCAAATGAGAAATCTTCCAATTTAGCATTTATATTCTCAAGGGTTTTATCATTTGACATTAATCTCTTATTCAAGAAATCAGTAGTTCTACCTTGTGAGTAAACTAAATTCTTCAAGAATGAGAAATTATCATAATTTTGAAAAGTAGAGCGGGGGAATGAATTGTTACCTTGAGAGTTGTAGTGCTGATTCCATCCTTGATTTTGTTGGCAGAAACCGTTGTTGTTGCTGTTGTTGATGAAGTTCAAATCTTCATGTAACTCGGGGCAGTGGTTCCCAGAATGTCCGGTTTCTCCACAGACTTCACAAGTCACGTAGGATTCCAGAGATTGGACACTCTCTTATTGGTTCATCTTCTCACGGCTATCCAGCTTCTTTGCCAGCAGGTCCATCTTGGCCACGATCATGTCGGCCTCCTTAAGGGAATGCATACCTCGCTTACAGGGCTGCAGTCTCTCGTCATTCCATCCTTGGTTCGACACCATCTTCTCTATGAGAGCCTTAGCATCTGCAACATTCAGAGAAAAGAATGCACCGCCGGCGGCGGCATCCAAATGGCTTCTAGAGAGTGGGGTTAGGCCATGGTAGAAGTTCTGGATCAACAGCTAGTCCTCCATACCATGGTGTAGACAAGCAGTGACGTACTCTTGCATTCTCTCCCAAGCCTCGGGAATAGATTCCTCGGCTTGTTGCGTAAAGCTGGAGATTTTGTTGCGAAGGGCGTTCGTCTTGCCCATCAGAAAGAATTTGGCGAGAAAAGCATTGGAACACTTGTCCCATGTGTCTACAGCGTTGCGATTGCTATAGAACCATTGCTTCGCTCTTCCTAGGAGAGAAAATGGAAAGAGACGAAGACGGATGGCTTCTTGGGTTATCCCCTTAATGGTGAAGGTGCCGCAAATCTCCAAAAATTGTTGGAGGTGAGCATTGGCATCCTCATGAGCTTTGCCACAGAACGGGCTAGCTTGGACCATCGTGATCAGAGCCGGTTTCAACTCAAAATTGAGGTTGGCATCGATCACGTCTGGTCCTGTCGCTACATTGGCGGCAGAAGGAGCAGAAAATTCACGAATGGTCTTGTTGGCCATTGTGAAGATAGAACAAGATAAGAAAGAAAGAAGTTGAAGAAGATGAAGGAAAAAGATAAGAAGGACTAATGAAAGAAAGAATGGGGTAAGATGGGATTTGCTAAGCGGGAGCTTAAACGAAGATAAATTCGACACGGACTCAACCGATACACCGATTGCCTTCCCCGGCAACGGCGCCAGAAATGCTTGTTGGTAGTTCTTAACTTCACTAAAGATAGAGCTAGGCAACTATCCACGGTAACGGCCCAGAAATGCTTGTTGACACTTGCTAACGTCGTTACCAGGAGTAGACTATGGAATCTATCCCTGGCAATGACGCCAGAAATGCTTGTAGCTAGTCCAGTCACTATACCTAAAGGAGTGAAGCTAAAGCAGCTATCTACTAATGTCAAATGGGGTTGTCAATCCCGACACTAGTAGGAGCTAGCTAGAGAGATTGCAATCTACCTAGAAGAGATTCTGCAAGCGCACAGAACTATCGTAGTAGCACTTCCCTGGGAGTACCAGGTGTCGATTTATTTGATCCCAAAGGAAGGCTAGGGTGGTGTATGAGTCGAGTCAAGGAGGGGATGAGAGTCGAAGAATAAGAAAAGGGAAAGAGGAGAAAAGAGGAGATGAAAGGGATGAGAGAGGATGAGAGGCTAGAAAGAATCATTGGATGGATAGGTAAGGATGAATGAAATGGCTAAGGTAAGGTGGATAAATTGGTAGATGGATAGAATCGGATAACTAAGGATAACTAATATAACTTACTAATAACTACTCCTAGGTAACTACAAAGCAAGATAACTACGAAGCAAGATAGGCAAATGCCAAACAAGCAACCAAGTTAAGTATAGTTTTATTCCTATCTTGTCAAGTACCGAGGCGTACTAGCCTTTACCACTGACTTAGGTTGAACGCTAGCACAACGAGCCTTACTGTTAAACTGGGCCAACTACGTGGTGGAATTCAAGGTGCACAGGGCTGTCACCACCTGCTTGCTACCACAGCTATCCCGGGGTCCAGCCGTATCTGAAGGTAAGTCTATAACTAAGCACCACGCTTAATTATATTCTAACTATCTCTAACCTAGCTTTGAATAGAGACACCCTTGCGGACGTCAGAGCAAATACTTGACTTAATAAGATAAACACTAAACTAACTAAGCAACCTAATGGCAAAGATCAAACACTAAGCACACTAGAGATTAACTACTATGGCTAAGTGAATTGAACTGTAGGATAACTAGGTCACACTCAAGGCACTTGATAAAGTAATACTGAAAGTAATACTAAAGTAATATTGGAATAATGATAAGCGTACCTGATATACAAGATTGCAAACCAGACCAGAGACGCCGGGAAATCAACCGACCTCCGATGCCAGTCACTCGCACCCGCTTCTCTCCTAGCAAGCTCTACGCTACTATACCACTGGTCAGGGCTGAGCTGTGCTAAACTAAGAGCCGCGCTGCAGCGAGGGCACTAGTGCTATGCTCTCTCTACTAGCTAACCTACTTGCCTAAGCTCTCTGAGCTTCTAACCTAGCTTTCCTTGCTTCTCTTGCTTCCTTGCTTTTCTTGCCTTCTTGCTCAGAATGAAGTGACGCCCCCAGGGAGGTATTTATAGCCTTGTGGAGTGAGGGGGGTACTTATAGGGGGCAGCCAACCGACCTAGGGCAAACCCTAGTGGCGGGCGCCAGCCCTAAGTGGCGGCCGCCACCCCCCTGGCCGTTGGATGCACCGTCATTGATCCTACGGTCTCCAGGGACTCCTCCAAGGCAGTTGCTTGTCGGTTGCATGTCCAAATAACTGTCATTAGGTCATGATCCACGCCACTCCCCTCCTGAGCCGTCCGATTCAACCGACCAAGTGACCAAGGGCCAGGAATTGGCCTTGGGGAGGTCACACGGATCGGTGACGTGGCAGGGAGTGGATTTGGGCCAACTCAAGTGGCGGGCGCCACCTAGGGTGGCGGGCGCCACCCCCCCTGAGGCCCAATTGGGCGCTGCTGAGTGGGCTTGGCCTTTGGTGGTTCAAATATCAAAATTTGGTTCAAATCAAAATCTATGGACATGTGGAATTCGGTTAGTTTGAAACCTATTTGACTACATTTCATGCCTTTTTGGTGAATTTTAGGGTAAAATGTTGATGGTAAAACAGGTGTTTAAGGACCATCAACAGCGCCCGCCCCCACACACTTAGACGAGGGGCGGTAGCATTCGCGCGAGGGTGCTTTCGTTGCGAGCCCCTCGGCTGATAGTAAAAACGTGCCCGCCCCCACTCACTTAAGCGACGGGCGGTAGCATTCGCGTGAGGGTCTCTCCGTCGCGAGCCCCTCGGCCGATAGTAAAGATGCGCCCGCCCCAACTCACTTAGACGAGGGGCGGTAGCATTCGCGCGAGGGTGCCTCCGTTGAGAGCCCCTCGACCGATAGTAGAGACGCGCCCGCCCCCACTCACTTAGGCGAGGGGCGGTAGCATTCGCGCGAGGGTGCCTCCGTTGCGAGCCCCTCGGCCGATAGTAAAGACGCGCCCACCCCCACTCACTTAGGCGAGGGGCGGTAGCATTCGCGCGAGGGTGCCTCCGTTGCGAGCGCCTCAGCCGGTAGTACAGACGCGCCCGCCCCTACTCACTTAGATGAGAGGTGGTAGCATTTGCGCGAGGGTGCCTTCGTTGCAAGCCCCTTGGCCGATAATAAAGACGCGCCCGCCCCCACTCACTTAAGCGAGGGGCCGTAGCATTCGCGCGAGGGTGCCTCCGTTGCAAGCCCCTCGGCCGATAGTAAAGATGCGCCCGCCCCCACACACATAGGGGAGGGGCGGTAGCATTCGCGCGAGGGTGCTTTCGTTGTGAGCCCCTCGGCCGATAATAAAGACGCGCCCGCCCCCACTCACTTAAACGAGGGGCGGTAGCATTCGCGCGAGGGTGCCTCCGTTGCGAGCCCCTTGGCCGATAGTAAAGACGCGCCTGCCCCTGCTCACTTAGGCGAGGGGCGGTAGCATTCGCGCGAGGGTGCTTTCGTTGCGAGCCCCTCGGCCGATAATAAAGATGCGCCCGCCCCCACTGTTGACGCTCACTAATGCTCATAATTAACCATCTACTATTGCATGAAATGACACTAATGAATTACAAAGCATAGTTGTAGGGTTTGAAACTAACAAGTTCCACGAGTTTTGGTGCTCTCACTTGTTTTGTAGGACATCAATATTTCACCATATAAAAGTATCTCAAGTGATAAATTGGAGTGCACCATTGCGAAGGGCTCATCGACACGATCGAAACAGACATATCATTTGCTATATTCGGAGTCCCGGATGAAAAGATATTAATTTCGCAACGAAATCTGCAAAAGAAGGATCTAGAAGACACCACGAGGCGGCCCACCACGTGGGCCCACTGGGCCAGACCGACCGGTCCCACTTGGAGGCCGACCGGTCGGCCACGGAGGCCGTTTCGCCTCCGCCTTCTGGAACCTTCTTCCACCACCTCCTAGGATGCATCTCCACCGTCCCTGAAGTCGGTTTGATCCAACAGTGGGCGATAAACGTGACGCGGATCTATGACATGGCGATTCCTTGCCCCCTACTCCACCTCGGGCTATATAAGCAGCCCCAGACCCCCCCCCCCCCGCTCTCCAGGCATCTCCATCTTCATTATTCATCTCCACATCAGAAACTAGGGTTTCAATTAGAAGTAGAGGTCCCTCTAGATGAATCTCTTCTAGTTTATCTAGAATTAGATCTAGTTCATCTAGTTGTAATCAAGAGCCAGCTATCAAGTAGAAGACTAGTTACCCCTCTAGTATAGGTTTAGAACCTAGTCTTATATTAGAACTAGAAGAGAGAGAGAGAGAGGAAGAGATCAAGAAGGAGCTCCGGCCTGTCGGATCAACTTCTTCATCTTGTACCTGCGGATTCAAGTTTATCTTCAACTTGCTTCAGCGGTTGTTTCGGTAATCAACGTCTATATTTAAGTTTGAGTTATTGTTCTTCTTATTCTTAAGGTTTATGACTCTCATTTGAGTACTTTAATTCTAGTCATTCTAGAGTTAGAGTAGTTGGATAGTGTAAGCGTGGTGCTTAGACTTGATAGCTCATAAATGCCTCCTATAACGCCGGTAGTAGTGGTTGTTCGCAAGGGTGACTCTTATAGCCTTGTTGATTCTTCTATAGTCCACTTATCCGTGTGTAGGCTCGGTAGGATTATACATTTGCATAAAAGACTCATACTCTGTTTGTGACCTTTTATGGCAACTTCCCCACTAAGAATAATATAAACATATCACTCTTAAATTAGAATTAGATAGCCTTAGTGATCCCCTCTATGCTTCTAGATTCTCCGTCCTTGTTGGCTACTCAGGGGTTAGACTTTGAGACTTAACACTTTCCGTTCCTTTGGGTTCGATATTAAAACTGGGTTACTCAGGTGAAGTGCTACATCTGTAGATGTTATCTGTGCGCTTGCGGATAAAGTAGAGTGTGCGTTAATTTATACCAACAAGCATTTCTGGCGCCGTTGCCGGGGAACGGTAGATCATCTTAAGTCTTAGTTTAACCTTGTAATTATACTTTTATCTTTTCCTTTTTTGTCCCAGTCTTTTCATTATCTTTGTTTTCATTCTTATGAATGTTGTTTTTGAATTCCACTCTTATCTATCATTACTCCATGAGCAAGCCATAACCAGTAGAATCCTTACACCCCATCATAATACCTGGTTATGAGCTATGCCTACCTTTCTGCTGCATTGTCCTTGTAATGAGCATAGAAATATAATTATGGAAATATTCCTTCAGGTATTTTGTCACTAACCTTTCTAGGTCTGGAGCAGAAAACAATGAAGGAACAACAAACACAAGGTATGTCCAACCAATCATCATGCAACATTGAATTACATTCATCCAATCTTGATTTGTGCAAAATCCAAGCTTGGGGAATAGACTTTCTAAGAGCATCTCTTGCCGTGTTGCTATGTTGGTTGTCCCTACCTTTCAGATATGCTCATCATGCTCTTTCATCACCATCTGAATAAATCTCTATAATACTTTCATGCTACCCTCATTCACTATATTATATGTTTAGGTTTGGAGTACTTTCATACATCTCTTAAATTAAGCATGGTGCCTAGTTTAGGAGTGGTGATCTTGCTTTCAAAGGTTTTTAATTTAAGCAATTAAGTTAAAATGCCTTCCTAGATCAAATTAGACGTGGTGTCTAGGTTGATTTTTAAGCCGATAGTATGCTACAGTGGATGTTGGATATTTTGTTGGACTAACCCCTGCAGGGAAACTTTCAGTATCAACTTGGGAAAGTCCGGAGATGAACTCACGATGGAGATGAAGAGACACATGAACTTCAACAACTTTGCACAATGAAGACTCAGCTCATTCATCATGGATGAAAGAACTGTGAGTATCAAAGTTTATTTATTTTGTCTTCTACTTCAAGTTATCTTTTGTCTTGAATCATGTTAAAGTACAGCCAACACATAATAGTCTATGCTAAAACAATCCGAAAAACATCTTTTTATTAGCATAGATGCAAAATACATAAGTTATGGATAACAACCCATGCTTCAAATTCTTGCAATCCTTCGGGTATATGTCCACTAACATTATGCAGGAGAGAAATTTTGCTCATCCATGGTTTGGTGTGAACATTGAAGATCCAAAACTCAAACCATAGACACACAAACCTACTCTCAGATCACAAAAGGTGCTAGCCTAGCTTTGAGTCTTGCTTGGGCGCTGATGACAAATAGGATGCAACTTACCTCGTATGAGACAACATATGCCTGCAACCATCATTGCCCAAGACATCAAGACAAGAAGTGGGAAGTTATCCTCTTTTCTAATCAACAGCTAGCTTGGGATACAAGATGGTACCACTACAACAATAGCAAGATCTACAAGTCAAACACATGAACATGTTGTTGGGAGTCCATCTACATCACAAGCCAGCCTGGGGGAAACAATTCTGTTGTCTAGATGTGTTTGACAATCAAAGGGAGGAAGGAGAAACCCAACTTCAAACATATTAATCTTCTACTCACCACTTTGATTAGTACAAACCACTAGATGTTGTCCCGGTCGAGAAGAAGAATACGATCCACCACTCATTCTTGGAAGATCGTTCTTGAACACCATCAATGTTATCATCTTTGCCGGACCTGGAGAAGTCAACTTTTGGATCTTTCGCTACATCTTCAACATCTACATCACTTATGAGCAGCCACAGAGAACCAAGAGAAGACGTCGAAGGGAGAACCAACTGCCAAGAATTGAGGAGGGAATCATGAAGGATGAAGCCACTGCACCACATGAGTTAGAAGATGGAGAGATAGTACCAGAGCCAGCAAATCAAGAAGAACAGCCGATAAAATCTCCATCATCTAGACACTGTTGAGAGGACAAGTCTCAGTTGTGACATTACCAGACAAAAGACTCTCATGGAGGCATTCGAGTAGCAGCTCTAAATTCAAGTCTCTTGCCAACCCAATGATTAAAGGAAAACAAGAAAGGTTGACAAGAGAAGAATACGGAACTGTCCCTACATCCTCATAGTACAAGAAAGAGAGAGGATCCTAGTCAGCATACTCGAGGAACAATGCGCCTTCACTGATAAGTCGACACAAGAGAAGGAAGGTCGATACCTCTAAAGATGATTCCACTGTGATCTTCCTCCTCTCATGCATACTGTGAGACAAACAAGAGAAGACAAGCCAGCTAGACAAAAGAAGCTTCCACAAGGTGGTTCGACACATCACTCTTCAATGACAAAGTAACATTTCAAGGTAAGTAACCATCACTTTAAAAGTTTCTTCTTGATTCTAGTATGAACATAAATAAAGAACTAAACATGTTTAAGTTGCATCTCACTTGATCCAACCTAATCAACTCAACATGTTTAGTCCTTTGATCTTTGTTCCTAGCTTTACTCTCTTAAATCTCACTATCTTAACTAAATGAGCTAAAATGTTGTGCATCTAACCTTTGGAAGATGATATATCTCAATCATGAAAAGATCGACACATTATGCATAGATTATCCTTCCTTAGGTTAAGTAATCTGATCTGCTAAATATTTTAAGATGCTACTTTCATGCTCATCCTCTGATACAATCACTCATGTTAAGATTGAATAGAACACATAAACAACCAGTTTGTCTTGTGCAATGTGCCTAAGGTTAGAGAGGAATAAACAAAACTTTTGGTTCTGTTGGTGTTTTTCCACCAACAGAGCCCATGCACTTGATCTCTACCTTGTCTTTATGAGCAGGATACACTCTTGAGCAAACAGGGCGAAGTTTGTCAACTCCTAAATTCTACAGAGTGAAGATCCTAGATCTACAAGAACATGAACACTGAGCAAGATGCTGCCAACTTTCATAATTAACGCTTCAGTTCAAACTGCTGGACGAACGAAGAACAAGAGTGACACCATATCAAGAGGCATAAACAAGAAGGAATGATGGAAGACGTCGTAGTCAAAATTAGAGGTCATGAAGTCCCCACAGACTTCTTGATCTTCGACATAGGAGAAAACGATGACGTCCACCTCATCCTAGGAAGACCATTCCTCTACGCTACAAGTGCAATCATCTACAAGAGGAAATCCATTTTCACTTTCCTGGAGAAAAGGCACGATGCAACTTCATCAACTACATGCCCAATGAAGCACTCAAGAAGAACAGAAGTGAAAGACGCCGCTCTCAATGCCAAAGAAGACAAGCTATCAAGAATAGAGAGGCCAATCACAAAGAAGAAGCTATCGACACCGTCCCAGAAAAGAAAAAAGAAAAACCTCAAGACAGTGAACCACAGCAAGTGAAGACTCAGACCAAGAAAGTATGAAAAAGTCTGCACCTCAGAGGTACAATCAATAACAACTTTCCAAACGTCTGGCATACCTTGGGAGGTATAAACCAAGGGAAGGTCCCGTTCGTCGGACCTAAATATCTGAACCTTCGCCAAAAGGTAAAAATCGGTAGTTATCCTCATATTTATTTTCCTGCATATTTCTCATATTTAATTATTAGTTATTTATTGAATCATCAGATTTAATCATTGCATCATCATATTTAATTTACAAACATTTTAATTTCTGCATTGCATTAGAAAAGAAAATAAAAATATTGCATTTGTTACACTACATCATAAACCATGAAGCCCCATGTGAATAATTCTATGGTGTGTAAAAACCCACATGAATGTTCACCGTGGTGGCATAAAAAAATATAATAATAATACTAAAAATAAATATGCATACATTCATCATGTTGCATTTTCTCTTGCATCATAAAAATATAAAAACATAAAAATATTGAGAAAGAGATCTTACTGAAATTCTGGACAACTAAGGCTTGAGTGGCCAACCGCTAATGCTTAATCTGTTCCACAAGTTTTGTTGTCTATTTGAGTTTCACAGGATTTAAAAGGCCAAGAAAAGCTGACGAGCAAGTGAATGTTCCATCCACTACTGGAGCACTGTTTCAACAACCATCAACCTCAATCAAAGCTCTAATAGAGGAAGGACATATCCACTGTCAGTCTGCTACATTACAAGATCGAACGACTACGTCAACATTCAGCTTGGGGGAAGGCACCCCATGTATCCACGTAAGTATCTTTATCCTCTTAAGTTTTTTATTCTATAAATAAATTCAAAACACCAAAAATATGTGAGCACATGAAGGCTCACCCCTAAAAAGAAAAGAACAGAAATATGTGGGCACATGAAGGCTCACCATTAATTAAAACGAGACAAAAATATATGGGCACATGAAGGCTCAACACTAGTAAGGGAACCAGCTTGGGGGAGACGCACCCCCGTTATCTTCGCGATTCATGTATGTCTTTATTATTACTACTACTACTATTATTAGCTTTATCTTAAAGTATGTTAGATTAAATAAATAAAATAGTGTGTCTAGTTTATTTTAAGGAGTTGATGACTGAAGAAGAACCCTCTCTCTCTAATCTTTTGCATGGAAATGATGAATAGTTGCTGTATCTAATTTCTTTCAAGTACCTAGCATTCAAAGCATGAGTTCTCCTAATTAATAATGATGCCTTAAAATAAAATTAAATACGTGGATGGCAAATACTTAATCTAAGGTCTAGGTAATTGGGATCTGAGCTACAATTATCTTGTTGTAAACAACACTAAAGTTCCGGAGATTTTTAAATATGAATATGACTAATAATTGCATTGAGTTAAATTAAGCTTTGTGACCCTGTGAGATGTTATCTTGCCCTTGAATTGAGATCACTTACACATTTCATCCATCTTCAGCATAAATGCTCATAATTATCTGTTGCTACCCTCTTATAAGTTTGTTGGAAGCATGTGGCTATTAAAAAAAGAGAGAAAAAAAGAGAAAAGAAAAAAAGAAGGAAAGATCCGAGGAAATAAAAAGGGACAAGTGTCCGAAACCTCAAAAAGATAGATCTCGAGGAAATAAAAAGGGACAAGTGTTCGAAACCTCGAAAAAAAATAGGCACGTGCCCGACAGTAGAATTAGCCTGATAGCCATATGTCTCTAATAGACAGAAGAGAGTGAATATATTCAAAAGAGCATTCGACTCCATTTTTCCATACACATGCACTTCTTGATTCAATGGTTCGTTGACTTTCTATTTGGATTCATTGTTTAATTTGACAACATATGTATTAAAACTTTTAAAAATTAATTAAAACTCCGGGATAAAGGTGAAGTAAAAGAACTAGAGACATAGTGCATGATTTGATCGTTCAATCTCTCAATTATTCAAGATCTAAGGTAAGAGTAATAAGCCCCATGAAGAATAACATGATATGTTTTAGAGAATTTTCGTTTAACAGCAGGTATACTTGTTGGAAGTAAAGATATTGTAGCAACTCCTGATCCATTGTTGAGATTGGCTTTGCTTGGGACTAGCAAAGGTTAAGCTTGGGGGAACTTGTTGACACTCACTAATGCTCATAATTAACCATCAACTATTGCATGAAATGACACTAAATGAATTACAAAGCATAGTTGTAGGGTTTGAAACTAACAAGTTCCACGAGTTTTGGTGCTCTCACTTGTTTTGTAGGACATCAATATTTCACCACATAAAAGTATCTCAAGTGATAAATTGGAGTGCACCATTGCGAAGGGCTCATCGACACGATCGAAACAGACATATCATTTGCTATATTCGGAGTCCCGGATGAAAAGATATTAATTTCGCAACGAAATCTGCAAAAGAAGGATCTAGAAGACACCAGAAGACACCACGAGGCGGCCCACCACGTGGGCCCACTGGGCCAGACCGACCGGTCCCACTTGGAGGCCGACCGGTCGGCCACGGAGGCCGTTTCGCCTCCGCCTTCTGGAACCTTCTTCCACCGCCTCCTAGGATGCATCTCCACCGTCCCTGAAGTCGGTTTGATCCAATAGTGGGCGATAAACGTGACGCGGATCGATGACATGGCGATTCCTTGCCCCCTACTCTACCTCGTGCTATATAAGCAGCCCCAGACCCCCCCCTCTCCAGGATCTCCATCTTCATTATTCATCTCCCCATCAGAACTAGGGTTTCAAATTAGAAGTAGAGGTCCTCTAGATGAATCTATTCTAGTTTATGTAGAATTAGATCTTTTCATCTAGTTGTACAAGAGCCAGCTATCAAGTAGAAGACTAGTTACCCCTCTAGTTTAGGTTTAGAACCTAGTCTTATATTAGAACTAGAAGAGAGAGAGAGAGGAAGAGATCAAGAAGGAGCTCCGGCCTGTCGGATCAACTTCTTCATCTTGTACCTGCGGATTCAAGTTTATCTTCAACTTGCTTCAGCGATTGTTTCGGTAATCAACGTCTATATTTAAGTTTGAGTTATTGTTCTTATTATTCTTAAGGTTTATGACTCTCATTTGAGTACTTTATTCTAGTCATTCTAGAGTTAGAGTAGTTGGATAGTTGTAAGCTTGGTGCTTAGACTTGATAGCTCATAAATGCCTCCTATACGCCGGTAGTAGTGGTTGTTCGCAAGGGTGACTCTTATAGCCTTGTTGATTCTTCTATAGTCCACTTACCCGTGTGTAGGCTCGGTAGGATTATACATTTGCATAAAAGACTCATACTCTGTTTGTGACCTTTTATGGCAACTTCCCCACTAAGAATAATATAAACATATCACTCTTAAATTAGAATTAGATAGCCTTAGTGATCCCCTCTATGCTTCTAGATTCTCCATCCTTGTTAGCTACTCAGGGTTAGACTTTGAGACTTAACACTTTCCGTTCCTTTGGGTTCGATATTAAAACTGGGTTACTCCGGTGAAGTGCTACATCTGTAGATGTTATCTGTGGGCTTGCGGATAAAGTAGAGTGTGCGTTAATTTATACCAACACCCACACACTTTGGTGAGGGTCGGTAGCATTCACGCGAGGGTGCTTCCGTTGTGAGCCCCTCGGCTGGTGCGTTTCAGGGACCTTTGCTAGCGGTTTGCTGCACTTGAAAAATTGGTTAATGAAAGTAACTTTACAATTTTGATGGGAAAGGTTCCAACTGGTCATGCCCGCGATGTTGCTCTCGTTGTCATCTAGCAGCGTGCTTGCTTTTGCTCATCTTCTAGCTACGGTTTGAGATGGGCATGCTACTTGATGGTTCTTTCGCCTTAAGTTACTGGATTGGTGGCGCTATCTGAATGCGTTATCGATGACACAATCATCAAAGCAAAACCTTGGTTCCTGATGCTTCCTATTCGTACTATGCCTCTTGGGTGGGCTTTTCGGGGTTTACACTTGAAAAGATTTTGTGGCTTTGGATGATTGGAAAGGCTTGCGCTTTGGTGTCTATTTATATTGACCTGTTTATGCGGCGAGGGGACTGTATTTATTGTTATGGCTGTACTTGCGGTTTTTTGGTAGGTGGGAAGTTAAGATGGCGTTCAAGTTTTGCACCTACTGAAGGCTGCTATCTGTCCTTCCTGACATTGGGTACTCCGTGAGGGTTGCTCAGCTTGACTTTCGCTACCGTCCTCCCGTTTTGTTGGAGGGTCGGTTTGTTTTGCCCGCAGGCTTTCGTTCCGCCCTCTCGTTTCGTTGGAGGGTCAGTTTGTATTGCCCGCAGGCTTTCGTTCCGCCCTCTCATTTTGTCGGAGGGTCGGTTTTTGTATTGCCCGTAGGCTTTCGTTCCACCCTCTCGTTTTGTTGGAGGGTCGGTTTGTGTATTGCCCGCAGGCTTTCGTTCCGCCCTCTCGTTTTGTCGGAGGGTCGGTTTTTGTATTGCCCGCAGGCTTTCGTTCCGCCCTCTCGTTTTGTCGGAGGGTCGGTTTTTGTATTGCCCGCAGGCTTTCATTCCGCCCTCTCATTTTGTCGGACGGTCGGTTTTTGTATTGCCTGCAGGCTTTCGTTCCGCCCTCTCGTTTTGTCGGTGGGTCGGTTTGTATTGCCCGCAGGCTTTCGTTCCGCCCTCTCGTTTTGTCGGTGGGTCGGTTTGTATTGCCCGTAGGCTTTCGAGATTGTCGGTGGATGTGGAGGATCTGTTTCGTCCACCCAACCGACATTCTTGTTCATCACATCAGAATGACGAATGTCTCAACCTTATGTTCGGTTGATTTCGTCCTTTGGTGTACCACATAATATTTTTGGGGAATTACGGATACTTTCATAATGTAGCGGTTACATTCGGCTGCCTCGTTAAAGAACCTCGCACCCCGATGAAGGGCTTCCCCGGCGAGGAAAAAGAGTGCAGTCGATTTTGATTACAAAAATGGTGAAAATAAAAAACAAGGAAAAACTTTCATCAAAGTTTGAGAAGACAAACTATGGGTAAAAGCGGCGCAAGTTGCTTGCGTTCCATGTGTGGGCTGATTCTTTGCCCTTGTCGTTCAGCAGCCGGAATGCACCCGGTGCCGCCATGCTTGCCACGATGAAAGGGCCCTGCCATTGCGACTGCAGCTTAGCTTGCTTGTCCGGCTGCAGAATGGTGACCATGTCACCGGGCTTGATGTCCTTCCGGACTATGGTTTTGTCTCTGTGGTGCTTTGTTTCCGCATGATACTTTTCGAGATTGTCTGCTGCTTGCAGCCTTACCTCCTCGATGGTGTCGAGCTCGAGGTGCCTTTGCTCCTGAGTCCCTGGAGCCATTTCGGTCCGGAAGGAGCCCCATTTTACCTCTTCCGGAGTGACTGCTTCTTCGCCGTAAAGCAAGCGGAATGGAGTGAAGCCAGTAGCTCTGGAATGTGAGATATTGTGCCCCCATACCGCTGTCGTTAGGGTGTTGGCCCATTTGCCTTTCGGCGAATCGTACAAGGTTTTTGATATTGCCGAAAAGATTAATCTGTTTGCCCTCTCGACAGCCCCATTTGCTTGCGGGTAGTTTACTGAGGCGAAATTGAGCTGGACGTTGAGTTCGTCGCAGAAACTCCTGAATTCGGCAGAATCAAATTGCTTTCCGTTGTCGCAAGTGATGAAGGAAGGGACGCCGAAACGGCAGATTATCCTCTAGCAGACGAACTTGGTTAAGGAGGTGGAAGTTATGCTTGCGAGGGCCTTCGTTTCTATCCACTTGGTGAAATACTCGAGTGCGACCGCTGCGAAACGAAGATTGCCTGGAGCTGCTGGTAGTGGTCTGACTATGTCGATGCCCCATCTCTGCAATGGCCAGGTTGGGACTATCGGCGTGGTTTCGTTTGCCGGGGCTTTCTGGTTTTTGGCGAACATCTGGCAGCCTTTGCAACGTTTGACAAGCTCTCTGGCGTCTAATGCGGTGGAAGGCCAATAGAATTCTTGCCTCATTGGTCTGTGTGCTATCTCGTGAGGACCCCTGTGTGCTCCGCACATTCCGGCGTGCATTTCTTCCAGTAACTGAATGCCCTCATGCCTTCTTATGCATTTCAAGAGGGGGGCTACTATCCCATTTTTGAATAGTTGTTCCCCGATGATTGAGTAACCTTTCGCCCTGCCTGCCATCCTTTCGGCGTCCTTTCTAGACTCCGGCTCGTATGTTCCGGCTAAGTAGGCGAATATCTGCGACCTTTAGTCGTCACTGGCGATAGCATGCACCGAACTTGGGTGGTCTTCCTCTTCTTTCATAGCTTTGGCCGAAAGGACTTGGTAGAACACATCTGGTGGTAATGGCAGATTTTGCGCTGCGGCTTTGGCCAATTCGTCTGCCTCTGTGTTTTTGGCTCTTGGAATGTGGCGTAAAGTGAAACCTGTGAAATATTTCTCCATTCTTCTGATTGCTGCCAGATACTTGGCTAGCTCTGGTTCCCTTGCTGTGAAATCCTTTTTGGCGTGGCCGACGACCACTTGGGAATCTGACTTGACTATGCATCTTCTCGCTCCGATTGCTCAGAGCTTTCGTAAACCCAGCAGCACGGCTTCATATTCGGCGGTGTTGTTGGTTGTAAGGAACTGTAGCCTTGCGGCGAATCTGACTTTCGGTCCTCTTGGCGGGGTTAAGATCGCCGAGATTCCGGCTCCAGCCATTCCCCAAGCGCCATCACAATTTACTGTCCATACGGGCTCCTCGAACTCAAGAGTTGTGTCGAAAGCCACGGGAGTCCAATCTGCTATGAAATCCGCCAACGCCTGTGGGAGCATCTAGGCCCCCAGTGGGTTTCGGTGATTGGATGACAACGGTAAATTACTATGACTAACGTGTGTTTTGCAGAAACAGTTGAGTTAGGTCATGGTAATGATGATCGTGAGGACACTATGGTATTCATGTCCCCTTATTGATGGAATTCGTTCGGTTTTCAAAGGATGGACGACGAAGACGGTGAAAGGCTAGTTCTAAGTGTCATTTGGTGTTGAAGGACACTTAGAGTAGCATAGGTCTTTGTTTTCTCTTTGGCCGTACTATTAATGGGGGTCTGAATGGGTAGCTTGACCTAGGTAAGACTTTTGAGTTAGGTGTGGTGCACACTTGTTAACCAAAGCCCTAGGTAGCTTAGAAAGGTCCCTAAATCATTAAGGAAGAAGTTCGTGAAGGGAAGCGTCGCAAACCGAAGTCGTTTTTGGACTTCTAACTGCGACCGGACGCTCGAACCCGAGTGAACCGGACGCTAGGGCATGCGTCCGTCAGTAGGCTGGTGGTGGGGTCTGTCTGGCTGCGACCGGACGCTTCCTCAGCAGTCGATCGGACGCACTGGGGGGTGAGTCCGGTCGCGTCCAGAGAGGTTCCAGAGAGAGTTTTTCGCGATCGGACACGTCCGGTCAGAGGCGATCGGGCGCATGGGTGCGTCCGATCAGCACTTCATACAGGTGTCAGGCCTAACGTCATGTAGTAGTTAGGCACTGACCGGACACCCTGACAGGTGCGTCCGGTCAGTGTGTAACTGGCTGGACTTACCCCTTCGTGCATGTTTTGAGTTGGGGGGTATAAATATGCCTCCCCCTCATTCATGCTATTACTCTTGCTCATTTGAAAGGTTGCCAAACACATTGTGATTGCAAGTGAGTGCAAGAGGCCTAGTGAGGTTGAGAGATTTGATAATTGAGTGATCAAACACCTCATTAGTGAATAGAGAGTAGAAGTGTGCATCCACCCATCTCATTAGCCTTGCGTTGGTCAAGTGAGAGTTCTTGCTTGTTACTCTTGGTGATCGACATCACCTAGACGGCTTGGTGGCGATCGGAGAGATTGTGATCATCCGGAGGCATTGTGGATGACCCAAGCCAAGTTGTGACCGGTAGCGAGCGATTCACCGGGCCAGAGTGGCGAAGAATCAGCTCGTAGTGAGCACTTGATCCTTACGCGGATCAAGGGGGAGTGATACCCTTGCGCGGGTGCTCCAACGAGGACTTGGGGGGTGTGCTGACACCTCGATACCTCGGCAAAAAGATCGTTGTGTCATCTCTACTCTCTTTACTACGCATTTACCTTTGAGCAATTCAATTCCGCATTTACTTGTTGTTCATTCATAAATTGAATTGCCATGCTAGAGTAGAAATGGTTTAGCGATAGTCTTTTGTACGGTTGATTCTAGTCAAACACACTTCTAGGCACTAGGGGGGTTAATTGGAGCTTGATAGGTTTTAATTCTTGCAAGAAGTTTTAGAAAAGCCCAATTCACCCCCCCTCTTAGGCATCTTGATCCTTTCAATTGGTATCGGAGCCTCGTGCTCTCGATTTAGGCTTAACCGCCTAGAGTTAAGATGTCTGGAGGTGATGGACCACCTCCCATGTTCGAGGGAGACGATTTCCCATATTGGAAAATCCGTATGGAGTCGTACCTAGAAGCGGTTGATGTTAAATGCCGCGATGCCGCAATCACCGGCTTTTCCAAGCCCAAGGAAGGCACAAGCCTTACTCCTAATGAGGAGGAAAATGAGAAATGGAATGCAAAAGCCAAAAATATTCTTTTTAGAGGCATTTGCAAAGATGTGTTCAACCGTGTTTCGGAACCACAAAAATGCCCATGATCTATGGGAAAACATTTGTGCGCTCCATGAGGGAACCAAGAGTGAGCGTGAGGAACGCTATCATTTAGTTATGCAAAAGCTTCATTGTGTCCTCCCGGTTGAATGTTCTTGTAGAAGAACTCAATGGACTTGGCCTCACACAAATGCAACCATCCGATGTTGTGAGGAAGATCCTTTGTGTCCTCCCAATTGAGAAATATGGACACATTGTGACGGTGCTACATCAAGGCGATCTTTCCACCGTTACACCAACTCAAATCTTGGGAAAGATCAATGCGCATGAGATGTACATGCACATCACACCAAGTGGTGGCTCTTCCACCGACAAGAAGGACTTGGCCTTCAAAGCAAGCCATGACAACAAGGGCAAGTCCAAGGCAATTGAGGTGCATCAAGAAAGCTCAAGTGATGAAGAGGATGATTCCAACATCGCTCTCATGGTGAGAAGAACCACCAAGATGTTGAAGAAGCTTCACAAGAATGGAGTCAACTTTGACTCAAGAAAGAAGAAGTTCTTCACAAGTAGCAAGAGGAGGCCAATCTCCGAAATAGATTGCTACAATTGCGGTGAGCTTTGCCATCTTGCTCATCAATGCACCAAGCCCAAGAAAGAGAGCTACAAGAACAAGAACAAGGGCAAGAAGTATGACTCATCTAGCGAAGATGAGAAGAAGAATGAGAAGCCCTACAAGAAGAAGGATGGCAAGAAGAAGCAATACCACAAGAAAGGTGGTAAAGCTTACATTGTTGGTGATTGGCTCACCGACATTGACTCCTCCGGTGGCTCATCAAATGAAGATAGTGATGATGAGAAGGAGAAGGTGGCCGCTCTAGTCATTGGCTCCTCTACACCACCACCACCACCATCACCATCATCATCTACACACCTATGCCTCATGGCTAAAGGTGATCGAAAGGTACAAAGCGATGATGACTCTAGTGATAGTGATGGTGAATTCGAGGCACCCACTTATGATGAGCTTGTTAAATTGCTAAAAACTACTCTAAAATCATAAGAAAGACTAGAGCTAAAAATGAAAAGCTTGTTGATGAAAATGAATCTCTTGTTGAGAAGTATGATCATGCTATACATGCTAGTGATGAGCTAAAAGATGAACTTGCTACTATGTCATCCACTATCATGGAGCTCAAGTCCTCTAACAAGGAGCTCAAAGCTAAACATGAAAAACTTGATAAGATGCATAGTGACTTTACCACTAGTTATGCTTTGCTCAAAGAACAATACACTCAAGTGAAAGTTGATTATGATACTCTCACCATTTCTTATGATATGCTTTCACATGAGACACATGATGCCCCTAACCTTGTTGTTAAGTGTGACATAGCAACATCTTGTGAGGACATGGTTAGTGAGCATGATGAGCAAAGAGCTAGTGGCAAGGGCAAGAAAGTGGTTGAGGCCGATCACTATGATGACTATGTCAAGATCAAGAATGAGAATGCCAGCTCAAGAGTGATCTAGAGAAGCTTGCAACCACAAAGCAAGTCACTATTGAGACTCATGATGATGATTATAGCATGTCACTTGAGCTAGACATGCTAAAAGAAGAGAACAAGAGATTGAAGATGGAGAGGTTACAAGATGACACCATCTCAATTAGAGCTCCAACAAGAGAATGACTGTTGATGGTTCTTAACACCTGTTTTACCATCAACATTTTGCCCTAAAATTCACCAGAAAGGCATGAAATGTAGTCAAATAGGTTTCAAACTAACCAAATTCCACATGTCCATAGATTTTTATTTGAATGCAGGATTTGGACCAAATTTGGAGAATGGACCCACCAGGAGACGAGCCCACTCACCAGGACCCATTTGGGCCCGAGTGGGGTGGCGCCCCGCCAACAGGGGCCGCCACCAAGCGCCGCATGCGCCACCATGGCCCTCAGAAGGCCCAACTCTCCCCTTTGCCACGTCACTGATCCGTGTGACCATCCCAAGGCCAAATCTTGGCCCTTGGTCACTAGGTCAGTGGCATCGGACGGCTCAGGAAGGAGTGGCGTGGATCAAGGCCGAATGGCGGTTACTTGGACATGCAACTGACCTACCAACCGCCTCTCTGGAGCTCCTGGATGCCGTTGAAGCAAAGGCGGTGCATCCAACGGTGATGGGGGTGACGGCCGCCACCTAGGGCTGGCGCCCGCCATTAGGGTTAGCCCTAGGTCGGTTGGCTGCCCCTATAAGTACCCCCCTCACTCCTCAAGACTATAAATACCCCCCTGGTGGCACCACTTCAGAAGAACCACAACCAAGCAACACACAAGCAAGAGAAGCAAGTGAGGGTCAAGTTAGAAGCTCAGAGAGCTTAGGCAAGTAGGTTAGCTAGTAGAGAGAGTATAGCTCTAGTGCCCTCGCTATAGCGCGACTCTTAGTTTAGCACAGCTCAGCCTAAGTAAGTGGTAAAAGTAGCGTAGAGCTTGCTAAGAGAGAAGCGGGTGCGAGCGACTGGCATCGGAGGTCGGTTGATTTCCCGGCGCCTCTGGTCTGGTTTGCTCTCTTGTATCTCAGGTACATTTATCTTTATCTCAGTATTACTTTAAGCATTACTTTCAGTATTACATTCAGTATTACTTTATCAAGTACCTTGAGTGTGACCTAGCTATCCTACAATTCAATTCACTTAGCCATAGTAGTTAATCTCTAGTGAGCTTAGTGTTTGATCTTTGCCAATAGGTTGCTTAGTTAGTTTAGTGTTTATCTTATTAAGTCAAGTATTTGCTCTGACGTCCGCAAGGGTGTCTCTATTCAAAGCTAGGGTAGAGATAGTTAGAATATAGTTAAGCGTGGTGCTTAGTTATAGACTTACATTCAGATACGGCTGGACCCACGGATAGCTGTGGTAGCAAGCAGGTGGTGACAGCCCTGTGCGCCTTGAATTCCACCACGTAGTTGGCCCAGTTTAACAGTAAGGCTCATTGTGCTAGCGTTCAGCCTAAGTCAGTGGTAAAGGCTAGTACGCCTCGATACTTGATAAGATAGGAATAAAACTTTACTTAACTAAGTTGCTTAATTGACATTTGCCTGTCTTGCTTCGTAGTTATCTTGCTTCGTGGTTATCTAGGAGTAGTTATTAGTTAGTAGTTAGTTATCTTAGTTACCCTTATTTACCCTCTATCTACCTATCCATCCACCTTACCTTAGCCATCCATTTCATCCTTACCTATCCACCCATATATTCTTTCTAGCCTTTCATCTCCCCTTTTCCTTTTTCTTATCTCTTCGACTCTCATCCCCTCCTTGACTCGACTCATACACCACCCTAGCCTTCCTTTGGGATCAAATAAATCGACACCTGGTACTCCCAGGAAGTGCTACTATGATAGTTTTGTGCACTTGCAGAATCTCCTCCTGGTAGATTGCATTCTCGCTAGTTAGCTCCTACTAGTGTCGGGACTGACAACCCCGCTTGGCATTAGTAGATAGCTACTTTAGCTACCCTATCCTAGGTGTAGCTAAGAACTACCAACAATGACAAGCTCAAGAAAGAGAAGGAGCACCTCACCACCGGGTTGAAGAAATTCACCAAGGGTCAATGTCTTCAAAGTGAGCTACTCATGAACACCGTGATGAAGACAAATAGAAATGGCATTGGCTTCCTTGAAGAGAAGATGAAGCAACGCAAAAGCATCACAAAGCCAAAGAAGAAGAAGATTGGGAGATGCTATGAGTGTGGAAAGGAAGGACACTTTGCTCATGAAGTGTGAAGAGCCAAACCCACACCCTTGCCCAAGCATGCTAGGCCCTTTGCTTTCAATGCTCACTACATGCTTAGACAAGACTCTAGTGGCAGATGAAAGTCATGTTCATGGGGCCTCCTAATAAGAAAGGCCAAAGCAAATTTGGGTTGCAAAGTCACTAGTTGAGAAGGTTAAGGGACCTCAACAAGTTTGGGTCCCAAAAGCTCAAGCTTGATTTCTTGTGTGTGTAGGTGAACTACAAGACCGATGGATCTCATTGGGTGATTGAGAGTGGTTGCACACAACATATGACCGGTGATCCCCGGATGTTCACCTCACTAGAAGAGAATGTCAATGACCAAGAAAAGATTACATTTGGTGACAACTCAAAGGGAATGTCAAGGGATTGGGCAAAGTGGCTATATCTAATGATCATACCATCTCCCATGTGCTTCTAGTTGCATCATTGAGCTTCAACTTGCTATCCATTGGCAACTATGTGATCTTGGCTTTCAATGTTTGTTCACGACAAAGAAGTGGTTGTGACCAAGAAAGATGATCACAAGTGATATTCAAAGGCTTTAGATACAACAATCTCTATCTAGTGGATTTCACCTCCGAAGATGCCAACTTGAAGACATGTTTGTTCACTAAGCAATCACTTGGTTGGCTATGGCATAGAAGATTGGCACATGTTGGAATGAACACTCTCAACAAGCTATTGAAGAAGGATTTGGTTAGGGGCTTGAAGGATGTCAAATTGAGAAGGACAAATTGTGTAGTGCATGTCAAGCCGCAAGCAAGTTGCAAACACTCATCCCACCAAAGCCTTTGTATCAACATCAAGAGAGTTAGAGCTACTTCACATGGATCTATTTGGGCCAACAACATATGCTAGCTTGGGTGGAAATCTCTATTGCCTAGTGATTGTTGATGACTATTCTAGATACACTTGGGTATTCTTTCTTCATGACAAATCCGAAGCAACCCCTTCATTCAAGAAGTTTGCCAAGAGAGCCAAAATGAGTTTGACTTGAGATCAAGAAAATTAGAAGTGATAATGGAAGAGAATTTGACACACCCACATTGAGGAATATTGGATGAAGTTGGATCAAGCATGAAGTCTCCGCAACCTACACACCACAACAAAATGGGGTAGTTGAGAGAAGACCCGGACACTAATCACCCTAGCAAGGACAATGTTAGATTAGTACACTACACCGGAAAGATTTTGGGGCGGAAGCAATCAACACCGCTTGCTATGCATTAAACCGGTGTTGTCCCCATCGTCGTCCTTGGCAAGACCCCTATGAGCTACTCAACAACAAGAAGTCGGATATATCATTCTTTAGAGTGTTTGGGTGCAAATCTACATCTACAAGAAGCTGCCAACACCTAGGAAGTTTTCAACACGTCGATGTGATATTGGTTTTCGTGTTGGTCGTTGTGATCATGGAAGTCCAAAGCATATCGAGTATTTCAACCATGCCACCGGGATGGTAGAAGAAACATATGATGTGGAATTCGATGAATCTAATGGCTCTCAAGGAGAGCATGAAAATCTTGATGATGTTGGTGATGATAACCATTGAGGAGAATGCCATGAAGACATGTCGGTTGGAGCCATCAACCTAAAGATGATGATGATGATGTGCAAGTCATTAACAAGCCATCCTCATCCAATGTACCCCTTGATGATGACAAAGATGGGAGGGATCCATTTGAAGATACTCATGTCTCCCATGATCAAATGGTGGTACAAGCACAAGATGTTGATGCTCCACAAGCGGCCCCTCAAGTGGTTGATCGAAGGACTACCCTCTACTACAAGCTCATCCTCAAGTTCTCATCATACGGAGTCCAACAAGGGGTGTAATGACTCGATCTCAAAAACTTGCTTTATTTATTGAACATCACTCCTTTGTGTCTCTTGTTGAGCCTACCATTGTAGATGAAGCTCTAGGTGATCCGGATTGGGTGAATGCTATGCATGAAGAATTAAACAACTTCACGCGCAACCAAGTTTGGACACTTGAAGAGCGACCCAAAGGCGCAAGAGTCATTGGAACAAATTGGGTGTTTAGAAACAAGCAAGATGATCAAGGCAAGGTTGTTAGAAATAAGGAAAGGCTAGTGGCAAAGGGGTTCTCTCAAGTTGAAGGTTTCGATTTTGGAGAGACCTTTGCCCCGGTTGCAAGACTCGAAGCCATTCGTATCCTCCTTGCATATGCATCACACATCATGACATTAAATTATATCAAATGGATGTGAAAAGTGCATTTTTAATGGCTTCATAAATGAACTAGTCTATGTTGATCAACCTCCGGGTTGGAAGACCCTAGATATCCTAATCATGTTTATATTGTTCCAAGGTGCTATATGGCTCAAGCAAGCCCCAGAGCATGGTAGCGAGCGCCTCCCTCGGACTTCCTCATTGAGAAGGGCTTCACCATTGGGAAGGTCGACACCACACTATTCACCAAGAAGGTTGATGGGTCAACAAATGAAGCCTATTGCAAGGAATTTGGTGACTTGATGTCAAAGGAGTTCGAAATGTCCATGATTGGCGAGCTCACATTCTTCCTAGGCTTCCAAGTCAAGCAATTGAAGGAGGGGACTTTCATATGTCAAGATAAGTATACAAAAGACCTCCTCAAGCGCTTCAACATGGATGATTGCAAGCCTATCAAGACTCCAATGCCAACAAACGGACATCTCGACCTAGATGTGGGGAGGTAACCCGGTTGATCAAACTCTCTACCGCTCTATGATTGGTAGCTTGTTATATTTGACCGCATCTAGGCCCGACATCATGTTTAGTGTGTGCATGTGTGCTCGCTTTCAAGCCGATCCTAGGGAATCACATCTCATAGCGGTGAAGAGAATCCTTAGGTACCTAAAGCACACCCCAAGCATTGGCCTTTGGTATCCCAAAGGAGCTAGCTTCCAACTCGTTGGGTATTCTGATTCGGATTACGCGGGTTGCAAAGTAGATAGAAACATCCGGAGGGTGCCATTTGCTTGGGAGATCACTAGTTTCATGGAGTTCGAAAAAGCAAAATAGTGTGCCTTGTCTACCGCCGAGGCGGAATACATAGCCGCGGGTGCTTGTTGTGCACAAATCCTTTACATGAAAACAAACCCTTTTAGACTATGGTGTAGTTCTAGAAAGGGTACCTTTGTTGTGTGACAATGAGAGCGCGGTTAAGCTTGCTAACAACCCGGTTCAACACGCTCGTACCAAGCACATAGATTTTCGCCATCACTTTCTTAGAGACCATGTTTCAAAGAAAGACATATCCTTAGAGGGAGTTAGAACCGAAGATCAATTGGCGGATATCTTCACAAAACCCCTAGATGAAAAAACACTCTTGTAGATTGCAAAGTGAGCTTAATGTGCTTGATCTAAGTAACTTTGTCAAAAGGTGAAAGGGGGTTGACTTTGCATTGCATTGTATAATATGCCATGTTTAAATTATGCTATGCACATAGGCTTGTCAGACGTGGTTAAGATAACCGCCCTAAAAAGAGTGTGAAGAAGCTTACCCATGAGCAAACTGACAAGCAACCTAGATTCAAATTCCGTATTGCATTGCATATGCATGTGTGTTGTTTTGTCGTTTCTTTTCGGTCAAGTTTTGAGCAACCGCTGTGTTCATCCACCGCTAGGGGGAGCATTTGAAGCTCCTAATGGTTGAGACCCCTAGTTTTGGTGGCCACATGTTGTCTCCTCAGGTTTTATTGCCTATTTTATCTAGAAATCTAAATTAGCCTATGGCAAAATATTTGAAAAATTTGAGGGTTTGAGAGAGGTAACTCCTCTAGGTTCCATCTGGTGTTTATTTGCGTCTTATTTGAGTTGGAACTTGGTTGGGAGAAGTCGGCGTGAAAAATTGAGTCAAAACAGGGGGTTTTGTGTGACCGGACGCTGGGATCGGACGCTGGCATGCGTCCGGTCAGTGCTTGGATGCGCAGGATGAACAGTGTCATCGTCGCGTCCGGTCAGGGGTTGGTCGCTGCGTCCGATCGATTGCCGAGAAGTGATCGGACGCTCGGGTGCGTCCGGTCGTCAGGGACAGGACGCGTCCGATCAAGAAAAACCCATTTTGGGAGCTCTCTGTGTTCGATCGGACGCTCGGGCTTCATGCGTCCGGTCACTCTTCGATACGTCCGTTTGCCACTTAATGAGCGCAGTAAGTTATTACAACCGACACATGGGCCCTCCCTTCACATGTCTTCTCCGTCCAGTCCCACCCGCTCGAGCCCGACACGCTGCGCCGCCGCCTCCTCACCGTGCCCTAACTGTCGCGCCGCCGCACTCCCCACCGTGCCCGCGCCACCCCGGCCGCCGCACCACCGCGCCCGCGCCGTCGCTCTTCCCCCCCCCCCCCACGCGCCTCACCTCGTGCTCGCCGGCGCCCCACCTCCCCCCTCGCCGGAGTTTGCATTCGTTCCCGTCGAAGCTCGCCGGGGATCCTCTCTCACGACTCCGTGCTCTCCTCCCTCGCCGACGACTTCTTCCTTGACCTCTCTCCGGCCAGCAGCACCACCTCACAGTGAGCACCACCATCCACCTCCTTTCCTCCTGTCCTCCAGGTGCTCGATCAAATGTCCCATAGGCCGTTCCTCAAATTTCTGACCCCATCTCGCTCCATTCTTTTGTGCAGTCACCTCGGTTCGACTCGTGGGTGCCCGACCGTGTCGGTCTCTTCCCTTTGCTTGGTCGGTTCGTCGCGTCTCGTCAGGTAGAAAAGCCATGTCTCGTCTCTTTCTCTCCTTTGCTTTGCTTTCGATAGGGTCCTCTTCTCTCTAGCTTATATGTGCTTATGTATATCCCAATCTATCTCGTGCAGCGAGTCGGGACCGTGTCAGTGAGCAGGGTGACAGTGACGCTTATCCGGGGCCAGCTCGCGGATACGGAACGAGGCCAAGCCTCTGAGGTTCAGTCCAGATTCTCTTTTGTCAGTAGTAGCAGTGGTACTCAGTGGCAGTGGTACTCAGTGGGTAGTGGTTCTCAGTGGCAGTAGGTCTTGTCCGAGGCAGTGGTTCTCTTCTTGTAGCGATGGCTCGCTGCAAGAACGTCGGCGGAGGTCCCGGTGAAGATCCTCCTCCCCCTCGCCCTCCTTCTGGTGGCAAGGGGAAGAGGCCGCAGAAGCTTGTGTCCAAGAAGCGCAAGCGTCTCGACCGTGACTCAGAGATGGCACTCGCAGTGGCACGAGCAGCCGAGAGAGCAGAGCAGGGTGGTTCGACTGGCGGTCTTCATATACGAGACCAGTCTTCAGCTCAGGGCAGTCAGTCAGTGTAACACCTCTGGTGTTTAGCATGTAATTAACTTGACATATCATCATTAAGCATCTTGATCATGATTCATGTGTATGCATTTTGCTAAGTGTATCATTTTATGTGATTTATCTCTATTGCAAAAAACCCTATTTAGCCCACTTCTCTCTACTAGGGCAAAATGGTAATTTCATCTCTGTGATTAGCTTTGTGTAATTCTTATTCCTTTGGTGTCTTGAAGTGTTGTTGTGTTGGCCAAGTTCAAAAATCAGATTTGATTTCAAAACTCTTTGCAAAACCCTGATTTCAATCCTGGATTTATCCCTCTTGTTGTGATTCAAAAATTATTCAAAATTTGGGATTGGTCCAAAAAGCAAAGTTGTAGATCTGTCAAGAGAAACAACTTTGGTATTTACAATTTTCAAGTTACAGTACAAAGTTTTGAGTTATTTCAAATTCTATCAAACTCCAGTTTTGTTGCCCCTTTTCAGTTTTCAAAATGAGTTCAAAAACTAATGAGTTTCAGGAAAAGTGTATAATAGCAAAGTTGTAGGTTTTGACAAATGGAACAACTTTTCATATATAAAGATTTTCAAGTTTTAGTTTGAAATCCAGAGTAATTTTGATTTGAATCAAGTTTGAAAAAGTGTCCCTTTACTGTTTTCAAGTATTGTTCAAAAAACTATTTGGAATTTGAAATGTTCATTGACAAAGTTGTAGATCTCGTTTTTCTGAGCAACTTTGGTGTTTTGAGTTTTTGTCGCTCAGTTCAAGTTTTGAAGTATTTGCAAAATACAGAAACCAGCCAAAGTCAAACCCTAGCCTAGACCCGTTCATCTTCTCCGGTTAGGGGGGGGGGGGTCCGGCCATGGCCGCCTCGCCGTCGCCGCGTGCGCCACGCGCCTGGCTGCTGTCCGCCTGCTCCCGACCAGCCGCTGCAACCGCGACAGCACGCCGCACCCGCACGCGCAACCGCTGACCCTCGCACCGTCCCCACTGCTCCCCGACACCGCCGCCGCGTGTTCAACGTCGGCGAGCTCACGCCCAGGCCCGAGCGCGCGTCCAACCCTGCTGCCAGAGCACAATCGAGTGCGCACGCCTCCGTGAAGCTTACCCGCCTGCCCGTGACACCTCTCCGCCCCGAGCGCGCCTATAAAACCTCCCCGCCGGTGAGCCGAAGCCCTCACCGCCTCCGCCACCGTCGCCAGCTCACACCAGCGCCTCCGAGCTCAACCATCTAGCTCAGGAGCTCCGCCGTTGTCCTTGTGCAGCTTCACCACCCCTCAATTTGGTCTCTACCGTCCCTGGTTGCCCGGCGTAACTCGCCGTTCCCATCTCCGGCGAGAAGCCCGTCGAGGTCGGGATCGTGAAATACTCCCTCTCCGGCCTTGATCATCTCCCTCCGACCCCCGCATCACCTTCCTTGCTCCTTTGCGCCTCTGACAGACCCCTTGCGGTCACTTGTATCGCGCAGGATCATCGGGACGACGATCGCCGCCGTGAGCTTTCCGCCGGCCACCGTCGACCACCTCCCTCCGTTCATTCCCTTCCCTCGCCGAGCCGCTTTAATCGACTCACGGTGAGCTCCTGATGCCGTCCCTACCCTCGGTTTCGCGCGCGGAGAGCCCGCAGTGGCCGGCGCAGCAGCGCCGCCGCCGTCGGCCGGGCCGCCGGTGAGCGAGGGAGAAGAACAGTGCTCTTTTCTATTTTTCTCATACATGTGAATAGGGCTGAGATTCATATTTTTGTGTGATTTTCTGTGGTTGATCCATAAATTCTGAAAATTTTGTGGGTAGACTTTTTATGCTCTGAAGTATTTTATAAAAATATGAAACTTGACTTTTCTGCACAAATTTGAAAATGAAAATCTCCCTTTTAATTAATAAATGATGGTTTTGGATTTTTTAGAAAATGTTTTATAACTCCAAAATTTATGAGATCACTTTTTGTGAGCTAGTTTTGCCATGACAAGTCTCTGGTGAAATTTTGAAGTCATTTGGAGACAAGTTGATTTTGAGCTTTATTTTAATTAAGAATAGTGCCTTTTGTTAATTAAATGTCTAGATTTAATTGAGCACCTTAATGACCTCCAAAAATTATGAATTTGTTTTGCCATATACTTGTACCCTAATTAACTTGTGTGATTAATTTGGTAATTTTTTGGAGCACCTTCATTAAATGACCTTTTTAAATAATTAAGAAAAATAGAAAAGGGTGATTAGGTTAGCGTTGATTGACCTGTGATGTGACTTTTGGGATTGCTTGATGTTCATAGACCCCTACCCTTTGGTCTATGATGTTTGTGATGCTATGTGTTGATTGATGTTTAGGATAGTTATGATAAAGTCTAGTTTAATCAATTTTGCTTAAGGAAGGAATGGCTAACTTTTATGCTCAACCTAGATTTCGATTATGCCTTGCCTTAGAGTAATCTTGAATCTGTGGTATTGTCTTGCACCTGAAGTCCATGTCATCATTCTCATGAGCATTCATCATTGCATCCGTATAGTTGACGAAGAAGGCCCTGAAGTCGAGGTAGCCGCCGAAGGATCTGTCCCCGAGGCAACCCAAGCTCCGACGCGCTATACCTACCCCGACTCTGCTCTTTTTTGCATCCAAGGCAAGCCCGGTGCATTTAACCCTTTCCTTGAATTTATAAATGTTTCCTTAAATGTCTTTGAGTTAAATTATTGCATTAGGTTGATAGGAGTTGAGTGAAATCCTATCTGATGCATTATCTACCTTGACCAATGATAACACCGGATACCGCTTTCAAAAACTATTTGCAAATGCTTAGCAATGCTATGATAGATTTGCCAATAAAAATGCCCAACTTCAATAGTGTGATCACTTTAGAATATTTATGGGAATTTCTGGTTTACTCCCACTATTGGCTAAGTATCTGATCCGTACCTAGTCAATGGGAAGGAGAGGTTGTCCTTGCGTACGGTGCCGTCATGTTGTAGTCCGGGACTCAACAGTTGACACCGACCGGGCAGGGTTGAAAAACTGACAGGACCTGTACTCTCGGGTTAGAGTCCCGAGGTGCTTGTCGCTGGCTGGAAAATTTAGGGACCACCTGTATGGGGGCCTGATTGACTAAGACTTGCAACTATTCACATACTACGGAAAGCTTCGGCTCCGAGGAATCCTTTATTGGACCGACAACCGCGCACTGGGAGTGGAGAGATGGCGGAAGTAGCATGTACCCACGTGGGTTAGAGGCCCGGATTGGAGTGGTGTACTGTACTTCCGGGTGGCGTAGGACCGGGCCCAATCTTGGAGGAATCGTGGTAGACGAGTTGGCATATGCAAGCTTGGTGCTACATATGCAGTGTGGATAGGGACCCTCAGCTGAGTATTATTTATCCGGATAACGCTGCTCCTCGGTTATGGAGACTTAGTCACTGACTGTCAACAGGGAGTGGTTCTCAACTAGGTCTGTTTTGGAAAGTAAAATGAATCAAGGATTATGATGGAACAAGGAATACCGAACCTTTCAAAATAAAAATGAGGTTTACCAAAAATGCTTTTCTGCAAAATACTTGAACTTGCTTAAGCCTTACCTTGACTACCCTAAGCCTGCATTCCTGAGTCTTCTCCCTTTTCTTTAGTCGGGTAAGTCTTGTTGAGTACCTTTGTACTCAGGGTTCTTTTACCCATGTTGCAGGTATGGCAGATCCCTCAGTATGCCTTGGACCCTGCTGTGTGACTGTCGTTCAGGAAGAGGCCGATGAGGCCGATGAGTGATTATTCACCCTTGGGCTGGGTGAAGTATCTTATTGTTGTCATATGCTACCTTGCCAACTCTATCTATTTGAACTATGGACTGTAATAACTTCACTTTAAGTTTATGTTGACACTGGTTTTGTAAACTATTGTTATTTAAGTCTTCCGCTATTTACTCCGATTTTTTTGTCAAAATGTTCAAGAGATTGTAACTGAATTGTGAGATGATCCTGCGGACATCGGGCACTGATGTAGCCCAGTGGCGAACCCGGTCCTAACCTCTTGGCTGTACGGATCGACTGTCAGTGGTTGATAGTGATCAGTGGGCCATGGGATTTGGGCCGTTACGTCACAGTCAGGTGGTCAGCAGAGTGGTCAGCGGGTTCGCGACCTTCTCACAGAGCAGCAGGTGCAGGCTCTGCTTCAGACCGAGGGAGGCGTTGTCCGGGTTCACGGTCACGAGTACTCTCTCGACGACCCAGCTGAGGTCCTCCCTCCCAACTTCCAGTTTCCGTCAAAGGCGGCCTCAGCCCTCGCAGCTAAGGATGCAAGTGGGTACCCAATGGGTATTTTGGGTCAACTAACTATTTGCGGTTCAATGCCATTCTAGTTCATTTTTGCACTTTCCTCAAACTACGAAAACACCATCCTAGTTCATTTGATCATTTTTTTGGGTCGACCCAATGACCCAAAATATTTTAAACTTGCATCCCTACTCGCAGCAGCTACAGCCGGTGGTTCAGCTACACAGACCCAGGCAGAGGGTTAGCCAGAGGAGGAGTAGTCAGCTCAGCAGCCAGTCCGCCGGTCCACCCGTTCTCGCACTCAGGTGTCTCCTAGACCTGAGGGGCAGAGGCGGGGTGGTTGACCCCCTCCGAGGCCACAGGGACCCCCACCTGTGGAGCACTTAGACCTGCGGACCGCGACAGCTCGCCAGGTGCAGGCCCTGCGTCTGATTCCGTATGAGGAGTGGTTCCCAGCCGCCAGGCACCCTCAGGCCTCCGAGGGTTTCTATACAGTACATCAGGAGGACTTCTACACAGCATATGTCAACAGCGGCGTCCATCTTTGACCTCACAGAGTTTGCCCGCTGGAGACTATAGTCGTAGTTGCTGGTGAGGCCATTCGTCCCATGCTATCGTACCTGCCGGGACTACCAGATCTACTTGGACGGAGTGGCCAGTACGTGGAGGAGTGGGTTTGCCAGTTCTACGCGTCTCTCTGGATCTCCCCGGACCACCGGTTCCTGCACTTTGCCTTCAGGGGGAGGTCCTACAGGCTATACAGTTCTCGTGCTCGTGAGTACCTTGGTCTGACTGCCTATGCGACCAAGATCCACACACTGTGCTATGGAGAGACAGAGCCACCTCGGCGTCCTCACGCAGGCGAGATTCCACCAGCTGACTTGGTTCGTGCCTGCTTCCGAGAGCCGTTCAGAGAGGGATCCAGCCGACGTCCTCGTGACTTGACGCCGACGACCCGTCTCGTGAACGAGGTCATGCAGCGCACTCTTCTACCTCGGACAGGCTACAGAGACGGGCTGACACGTATTGAGATTTGGCTCATTCACCACTTGGTCTCTCAGCTGGAGTTTGACATTTGGGATGTTATTATTTCTGAGATGGAGGACACTCTTGCAGAGGGGTTCAAGGGACACAGGCAGCTTCCCTACGCCCACTAGATCTGCGTGCTTATGAGGAAGATGATCCCGGCTTTGCTTTCCGAGCTTACACACTCGCCAGATTACTGGGGCTCATCCAGACACTCGTCCCCGGGGTCAGCGTCAGAGGCCAGTGGTCACCAAGACAGAGGCTGAGCAGGACGAGGCAGTTCGTCAACTAGCAGAGGCAGAGCTTGCCGGTCTTGAGGCAGAGGGTGAGGACCCCGACCTTCCAGAGGTCCCGACCGACACCTCCGACGACGACTACGCTCCTCTTCCGAGGATGCGTCCACCGGTGGCTCACGACTCAGAGGCCTCCTCCTCGCGTATGGCCGGCTCCGATCCAGCACTACTTGCCATACTCTCTCGGATGGAGCAGCAGCAGTCTAGGCTTTCTGAGGTGGTTCAGCGTCAGGCTGAGGAGCAGCGATGACAGGCTCAGGAGCAGGCCAGACTAGCAGAGGCACAGGCAGTGGCCGCAGCACAGGCTCAGGAGCGCCAGGACGCTCTCCAGAGGCAGATGATTCAGCTCCAGACACAGACCCTTGCTTTCATGGAGAGGATGGCGGCTCTTCCTCAGTTACCTCCACCGCCGCCTCAGTTTCAGCTGCAGCAGCCCGACCGTCGACCTCGTACTACACGTCTGTCCCTCGGTCTCGACGTCCCGCCCTTCCACAGTATCCGCAGTGGTTCTCCTCATGCCTGCCAGGGCAGCAGCCAGGTTTCACGCCGATCCACTCAGGCTTCACTCCTACTCAGACAGAGTCGATTCTAGTGACCCCTCGGAGTCTGGAGGCTTCGTTCAGTGAGCTCACCGGCCTGCCTACCCCGCCAGAGTTTGTCTTACCGGTGACCTCTTCTCCAGCTCCTGCTCCCGCTACTGGTACTACCGAGACACTTCCCTCTTCAGTAGCGTCTTCCGAGCCACCGGTCTCTAAGAGTCAGACCTTGCCTGTCAGTTTAGCACCTAAGACTTCTTTGACTGTGTCAGTGGCAGCGACCGAGACAGTGGATCCTACTCCGCAGCCAGCGCTTCCAGAGCTAGAGCTTCCAGCACCAGAGTGAGAACATATATGATGAATGATTGACTTTGATGAGGAAGGTTTGAGGCTTTTCCCGGTTTAGTCCATATCTCGCTATGTGCTTAATGTTTATGACTAACCGGTGGCGTTGAGTTGTGGTGTGTTTCTGTGTTGGTGTGCGTGTGCAACATGTGTCTCTTGGCTGTGTTGATGTGTAGGTGTTGAGCTCGGATACAGTGGTCGATGGCGAGGTGAAGGTCAAGTAGAGACGGGCCGTGCCGACGGACCGGGAACGGTGAAGGATGGGCGTGCCATGCGGCAGACGTGCCATGCCGATGTACCTAGAGCGGTGAAGGGCGGACGTGAGGCTTGGACCAACGGACCGAGAGGCCAGAGGACCAGCTGTGGTAGCTGGCACGTGGCATCGGCGAGCGAGAGCACATGGGGATGTGCGATGCATCGACCGAGTCGGGAGGAAGACGATGGCGTCGTGGCACTTGGCGGGAGGTCGGACATGGGCTTGCGTGCGGCGCAAGTGCCGTCGGCCGAGTCAAGAAGGAAGGCGAAGGCGTTGTGCCCGACGTGGAGGCTGGACATGCATCGGCATCGGTGCTAGTGGTCGGGGTGTGCGAACCACATCCCGTCTACGGCGCGGGTTCGGTAGCTGAGCCTCAAAAGCTACCCTCGACGGTTTCCGAGTTTGGGCCTCAAAACTCGGGTGGCCGGTTTCCGAGTTTGGGCCTCAAAACTCGGGATGGACGGTTTCCAGGTTTGGGCCTCAAAACCTGGGCTGGCAGGTTTCTCGTTTTGGGCCTCAAAACCTAGGGAAGGTCCAAAAGGACGGTCAACGCGTGGCGGCACCGAGAGGCTTGCGTTGCAGCGAAGCTATCGGTGAGAAGGCGTGGCGGTCGACAGTGACGGCACGTGGCGGCATCCTGGAGCTTGCGTCGAGGCGAAGCGATGGATGAAAATGCGCGTGGTCGTCAGATGAAAACTGCTAGGGTTGGACAGTTTTACCCCTAGGGGATATTTGGGTTAGTACTTCATGTTAGGGCGTTTGTGTCATTTGGACGTGCGCCTATATATAGATTAAGGGGCTGTGTTGGACAGCCATCCTTGGAGGTGTCACTCTCATTTTGTTTAGGTGAGAGGAGGCTAGGGTGAGAGGAGAGACCGGCCCTTGTTCTTGAGCTTTTCGCCATCCGCGTTTTGTATTGCGAGGAGTGGCTTGTAACCCGACACCGAGTGATAATACAAATCATCATCTTCCCAAATCCATGGATCAAATTCGTCCTCCTCTTGTTGGCTGCGATTTTGGATCGAATTCACGTTTTTGTTCTTCGCGTTTTGGTTTTTCCCCTCCCGGAGATTTGCTTCGTTCTCCCTCTCCGAGCGATGATTTGCGATTCCGTTTGAATCAATTTTTTCTATGTCGTGAGCTCCTTCTTTCCACCGAAGGATTTCCTCTCTAACCTCACGAGCACATAGATCGGGTCGAAATCGCGTTCGTTCTTCGTTCTTCCCCCTTTTCTAGTGTTCTTCCGATTTCTCATGGATTAGTTGGTTTGGAGCGATGATATCCTAGGATTAACTTCCCAACACGTAGAAGAACACTTGGGACAAGTTTTGTTGCAGCCCCATTCGATTTGGTGAAGATCCAATCGATTTTGGTTTTGTCCTGAGCTGTTTTTGGGCTTTCTGGACAGTGGCGGACTGTCCGGGACTCATCCCCGGACTGTCCGGGGGTCAGGGCTGTTCACGGGCAGCGAGGTCGCTGTTTTCATTTTTGAACGGCGGACTGTCAGGAACTCATTCTCGGACTATCTGGGGTTCAATAGCGGACTGTCCGCGGTTCACTAGCGGACAGTCTGCGGTTCACTAGCGGACAGTCCGCCACTTCACAGTTTTGCTGATTTCTTTCGTCCGTATCTTTTGCGTGCGAGCTCCGATTTGTGATCCGTTTGTTGCGTTGGTTTCCTAACTTATTAAGGATCATTCCAAAGTACTTTTGGCATCATTGGTGAAAGTATTTTTGGTCGGACACTTCCTTCTTCTTCATAGGAGTTAAGTGTTCCGCTTTCGGAGTTTCGTTGGTTCTAGCGGTCGTATCTTTTGCGTTCGAGCTCCGATTTGAGATCCGTCTATTGCGTTAGTTTCCTAACTTCATAAGGATCTTTCCAAGGTGATTTTGCCACTAGTTGGCCTAAGTAGTTTTGGCCGAACACTTTCCTCTTCTTCAGAGGAGTGGGGTATTCCGTTATCGGAGGTTCGATTGTTCTAGGAGCTTGCTTGTGCAGTTTTGCCCCGTTGCTTTGGCGCTGGTTTTTGGGGTTCTTCGGTAGTTTCGCTGTACCTCTAGGACATCTCCTAGGGTATCCACCTATTCGTAGGTTGTGAACTCACCGGTTGTTTGAGTCTTCGCTTTTGGGGTGATTTTCTGGGACAAGGGCCATCATTTCTTGAGAAGAATTTTGAGGCTCCCATTCACCCCCCCCCTCTGGTCGCCAATTTGGTCCTTCAATTGGTATCAGAGCCAGTTAAGGATCTCTCTACCTTAACCGGTTCTGGATCCGTGAAGGCGACCTTCGAGAGCGATTTTGCTTCCGACTTTGTTTGTCGAGGTGTTGAGCTTTTGTGTTGCTAACACTAACAGTGCTTTTGCAAATGGCACCAGGTTCTTCTTCTAGCGTGCTTTTGTCCACAGGTTTGTTTGATGGACATGCAATTGATAAGGTGGAACGCGAGGTGGATGCTTTGTTGGACTTCCTAAGGGATGATGAGCACTCAAACGAGGATATTATACGCGAACTTGGCAAAGCCAAGAAAGGTACACTTGTCGCTAGCCTTGGGATTTTGTCCCAACGTTTTAATATTTGTGATGAGTATAATGTTAGAATTGATGAACACTGTGATACCTGCGTAATAAGATTGAGAAGTTGAATTGCTCCATCACTAGGCTCAAAATGGTCTTTTTCATTGGAAGTCTAGTGCATCTTCACCTTGCACCTCTTGTAGTGACATGGTTAGGAAGAATGATGAGCTATGCTTTTCTCTTGCTAGCTTAAAATCTGAAAATGAAATGTTGAAGTACAATGCTTCCAAACCATGTCTAGTTTGCATTGACTTGCGCAAGGACCTTGATTGTGCTAGAAATGAAATAGCCTTGCTAAGTCAAATGCTTTGTTACCATGTGTTTCTTGTGAGTCTTTACATGCTGAAATTAACAAACTAAAATTGACTTGCACCACATGTGTAGATGAACTTGAGCATGCTAGGGCTGAAATTATTGAGATAAATGCGATGCCTTGTAGCTTATGCTCTTTGAATAAAAATGCTTGCCATGCTTCTGTGATATTCATGATTCTTGCTTGATGTGAATGGTGATGTTCTTCCACAATTTCATGTGCACATCATGCATTGATTTAGAAAAAGAAGTTTTGGTGAGCGCCAAGTTGGTTGAGCACAATGATATGAGTGCCAACCTTGAAAATAAATTAACTCTTGCGTACCACATATGCCGAGTGCATTGAAAAGGAGATGGAAAACTTGAGAAACACTCCTTGTGGTACTTGTGATCGCCTCATGTTTGAAAATGAGGTTTTAGCTAAAGATGCAAGAGTCTTTGTGCTAAGTCTTTTGAGTCGCGCATTTCTTGCAACTCCGATGTTGATGCTTCTAAAATTGCTTCTTTGCAACTGGAGTTGAGTTCTTGTGTTGCGCGTGAGTCTTTTGACTATAGCACTAGTGTCAAGGTTTCGGATAGCTCTTTCATAGCTACTCCTAACCTTGTTATTTCTTCGAGTGATGTCCAAGGGACTTCTCTTGACAAGGGTGCTTCTAACATTTTTGGGACTCGTGTTCCCAATCCGATTTTCCATTGCACCTTTTGCATAAAAGATGGACATTCATTTGATTTTTGCTTTCGCCGTGTCAAACACGAGCGACGTATTCGAGCTAAGGCTTTTAGGAAGCCACGTAGCCTTTCCCATGGCACGTGTGCTCCTAGTGTTGGCACCAAGTTGAATGTTGATGCTTCTTGGTCTAAGTCCCAAGGGACTTCTCACTTGTCGGAGAATGGTGTGCCTTCCGATAGGCCTTTGTACCATTGCTCTTTTGTGAGAAAGATGGGCATCAAGAAAGCTTTTGCTATCAGCGTGCCAAACGCTTGCGCCAAGCTCGCTCTTCTAGGAAGTTGGTGGCTCATAGCCCTTCTCATGGCATGAACGCTTGTGCTCCTAGTAAGAAGCCCCTTTTTGTCGATGGGCTTTATGACTCCTTTTCTAGTGGGATAGGTCATGGTCGTGGACATGCTTCTAGTGCTTCTTCTCTTGGTCCACGTCATGCTTTTCATGATGCTTCTATTGGTTCTTCTACAAAACCTTGGAAGATGTTTGCCTCTTTCCCGTGGTATCTCGTTCTTCTCCTCGAGTTGTCCTTTTGAGGAATGCTTCCAGGGTGTTTCACAATTGCATTTGAACCAACATTTGCATCATGCTAACCCACAAGATAAGTTGAGTTTTGTGACCAAGTCTTGGGTTCCCAAGTACATGCTTGCTAACCCTTCGGGATCCAAGACTCGGGTTACTTTGTCTCTTGTGTGTAGATATGAGGACGCAGGGGTGGAGAACATGCGCCTGATGGAACTTGATCTTTTAGATGTGATCAAGATTTGATGGTTCTCTACACCCCGCTTGTTAGATTTGCCTCAAAGAGGTTTTTGCAGTTGGTGAGCTTCTTTACACTCATACCGTGTACATCCATGTTCTATTTCTTGTGGTATGAGATGGACTATCATGTGCTCACTTGTATAGTATGTGCATGTACATTTTCTTTTGTATCATGTTTTGTTTTAGTCTAGCATGTGCTATCTTGTATATCATGTCATGCTAGTCTTGTGTACAGTTTTGGTGGCTATTCCACTTTTCATGCTAGTCTGTGATCCTCATGAACATTATGCCATGCTTTACCATCTTCTCCATGAGCTTTACTTGTAGAGGTATGATGTTCATTAGGTATCACTTTTCAGGTGCTAGTTTTGGTTAGCTACATGTATCCTGTTGATATGATTAGTTGAGCACTAGCCTTTCCACAATTTTATCATGGTACATGCTTTTGGATCTATTGCTATCATTATCTTGCATTGTAGCATGTGTTGAGGTTTAGCTGTGTTTGGTTGATCATGTCTCTAGGCTGCATTTTGCTATATAGTGCTTTATCCTGTTGCATGATAGTCATGTCTAGATTGAATTTAGATCTCCTTGCGGTATCATTCTTAGGTAAACCTCTTTTTTGTTGAGAGTTCACCTTATGCTTATTATGTGACACCGTTTTCGTGGAGACCTTGAGGTCACACTAGACGAGACGATGTCTTGTGTTCTCTTCTGCTTTTGAGTTTGCAGGAGAACAGGAGCCTGGAGAGGGCATTTCGGCTCACGGACCCGATCCCACTTCTTCCACGACTTGGGGTTCCGTTCGAGAAGCATCTCTACAAGCACTAGCTGCACCTGTGGGAGCGACAGCATCAGGCGAGGGGGAGACGACTTCGGCGAGGCAGGCGCCCGGAGTTCAGCAGATTCAGGCGTCCCCTCGGGTATCACACCAGCAGGCGGTCATGCGCTTCATGAGGTACCTCCGACACACTTCTGAGTTCGGGTTTGGTACTCTTCTTCCTTGACCTCCTTTTGTTGTGTGGTCTTTCGATGTGGATTTTGCTGGCTGTCGCTTGAGCGTTTCCTGGCTCTTCGCTTGTGAGTTTGATGTTGTTTCCCTTTAGTTGGGGAAGCATTTTGCATGTTGTATCTTAGTTTGACTTCTCCGATACCCTTTTGTTTTGGGTTTTCCTTTTTAGGCTAGTTTGTTTTGTCTTTGATAGACTAGCTTTTCCATGCATTTCATCATGTATTCTAGTGCATTTTAGAGCTCCATGTTTAGAGCAATGAGAATGAGATTATGCTCTTTTTGGCATGCCCTGTTTATTCATGATGATGCTTGTAGCCTAGGCTCTTTTTGATCACTTGATACATGTTATGAGCTAAGCTATTTTTGCAAATGGTGAACTTGATTAATCAACTGTGAAACCTTTAATTTGTTCACCATTGAGAGTGACAACTAACATGGGTAGGATGTGTTGAGATCACTTGTGCTATCTTTTGTATGCTAGGTTGCTATATCTCTTGCATTGAGTCATTCACTTGCTTGGATGTTCATATTTACCTTGTGCTAAAATTTGATCCAAGTCTAAGTGAATTGAAAAGATCGAGATGGGATTGCATGTGTCAGCACCTCACGGTATCGAGACAGTTTCTCATTGCACTTTTGAGTTAAACTTGAGCTGTGTAGTAAGACCGAAACCGGTGCTTCAAGCTTCTGATTGCTTTTATTGCATAGGCTTAGCCCGGTTGAAAAGTTAGGCAATGACCATGTTTTTAACCTCTCGCAATCACATGCTTTAATATGAACTTGTGTTAATACCGCTGCAATCTCCGATAAAAAATTGAAAATAACACAAGTTTATGCTTCATTCTATTGCATGATGATTGAACTTTGCTAGGGGTAGTTCACCTTTTATACTTGAGTTAGCACTTGCTCGATTTCCTGTCTATTCATGCTAAGTGCTATTTTAGTGGTGGACTCCTTTTCAAATGGCTTAAAACTGCTCATATGCTTAATTGTTCATATTTCATATTCATTTGATCAGTTTGAGCCTTTGTTAGCATTTGTATTGGTTGCTACACTTTCAGGGCAGCACCCTTTTGAGCATCTTTTCATTCTGATTGCTATACACTTGAAGCTGTTGCATTGTGCATATCATGCATTTTTAGCTTAGTGTACATACCCCTAGCTCCGATACATCTCGTGATCACCCCCATATGCTTTTGGTTGTTGACTTGTCTTGTGTTTGTGTCAACTTTGTGGAGAAATGTCAAAATCCCTCAGCATGTTCCCTTTTATCAAGGGGGAGAAGTTGTTTGCAAGGGGGAGCTTGAGTGTTGGCACAAAGGGGAGAGTCATGCATTTTGGGGAGAGCTATGAGCTAGGGGAGTTTATCTCGTTTAGGTCCTTCTTCAATTGGTATAGCTCTTCTACGTGTTTCAATTGGTATCCATCTTTTGGTATGGAGTGCAATTGGTGTCATGAGCTTTGTTGCGTAGCCTTTGTGTGTAGGCTTGCTTTCAGGGGGAGTCGCTTTTGTTTTGCTCCTTCTCCGCGTGCTCCGAGTGTTTGTGCTCCATTTAGTTTTGAGCTTCTCTTTGTGTTTTCTCAGTCGGTATCGAGCCTGCTAGTCATGTTGGGCCGTTGTTGCCTCTCTCTTGAGGGACTAGCAGTTTTTGCTTGGTATTTTCAATTGGTATGGACCCTTCAGCTAGTTGCGTCGAGCCTATGTGCCTCTGTCTTGAGGAACTAGCTGTCTTCACCAATTTTTGGCTGTTTGTGATTGGTATCGAGTCTACTAGTTGTGTTGAGCCTCTGTGCCTCTATCTTGAGGAACTAGCAGTTTTGCATTCTTATGCGTTGATTCAGCCTTAATTGGTATCGAGCCTTGAGCTAGTGGTGTTGAGCCATTTTCTGCCTTTTCTTGAGGGCTAGCTCATTTTTGACTTGGTTGCGTCGAGCCGTTGCCCATGTCTTTGGGAACCAAGTCTTTCGCTCTGTGTGATCGAGTTTTGCTCTTTTATGAGTTGTTGCTCCGATCCTTTGCTTGGTTGCGTTGAGCCGTTGCCCATATCTTTGGGGACCAAGTTTTCTGTTTTGGTATCTCAAATCATCTCTTTGTGTTTAGTCTTTGTCAATTCAATCATCAAGGGGGAAAAATTTCGAAACCCAAGTGGTTAACCTTCCAAGTTGATAAGAACCTTGGTTTCTTTTGTGATGATTGTTTGACAATTTATTTGAGAATGGTTTTTGAGTGCCTTTTGGGATTTCATGAAACTCTTGTTCTCTCTTGACTCTTCGGTTGTGTGGAGCCTTTGCCCGCTTTTCCCGTTTCTTTCGGGACCGAGAGCTTTTATTTGGAGTCTTCATGATCCTTCCTCATCTCAAGTGGCCTTGTGTTTGCTTTTACTTGGCTTTTGGGCACATGAATGAGGCTTGCCTTCAATCCCTTCCTTTGTGGTTTTATTTTTAGTCAATGCATTCATCAAGGGGGAGATTGAGAACATATATGATGAATGATTGACTTTGATGAGGAAGGTTTGAGGCTTTTCCCGGTTTAGTCCATATCTCGCTATGTGCTTAATGTTTATGACTAACCGGTGGCGTTGAGTTGTGGTGTGTTTCTGTGTTGGTGTGCGTGTGCAACATGTGTCTCTTGGCTATGTTGATGTGCAGGTGTTGAGCTCGGATACAGTGGTCGATGGCGAGGTGAAGGTCAAGTAGAGACGTGTCGTGCCAACGGACCGGGAACGGTGAAGGATGGGCGTGCCGTGCGGCGGACGTGCCATGCCGATGTACCTAGAGCGGTGAAGGGCGGACGTGAGGCTTGGACCGACGGACCGAGAGGCCAGAGGACTAGCTGTGGTAGCTGGCACGTGGCATCGGCAAGCGAGAGCACATGGGGATGTGCGATGCATCGGTCGAGTCGGGAGGAAGACGATGGCATCGTGGCACTTGGCGGGAGGTCGGACACGGGCTTGCGTGCGGCGCAAGTGCCGTCGGCCGAGTCAAGAAGGAAGGCGAAGGCGTTGTGCCCGGCGTGGAGGCTGGACATGCATCGGCATCGGTGCTAGTGGTCGGGGTGTGCGAACCACATCCCGTCTACGGCGCGGGTTCGGAAGCTGAGCCTCAAAAAGCTACCCTCGACGGTTTCTGAGTTTGGGCCTCAAAACTCGGGTGGCCGGTTTCCAAGTTTGGGCCTCAAAACTCGGGATGGACGGTTTCCAGGTTTGGGCCTCAAAACCTGGGCTGGCAGGTTTCCCGGTTTGGGCCTCAAAACCGGGGGAAGGTCCAAAAGGACGGTCGACGCGTGGCGGCACCGAGAGGCTTGCGTTGCGGCGAAGCTATCGGTGAGAAGGCGCGGCGGTCGACGGTGACGGTACATGGCGGCATCCTGGAGCTTGCGTCGAGGCAAAGCGAAGGATGATAAGGCGCGTGGCCGTCGGATGAAAACTGCTAGGGTTGGACAGTTTTACCCCTAGGGGGTATTTGGGTAAGTACTTCATGGTAGGGCGTTTGTGTCATTTGGACGTGCGCCTATATATAGATGAAGGGGCTGTGTTGGACAGCCATCCTTGGAGGTGTCACTCTCATTTTGATTAGGTGAGAGGAGGCTAGGGTGAGAGGAGAGACCGGCTCTTGTTCTTGAGCTTTTCGCCATCCGCATTTTGTATTGCGAGGAGTGGCTTGTAACCCGACATCAAGTGATAATACAAATCATCATCTTCCCAAATCCAAGGATCAAATTAGTCCTCCTCTTGTTGGCTGCGATTTTGGATCGAATTCGCGTTTTTGTTCTTCGCGTTTTGTTTTTTCCCCTCCCGGAGATTTGCTTCGTTCTCCCTCTCCGAGCGATGATTTGCGATTCCATTTGAATCAATTTGTTCTATGTCGTGAGCTCCTTCTTTCCACCGAAGGATTTCCTCTCTAACCTCACGAGCACATAGATCGGGTCAAAATCGCGTTCGTTCTTCGTTCTTCCCCTTTTCTAGTGTTCTTCCGATTTCTCATGGATTAGTTGGTTTGGAGCGATGATATCCTAGGATTAGCTTCCCAACATGTAGAAGAACACTTGGGAGAAGTTTGGTTGCAGCCCCATTCGATTTGGTGAGGATCCAATCGATTTTGGTTTGTCCCGAGCTGTTTTTGAGCTTTCTGGACAGTGGCGGACTGTCCGGGACTCGTCTCCGGACTGTCCGGGGGTCGGGGCTGTTCACGGGAAGCGAGGTTGCTGTTTTCATTTTTGAACGGCGGACTGTCCGGGACTCATTCCCGGACTGTCCGGGGTTCAATAGAGGATTGTCCACGGCTCACTAGCGGACAGTCCGCCACTGCACAGTTTTGCTGATTTCGTCCGTATCTTTTGCGTACGAGCTCTGATTTGTGATCTGTTTGTTGTGTTGGTTTCCTAACTTATTAAGGATCATTCCAAAGTACTTTTGGCATCATTGGTCCAAGTATTTTTGGTTGGACACTTCCTTCTTCTTCATAGGAGTTAAGTGTTTCACTTTCGGAGTTTCGTTGGTTCTAGCGGTCGTATCTTTTGCGTTCGAGCTCCGATTTGAGATCCGTCTATTGCGTTAGTTTCCTAACTTCATAAGGATCTTTCCAAGGTGCTTTTGCCACTAGTTGGCCTAAGTAGTTTTGGCCGAACACTTTCCTCTTCTTCATAGGAGTGGGGTATTCCGTTATCGGAGGTTCGATTGTTCTAGGAGCTTGCTTGTGCAGTTTTGCCCCATTGCTTTGGCATGGTTTTGGGGGTTCTTCGGTAGTTCCACTGTACCGCTAGGACATCTCCTAGGGTATCGACCTATTCGTAGGTCGTGAACTCACCGGTTGTTTGAGTCTTCGCTTTTGGGGTGATTTTCTTGGACAAGGGCCATCATTTCTCGAGAAGAATTTTGAGGCTCCCATTCACCCCCCCCCCTCTAGTCGCCAATTCGGTCCTTCACAGAGGCCGCTCCCGAGTCCGCCGAGCAGACCCAGACCGCTTCTCCTCAACGTCCAGTGTCCGAGGGTCCGACAGCTCACAGTTCATCGTCCGACGACAAGGCTCTTCTTGTGCAGTTTGAGGCTCTACCGCGTACCTCGTCGCCCGACTCGTCTGCTCCAGTCCTGCCTTCCGACCCTTAGCTTTTGGTCTTTGATGCCAAAGGGGGAGAGAGCGTATGTTAGATTTAGGGGGAGCTTGTGAGAGGGTCCCGGTTCTTTTGTGTGATACTTGCACTCATATGCATACATGTTTATCTTTTGGCACTTGTACGATATGTGTATGTCTTTTGGTTGTGACATGTTATGCTTCACTCGTTATATATTACATGTCACTTGGTCATGCTCATTTACTTTGCTTCCGCACTTATACTCCGATAAATGAGCTTGTTCATAAGTACTTGTGTGAATTCTTATATGTTGAGTACTTATGTGGACTTGGTTTGTATAAGCATGCCTAATCCTTTTTGATCTTATTGACACATGCTTATATGAACCAAGCAATTGAAAACCTTACCTCTCTTTCAAACATACTTGAGGTTGTCATCAATCACCAAAAAGGGGGAGATTGTGAGCATCTAGGTCCCCAGTGGGTTTTGGTGATTGGATGACAACGGTAAATTACTATGACTAACGTGTGTTTTGCAGAAACAGTTGAGTTAGGTCATGGTAATGATGATCGTGAGGACACTATGGTATTCATGTCCCCTTATTGATGGAATTCGTTCGGTTTTCAAAGGATGGACGACGAAGACGGTGATAGGCTAGTTCTAAGTGTCATTTGGTGTTGAAGGACACTTAGAGTAGCATAGGTCTTTGTTTTCTCTTTGGTCGTACTATTAAGGGGGGTTTGAATGTGTAGCTTGACCTAGGTAAGACTTTTGAGTTAGGTGTGGTGCACACTTGTTAACCAAAGCCCTAGGTAGCTTAGAAAGGTCCCTAAGATCATAAGGAAGAAAGTTCGTGAAGGGAGCGTCGCAAACCGAAGTCGTTTTGGACTTCTAACTGCGACCGGACGCTCGAACCTGAGTGACCGGATGCTAGGGCATGCGTCCAGTCAGTAGGGCTGGCTGAGGGGTCTGTCTGGCTATGACTGGACGCTTCCTCAGTAGTCGATTGAACGCACCGGGGGGGTGAGTCCGGTCGCGTCCAGAGAGAGTTTTTCGCAATCGGACGCATGAGTGCGTCCGATCAGCACTTCGTACAGGTGTCCGGCCTAATGTCATGTAGCCGTTAGGCACTGACCGGATGCGTCCGGTCACCGCGACAGGTGCGTCCGGTTAGTGTGTAACTGGCTGGACTTACCCCTTCGTGCATGTTTTGAGTTGGGGGGTATAAATATGCCTCCCCCTCATTCATGCTGTTACTCTTGCTCATTTGAAAGGTTGCCAAACACATTGTGATTGCAAGTGAGTGCAAGAGGCCTAGTGAGGTTGAGAGATTTGATAATTGAGTGATCAAACACCTCATTAGTGAATAGAGAGTAGCAAGTGTGCATCCACCCATCTCATTAGCCTTGCGTTGGTCAAGTGAGAGTTCTTGCTTGTTACTCTTGGTGATCGGTGCGGATACATGGGTGTATGCCTAGTCTCTGAGTCATGAGTGATTGTCAACTAGGATAATGCGCATGTTCTTTGGCTTGTGTTGTGCAGGTGTCGAGCACGGATACAGTGATCAGAGGCAATGTGAAGGTCAAGTAGAGACGTGTCGTGCCGATGGACCGGGAGCGGTGAAGGGCGGATGCGAGGCTTGGACTGAGGGACCGGTGGCCCTAGGATCAGCTGCGGTGGCTGGCAGCCTGGGACAGCTACGAGCGAAGACTTGCGGGACATGGTGTTTCTCGGGTTGAGGACCTGGGGACACGTGTCGGTGGACGGGGTGCACGGGCGGTGCATCCCCTCTACAGCTTCGGTTTGGTGGTAGAGCTAGAGAAAAACCATCGAGTGGACGGTTTCCAGGTTTGGGCCTCAAAACCTGGGCGCTGATGGTTTCCGAGTTTGGCCACAAAACTCGGGCTGAGGACGGTTTTCAGGGTTGGGCCTCAAAACCTGGGTGCTGCAGGTTTGCTGAGTTTGGGCCACAAAACTCAGGCGCTGGTGGGCTGGTTTCCCGGTTTGGGCCTCAAAACCGGGGGTTGGTCGTGAAGGCTGGTTTCCGGTTTGGGCCTCAAAACCGGGGGTGCGACGTCCAGGAAAAGGACGCAGAGCGGTGGCGGCATGTGGCGGCAATTGGGAGGTTGCGTCGAGGCAACGCTACGAGTTGTGCGGGCGTGGCCGTCGGATCCACCTACCATCGAGTTGGTCTAGAATAACCTTAGGGTTTAGCTGGTTCGCTCTGTAAGTAGTTAGGGGTAGAGTGGGAATTAGGAATAGTTAGAATTAGGATAAGTAGGGGGAGACACCCACCTCCCCATCTGATCTCAGCCATTTGCTCTTTGCCTTCTAGGTTTTCCTGCTCTCCCACTTCCCTGCTGTAGCAAACTGAGATCCACAGAGAAGAGACCAATACCTCTGTGCTTGTGAGATTTTTGAGGAAGTGAGGCCGTAAACTCACCATTGTAGCGTGTGGTAGCCACACGGTTGCAATTTCGTGGTTGTGATTCGTGTTTTGTTTGTGTTCTTCGCGGATTACTTTTCTCCACGTTTTTTCCCGTCGATTGATCTCTTTGCTCGGTTCATCTTTTGCAAATCCGTTTGTACCAAGTTGTTCTAGATCGTGAGGCACTTCTTTCCAACGAAGGAATTCACCTCAAACCCCACGGTCTAGGAGATCGAGCGATTTTAGTTTTGGATCGGTTTTGCTCCCTTAGTCCCAATTTCTTCCAATTCACCGATTTGGAGTTAGGTTCGAGCCATGATTCTTTTGGGATAGCACACTAACCTCCTTAGAACTCCTCATACCAAGTCTAAGCCTTAGTGCTTTTGATTCGGAGCAGATCGAGTGAATTTCGCGGAAGAACATGCTGTTTCGGGACCATCGGACGCTGAGTCTGTAGGCATTGGACGCTGAGTTCATAGCATCGGAGCGTCCATTGCCACGTGTCATCTGACAGCGTTTTTAAAGGAGCATCGGACGCTGACCATCGGAGCGTCCGTTGCCATCGGATGCACCGGAGGTCGAGCATCAGACGCTGAGCTTTCACTGTAGCAGCGTCCGATGTCTATACAGTAAGGTTCCCGAGAGGCACTTTTTGCACCGGACGCGTCCGACGCTTGGGCATCGGACGCTGCCAGCGTCCGATGCAGTGATTTCTTCACTGTTTCGTCCGCAGTTTGACCATTCGACTTCGGATTTGGTTTTGGGTTTTTGCGTTGGATTTCCGACTTCGTGCTCCACAAAAATCGGGCTTCCCGCTTTGCAAAATAGCCTGAATCACCCTCGTGTTGCTCGGGGGAGGTTGAGGTTACCCAAAGTCCATCCTGTCACTAGTTGACTTGCGTGAACTGGGTGAGGAAGTTTTTGTGGTGTCCCGCTGTGTTCCTAGGGAACATCCACCCATTCTCTGGGTCGTGGACATCACGCGCATCGTTTTGCTTTTGGGGTTGATTTTCTGGGACAGAAGCTATTAGAGTCTGAAAAGAAATTTTTAGCTCCCATTCACCCCCCCCCCTCTGGTCGCTTTCTGGTAGCACTTTCAATCCTTCAATCGGCATCACCTAGACGGCTTGGTGGCGATCGGAGAGCTTGGTGATCATCCGGAGGCATTGTGGATGACCCAAGCGAAGTTGTGATCGGTAGCGAGCGATTCACCGGGCCGGAGTGGCGAAGAATCACCTCGTAGTGAGCACTTGATCCTTGCGCGGATCAAGGGGGAGTGATACCCTTGCGCGGGTGCTCCAACGAGGACTAGGGGGTGTGCCGACACCTCGATACCTCGGCAAAAAGATCGTCGTATCATCTCTACTCTCTTTACTACGCATTTACCTTTGAGCAATTCAATTCCGCATTTACTTGTTGTTCATTCATAAATTGAATTGCCATGCTAGAGTAGAAATGGTTTAGCGATAGTCTTTTGTACGGTTGATTCTAGTCAAACACACTTCTAGGCACTAGGGGGTTAATAGGAGCTTGATAGGTTTTAATTCTTGCAAGAAGTTTTAGAAAAGCCCAATTCACCCCCCCCCCCTCTTGGGCATCTTGATCCTTTCAGCCTGCGACTTGATTGCGGACCGGTGTTGGAAGTCGATCACATATTCGTTTAGCTCTGCCGCCCATTTGCCAATTCGGCCGATAGCTTCGTTGTTACAGAATAGAGCTTCTAACGGCTGAGCTGATAGGACTATGATGTGATGAGACTGAAAGTATTGTTTGAGCTTTCTAGATGCCATTACCACCATGTATGCTACTTCTCCAGCTCTGAATAATTCAGCTTTTGCTCCTGACAGGGCCTCAGAGACGAAGTAGATTGGGAACTGTGTCAACTTGTTTTCATGTTCTTTTTCTTCCACCAATACTACGCTTACGGTGGTGTGAGATGCTGCAAGATACAACAAGAGCGTCGCTTCCGGCGACGGTTTGGATAACGTAGTTAACCTTGTCAGGTGCTCCTTTAGCTGCTGGAAAGCCTGCCGCTGCTCTTTCCCCTAATCAAAAGGGTCGGAGCTACGTAGCGTTCTGAAGAAAGGCAATCCTTTTTTGGCGGACCTTGCAATAAATCTGTTTAAAGATGTCAGCCTTACGGTCAGCTTTTGCACTTGCTTCCGGCTTGTGGGTGGTTCATGTTAATGATCGCCGCTATTTTGTCGGGGTTGGCTTCAATTGCCCTCGCCGATACGAGGCAACCCAGGAGCTTGCCCTTCTTGATGCCGAAAATACATTTGTCTGGGTTGAGCTTCAAGCCACTTTTGCGGAGATTGCCGAAAGTCTCCAGTAAGTCAGCTTGGTGATCTTTGCCTCTATTGCACTTGACTACTATATCGTCAACATAAGCCAGCATGTTCTTCTTCTGCTTCTGGCTCTCGAAGACCTTGTCGGTCATCCGCGAGAAAGTTGGACCTGCGTTCCGCAGCCCTTCTGGCATTCGCCGATAGCAATATGTGCCGGTTGGACTGATGAAACTGGTTCTCTCCTCATCATCGGGATGAAGCCATATCTGGTGGTAACCTGAAAAACAATCTAGCAAACTCATTATTTCACAGTCGGCTGCAATGTCGACAAGCTTGTCGATTCGAGGCAGAGGATACGGGTCTTTCTGGCAGCATTTGTTGAGGTCAGTGAAGTCGACGCACATTCGCCATTTTCCGTTCTTCTTTTTCACCAAGACAACGTTCGCCAGCCATTCGGGGTACTGGACTGGTCGGATTACTCCTGCATCGAGTAACCTTTGCACTTCGGCTTTCGCCGCGTCTGCTCTTTCGTTTGACATTTTTCTCAATTTCTATTTTTTTGGCTTAGAGCCGCTTGCAATGTTCAAACTATGCTGAGCGAGATCCCTGCTGATGCCTTGCAAATCGTTTGCTGACCAGGCAAAAATATCATCGTTATCCGCGAGAAAAGATACCAATGTGTTTCTTTCCCCTTCTGGCAAGCTTGACTCGATGTGAACGGTTCTTTCGGGCCTTGAGGATGCGAGTGGGATTCTCACCGTCTCTTCGGCTACCCCTGCGCAGTATTCGGGCGAGCTAGCGGCGGCGTGCACTTTGACGGTTGCTTGCATTTCGCCCTTTTTTGCTACTTCGTTTATGAGACTGTAGCCTGGGGTCGGCCTGCCTTCAATTCTCCTGGATACTTGCTGATCTCAGTGCACAATGATGATGCCGAAAGGGGATGGCATTTTCATACACAAGTAGCTTTGCTTGATTATGACAATGAACTTGTTGGTGAAACCTCTGCCGAAAATGGCGGTGTATGGGTAGTCCATGTTCACTATATCGAACGTCACCATCTCGGTGCGTACTCTCTCTCCCGCGGCGAAGGATACCGGGATTTGTTTCTTGCCGATAGCGTCGATCTTTCTTCCTCCAAATCAGTACAAGGAATTGCCGGCGGGGTCCAAACTGCGCCTGTCCATTCCCATCGCTTCGAAAGCCTTGACGAACAAGATGTCTGCTGAGCTTCCGGTGTCAATCAAGATGTTATGCAAGGTGAAACCGGCCACATTGGCCGTGGTGACGAAAGCGTCGCAATGTGGGTAGTCACGAACTTTGAAATCCGATTCATCGAAACATATCGACGCTAGCGACCAAGCTGGCCTGTTCAGTGGGAGCCTTGGTGATACCGTTTGAACTCTTCGATGATAGTTCTTTCTTGTCCTTTTGCTTTCGTGCACCAAGTTGGATCCGCCCGTGATGGCGAAAATGTGGCCTCTTGACGGAAGGATGTTGTTTATTGCGCTAGTTTCGTTTTCTATCTCCTGCCCCTGCTGGTAACTGGGTTGAGCTGGCTGCCCCTGGGGTTGGGCTTGAGCTGGAAGCACTGGTGGCGGTGTTGCCTGGCGCTGATAGTGCATGGGCGACGAAACTGCCACAGACTGTGGCGCAAAGACTGGGAACTGGTAACCATGATACGCCGGATTGTACCAGTGCAAATTCTGGGGGGCATGTACTGCGGAGGATGCATAGGCGTGTTTAGGTAGTTGCTGCTCGCTACCGCTCCTGCTGCCAGGTCTTGCGAATTGTGGAAAACATGCTTGGAGCTTTCTCTGAAAGCTGAAGCTTGATCCTTGTCTTTTAGCTCTTTTGCCATCTTGCTGTATTTGCAGTCCCGGGTGGTGTGACCGAAATTGCCGTTGCAGATGACACAATACGGAGGCTTGGCTCCTCTTCCGCGGCCTCTACCGTCTCGGCCACCACGTCCTGTCCTTCCGCCACGCCCTCCGCGGAAGGGTTGATCGAGCCCTCTATGCAGTTGAAAACTAGCCGCGTCCGGTCTTTCCATGCCCGCCGTCGAAAACGCTGGTTCTTCCTGCAGCGTGTTGATTGATCGGAAGGGTCTGGCTATCCTTTGATTCGGCACCGGTGGTGGGCGGCTTGCTTTCGTTGCTTGCCTCTGCATCAGGCGGGCGGCTTTGCGCCGCCGAAAGTCATCATCTGACCTTGCATATGCGTTCATCACATCGAACAATTCCTTGACAGTTTTTGGCGGTTCTCTGGACAAGTGAGCGGCACACTGCCCAGTTCTCAAGCCTTCGGTGGTTGTTGCAATTACCGCGGCTTCTGGCACATTCGGAGCTTGAGCTTTTAGCTGGATGAAGCGTTTGAGGTACTCAGATAAGGGTTCGTCGTCTTGCTGGGTGCAGTTCATGAGGTCTCGCGTGGTCTTGACGTCCGGCCGGAATCCTTGGAAGGTGGCGAGCAATTCGGCCTTCAACTGAGCCCACGAATAGATGGATAACGGTTTGAGGGTGGTGTACCAATCATGAGCCATGTCATCGACTGCCAGAATGAGAGATTTTGCCAGGGCTTGATTGTCCCCGCCTGCCGAAAATGCGGATACATGGGTGTATGCCGAGTCTCTGTGTGATGAGTGATTGTCAACGGAGATGGTGCGCATGTTCTTTGGCTTGTGTTGTGCAGGTGTCGAGCACGGAGACAGTGGTCGATGGCGGGTGAAGGTCAAGTTGCGACGTGTCGTGCCGACGGACCGGCGCGATGAAGGATGGGCGTGCCGTGCGGCGGACGTGCCATGCCGATGTATCGGACGGTGAAGGGCGGACGTGGACTTGGACTGATGGACTGGAGGCCGGAGGATCAGCTGTGGTGGCTGGCAGCCTGCGACAGCGACAAGCGGAGAAGTGCGATCATGTCGGTGGAAGGGGTGCACAGGCGGTGCATCCCTTCTACGACGCCGGTTTGTTGGTAGAGCCCGGGAAAAACCAACGGTGGACGGTTTCCAGGTTTGGGCCTCAAAACCTGGGTGCTGGGTTTCCAGGTTGAGCCACAAAACGGGGCGCGACGGTTTCCAGGTTGAGCCTCAAAACCTGGGCGTGGGCCGGTTTCCGAGTTTGGGCTCAAAACTCGGGCGCGGACGGTTTCCGAGTTTGGCCACAAAACTCGGGCTGGAGGCTGGTTTCCCGTTTGGGCCTCAAAACCGGGGGCTGATGGAAAAGGCTGGTTTCCCGGTTTGGGCCACAAAACCGGGGAGCAGAGTGGTGGCGGCACGTGGCGGCGATCTGAAGGTTGCGTGGAGGCGACGCGGAAGACCGTGCGGGCGTGGCCGTCGGATCTACCTACCACCAGCGGGTGGACTAGAATAGCCTTAGGGTAGGCTGTCCGCTCTGTAAATACAGTAGTGAGGGGTAGAGTAGGAAATAGGCTTAGGCTAGGTTAGTATAAGTAGTCTAAGGGAGACACCCTCTTCCCTATCTCAGTTAGTTGCTTTGGCTTCCTGCTCTCCCATTCCCTGCTTTAGCTAGTTGAGATCCGCAGAGAGACTCCGCTCTGTGTACTATTGATTCAAGGAAATGAGGCCGTATCCTCATCTTTCCTGAACAGACCCGAGCCGTGCACTGTGCCCTTCGATCTGTGCGTTTGCGTTTTCGCTGTGTAGAGCACTGTGTTCGTTGCTTTTTGGCTCTGCTCGTTCTTCTCCTTCGATCGATCTCTCTTTTCTGAGTGTCTTTGCGAAATCCGTTTGAATCAGTTGTTCGTATCATTGAGGAGGTCATTTCGACCAAGGAATTCATCTAACTCCTCATGATCGAATAGATCGGGACGATTTCGTTTTCGTGGCACTTTTTCGTTCATCCACTTTCCCTTTTTGATTCCCTGCATTCTTGGTTATTCTGAGAAGATGATTTCTTGGGATAGTCTCCTAACTACCCTGTATCTCTTCTCCAAGTTTGGAAACTTGGGATTGTGATTTGAACGAGTTTTGGAGGGATTTGTTTCTGCCGGAATTTCAGTACAGTTCGGGGTGACCGGACGCTCTGCGTACTGGTCGGACGCATGCCCCAAGGGTCCGGTCCGTGAGCTCGGCGCCAAGCTTTCTGCGTACTGACCAGACGCTCACGACCGGACGCTCTGTACGCGTTACAACCGGACGCTTTGCTTGCACTGTTCCTGGCTGTTGGGAGCACACTTGCCCAACCTCCGCACTTGTGCAGGGGAAGGAGCGAAGGTGACCAAGCGTCGGATGCGGTAGCGAAGGTGAAACGGAAGTGGAAAATGCTCGAATTCCCAAAGGTCGTCGTTTACACTGTTCATCCCCCTGGTATTTATAGGGAATGCCAAGGGTACGGGCCAAATTACAAAAGGGGACAGCAAAGATTCCTCGCCTCCGCGCAGGGAGGAAGGGCAGAAGCGTAAACACACAGCTGGAGCGGAAGCCCTAATCGGTCACACACCCCGGCGCGCCGCCACCTGGCCCCTGTTCACCTTCGGGGAGAGGTGCGGCGGTCTTGACCTTCGCCGCGCTCACCTCCGGCTGCCTTGCCTGGACCCTCGCTCCAGGCGAAGGGGTGTCGACGGTCAGCGAAGGTTCCTGCAGTGCGCCCATCGCCTCAGACCTGCACGGGAACACAGCAAGAGAGCGAGGGTTGATCCCGCACTCGGGGGTCAGGGTAGTGGCCTCCGATGGTAGAGAGACCCCGCAAGCACGCCAGGCGTTACGCGAGGGCTGATTTGAGCACCAGTTCGGGCGGCGCTTCTGTCGAGAGTCCTTTCCCCCAACAGTAGCCCCTCGTTGTCTTGGATCTAAAAGATTGTGTTTAGGCCCAAGCAGCGCCTTTAAAAACGGGACCCTCGGCAGCGACGCCCGCGGTTGCTTTGGGCCGGGCCGTTGTGGTGTTGTTTTATACTATTGAAGCCTGCTTTTTTTGTGCCGCGTTCTTTGGTTGTCGTGCCGACTTTGTCGGGTGAGGGCTTCGTCTCCCGGCCTATAAATAGAAAGAGTGAGTGTGGAGTTTTGATTGTGCTCTTTGTTGCTATAGCCATCCTGTTGTTGCAATTTGCTTGTAGCGAGGTTTGTTTGAGCTTGTCTGCGAGGGTTGAGACAGGCGTTGGTTGTTCGGTAGTGTTAGCAGTTGAAGAGATGGCAAGGTTGAAGCAAACTGCTCGTGCTGTTTCCCCACAGCCGCGGATGAGGGGATTACCTTCGAGTTTGGTTTGAGCCGGGTTGTGCAAGTGAGATTGCATCTTACGTGCGGTGGGGCTGGATTGAGGAAGGCAAGGCGAGGGCTAGCAGTGGGGAGACCGTGCCGAAGCCGGATGCAGACGAGGTTGTGGTGTTCGAAGAGTTCTTTTCGGCTGGCCTTCGCTTCCAGCTGACCCCTTCGTGACTTCGGTCCTGCGTAGGTTCAACCTGCGGTTTCATCAGCTTACGCCTTCGTGCTTCACAAAGATGTCGGTCTACGTCTGGGCCTGCAGGTCTCAGGGGGTTGTCCCTCATGTCGAGGGTTTTGTTCGCACTCATCGCGTTCACATGCAGCCTCGCAAGATTATGGACAGCGAGGGCAGGACCAGCATTGGAACAATTTGCGGTGTACACTTTTGCCATCGCGCCGGCGCGGAGCTGCCGGTGCAAGCGCAGAAAAACAAGTGGAGCAGCGGGTGGCAGGAGTCCTGGTTTTAATTACAAACTCAGTGACGGCTTCGAGCTTTGCGGCGAGCTTCCGGTGCTTGGAGATGTGGGCGCCGAAGCTAAGATGAGCATCGAGGCCCCATGCTGCTGTTGATTGCCTGAGGGTCGTTGCGCGCTCTCAGTGCGCGCGTGATTTGGTGGAGGATATTGCTGTGCCAAGATTTGGCCTCTTGGCCGAAGGCAGACTTGGTTCGTTGTGGAGGACGACCCAAGGTATGAAGGTAGGGGCTTGAAGAAGCCTAGTTTGGATCTGGAGAAGGTCTGGGAAAGAACTCTTAAGAAATTTCCGAGGCGCGAGGATGGGAACGAAGCTGTTTTCAAACGAGTCAGCAGTGGACGGACGAGCTCGTGGGGAAGCTTTCCCCATTGGAAGTGAAGGCTATCCATAGCTTGATGGGCGGCGAAGGTCGCGTGAACAGAATGTTTGACATTTCTTGGCGTTCCTACGCCGACTGGCCGGCTCCTTCGAGCGACGACGCGCCGAAGAAGAGGAAGCGTAAGGCTTTGGGAGGAACGGAGATCGTCTCTCGGCCGAAGAGAGGGCGTGGTCGAGGCCGCGGGGGAGCTGGTGGCCGAGCGAAGGTGCTTGCGACAAAGGGTCACTGCGGGCTCGGTTGCTTGCGGGCACTTCTTTGGCCGCGGGCCGGAGCGGCCGAGGTGGCAGTTCGGTCGGGGGACGCATGCCTCCGTTGGAGGGATCGTTGCTTTGGTCCAGACTTCGGGCGACGAGGATGAATCTGACGATGATGCGGAGGAAAAGCAGAGGGGAGACGGGGAGAGGGCTCGTCTGATGAAGGTAGCGAGGCTCTTCTGAAGGCATGACACGGATGAGGAGG